>OY728157.1:1467808303-1469045650 GCA_963277665.1 Viscum album
TCTTTAAAATGTCTGACTTTTGGTTGAAACAAGTCACATTCATGGGAAAAGTGATCAAAAGTGAGAGAATTTCTATATACCCTTAAAAAAAGGTGATCAAGGAATGGATCAGACCCTCTAGTGTCACAAAAATATGTAGTTTTCTTATCTTAGTAGGGTTCTGCTAATGTTTTGTGATAAATTTCACATGATTTTTAATCCCACTATCTACATTAACGAGGAAAAGGATGAAGTATTTCTAGATGAATGAATGTGAGTAAATCTTAAAGTAGACAATGAAAAAGATGATCCCTAAACTGGTACTAACATTACTAAAAAGTAGAGAATCTTTTTTGATATACAGTGATTATTTCAAGAAATGCTTCGGTTTTGTTCACATGAAAAATGATAATGAGATATCCTAAGATTCCCAAAAGTTGAGAATCGATGAGCAGAACTACCCTACACCTGATCTAGAGAAAGCTACTATGATTTTTCCTGGAAAAGCTAGCATCCCTACCACTATGGTGAGAAGTGTAAAATATATAGGAATCACAAGATCCTTAAATATATTTTCACACAAATGGAGCTCAACATGCGTCAAATTATATGGATAGAGCTAATTAAATACAATGAATTCTCTATTCACTATTATCCTCACAAGGAAAAAATATATTTTTTTCTCTAAGTAGAATAAAACATTATAATATATCCATGTTGCAGATTGAGAAGGACCATATTATCATGGATATGCAATGAATGGATTTAGAAATTATAACGGAAAGGAATACATCCTACATTTACCAAATGATTTCCCAACCATCTATCTAAGAGATGATTAAAGAGGCACAAAGGGATGATCTAGAGTTACAAAGAAGGTGAATGTTGTAAGTGAAGGGAAGATGAAAAATTTCAGTATCAATGATGTTGGTATGATTTGGTTTGATATAAGGATTTGTGTTCCTTCATCAACTAGTATAAAGAAAGAGATATTGGGATATGAAAAAATCTCAACATTATCTATCCATCCAAGGGGTACCTAGATGTACTATGATCTCAGAGAACAGTTCTGGTGGTATGACATTAAGAATGAGATTGAAGAGTATATCTCAAAGTTTTTGATATTTTAGTATGTTAAATTATTGTGAATGAAGTAAAATGAGATGATTCAACCATTTAATATAACAATTTGGATTGTGATAATGTTACTATGGACTTTGTTAGAGGTCTACTAAAGACATCGATAGTATATAGTGCGATATGGGTTATGGTGGACCGATATACCAAAACTTCCCACATTACCACTATTCAAAAACATCTCTTGCTTGAAAAACATGAAATTATATATGTGAAGGAAGTTGTGAGGCTTCTTAGGGATGTACATACCAGATCCCTCAAATGTACTAAACTTAGAGGTGGTACTGCTGAATGATGACCTCTCTTCTAAAGAGAAGACGCTAAATTTATTAGATTGGAGAGATAAGGTTCTATACAACAATACATCCATCCTTTTCAAAGTTATTTGGAGGAACCATAAGTATGATTAAGCAACTTGGGAACTAGGGGAGGCAATGAAGGAGAAGTAACCTCACCTATTTATGTTAAACAACATTTCGAGGGAGAAATTTTAAAAGGATTGGAGAATGTAACAACCCAAACATTTATCAATGGAATTTACCCTTATAATATCAATTTCATATAGTATAAATAACATTAAATAAAATATATACCATATAAAAAGCATTATAAATTAAGAATTAGTGAAATTGTATATATTTCTAGAAGTTAAAGAACCTATACCGATGAAAAAGTAACATGGCCATAAGAATAGTAATATTACCCCTATTAATAGTGAAGAATCCAAATGAATGATAACCCCACCCATGAAATTATAAATAAAAACTAATCATCTAAAAAATAAAATTATGGTATAATTATATCATATACTAAGTAATTAAACATTTTGAAAATCATAAATTAATTGTTGGAATTTTTGTAAGTCATAAATATTTATTACTATTTTATAATTGATTTAATATTTTATAAGAAAATTAATTTTCACAAAATTTATCCCTAAAATAATATTTTTATGTCTTATGAGTTTAATATAATTTTATGATACCTTAAATAATTTTTCAAAGTGTTATAGAATAAGTTATAATTTTAATATCGGCATTTTCCTAGTAAATGATGAATTTAATTATAATTTTAATTAAAAATATTTAGGAAATAATTTTCATAAAATGGAGTTCATTTTTTAATTCTACACATCAATAAAGGTTAGGGTGATATTTTGGTATTATTCTGAATTACATGAATTTTTTGTGAATACTGAAATACGGTAACTGATAGTATATATACATTAAAGATAAAAAACTATTCATTTAGTCAAAAATTATCTATGAACCATTGGTTCATAATCAAAGAATTAAATTACTTTATTTAGTCTCATGAATCAGTAGTATTTCTTGTCATGAGAAAAATAATAAACTAATGAATTAAATAATGACAAAACACCCCTCTCCTTTACTATAAATACCACCCTTAAACCCTCTTCTTCTTACAACTCTCAAGATTTGATTCATTCCCAAATTATGCCCAATAATCCTATCTATACCCTACCCCACATACATTAACTATGGGACTCATTAAAATTCCAAGCCTAGTTTCCTTGAGGAAGATCTCAATTAGAGAAGTCCAGAGGTAAATCCTCATTCTTTTTTCTTTTAATTTCCTTCCAAATTATTTCTTTTATTATTATCTCCTAAACTATCTTCATACAAATGGGATGATAACTCCAATAACATTCATATACTGTAATTATATTGTTTTAATGTCAAAAAACATTCATTAAACTCTTCTATATAACTCGTTTATTATAAAAATTTAACCATCGCTCGTGATGTGTCAATTTAACACCCATGTGGGTGATGTACTTTTATTTTCCATAAAAGACATCAAGGAAGATAATAAAACCATTAAATGGTTTAATAAAGACTTTAATGTGAATAATATATTCCTTTTTGGGTTCTGAAACCAAATTTTATACATAACACTAAATGTTAAATCAAAATGAGATCATTGTGATAAAAAAACTGCCAAAATTAAGCTAAAAGAATCATTATTAACTTTTATCTAATGATTCATCATCAGAATATAAAAAAAATTAATTATAATATGATTTAATATTTTTTAAAATAATTAATAACATGTAATAACAATTCTATATATTTATCCTCATTTTACACGAACTTCCAATAATGAATACAAGTGAACTGATTATGAAAACTATGAAAACGAATGCACCTGAACGATGAAATTATACTCTATAACTCAGCGAAAAGCCCATAAATGAACATAATAAAACCATAATGAAAAATATAAATATATTAATGGTTATATATTTTTAAATAGTTACTAAAATATGAATTTAAATGATATTAACTTGAATAATGATTTTGTACAAAATGTAAGGGAAATTATCAATCATAACTCCTTTTCTTTTGGTATTCAATATTTCACCCCATTTTTAGTATGGATATTACTTAAATATCATTTATTCATAATTACATTAAATTTTATGGGATATAAAATTTTTCTACTTGTATTTATTACAAACATAATCTTTTCTAAAATAACTCTTCTTTTTTAAAAACACACACCATTTACTTCTTGAGACCGATTCTTCTTCACTCAAGTGTGATGATTATTATATCAGGTTTTTAATTCCCTATTTTATTTTTGAACCAAAATTTTTTGAATTTTTTCTTTATTAAATTGAACCCATTCCATTTGATGGGTTATTTTATGTCAGTATTGATATACGCTGTATGTGGCATGCATGATAATGTAAAGTTTATAATATGATGGGTGCACCTTGAATTATATAGTGAAAAGTAAATGTTATAATGTTATAGGTACACCCAAAACTGTAAAAAAATCCAATGCATTGGGTAATTTGATTTATCTCATGAGAAAAGTGAAAAATGTGGAACATGATTCTAGATTTTTTCACAACTATTTGTGGTAGTTGACCACTAAGACAAGATATTTCATTTTTATATATTTCCACATTTTATGACTTTTCTTAATTCTTCCTATCATGATTATGATCATATGACTATCAAATAATGATAATGATTATGATAACCCCATGTTATACTATTTCATATTCTAATATATCCTCTTATTGGGCTTTTAACTCCCCCTTTCTTTGATGTATATCCTCAAGTGATTACATGTACTAAAGAGAATTCAAGTGACAATAAAAATCTAGAGGAAAAGTAATTAAATAATTGTTTAAATTTTTTTTGAATTTTATGTACAGTCCTAATTTTCCAATGAAACTAAATATCTGGATCTTAGTTTTGTAATGATTTTATCTTATTTCACTTTAAAATCATGTTGTAGTAATATATGAAAAAGTATGGTCGTTATATGAAATGGAACATGAGATTATAAGGGTTCTATTATATGTTCTTGTGTTCCTAATTTCTTCTTATTAGGGACTTCCACATGGGTGTACAACATAGAAAAATAATTATGTTGGTTTAATTATAATGAAAAATGTCAAACACAACCTAGCAATACATGTTCTTTAAATTTTTTTATCATGCACATAACCACATTAGTCAAAGAGTTAATTCTCACTTATTGTGTTCCCTATTCTAATTTTTATACATCTTGGTTTTTTTATGCTTCTAGGGTTATGAATTTCGTAACAAGTTTTTCACCTATGAATTTTTATTCAGGTCAATCCCATTTAATATATTTAAAGTTAGACGATACAATAAACTTATAAAATATTTAATATTATATGGGGAGTCATAACATATTCACAGTACCCGCATTTAATCCACTAACAGAGTGGGTAAGGGATAATGAAAAAAAAAATATCAGAGCATTTAACTTGTCAGATGTCATTTCATATTGGAGTGCTAGTATTCTATCTCAATGGGGTGATCCGTTGTGATCCTCATGCACCCTACCAATGTGCAAAAAAAAATTAGTACATATATGGGTTCATTAAATTTCTATACTACAACATTCAAAAGGGGTATCCTCACATGATTGAGTGATAATTTAATCATATATAAATACGTTAATATATAGGGGACACAATTTTCCTTTTATCCAATGATGATGCCACCAAATGTTTTTGAAAATATGCCCAAATGGTTATCAATTCATACCCTTAGTCATCATTGATGACATTGGTTCCATGCATGAATATATGTTTCATAATGGGGGTTATATAGGAGGACTGAAGACATGAATTATTGGGATAATCTCAACCTATTATTCATTAACAAATATTATTTAAACAATATAGAAACATTAACAATCAAGAATTATTATAAGTTTTTTAGAAACACTTAAAAAATTGTATGACTGGGATTATTCTCTAACAAATGAATAGCCTAATAAGCCCATGTTAAAAGAGACATATGTAGATTCATTACTAGATAAGGCCCTCTCAACAAAATAAGTTGAACCTATCCAAAATTATTCTTGAATTAGTTCCCCTTAATATCTGTTTCCCAACCCAAGTAATGTGATATACCAAAATTAGGGGTAATGTGGGTCTGAGTAGAATGTATACATGGTTCTGGAGAACTATAGGGATTCATTCAATACATGGTACACATCCTTGAGATTAGGGGTGTTCTAGGTATGGAAATGTGTCATTTTATTTTCATATATTGTATGATTCAACTCATATATAATTTATATGGATATATTTACGTACTCTACTTAGGGTGACATTTAAATTACTGATTGATTTTAAAAACATCAATAAATAAGGGAATCTTACATCAAGGGAGAAAAATATGTTACAGAACATGTATTACATGAGGAGTCCAATATTCTTAGGGTGGGGGTAGAGAGATAAAATATGGGGGTATGGTAATATTTTGGATATCTAGAGAACCTTTACTAATGAGGTGGTTTCTTTTCTAATCCCACATGTTAAACTATTTTTCAATTGGGTTATTAATTTTCAAACCATTCCAATTAGAGATTAGCTAGTGAAAAATATCATGTATCCTATTTGTATTACACCCTAGATTATTATTTGTTTCCCACTAAATAAGATTTACAAGGTGCGGGTAAATTCATTTTCTTACTAGGGATCTTGTCAGCTCCACTGATAATTTCTCCTAATGTACAGACATCAATAAATGATAGTGTTTCTGGTGATATTATATAAATATATACACCCATTTTTTGGGTAATGAGGCTACAAAAATCCCATCTTTTGCACCAAAACTCACTTTCAACATATGTAGGGCCATTAAATATTATGGGTGGGTTTACTCTAATTGTTTCCCTAAATTTTCTAAATAACTAAGACTAAGGATTGTCTACTAATGTTAAAGGGACACATGAGGTTGATAAGATGAGTGTGTAACCCATAAATTATACTAATTCATATCATGGTCTATAATTATTAATATATTTATTATCCACATAGGTATGAAGCATGAAGAGGATAATAAAAGTGTTAAATGATATGTGTGGGTTTTTGGAATCCAGGAATCTTCTTGACATTGTAAGTTGGACCCTCATGGTAAATTGATGAATGTATCTTTCTCAATTGATATAGTCTTAATTATTTTCTTATACTAGGATTGGGGAAGAAAGATATATTTTATAATATAGAAAATTAGGACAATATGATAAGTTTCAAAGGTAAAAAACTAAGATCTATACTATCAATATTTATCTCTCGACCAACTATTTGTAAGCCTCTTTTTATATTTAATGGATATGATAACACTGAATGTGTCTTTTTGATATCCTACAATTTGATAATAGTTATGCATATGTCTATTATTTTAATTGATGTAGAAGGAAATATTTAATCAATTATCCCATTTTATGAGATGGGGTCGTTATATGAAAGATAATGGAATGTACAACCACATCCCAATCCCCCTTAATATTGGGTTGTGAGCATTATCATTTTCACCAAACTGATGGTGTAATTATAGTAACCTTGGCATCTCATACATGGAAATTACATCTTTTCAGATTAATATTCTAAACATTACACAGAATTATTATTGAGGTGCATAATAGTTTAGTTCCATTTGAAACAGGGAACAACAAATTATTAATTCATGGAGATCGTAAATGACTCCTTCAAAGATATTCACCATTAGTAATCATCAAAAATATATCCAATATAATGAATTTCATCATGACCTAATGAAATTAAACATATGAAAGGGTGAGCTCAAATACCTTGTAAGGGTAAACAAGATAGATACAAAAGCATAACACGAATAGAAGGGTATAAGAACATGAGCATAAAATTTGAAAACCATACCCTAAATTTGAAAGATCCTAATCAGGAGTCACGATATAAATATTGTTAGTTAATAAGACATGAATCATAAGTGAATCAATGAATATAGTCCTGAGAGGATAATATTGGAATATGACTTAGATTTTTGTAATACGCATAAGTATAGAAAATCATTTCCATATTATCCAAGGATCACATCCAAGGCTGTCATAATGGAATGTTTTCACTCCCCAAAAACACCCTTTAGGTGATTCAAGTTTTTATATGATAAATTACAGTAGAAGAATACCAGTTGGATTGTTTTATTATCCTATATACACAGGTAACAAACAAGAACATGGGGGATTCCAAACTTTTGTAAGATGTCATACATATACAGTTTGCACATCCAAGCCTTCCATAGCAGTAGATAGTGTGATGGGAAGATGAAAGGATTGTTGAATTTTTTCTTCTGCAGAGGAATGGGATTTCATTTATCGAACATGAACCTTTAGTACTCCCTATAAGTGAACCTTCCATTGGAATTAGGCATACATATCCAGGAGTCACAATTAGTGACGATGTATCCCTACATTTATAGCAGAATTTGTGTGGATAGACACCCATACAGACCATGATTCTATTCTATTTCAGAAACAATGAGTCTTTCCACTAGTGGAGTCACAACCAATATTTCACTAATGGGTCTATCCATCCATATTTTAGTCCACATAATGAGAATAGAACTCTTTGAATCCATCCATGATGAGAATTGCATGATTCGATGATAGTCATGCTTAATGGATGGCCAAGTGGAAGAAGAAACTTACATGGAATTCCCATTATGTATATATGAGAGAAATATATTGGAAATAAAATCTAGAGATATTTTATTAGAGTCCAACAAGTTCCATGTAAATTTACAAATAAGGGCAGCATTTAAGGGCATCATATTCTTAATTCCTAAACCCCCAAAATTTGTGGGTTTGAGGTAGTCTTTCCTTGATACAATGACAAGTTTCATGTCATGAATGGATGCAGCCGAAATGAAATTCCTCATACAGATCAAAAGTTCCATAATGTGAGTGATAGGACATATATAAAGAGATAAAGGACATATAAACATTAAAGTGATAACAGAGTTTAGAGGAAAAATTATCCCATATTGGGAAATGTCTTTCTCTATCTTCATAGCCAATTGGTTAATAATTCTAGAATATGTGCTTTCATTGTAAAATCTTTTTACCCAACCCCAGAATAGAGGAACCTAATGATACATAAATGGTAGGGTCTCTTTCATCAATTCAACTTGCTCGGTAATCCCATTCTTCTTAGATAAAATCATTCCATTCCTAAACATGCTTCACTAAAAATCTAAATGTCATTAACATAAAGAACATGAGAGGGGGTGAAGAGATAAATTATAATATTAATTTTCTTGTATAACCCATCTTGACCAAGATCATTCATAAGAACACATATGTAGTCTTCAAATAAGAAAAAAAAAGAAGTCCATAGAGGGGGTCCCCTTATCTGAACCTCATAGGGCTATGGAAATAGCCTCCAAGTGACCCATTAATCAATATATAAAGTCTTACGCTGTTAAGAATTTTATACATCAGTTTGATGAAGGTCATAGAGAAGCCATGTTTTTTGATAATCAAAAACCTGAAGTTATGTTTTATTATGTCGATGGTATTAGAGATATCAAATTTAAGAGCGAATATTACATTATTTATTTTACTTTTCATGATGATGACACATCCTGATCCCATGAGGATACAATTCTGAATGTTTCTTCTAGGGAAAAATACAAATTAATTCAGGGTTATCAGGTTATTAGCATTGTGTCCAAGATTTAATGCAATGATATTGCAGATGATTATAGGGATTGAATTCCTAATTGAAACTAGACTAAAGTCCTTGATGTACAAGGAATTGTTTTGGATGAAAAGCAATCAAACATGCAGTGAAACCATAGGTAATCGATTCTGTGTTGAAAAATTTCTTCACATCATTTGATTACCTCATCATTAAAAATGTCCTAGTTGAACATAAAGAATTTATTGGTAAACCCATGTATCCCTAAAATAATATAAATTTTCAAGGAGAAAATAGTAGTATTTATTTACCTCTCTATAGTAGGTTCAACAAGCATATTGTTATATTGAGTTCCAATGAAGGGATCAATATTATCAATAAAATAAAGTGTTCCATCATTACCTTTTCTATGTAAAGATATCAAAAATAGCTAACCACATCATTGGATACTTCAAGCTCTGAGATATAAAATGACCCATTAATTACAAATAGCAGTAATAACTCTTGGGGCTTTACCTCTCTGCAAAGACACTGAAAAAAAAATTGAATTTATTTCCCCATCTTATAGACATTTGACATTATATTGGTTTTGGAAGATATTTCTTGAAGGAGAAAAAGTTCATCAATGTGAGACATGGAATAAATCTCATCTCTAGAAGGGACACAATGATTCTAACATGCATATTGAAATTTATGGAGACATTGTTCAATGACCATAATTTTATTATATAGATTAGAAATGGATGAGTTTCTCTATTTTTTTAGCATTTTTTTATCATTTTTCATCTTACTAGAAATAATTATTTGTGGGTTTATAGTAGAATTAATCATTCAATAATTTGAGATGACCTCCCTACATCTGGGCACAACAAACCAAGCATTTTTTAACATAAAATGAACTGGATATAACCTGATATTGCTAGTGAAAATATCCAAAAAAATCAAGATGTGGTAAGAACAACACTTGTGTTGGATATTTCTAGAGAAAAGGGAAGGATCATTCTAGTCATCAATTTGATAAAGTCATTTATATTATTTTATGTCTTGACTCACATTAATAGAGTACCTTCTCCAGGTAAAATCTTGTCCCAAAAATGGGTCTTCATCCAAATTTCATTTATGAATTCAAGAAGAAAAGTAAAAAAAGAAACCTCTCTATCAAATTTTGTGGAAGTTTTTTATTAACGTCTAAGAAATTTATTGATGTCACCCTGTACCACCCATCTCTAAGACACCTAATCAGATAAAAAAGAAAGATCCTTCCATATCTCCATTATTTTGTTATGAAGTTTGAGGTATAAATAAAAGAGAAAGAAGGTGAAAACTCATTGGATTTGAATATAAACTGAGAAAAGATGTTTCCTCTTGATTGAAGAGTGTAGAAAAATAATGTCATGCTTGAGGACCAAAAGATAATCATCACCAGTCTCATTTTAATTTTGTTATACAATTATTTATCCAAGAGAGGTGCATTTAAATCATTCCACTTTCCAAACATCATTTTTGGTTTAGAAATAAAAATCATAATAGGTTTGTTTGTCATAATTAAATGTCTTAGGTATTTAATAATGGTAGGGTTCCCAAGCCTTTTCAAATTCAAAAATAGGATATTAATTTATTAAGTTATGTCCGACCTCTAATTTGAGGCCCTTCGTTCCTCGATAATTACAACATGTTATTATTTCCCTTCCCTTTTCCTTTACATTTTCATAACTTATTATCCATGAAAGCATCAACCTTGTCAAATAAATCTGATATGGTCTTAGAGGGGGTGTAATCCCCGCAATCTTTATACCATAGCCTCACACTGAGCGGGGTAAATTTTTTATGAGAGTAATTAATTACCATATAGGAATCATGAGGTTCCCTCCTCTTAGTAGTTTTTACCTATGTAACTTGAAAGATAGGTTCTTCTCTCTCATTATATTAAGCCAGATTCTCAATTTTTTAATAATTAGACCTATGAGTGTGCTCTTGATTATGTCCATATGTATCTTTAAATATGTTACGTGAAAAAATGGATCTTCTTTAGAGGGGAAAGCACCCTCTTCATATGACTATTCATAAGTGCTTAGAGAATTTATAAGAGCCTCTTTGGGAAGATCCTAGACACTATCACCAATTTTCCTATTTCCCTTATGAAATTCATCGTACATTTCCCTTTTCTCAAAGTAATCAGCAAAAACCATCTCCATTAAACCCAATACTGATGTGTCATTATTAGGGTTAAAATGAGGGCAATTATACTAATGTTCCATGGAAGCATGTCGGACATCACAAATAATCTCAAATTTTGATTCATCTAGATCAATAACAATGTCCCAAGACCCATTGTTAAGTGTAAAATCAGTTGGAGCATTAACCTTTCCTGTGAAAAAATTGGATGAGGAAAAATTGGTTTCAGGGGAAGAGTGTCTTAACCAACATGATCATTACCTGGATCTATGACATGCTTCTGTGGGGTGGGACTAGTATCTTCCCTTATGACTTGCACATCCTAGTGGAGATTAGTCATCCCATCCTATTTTTCAATATCTAAAAGAGTGTGAGAGTCAATGACCACTTTTATATATAAAAAGAGACATCCATTTCCATCATCATTATGTCAGTGTAAAATTTATGAATTTTAAGGCCCTTTACAACATCCTAAACATAAAAAATTCATATAATAGAATCAACTTCATGTTCCAAGGAAAGTTCCTCTACTAAAATTTGAAGAGTACCACCTTCCTTCTCAGAATGAGGGTCCTTCCCAATAAAGGATCATGCAAGCTCATTGAGGTTGGAGAGTTGTTTTTCCTTCCCTTTACATCTTTAGTGGCCCTCCTACATGATTTCTCATCATGCTCTTTGATATTACACAATTTACAATATTTATACCCATTTAATTCAATGTTCGTTCTCTAAAATAAGGAATAGTCCATACAAAACATTAGATCCCTTTCATAAAGGATTTACTGCTTCATACTGTCAACCCTTATGGTAAAACCAATATTCCTATCACATTTTCTATAAAAGATAAAATAATTTTTTTATAAAATAACATTAAATTCCAGTTGAAAATTTTCTAAAAATTAAAAAATGTGAATAAATTTATTTCAAATATTATATTAGATATATAAAATATTTTTGATAATATATTTAGAAAACATGTTGTTGGAAAGAAATAGATTTATGACTGATGAGATAAATAATGTCAAATTTTATTAAAAAAATATACATTATATTAAGTGAAAAAGACTACAAATAGAGTAGTTACATGAAAAAAATAATCAACCATTGGATAAATAAAATAATTATCTTATTTAGAGATAGATCATAATATTTTATCGTCAAAAAAATAATCATTAATAATCCCCATAAACGATTAGATTGTAACATAAAATCATTAACACTCTAGTTACATTGAGTCATAATACTAATAAAAGAATAAAATTACATGCAATAAAGAATATAATTAAAATAATTATATTCATGATGTAACATTTCAATGAGGTAGTATACACACCTTATAAAATAATATAGATTAATATCACAATATACATGTCAAATATAGGAAATTGAGCCAATAAATCCCGTATTGCTTTGGTAACTTTTAAATAATAACCCCCATGAAAGAGTGATAAAAAATAGATATGTAAATATTTATAAATTTAATAATAAGATTTATAAAATACCTTCATGTTAATTATATAAAACACTTAAAATAAATATTTTCTGAATATGTAATGTGTTTTATTGAAAAAAAACATAGATTAGAATACCTTACCTTAAGTATTGACTTTCATTGTACATATTAAAAACTCCAATATAATAAATATAAGTTTGTTATAATTTTATTATATAACAATAGTTATACATATAATACCATATATGATTTACTTATGACCTTTTATAGTTGTTTATTAACAACTCTTTATTAAAATCACGTTTTGGTTAAGAATTGCTTTGTTTTTCATCAAAGTTTTGATTTGTTATTTTTTCATATTAATTTCATCATGGATTTATCAAAAAAAATAAAAGGGGATATAAGTATCATATATATTCTTTATATATTTATTTATAGTATCTCATAAAATGTATTTATAGGAAATGAAAGACTTCAATCTTGTAGATGGTAGGTCATACACATGCATTAAAATTGATTCCATTTTTTATCAGAATGACTAAAATAAAAGTAAGTGATATATATTATCATTATAAAATAATTTTTATGTAATATATATCAAATATATTTATTAAATAAATCCTTAATATTTTCCATGTAAATTATTAATGAATCACAATGCTTCATGATGGGGTCGTCCACTGTACACACGAATGACGTTATTGTATACCCATAAAATAAAGAGTATGAAGGTATTTGTAATATAATTATTAATGAATGATAATAAAATAATAAATAAAATAAATCTGATATATATATACTATAAATCAATCATAATGTCCAACTATTAGAGGTGGTCAAATAAAAATGAATGATTTCGATTAACGAGGCGGTAGTTCGCCATACACAAGAACAGTGATTTTGTACCCAATTTAATTGAAGCCGAGATGATTTTATATTATTAAAATAACATTAAAAAAATAATTATGGAAGATACTTATATTATCATACAATCATGGTATAATCGAAATATAATTATGTAGAGGAAAAAATAAAATGAAAACTATTTTTGGTGAACGTTGCATCTTCTTCGGGTATCCCCCTTAGGTTTTCACTATAATATTTATTAGGAAGGATTTAGCTCCAAAATATGTTTTATAAGATTATATGATTGAAGTTTGGAATTTATTTTGTTAGGTAATTTCCACACAAAATAGGTTTTAATTTTTGAAAAGAGAGGGGAGTGGGTGTCCTTTTATAAGTGGGGGAGAGGACACACATAGAAGTTTTGAAAAGGAATAAGTTCTCCGACATTTTTCATATGTGGAATGGGTCTAAATAAATCTATTATAAAACATAATAGGATTTATGGTCAATATATTTTTACATAATGGGTTTTAGAAATGTCTATAGGTAAATTTGACCATTGAATTTTCAGTTTAACCCTTGGTAAACCCATTTTTACCTTAACTGCAGTAAATAATATTTATTGTCTTCATTATTCATTTTTGGTAAAAAAAATTAACCTATTAGACATTAAAAATTATTATGATTCAAAATATAGAATCAATTTTTCCAAATTCAAATCACATATGTGGAAAGAATTAATTTAAAATTAACCCCGTAGATATGATGAGAAAAAGAGTTTTTAGAAAGAAAATGTTCAAAAATAATTCAAAGTTTTTATATCAAATTTCATTATAAAATTGATAATAATGACTTAAATTGGATTAATAGATTTATAATTGAAAAAATTTTACTTTAAAACAAATGAATAATATAATTTAGCATTATAAATTATTTAAATGGAAATATATGATTTAATTAAAATACAATATTTTTTACTATTAAAAATAATGAAACGTTTCAGAAAATCAAAATAATTCAACATAAGACGATTTTTGTACTAATATTTATAAAATTACTTTCTTTTAAATAAAATTTATAAAAGTTTAAAAAATTAGTTTCAAAATAAGTGTTCTATAAAAAGGATAAAAAACTATTTTTTAAGATACAATTGTAAGTGTAAAACTGGATTTATTTTTATCTCTTGTATAGAAAACATATAGCATGAATGGTAAAAAATATATTGAATATATAATATAAAAATATAATTAATATAAATCACCAAGAGTTATTTTTTAAATTTATTTTCATAAAACACACTTTTGTGAATAAGAATGTTTTTTAGAAAAAGAATCCCAATTATATTCAAATATTTTTTATTTTCATTTCTAATTATCCGGTCACAAAAAAATTCATCATATATGAGTAATAAAAAATTCTATAATTCAGTTATTCATGTTATTACCTTCCATTATAATTGATTGGTGATAACTAACATATTAAATAATAATATTTTAATAGTCTGTCACATTTCATTAATACATGGTGTTGCATGTAACACAAGATAAACTCAATGTTTAGTTTAATGTAGAATATTGAATGTATTTAATATATTCGAATAAATATTCCACAAAATCATGGTTTGTAAAATTGTATCCCCCTTAAATTTAATTTCTCCCATGAAATACATCCCAATCATCAAAGGATTAACATTTAAAAAAAATTAATAGAAAATCATATCGTTAAAAAGGTTTATAAACATCCTCTTGAAAAATAGAAAGATATCTGTGAAAGTAATCTAAAATAACACCTACTAGGTTTCTTAACATGATAACATAGGTGTTAAGTAAAAACATGGACATAGGATATAAATTAACATCCAAAACATGATGAAGAGTGATAGAGAAAACTCTTAGGATAAAGTTATCAATCACAAATCCATCAACCTAATAAAATGTCAAAAAGGTCATTGATATAAAATAATGATTATAATATGACCAAATTTTATTTCTCGAAATTGTTCCAATTGTTGGTGAATTTATTTCTCCATTTTGGCTAAGAATATATGAAATGTACTTACTGGATATCTTTTTATTTCTTAATCACAATTTCATATTTTGGTTAATCTTTGTTCAACATCCCATTCATCTCTAACCACTCGTAATGAAGGTGATTTTATTTTCCTAAAGTACTAAAGGATGATAAGATCCATAAATATAATGATAAGTCATTCTTCCTAAATATAGTTATCATCCCATAAAATAGTTATCACTGGTTATGCATAAATCATCATATGGTTAAGTAATAAATTGATCAAAAAAATTTCATCTAATGTTCAATATAAACCATTCTAAAAATTTCTAACATTAAATCCCTTCCTAAATTGAGAATTTATAAAGAATGTAACATAATTTCCCAAACTCATCTTCACATAAATCCCCTAAATACTCTTAGGAAACTCTTAATAGTCATGTGACAAATATATGAACAACTTGGTCATATGTTCTCTTAATGATTTGTAATGAACAATATTACCCTTAAATATCAGTGAAAATATGAATTCTTCGTCATTACTTGAGTAAATATAGTGTTAATTTAACATTTTTTATAGATCCAATAATTTTGTAAACATAATAAATGATAAAACAAACCAAATTTTCTACAAACAACTAATGAGTCCCAAGTTCACAAATACTATCTAATCTACTTATTCATATCCAATATCTATTTACCCAAAAATCATATTCTAAACATCCAGAACATATTAAGGTTTATATTCCCTTGATCAAAATATCACCTTTCCGTTAAATGACTTTTCTTATCAAACTAAAACATTCAAAAAATACATTAAAATCCCTAAAAAATAAATATACTTAACAATAAATATATATTTCATGATTCTTATAACATAATATTGGAATTCTAATAAATAAATACTTCATTAATCGAAAATACATATCAAAACATTAACTATGATTCATAATCTTATACCCTAATACATGTTTTCTTTATTATGGTATTTATAGTATATTCACCATCCATAATATATTCATTACTCATACGAAAATGATAATTTTCATCGGGAGCTTTCCCCTTTTGATATAGAAATTCATAATACCCATATATTTATCATTAAAAGAATTAAACAGTTCATGATATCTTAGGCATACCATTATTCTCATCCATTGTGTTAACCAAACTTTTCATTTCCCAATTGTAGTTACTTTATTTGTGTCGTTGTCTAACAAAGTCGAAACATCTTGTTGTTCCCATAAGACATGCACTTGGGTGGTTCATTCTAGATTATCAACACATGTGAAACTAAATATTATTTCATCCACAGTATCCCCTACCTAAGCTCTCACAAAAACCTTTACATCTCTTCTTAAACGAGTCTATGTGTTATTTAAGGTACACTTTGTTAATAATATTATAGGAAAAATGATTAGGCATAATCATAACATCTTTTACTCTAGTAATCATTCCATTGGGCTAGAAATCAAAAAATAATCTTTTATTATCAATGTTATCCCTATTTTTTTTGGTTCCAACCATTGACTAAAACTAGAAATTGCAGTTTGAGGAACACTAACAATAGTAGAAAACCACATAATGAAGAAAATTACTCGTAAGATGTTTAAATCAGGACTCCATATTATTTAATATATGAAACATTAGGTTTATCATGGGTTTTTAATAGTAATATTATATTTAAATCTCTTTTTATTCTATGTAAAGAGTTTTTGAATTTCCAACGTATATGCCTTAAGGGTGTAAAATAAGGTGTGAAACAAAAATGTCATCATGGATGAGTTCATGATCGATTCTAGCTCAATAAGTTGTTCTTGGGGTTGTTACCTTGACGTACATTTATTCTATAGTCACAAAAACTTGTAGTATATAAATAGGGATGTAATTTCTTGAAAACTAATTTGTTTATGCTTCACCCAAATTCCTGTACATATTTTTGAAATTTGAATCATTCTTAGATTTATCTTTAGAGATATCCCCATACATATATTTAAAAATATCCCTAGGGATGTCACTAATGTATTCTCTTCTAGGTTTCCAAAGGATAACTATAAATTTCCTATTATATCAACTCTAGAGACCCAAGCTTCTCATACACAGATATTACATATTTTAAGATAAATATTCAATAAATTACATATTCAAACTCTTGAGGACCATGATAGTTTATTTACATTAGAAACAAAGAAAAAAAATTAATTCATGGGATATATTCACTGTATCTTAAAAATATCTTCCCCATTAGTACTATTCATAGACATATCATACTCAAACACTTTCTTCATAACTTGATAAAATGAAACATAAGAAAGAGTGTGATCAGATGATCAGTACGGGTAAACAAGGGTGATATGTAATCATAACATGAACATAATTGTATGATAACATAAACATATAATTTTAAACCCATTCCCAATATATCATAGATCGTATTTTGGAGTCATGGAATAAATAATAGCATTTTATAAAAGACGAATCATAAGGGAATCAATGAATATGATTCATAAGAGAATAAAATTTGCATACGACATAGATTTTTATCATAAACATAAGAATATTAAATAATTTCTATATTATCCAAGGCTCACTTCCAAGGTTAATACATTGGAATGGGTTCACTCTTCAATCCTTCATAATGGAAAAATACCCTTACTGAATCGGGTTCACTCACCCTTCCATCCATGGCTTACAGAATCATGTTCACTCCCCATTATATCTTTGTTTTACTAAACTAAGTTCACTCTCCAATATAGTAATTTCTATTTCATGAGATCTAAATATTTATCCAATCCATTAGAGGGAGATATTGGTCCCACCCATGTTTAGTTATAAAAAACCTCTATGTCATAATAAAAATCATACATATTGGTTCCACCAAACCACAATGAAATCATCATATCATGACCCATTAAATGAAAAGAGTTTCATAAATATTTTATCATATCTTATCATATTAATAGAGACATCATTCATAATTATTTCATTATTTCATAATTTCATAACCAGTGGAAAAATTATTGGGTTTAAAAAAAATTAACGTGGTATAAACCATGGGAAAAAGGTACTTTTATAAACATCATTCCATCATAGATATAAACCATTCAGTGAAAGAATAAGAATTATATCCTTGGTTTATATTCCAATAATATAATAAGTTATATCAATGGATATCATCTTATATGGGGAAGGATTTTGAATGACCACATGGATCATCTACTATGGAAAATAAAATTTCTTTCAAACTCACTTTTTTAAACATAATACATTTTTAAAATCCTTTTCTGTAAAAATAACAATAAAAAATTATAAATAAATTATTAAAAATCACTTAATAAATTTCATTAGGAAAATATCATTTCATAATTGAATTATATTTTTTTAAACATAAAAAATAATGAAAATCATTATCTTTGAAAATAACCCTAAAATTATAATGTAATCTTAAATTTATGTTATGGTTATAATGATGATATTTTTAATTCATTACAAATATATTAAAAAAAATACTCCTTTCAAATTTTCAGTAAAAACGAAATGAGTGTTGTTTTTAAAAACGACCTTAAGATTCATTTTAAAACAATTTGTAAAAATTCCAAAATATGTAAAAGTATCTTCTAAAAATTGTAATCTATTATAAAAAAATTGAATATATTTCTATAGAACAAGGTTTTGGAAGAAAACCAATTTCAGAATGATGATAGAAATGAAGTAAACATTTTCAAAAAACCATTTTATCAGTTATCAGAAGTACTCAAGAGTGAAATGTTTTTAATATTACATGAAAAAATAAAGATAAAATAGTGTATTTTAAATTAACTATTTTTCTTCAGATACAGATAAAAATATATTATTATTGAAATAATAATCATAAACAATCCCAATAAAAATGAGATTGTAACATAAAATCATTACCGGATTGTTAAATATGAATCATAAACCCCATAAAATAATATGATTAAATAAAACATATAACATCATGAAACTAGGTATATTAATTATGTCACATGTCAAATGGTATGTATATACACCTTATAAATAAATATTGGTGTATAACATAACATAAGTCTCAAAGAAGGAAAATTGAGACAAAAAATCTCTTATCACAATAGGGACACTAAAATAGTAAACACCATAAAAGATTTGTTGAGAAATTTATATGTAAATACAAATAAATTTATGGATAAAAATAAAAAAAATACATTCATGGGAAGTATATACACCAAATTAGAGAAATAAGTTGTGAACATGGCATGTGTCTCACAAAAAATAAAAATGATTCTGAAATCCCTTACCTTCAGTCTTGAAATGCATAATAAATGTTCAAAAAAAAATTTATAAAAATAATTTTATTATAAATATATTATATAACCATAATTATATATATCATAAAATATATGTGTTACGTATGGCCTTTTATTACTCGTTTATTAAAAATTACTTGTGAAAATAAGGTTTTGGGAAATAACATCTTTAATTTTTTTATAAGTTTTGATTTGTTAGTTTTTTATCCTCTAAATATGAATATGGTATCATAATCTCTAGAATGAAAACCATTATATAGATATTATATATATTAATTATATATGTATTTATAGTAATCCATAAAATTTAGTGATTGAATTTGAAATGCATCGTTCATTGAGAATGCATGTCGCACGTACACATAAGAGTTCTTTCAATTTTTATGTTAGATTGATTGAAATAAATTGAATTGATATTTTTTATCATTAAATAATAATTTTAATGTAATATATATTTCATATTTTATTTTAAGACATCATTAATATCTTCAATTTAAAAAGTGAATGAATTGCATTACTTTGTGAGGTGGTATTCCTCCGTACACATGAATGTTGTTACTGTATTCCCAAAAAATGAGGTGTATGAATGTATGTGTGATATAATTATTAAATAATAATAATAACATCATAAATATCTCAAATACAAAATACAAAATATAAATACATAATTATTTTAAATCGAGAGAGGTGGTAATAGAAAAATAATTGACATCAGTTCATGAGGCGGTAGTCCTCTATACAAACGAATAATGATTTCATAACCCATTTTATTGAAGTGGATATGGTTTTTGGTGAATAAATAAAATAATAAAGTATCTCTATATTATATATAAATATGTTATTATGTAATCATGATATTATAAAAATTTATGGAGGTGGAGGAAGAAACAAAAAAATTCTTATAATGAACATTAGCTCTTTTTCCCATATCCTCCTTATGTTTTCACTAAAATCCTCAATAGGTTTGAATTATATAAAAGATAAATATTATAATATCAGTTGATTGATGCTTTCATGTTATATGGGATGTTATTATATAAAAAAATAGGTTTTAAAGTGTGAATATGAGAGGAGAAGGGGTGGCCTTTTATTAGTAGGTGTGGACACACATTGTATTTTGGAAAAGAAATAAGTTCTCCCATGTTTTTCAAATATAGAAATGATAGAAATGTTAAAATTATAGAACCGTATATGTTTAATATTCTATATATGTCCAGAAAATAGTGTTATATTAGTTTATATTTAAATTCAAACCTTATCTTTTTAGTTTAACCTCATATAAACCCATTTTACCTTAAACATGACAAATAATTTTTATAGTTTTCAATATTAATTTTGGTCAAAAAATAATAGGGTCTTATTAGACCTTATAAATTATTCCAATTATAAATATGTAATTCATTTTTCCAAATTTTATTCACATATGTGGTAAAAATTAATTAAAAATTAGTGCCACAAATATGACATGAAAGCAAGGATTTAATTAAAAAATGTTTAAAAGTTGACAACATTTTTACATCAAATTTTGAGATAATTTTTTTTACAATGAAATAAAATGGTTTAAAATATATATAATGGAATTAATTTTACCTGAAAATAAATTCTAAATATAATTTATAATTAAAAAATTACATAAATGAAAAACAATTTTCAATTAAAATTCAAAATACATAAAAAATGAAACCTTTCTGAAAAATCCCCAATATTCATCAAAAGAGAAATTTTAAATTATTATTAAAAAAATTTATTTCAGTTTCTTAAATAAATATAATGAAGTGATTAAAAAGTATCTTCATAATAAGTACACTATAAAAAATGGTAAAATATATTTTTTAAATACAATATTAATCACAAAATTAGATTTATTGGTATATCATTACACGAAATCAAGTGGAATGAATGTTAAAAAAATATTGAATATTAAATATATAAATTTCATTAATATAAATCACCAATAGTTATTTGTTTAATTTATTTATTTAATTCCCAATTCTGTGAATTTTTTTTTAATAAAAATATTTCATTTTTTAAATAATTTATGACTTCATTTGTGATTAATTGGTAACCAAAAAATAAATTATATGTTTTTGAACACTATTTTGATTTTTTTAGTTAATCCTATTCATAATCTAAATTATAATTTCTTGGAGATATCTATATTATTAAAGAACAATATTTTAATGGTATGTAACATCTCGTTAAAACATAGTGTTTCTTGTAACACAATCTCATATTAGTGTTGTGTGTAATATAGAATATCAATAAGATTAAATATTTTTGAAAAAAATTTCAAAAACGCTCGTGATATTACATTATACCACGTTATAATTAATTTCTCCCTTAAAATTTATCTCTGTGATCGAAGTCTTAACATTTAAAAATTCCTTAGTTGAAACCCACATTGTAAAAAGTTTTATTAAAACATCTTCTTGATAAAGAGAATTATGTTTATGAAATACATTTATTATAAACATAATAGGTTTCAAAATTGTAGATAATAGGTGGGAAAAGAAAACATAGGCATTGAAGAGAAAACTAACGTTCAAATACTGATTGAGATTTTTAGAGAGCATACTCAAGAGAAAGATAACAATAAAAAAAATATAAACCTAAAATGTGTGAAAGATGTCATTGATATTTTAAAAAATGATGATAGTAGGAAAAAATTTATTTTCAAGGATATTTATTATGGTTGTGGAATTACTTTTTTCATCTAGGTTTATAAAATATAGAAATCTAGGTAAGTGATATCTTTTTATTCTGTAGGCATAATTTTTCTGTTGGTTTTTTCTTGATCAACTACTCATTCATCACATATTCCTTAAAATGAAGGTGGATTTTTTTATGCTTGATGTACGTACATATCATAAGTTCTATAAATAGAAATATAAGTCATTTCTCTTAACTTAGTTATCATTACTTCAAAATAGTTATCATTAGTTATGGATAAATATTTATCTGGTGAAGTAATACATTAATCACTAAAACCTCAACCGAAGTTCAACATGAACCATTTCAAAAATGATTTAACATACAAACCATAAAAAATTCATAATTAATATATAAGGTCATTTAATTTTAAAAACTAAACTTAACATTAATCTTCCAAATAACATTGAACTACACTTAGTAGTCACAAGAAAAATATATGAATACCTTGGGCATATATTCTTCTGAAGCATGGTAATAATTAAAATTATCCTTAAATATCAAAGAAAAAATTAAAGATTCTTCATCCCTTGAATAAATCCATATATTATTGAACAATTTTCAAAGAGCTAATAATGTTGTAAACTCCATCAATGACCACATTAAAAACTTTTTCTACATACCATTAACAAATTCCAATGTCACCAATACTATCCAATATACTTATTCATATCCAACATATCTTTACCCAAACATCATTATCTCAACATCTTGAACATAACAAGTGTTATATTACCTCGATCAAAGTGTTACCTCTTCATTAAATCATTTTTTATTACATAAATATCATTCAACATATTCTATCAATTCTTTCGCAAAAAAACTTATTTTCAACAATACATATATATATATTAATTCATATTATATAATCTTTGAATTCCAATAAATTAATACTTCATTCACCCAAATTTTTTCTCAAACCATTAACAATGCTTTTTCATCTTATTCCTTAATAACTCTTTCCATTCATATTTTATTGGTAGTCTCATCTTCATCAAAAATATAACCATTACCAATTAAATCATGATAATTTTATTCCTTAGCATTCGCCTTAGGACATCAATTTGAATAATTTCAATAATTTCCACATTTAAAGCATTCAATAGTCAATGATATCTTAGGGAGACAATTATAATCATCCATTATTTCAATAAAACTCTTTATATTCCATGTGCATTTACTATATTTTTTCTATTAGATATCCATTTGGGTGTTTCTTATAACATTCTCAAAAGATAACAAATTTAATCTTCTTTCCTCCACGTCTCCACTACATTGACTCTCATAAAAAACTTTATTTATCATATGTAGTGAGTCTGAGAGTTTATTAAGGTAAACATTATTAAAAATGTTTCATGAAAATGATTGTTCATAATAAAAACATCCTTCACTACAATCACTATCCCATTTTTATTGTCAATAAGAAAATCATCTGTCACATTCAATGTTAATGTAGATCCTTCTGGTTACCTCTATTTACTAAAAATAGAATGCATAGTTTGAGAACACCAATCATAGAGAAACACAAAACAATAATAAAAATAATTTATAATATGTCTTCATCCTGACACATTATTATTTAATCTACGAAACCATAGGTTTATACTGGGTTATTCATAGTTATTATCTATTTAAATCCTTCATGATTGTCTGTAAATAGTTAGTAAATTTCCAAAGTATATCCACCTAGAGTGTCAAACTAGGTGTGAATCAAGACCCATTTTTGTGCAACAGTTTCAGATCAAGTACATATAAAGATGCTATTTTCAGGTCTGTTACTCTTAGGTACATTTATTCTAAAGCCACATCTACTTATAGTATACAGAAAAGGATATAATTCCTTGAGAACCAAATTCTCTATACTTTACCAAAATTCATGGTCATTTTCCTAAACGTTAATTCATCTTTACACTCATCCATAGATAAAATCCATAGATATATATATAGAAAATTTTTTAGGGATGTCACTAATGTTTTCCCATCCTAGTTTCCAATGGTTACCTAAAACATTCTTTTGATACCAACTATATTGAATCGATATTCTCATAGATATATATTACATCTTTTTAGATGAAAATTAACTACATTACAAAAACATACCCATGGGGACTATAATAGATCAGTTCCTTTAGAAACATGGAACTCAAGATTCATTATTCGTGGAACACAATCAATGCATCCTATAATGATCTTCCCCTTTAGTACTCTTTATAAACATATCAAACTTAATGATTTTTTTCATAACCTGAGTAAAGGAAACATAAGAATGGGTGAGATTTGATGCTTAGTAAGGGGCAAAATATGATATGTTAGCATAACATGAAGATAAGGGTATGAAAACCTGAACATAACATTGGAAACCTATACAATGAAGATCAAAGAATATAATATTAAGTCATGGATGAATTATTGGATGATCATAAGACCTGAATCATAAATGGAATTGAATAATATGTTCCATGACAGAATAATGTTGTTATATGATATAGATTATTGGAATTGACAGAAGATATTAGGAATAATATGATAATGATTATTATTGTAATCAAGTATTATCTTTTGAAGTCATGGAATTTTGAGAAGAAAATAAACCACCTCACTTTGTAAAAGTATATGATCAAACTGACCATTGTATTATAGAAATAAAACTCACAATTCATAAGAAAGTCCAGTTGATTATGAATGAAAGATGTTGTTGAACGATAGATAACTCACAATACATTACTTGGTAAATTTAATGATGATAAATATGATCAATAAATGGTTAAATATCAAGATAGATAAAGATCATGATGAAAGATTTTGAGGGCTTTTGGAATGAAGTGATTCATTTATGAACTATTCATGCTACTCTTTTTTCTCACACAGAGCATAGATCATGTGGGTTAGTGTATGTGTTGAGTAAAACATTGATCGCTATCTGAATTGTATGAAGTGAAATTTGGTTAAAGATGTTTAAATCATTAATTATGTATCAATTTTTGTTTATTGAAAAATACAAATGACCATGAATCAATATGGTTGGTATTTACCAAGAATATATTTTAGGTTGTCCAGTTTCCCAGTGTTTTCCAAATTTTTGGGCTTCAAAATTCGGAGTATTTTGTATGGAATTGGAAGGATTTTATAAATATGAGTTCATGAAATGCAGTTCACGGACTATGAATCACCATTCACGAGCCACATAGGAGGTTCATGGAATGATGAAGTAAAATATAAAAGGGAAAATTTCTCCATAGCAACATTATATGAATTGTAAAGCACAGTACAAAAACCACATAGTGAAAAACATGTCATTGGAGGATCATAGTTCGTGGGTGGTTTGTAGTTCATGGTTGGTGTGCTGGTTTGTGGAATAACATGCCAATTTAGGATTCCCAAAAGTGTTTTAATTTGTGGATGTTGTCAGCCATTGTAAATAATTAACGCACTATGTATACTACATAGTAAATTTCGTAGTAAAGGTTGTACCACATCAATTTTTCATGAAATTCAGATTAGATGGTTTTTTGAATATATTTCCCTATATAAATACCACTAATAATATCATTAAGAAGAGAAATTTTTATTAGAATATATCATCACTATTTGAAGAATTCTGTTATGTCTGAAAGAGTTTATGAGGGATAATTCCTCAAATGAGAAGAAGTCCACGAGGAGAAATTATGCAATGAATAGTTGTTCAAGGGGAATAATTTATGTGATAGATACAAGTTGTAAGGATAATGCAGAAAAGTGGTTTGTGGGGTTCAATTTTACAAAAATTAAAAGGCACCACAAATCATTATCAGTCTATGTGGCATCAGACATACTCATAGTAGTGGTGGACCGTGGAAGAAGACGGTGTTCCACAAAGAACTCATTCTAAATCATGCAAGGTAGTTCTTGGGGGATACATGATAGTTCATGATGAGTAAAAGTAAGTTCCCAAAGGGACTATAAATTTTTTTGAAAGAAATTTTTGCAAACTAACAGTATGCAGGAAAGTGGGATTTCTATCATGGGAAATATGACAAAAATTGATCTGATGTATCAGACTAAGTATCATTACAATGTTTAGGATGTTCTTACCAGATTCTAGGTATGAGAAATGAGAATTGTTTATAATGATCATATTTTTAATAACTATTGAAGAATCACCATAACATGTCTACTAAAAAAATTTAATTACATCGTTTCATGCTTCTTGAAGCACATGTACTATTTCATTGAACATAGTGATAAATGAGTGTAAGGGCATATCCTACTCGATTTATTCAACATAAAAGGATTATTTTCTTGTGGATTGTGTGGTACATGACTATTTTTAAACCATACAATGGATGTAGCTACTCTTATTGAGCAGTGAACCTTGAAAATTCTTATTTTCTTGTGGATGTCTGTTTGAATTATTTTTAGGTAGGAATGAAATATTTAATAGGAGGTGATTTTTTTAATAAGTCATGAAAAAAAATATCACATATTCACCCCTCCCACTCTTAGAGATACATGAATCCTATACGGGTAATCTCAATTTTTATTAAAGCATGGCTCCCTTTATTTATTCTTTGATGAATTTTTGAAATGAAGTTGTGATGGATAATCTAAAATGTGTGAACAGTAAGTAGATTAATATCATTGATCGAATAAACTATCATATCAGGAAATATAGAACGAATCCTCATCTAATGTCTCTTGGTTATTATATTCTTGAATCTATAATAGATAAATTTTGTCCAATTGATGAAATGGTTCATCTTACATGTTAAAATAAAAAAATCATGAGAATGATGATAGATCAAAAAGTTATTTACTCTCATCATGTTCTGAATGTGAGTTTTTATGATGGAAAGGTCTCTCTAGATCTAAAGTTTTTTGGGATAAGATGAAAAACATATATGAAGGAAATAAAAAGTGAAGAAAGAAAAACTACACATCTTGAAGCTTGAGGTTGAATATTTTATATTAGGTGAGTTTGAATCTTTTAGGGGATTCTTTGCCAAGTTAAATGAAATTTTCAGCACTACTAGACATCTTAGTGAAATGTTAGAGGATTTTGTATTAGTTGAAAAGATCTCAAGAATTCTTACCGAAATGATTGATGCTAGAGTTTCTTCACTCTAATATAGATACCCTAAAATATTATATCTAGATGATTTGTATATCACTCTCATCACTTATAAACTAATAAGGGGGATGATTATGAAGATAAAAAAAATATGATAGTGAAATGTCTTCCAAATCTACTAAATAATAAAATTCTAAGATGGTTATTGATAATGATGATGGTTATAACTTTGAATCCAAAAATAGGTTATGTAAAAATATTGATGATATTTTTTCATTGATTTCTAAAAATGTGGGGAGAGATAAATGTAAATATAATGGTAAAAATACCTAAAAATTATTTTAATGTGGATCTGTTTGGCCCATTGTGGCTAACTTCCCTTAAAGAATGGAAGAAGAGAATAGTGATTAAGAATAAACAAGACCAATAAGGTAGTGGAAGAAACATGGTGATAAGGATAAATAATCTTCAAGAGGCAAAGATAAAAAATTCATCAAATCTAAAAGAAAAGTTTTATTACTTATATATAATGAAGAAGAATAAATTAGAACTACACCCAAAAAATATATTGAATGGTCTAGATAGAATACTTTTATTGAAATAGTATATATTGAAGAGTTCAGAATCATATTTCTAAAGAAAAAGAAGAAAATAAATAAGAATTACATCTTAAAAATAATTTAAATAGTGTTTAAGAATGATTGGATAGAAAGAGAAATAAATCAAGAAACTAAAGAATGAAAAGTCTTAAAAAAAAGTAATCAATAAGTATTTCCAAATGTGAAATATGATAAAAGATATTTATTATTTGAAGAAATATCTTGAGTAAGAAAATAATTGCAGTGAACATTTGGAATTAAAGTTGAAATAAAAAAGAAAAATATCTGGAACGTATCTAAATAAAATTCTAATGATTAAAAGAGGGATACAGGATTAAAAAAATATATCTTAGAAGTTAGTGAATTTTATGGTAAGTATAATCCTAAGAAAGACAAAAAAAATTACCTTCAAATGTTGAGAAGAAAGATATAATTGTTCTTGGGAAAGGGAAAGATGGAAATGTTATGTATGTGGCCAAGATTAACAAATTAAAGAATTCATAAGTTTATAAAATATCTGAGGATGAAACTTCTAAACATTAAATGTTTGTAAAAGTTTTTATTACTTATTTTTCTGATAAATATATTAATAAAATCCAGTTAAAAATTAATATTTTGGTTGAAAACAAAATGGTTGGTAGTCAATAATGTTCAGTTAATAATGTTTTTGAGAAACATACTCACAACACCAGTCATTTTTTAAAGCATTAGAGGAAAATAATATTGCTATGTATATATCTGGTATTGTGTTAGATTCATAAATACATCAAATATGTATTGGTTCAACCAAAAACATTACCAATATTCCATAGGTTATGTAAAGAAACGTTGGAAGGGGAGTCAATCATCTTAATAGAATAATTTTAAGAAAGAAGTTCGGAAGAAATTTGAGAAGGTTGGTGTGAAAGATGAAAATTGGTTCCGACCCTTAGAAACTATTTTTAAATATGTGAACAAATTAGATATATTTATAAGGATGGTATTTTATTTATTTCCCACAGAATATAAGATTCATATCATTTCTCAAAATCTATATGTGATGAAAAAAAGGAATATGAAAAAGATCATGTTTATGAAACATTCATGAACATTATAAATGGTGAAATACCTTGGATTCTTGATAATGGGTTTTCTTCTCATATGATAGGAGACATAAATTTTTTGAATAATATCAATGGATTGAATGAAAGAATAGTTAAATTTTGAAATTATGAATCTTTGAGAATCATAGGTGTTGGATCTACCATCATTGGGAAAAAAATTTGAAATACAAGAAATATTTATATGTTGATGGGGTAAATCACAACCTACTAAGTGTTTAATTTTTTTTATGAGGTTAAAAAAATTTATCTTTAGAAATGATGTGTTTTCTGTGAAAAGTAAGGAATATGGAATGATATTTATATGGGCCCTTGTAAAAAAGAAAACTTGTTCTAATTTGGTGAGATTCAAAAATCATATTACATGGGTGTGGATGAAGAAAATCAGTTATGAAATAAAAGGCAGGGACACATGTTTCAAAGAAAAATGATCATGTTATCAAATAAGGATAGTTTTAGTGGTATTCTTGATATATCGTGATGAAGAGATTGATGTTTCACTATTTTTTGGATTTTTTTAAAAATCAGTGTATAAGAAAATTGATATTTTCCCAAGAAAACCCCTATAAACTATTCAATATGATATCTATGAGCTAACTAGAAAACAATTAACCAATTTATAAACATAATTCATCAATTTAATTAACTAATTTAATCACATAATTATGTTTTTTTATGAAACATAAATCAGATGCAATGATATTTTTTAAATGTTTTAGGAGGAAATATAATATTGATTGTGAGTATTTAGTGAAGAAGATGAGAACTGATAATGGTGGTGTGTGTAAGAATGAATAGTTTGAATTTTATCTTATGAAGCATGGAATTCGGCATGAGTTCAGGTCACCATAAAAACCTCAACAAAATGGAGTCACTGAAAGAAAGAATACAAGTCTAGTGGAATTTAGAGAACTATATTAATTGAACATGGTTGTTTTCATTAATATTGGAGGCAATCCATGAGTACTACTATGTATATCCAAAATCAATGGTTCTATATGAGAATATTAGATATGACTCCATATGAAATGTTTCTGATAAAACTCTAATTTTTAAACACATACGATTATTTGCGAGTCCATGTGTTATAAATAAAAAAGGTGGAAAACTTAGAATGTTTGGGAAAATAGGTGATGATGGAATTTTTAATATGCTCAAAATGTGGAGATTGAATTTTCGATATATATTTATTTTATTGAAAAGAAAAGAACGCTTTAGTATCATGGAATCCCAGATGATATGACACATAGGGTAAATAATGTTTAACTACACAAGTGTCCATAATATAAGAGGAAGGGCCCTATAAACAACATCAATAGATCTAGGTTGGGTTTTATGTGTGGTTAGGAAGGCCATATTGCAAAAAATTGTTGAGGAGGATCCATGAGGCTAATTAATATAATATAGGACAATACGAATCTGAATAATTTTCCATCCACATTTTGATACATAAAGTGTAATATGTTTGAGAATTATGAAAATAATTACCCTAACCATATTTATATTAAAGATAACAAGCCTCAGTAACCCCTTAAAACAAGAGAAAAAAGTAAATAATATTATATAACTATTTTTAGTTAGAAAAATATAATGAAGTGGTAAAAGGTATACTCATTATTCACTATAGATCTGAAAATTCAATTTTCAATTTTGGTTGTTTTATATCACACGATTGTTCTAGGAATGATAATTTACCACCTTATATAAAGTGGTAATGATCTATCAATGAAAACCTATGATGAAAAAATTATATTATATAAGATATATAGTTTTTATTTGATAGTTTTTTATCGCATGTTGGTCCCAATGTATTATCTTATTCTTTGAGTGGATTAATTTTATGTGATTTAAGTATGGATTAGCTATCCCTATAATGAGTATATATCAATTATTAGGATTAGTTGAGATAATTTCAAATCCCAAACCATCATGTGATTAAATATCTATGCAATAAGTATTATGAGCTCACTTTGGATGAAAATTTTGTAATGTGGGTTATTTTACCAGAAAACCTGGGATTCTTGAAACAAATGATCAGGGAAGAAGTTAAAATTAATGAAATTCCTATTAGACTGAAGTATACTAACTTATCTTTGGATGAACTATCTATGAATCCCCTAGAGTGTGAGGTTGACTTTTTAATTTAACTCATACCTGGATCTATCCCTATATCAAAGAGTCATTTTAGAATTGACAATGTTGAGTTGGAAGAAATAAGGATGAAATTATAAGATAATTTGTACATGTTTTTTTTACACTCGTGTGCTTCACCTTGGGTTGCCCCCATGATTTTTTAAAGAATAAGGACTGATCAATTCACATCTAAATTAACTATCAAGAAAATAACAATACTACAATATAGAAAAAATATCATCTTACCTGTACTGATTTTTTTTCTCTCAATTACGAAGAGGTCATTATTTATCAATGATTGATCTTCTATCCAAATATCATCAACTAAGGGTATGGAGATGAAGATATATCGGAGATATATTTCTATATAAGTTATGTATATTATAAATTTATTGTGATGCCATTTGAACATAAATATTATCTTATAATCCTTTTGAATTTTATAAATATAATATTTAGATACTATCTTTAAAAAAATGTGGTAATATTTATTGATAACATTATCTTATATTAAAAGATAAAGGATGAATATAAAAGATTATAAAGGATGTTTTATAAGGTACATAAAAAATGATAAATTATATGAAAAGTTTAGCACGTTAGAATTATGGTTTAAAAGAGTACACATCTTAGGTTTTGTTATCCCTAGTGAGGGTGTATCTATGGACACTTTAAAGGAAAATTTAATTGAATATGACCAAAATCAACCTTTTTTATTGAGATCCAAATTTTTTATTTTATTAGCTAGTTACTACTAGAGTTTTGTGGGAAAAAATTCATGATTATCCAATACACTAACCAATACGACTTGGAAGGGAGAGAAGTTCCTCTGGGAAATGAAATTTTATGAAAGGTTCTAGGATATTAAAAATATTGGTCACTACTCCTAGGATTTCACTACACTGTAGTTGTAAAGGGTTTTTTATATATTTTTACACTTCTAAGAAGGTTTTGGGATGTTTTCTTTTGCCGAATCAGAAGGTAATTGATTATGAAACACAAAAATTAAGGGATTATGAGAATAATTACCCAAATCATGATCTGGGGTTAGAGAAAGTAGTCTTTGGATTGATAATTTTGTGGAATATTCTCTATGGGATGATGTTTGATATTTATAATAACTATAAGGGTACTAATTATATATTAAAAAATAGAAATGAACATGAACAAGAGGGGATGTTTAAAAATGATCAATAAATATGAAAAGTCAATATATTACCACCATATAAATGTAATAAATGTGATTGATGGCCTATGGAGTATGTATCACTCTATCATATCAATGACAAGGACTGAAAATAATTTAATACTCATTGATTTATAGATGATTAATCTTGAAACCATAAGGAAAGTATAAATAAAATATTTTTCCCAAATGATTTCTTAACCATCCATTCATGAGAATTTAAAAGGATCCCAAAAATATATCGATAAAAAAAATAAAGGTAGTGAGTATTTTAGATTCCAACCTTGATAAAGATAAAGAAATATAGTTTTGAAACTAGACATGTGTCCCCTAAAAACTAGAAATAAGGAATGATCATTTGGATGATGATTATAGACCATCCTTATCTTTTTAACTAGACAGCATAAAGATGAATAAAGATCTAAAACAAATCTTTGGGATTTATAACATGAAGAGGGAAATCACATATTATACATCATGATTCTTAGAATTCTCTAAATCCAATGATAAATAACAAAATTATAAGGGTTTTTTATAACTACTACCAATATTAGTATGGAAATCAGATAACATGTCTATGTATTTTTTTGTGGGAATTCCCAAAATATCTATAAGAAATAATACTATTTTGGTTGTGGGTGATATCATTGAAAATTCAGATCATTTTATTACCTTCAATGAAGATTTTCATATTGACCAACACTCTATGATATAAATAAAATAAGTGGTAAGAATACATTGGGAGAAACTTTCCATTATATCATATTGAGCTCCATGGTGTTCCTCGAGAAAATAGAAAGTTATTCAGAATGGGTTGGATATAGAGTTTAGTTTCAGATCAACATATCACACTAATACAGATGGTAATTCTTAGAGGACCATACATGCTCTAAAGGAATTAAAGAGATCTTATTTGATGGAATTCAATGGATGTTCGGATCAAAACCATCCCTTGTAATATTTGTTATATGATAATTTTTTCATTTATATCCTTAAAATGGAATCATATGAGGCACTTCATGGGAGGAGATTTAATAATCTATCTTACTGGATTGAGGTTGGAGAGAGGAAGTTGTTATTTTATAACTTGTACAAAAATTGAAAGAGAAAGTTCAAATGATTCACTAATATATGATAGTATCACAAATTAGAAAGAAGATAAATATAAATAATCATTAACAGGAAATATTGATTGAAGTTAGAGATAATGAACTCTTTTAGATATCTCCAAGGAATTGGGTTATGATATTTGGGAATAAAGGAAAGAGTAGACCTAGGTATATCGGTCCCTTCAAGGTATATGATTAGGTTAAGGAAATAACTTATCAATTAGAACTAACTACTGAACTATATTGAGTACATGATGTGTTCCATGTATTTATTTTGAGTATGTACATACCAGATCCATCACATAAACTGAATTGTTATGTCATTCAACTAGAGCATGATCTCTCATTTGAGGAACAACTAGAGGAAATTCTAAATATAAGAGATAATGTTTTGTGTAACTTTATCACTTTTTATGTGTAATAATCTATGGAGGAATCCTAACATTGAGGAAGCTACATGGGATCTTAAGGATGTGATAAGAGAAATGTTCGCTCTCTAATTTTTCACTTTGTTTAGGGAAAAAAGTTCTTTAATGGGGGTTGAATGTAATGAACTGAAATTATGGAATTTATAAAAAAAATATGGTTTTTTCAAAAATGGTTTTACACACTACATCCAATGAAAAAAACATATTATTAATAAATATATAAAATATACTAATATGGAAAAGCATTAAATATTTAGAAGGTAAATAATTAATATGAGTTAATATTGATGAATGCTATTTTCAATAAAATATATTTTCATTGTATGATGAATTTTATTTTAAAACCTAAATTTAAAAGTTTTAGAATTTAAATTTTATAAAATAAAATTGTTTTTTAAAATACCCACTTCTAGATTTCCATAGTATGAATTACTGAGTTTCATTGAAATAGTTGATTTTCAGTGGAAAAATATATTCTTTAATAAAATTATATAATTTATTATTTCATCATTATATAAGATTACCATAGAATATTATAAAAAAAGAAATAAAATTATTCAACATAAAAATATATTTGAAAATATAATCCAATTTCTAATATTTTTAAACATAATTAAATTGTTAATTTAATAAAAAAAATCAATTTTTTCTTCTATTCAAGTGTTTCGATCATGAATTTAATTTTGGGATTTCCTTTAAAGGCTTATAAATATTATATGTTTATAATAAAATAATATATTTAATTAAAATCAGTATCTATGATAAATACATATTTTATATAAATTTAAATATAAACACCATAATTTTTCAAAAAATATGTTAATGCGATTAAGTGTGTCTATTTTGATACTAAATATAAAAATTTCAGAAATTTAATGTTTTTAAATGATTTTGAAATTTACAAATATAATGCTCAGATTATGAAAAAGGTTCCAATATTAATTGAACATCATTTTTTTAGAGAAGGAAAATATTTTTGATAGCATATACGACATGAAACACCAAGATTAAACAACCTATGAAATATATTATTTAAATATGTCTCTTATAACCTTGTAATTGAATTATAGGGTAATAATATTATTAAAAAAATTATGAAATATATAAATATATAGGTCTAAATAAATAGAAATATATTGTTAAATTATTATCACATGATCACTCATGTTTTTATTAAAGTAATTTTTTTCCACAATATACTTTTTCTTCAAAAATAGTTTTATATTGAATTACATGTTTGGGAATTATAAAAAATTTATTCCAATTTTAAATACTAGATTTCATAAAAATAATATCATCATTTAAATAAGTATATAAAAATTATATTATGCTGATATTTCAGTATTTCATTAAGAGTAATTTTTTAAATAGTGAAAAATATCAATTTTTTCAAACAGTCATTTATATTTAATAAATTAAGTAATTTAAAATCATAATAATTATATCAATTTTATTTAATAGAAAAATAATTATAATTTAGTTATATTTATGATAATTAATTACATTTCAATAATTATTATAATAGATTACATTATAAGTTTATTTTTAGGAAAAAAATGCATTTGTCTAAAAACTATTTTTAAATGCATAATGTTTCATCATTTTTATTATCTAAAATCACCACTAATAAAAAAATATTTAAACTAAATTTATATATTATATAATTAATAAAATTAATTTAAATCCACAAATTGATTTTTATTATTCATATAGTTAATGTATGGTCAACTTATGCTTCAAAAATGAATTTCTTGAATAATTATTTTTCAAAATGATTTGTGGGCTTATTTTAAAATGAAATTCTCCCACATATAAAAATAATAATTTAATAAAATATGTTAAATATTTTTATTAAAAATAATTAATATTATATAATAATTTAAACATAATTTTTTATCATAATTATTATCAAAGAAATAAAAATTTATTTTCTGCAATTATAGTTAAAACATGGTTTTGTGCATTACATGTTCTTGTGTTGAAATTAATTTCCCCACACACATAGGATTTTTATTTTATAAATTGGAATATATATTAATAACCAGTGGGTATAAATTATATATTAAGGTGTATTTTTTATCATTAAAGAATAAATTACATATGTTAAAAAACTATATTACCATGGTGAAAAATAAAATGTTAATAGTAATTATACTTAGAGGATAATGGATTTCCATGTTTAAAACATGTTTTTGTTTTTTTAGTGGTGGAGTTTTAGGACCTTAACAGCCATACAATTCATTATATTTATATTTTATAGGCACTTTGGGTGATAGTGACTTCCTATTATTGAATAGTATTGCGTAATCAAAAAATGAAACTCCTCATCCATTTTTAAAGGGAACTCTCTCCCAACATTTATTCACGCCTATAATACCATTTTTCACAAAACAATACTGAAAATATATATCCCAAACATATTTATAAACATTATATGGATTTTTATCTTAAAAATATAACAACAATTGGGTCTTTAAGAAAAGATCTAAAGGAGGTTTCTCCATCAAATGGTTACCATCTTCACATTTCACTTTCTTTTTCTTTCTTCTTGTAAAAACATATATTATATATTAACACTTAAAATATAGTTTATATAGTAGATCACATGGGATAAGATTTTAATATTTTTATCTCATAATATTTACCCATATATTTATCAATCAAATTGGAAGAAAATCTATCAATCGTGTGTACGGGGGAGTACCACCAAGTGAACCAATGAAATTTGTTTTCCATCGGGCACTCGCATAGATAGTAATAATGATGAAAATATTGAATATCTTTATTAAACATAACATGATAATAATTATTTAAAATTAATATAACATCAAATTACTTACCGTTTCACCCATTATATGAATGATTTTTTTCTTCATGTGTACATATGACCTAACATCCCCACAAAGCGGTACAATTTATTTCTCATGTAAAACATTAAAAAATGGATGTAAAAATATTTTTGTTGAATAAAAATGACATGTATACTATTAATTTAATTCTAGATATGATTGATTTATATTTTATGAATAATAAAAGAAACTTATATAAAAAACATGCTTGTGAAAATGAAGCAATTAACACCTAAAATTATGGAAATAATGAAATATTAGTAACAAAAAAGTGATAATATGTTATAATAAGATCATATATGATATTAAAAATATTATTTTGGTTATGTTATATATAATTAGTCAATTTAAAACAATTTAATCATATTGTTTTAACTCTCAAAAATCCTGTTTCATTATGTAAAATCATGTTAAATTATGTTTACTCATGTTTAATTATGTTCATTTGATTTTAATATTTTATGTTAATATCTTACATAACAATAAGGGTTGAAAAAATATTAATAAGTATAAGTCACTATTAAGGTTGAGTCACTGTTAAGATAGACTCACTATTGGAAATCTCATTGATGGTAGAAAATGAGCTAAGTATGAGTTATTATTAATATAGACTTATTGTTAGGATCTCTCACTATCAACTATATCACCGTCTGCACAGATCCTAAATTCTAACAAAGGAAGAGATACTTTTAATCAAACTAATGATAACTCAACTCAATATTTTCAATATCTATGAGTCACCATCGCATCGAGGTACCTTCAGACTCAAATCATAAAATTGGAAAAGTATGAGTCATCATTTCATAAATCTACCTAGAGACTCATTACAGAGTTTTTTCAATTTATGAGCTACATATAGCACATGTCACCATCAAGATGACCTACCATAAAAGTAATTAATGATCATGAGTCACTGATACTTGACTCACAGTTCCTAATTGTAGAATGTATTAAGTATAAGAAACGGTTTCTAAGACACTATTCCAAGACACCAATCCCGAGTCACTGTTCTTGAGACACAGTTCCAAGTCATCATTCAAAGTCACCATTCAAAGACACAATCAGTTCTTACCTTTTCATTTTAATGTAAATTTATTTTTAACAATCATATTTGTGAAACTCATGAATTCAATTTATTTTAAAAACATTTTTTTGTCTTATGTAGAAAACCATTAAATCAATTTCAGACTACAGTATGATGTATGAGGTATCTAGATGTGATCAAGATCACACTTCTTATCAGTTGCCAATTTTAAAGCTAATACCTGATCAAAAAGAAAAAAGGTTGAGGAGAAGTGATGAACCTGAGAAAAAAAAACTAGAGAACTACTAATTGAAAAAACATGAATATACCGCTAAGAACTCGTAAGAAAAAAACATTTTGCAGAAATACACAAGTATAATAGAATAACTCACCAGGAAAATCATATACCTCAATGGAAATATAAGATAGAAAGTCTTTCAACACACTTTTTTTGTATGTTTATGAACGTATAATTTAGATGCATTTCAAAATAACTTCCAAGAGGAATAAGATGCACTACCAATCCCACAAAGCCTTGTAACTAGATTGTCTTTATTAATCCTCTACTTGTGTTATACATTTACATTACGATTATTGTGTGTACATCTATTATATTAAAACAAACTGAATCTAATGAAAAACTGGATGATACACAGATATCTTCACAAATTATATTTTTCATATTAAACTACCCCCTAAAAACAGTGGAAGAGGTCCCTGTATTTCCTGTCATGTTTTCACAGTCCCATGAAAACTGTGATAGTAGACTAGTTAACCTGGACAGTTGTGTATGTTGTTGTTTACCATATTACTGGTTTTGGATCAATGTTTATTTTTATAAACTACTTCATGGATGTTGATTGTCAGCTGAAGAGTATTACGTATCAACTTGAGACTAAAACTCTTGTTTAAATTCTGATGCATTCTTTCATGTTTAGTTTTCTCTGTTTTTGTTTATTTAATTAATAAAACATCAATTTTCATTGATAGTTAATCTTAGACAATTATTATATTATAATTTTATTATTTAGAATTATTTTTAATGTTAAATTAATAATTCATATTATTTTATGTGATAACTAATCACAATTGGAGAAATCCATCGAATAATCAAATCATTTATAAACTAATCCTTTGGTAAAGTGGACTATTTTGTATTCCAAATTGGATAAATTTTTATTAAATATTTTTGACCAAAATTTTTATAGTAACTCAATTCACCCCCTATTGAGTGATCTGCTACAACCAACATTTGTTATAATAGGTTATTACTTTTTTAGTTTCATTGATTTCATTGTTTTTAATTATTTTCAAGAGTGATTTTATTTGTGTTTTAAAGATATCAAAAATTTACATCAATTAAAATATTATTTTTCTTTAAAAAAAGTATTTATTATCTTGCATGAATAATAGATAAGAAGGTGATACTACCAACATACCCCTTATTTCCATGGCACAAATTATGATCCATGGAAAATCAAAATGAAAATTATTTTAGAAAGCATGTGTCTTGAACTATGGTCTTCTATAGGTGATGAATGTAAGATTCCTGCTACTGTTAGAAATAAATGGGATAACCTAAAAAAGGAATTGAGTAATAATAATAAAAAATATATGAATGCATTATTTTTTTCTCTTGGTTATAAAGAATTCAATAGCATTTCTACAAGGAAAACATCCTTTAAAATTTTGGATAATGTGTCTATTTCAGATGAGGAACCATTAACGTGAAAGAATGGAGAATTATCACATATAATATTAGGTATGATAACATAAAAATGTATCCTAGCATGCCTATTTATGATATATATCTTGGGTTCAATGAAATTGTAAATACAATGATCTCACTGGGAAAGATAATCACTGTAGAATAATAGATCATGTGAATCTTGAGATGTATTCTAGAATGGTGGAGAGGGAACTCAGTATCAATTTGAAAATCCTATGACATCGATTCACTACCTATAAAGAATCTGATTGATAAGATGATGATTTATGGGGAGGAGTTTATGGTTAACAGAGAATAATGTGATGAACAAAGAAGAAATTCAATGCCATTCAAAACCCATAAATCCAAAAAAGGATAAAATTAAAGTTTATACTGAAATCTCAAGCAATAATGATTCATCAACAGAAAGTGATGAGAAAATTGTTCATCTTGTTATTATATTTAGGAAATTATACAGAAATAAGAAGTTTTTTAGAAAGCCTAGTTATAGAGGTAATTATGACAATAAATGTAACTGGAAAAATTATTTGAAAAGAATTGAGAATACAAATGAGATAGGCGATTATGAATGAAACAAAAAGGACATGTGAAGGCTAACTAGACAAGACTGAAGTACAAGATGTTATATAACGGAAAAGAAAAAAATTTAAAGTAGGATATGAAGGACACCTGTAGTGATTTTGAGGACACCTCTAATGAATTTGAATCATCTCATGTTGAAAAGGATCACAAAGGCAGCATGTGTTTTATGATAAATCCATATGAGGTAAATCTAGTATATCTTGCATAGAATTATTATTATTCTGTTGATGAATTTGAATATAACCTTTATGAAAATATGACCAATGAGGAAATGTTTGAATTCTACAAAATGGTTGGGGATACCTGTAATTAACTAAATGATAAATATAAATCTCTCAGGAAACATAAGCTCTTTCCACTACTGAATAATTTGAAACCACTATAGAAAATGAAAATAATACTCAAAAACTCAATGAGAATACAGAACATAAACTTTCTAATGATAAGTTAAAGAAGGACTTGGAAATATTTACAAATGGTAAAGAAAACTTAGTTAAAATTATTAGAAAACATTTTGATTCTAAATATAACATTGACATTGGTTATCAACCTGAGCAATGAAATTTTTTTAAAAAAATTTGTATCTAAATCTGGAAAAATCAGTTCTATTCCCAAATTTGAGAAAATTTCTACAAGGTCCAACATTGTAAAATCTGGTATTTCTTTTAACTATTTTGGACCTAATAGAGTTTAATTTTATAATAAATAAAAAACTACTTATAGAAATCCTATGAAGAAAATATGTGTTCCTAAATCCTTAATTACTAATTTTACTGGACCTAAGAAAATATGGGTACCAAAATCTTTTCTCTCTCAAACTGTTTTTTTAGGAAAGTAGAATGAAGAGTTATTGTAAAACCTTATAGTACATGGAAAGTATGTTTTCAAGACACATGCCATGAGAATAATATAGCTTCAAGAACAATACAAAAATAGATGGTTGACATGTTTCCTATAGTGAAAATTAAAATGAAATTTTTTTTCCATTATCCTAATCAGTAACACTAACTCATTTTGAATTTCTACAGATCTTTTTTTTGGTCTAAGGTACAATATGCTCAGAATTTCATAGTTACGTGATGATGTATTTCATAAAAAAAAAATTAATATGATACTTTTAATATTTTTAATTCTAATAATGATTTAGTCCTTAGTTACATTAGAAATGAAAATTTATATGATGTTAATCTGGATTCCTTGGTCTCACAAAATATTTCTTTCTTAAGTGTCATCCCCAAAGAGTCTTGTCTCTAGAATAAGAGACTAGGCCCCTGTTACATTCACTCTCTTATAATGATCACTATAAAAGGATTATTCATTGATCTGCCTAAAATAGTGTTTCCAAATGATGATGTTTTTAATCCTTGTCAAAAAGGAAAATTGTATAAAATATATTTAAAACCAATAAAAGAAGTATCAAATTCTCGACCAATTGAGTTGGTTCACATGGATTTGTTTGGACCATCTTGAGTTTTATGTTAAAATAGGAAGTAATCTATATTTTTTCTAGTAGATCAATTTAATAGGTATACATGGACCTTGTTTTTATCTTGGTATAGTGAGGGTTTTTCTAATTTCACTAAGTATTCCTGATCCGTAGAAAACATAAGTGGAATTATAATTAAACCCATAAGAAGTGAGAATAGTCATGAGTTTGAAATTCAATAATTTGAATCATTTTACTCAAAAAATGGATATATTCATAACTTCTCTCTTCCTAGGGAACTCTTGTATAATGAAGTTATATGAAGGATAAATGAGACCTTACCAGGGATAGCCTGCACTACACTTAATGAATATGATATAACTATTTATTTTTGGGTGGAAGCTATAAATTCAAATTTTTATATAATCAATAGAGTATTAATTAGATATATCAAAAAGAAAACACCATATGAGCTGTAGAATAATATGAAACCCAATGTAAATTACCTCATTTTTTAGATGAAAAGTATTTATTCTCAATAAGAAAATATAATCTTGACAAAGATTCCTCTAAGAGTGGTGAAGGAATTTCCCAATGTTATTTAATCTCTGCTAAAGCCTATTGAGTCTTTAATAAGAGAACTAAATGTGTGGAAGAATCTATACATTCCATGTTTGATTAAAAATATCCACATAAATCCAGTTCCTCTTTATAAATTATTGATGAAAATCATAAAAATATAGACTTAAATCCTAAACCTTCAGATTTTGTTGTTAAATTAGAAGTTGAAAAATTTTGTTTAGGAAATTTCTAGACTCAAACCAAATGGAACCAAAACCTATAGAAGATCCTAAATTGTCCATCCCTTATTTTTCTACATCAATTATAAATCTTAAAAACCATCCTTTAAATGATTTATTTGGATATATAGACAAAGGATCAAAGACTATAGCTTCCATAAGAAACCAATTTGAACATCAAGTCTTTTTGTTACAACTTGAACCTAAGAACATCAATGGTAAAATCAATGATTTATTCTAGATTATGGTCACATAATAAGAATTAAAATAGTTTTAAACACGAAATGTTTGGAAACTTGTTGATAGTCCCAAATAAACCATAAAAATATGCACTAAGAGGGTTTTTAGAAATAAAGTGGATGTTGCTAACACTATATTAAAGAACAAGGATAGATTAGTGGTAATAGGTTATAGTTAAAAAGAAGGAATGGACTATGAAGAAACCTTTTCACCAGTAGACAAGATTAATGCCATTACAATACCGGTAGCTTATGCAGCACATCTGAATTTCAAAAAATTTCAAATGGATGTCAAAATTTCTTTCCTAAATGGGTATATAGTTGAATATGTTTTGATGAAAACCACCCAATTATACAAATCCTCATTTTCAAAATAATGTTTTCAAGTTAACAAAAGATTTTTATTGTTTAAAACATGCTCCTAGATCTTGGAATGATAGGATCACTACTTTTGTTATTTCTGAAGGTTTTTATAAATGTATAGTTCATCCTAAACTATTTATAAAGATAATATATAATGATGTTTTAGTTGTTCAAATATATGATAATGATATAATTTTTTGATAACCATATTTTTTTATGTATTTTATCTTAAAAAGAGATGCAAAATGATTTTTAAATGAGTTAAATGGGTGAACTCAAATTCTTTTGTTTAATTTCAAATTTATCAAAATATGGAAAGTTTTATTTTAAATAAAATTAAATATACTAAATATATTTTAAAATGTTTTGGATTGAGTATCCCTAAAAGTAGGGATACTCTTTTAAGTACTGCCTGAAAATTGTGTCTTGATGATAATGGAAAATTAGTGGATCAAACCAATTACAGAGGTATGATTGGAATTCTTCTCTATTTAACTATCAGCCAACCTGATATGTTTTTTAGTGTATTTATGTGTGCCCATTTTAAAGAAAATCATAAATAGTCACACTTACATTATTTTATATGACTTTTTAAATACCTCAATTATACTACTAATTTAGGACTATTCTACCCCAAAGGATAATAATTTGACTAAGTCGGTTATTCTGATTCTGATTTATGGGGTTTCATGTTAGATATAAAAATAACCTCTTGAACATGTCACTTTTTGGGAAAGTCTCTATTTTTATGGTGTAGTAAGAAAAATATTATATTACATTATCTACTTTTGAATAGAAATATATATCTATTGGTAGTTTTTGTGCTCATATTTTGTTGATGAAACACACATTACTAGACTATGGATATCAAATTAGGCCTGTCCCTATAAACTATGACAACAGATGTGCTATTAACAACTCTATGAATCCAGTTTCTCATTCATGAACAAATAATATTTATGTAAGACATCACTTTTTGAGAGATCGTTATCAAAAAAGTGATATAAATCTTTAAATTATTGGAACTAAACATCATCTTACTATTATTTTCACTAAGCCATTAAATTCTGAGGGAATGAGTTACATCAAACATGAGTTATGGAAGATCAATTCAGAGTGAATAACTATTGATGAATTACTATTTGGACTAACTGTTAATGACTCAACATTAGGAATAACTATTGATGACTCACTGTTGGCATGAACTTTTGATGACTCTGCATTGGGACTAACTGCTGATGACTCACTATTGGGACTATCTATTGATGACTCTCTATTCGGACTCATCATTGATTTCTCAACATTGGGACTCATAGTTGATGAATCACTGTTGATGACTCGCTGTTAGGGATCACTATTGATGACTCACCATTTTGACTTAGCATTGATGAATCCCCATTAAGACTCACCAATGACGACTAATCATTAGGAGACATCATTATGTCTTGTTGATCTATAATTGGTTATTTTCCGGGATTAGGATTAAAATCACTATTATATTTATTTTAATTTATTTCATTCCACATTTTCTATTTATGATTTTGAAATCCATAAATGATAAAAATAAAATCAATACAAATCATTTCTCTCTTACTCTACTCCAAAACCAAACCATTCACTCCCAAACCTCTAATTACTTCTTTCTTCGAACCAAACAATTCACAACGACTCAATTAAAGTACTCGTCTAACACATCTTCAGATGATTCTCATCATTAGAAGAAGAAAAAGGGAGAATTGAGTGATCCTAAATCCAAACCTATTAACCATGATCTTTCAAACATATTGGTCATTCTAGATAATGAAGTGATTTTATATTGTCTCTTATCAAGTAAGTCCCTTTTACTAAAAGTTTTACAAGAAAAAGGTTGTTTGGAATGGTTCTATAAAAACCAACAACCTATTTATCCATATCTAGTTTATGAGTTTTATCTATATAAGGAGTTTATTCTTGAGTTCATTAATGAATTTTGTTTGATGTCTGGAATAATGGAAAAATTATCTTTCTTTCTTCTTTGAAATGGGTTGAGTGCTTGAAGGTACCTCATGCAGGTAATTATAATGATCACCAAATCAGTGCTCCTCCTACAAGTGATATATATAGTTATGAAATAGCCCAGAATAATTTGACCAGTGATGGAATATTGAGAAGACTAATAGAAAATGAACTGGATGAGGAATTATGTTTACTAATTATGTTTATTCAACATCAAATTTCCCCAAGGAAAGGGGAATTTTCATCCATGAATTATGGAGATGTACATCTGTTGTATCTGATGAAGCAAGGGGCACAAGATCAACAATTTCTGATATCTAATGGTGCATGTGAGTGATATTATTAAGCATCAGTCTGAGGAAATATCTCTTTCTTATTCAAATATTATTTATACTTGGTTAATAGCTAAGGTATTAGTGACTGAAGGTGAATAAAATATCACAAAGTTTGATAGATTTTTCATTACAAATGTTATATGAAAAAGATGAGAATAAGTTGGAATCCCTAGAAGAGATAGTGTGTGGATGATAATGAGAAAACTTATGAGGAGTTCAATCCTGTTTAAATCCCCACAAGTCCAAAACATGTGGATGGCCCTCATCTAGGACTAGATGAATTTGAAGAGTATTCATATGAAGAAGAAGAATAATATGAAAAAGATAAAGAAAATCATTCTACTATTGATGAAATAATATATCCAAACATTGAAGGAATCGCAGAATGAATTACTTATGAATAACCTATCCTTCCAAGTGATTTTTCAACAAGATAATATATCCTAGATGATTATTATGGGGAAATAAAGAGTCTGAGGATAGTGAACATGCTGGTAGGAATGGAAGTGAAGAGGAATAATAAGAGAATAATGAAGTGAAAGAGAATGAAGAAGAGAAACAATATGAAAATTAGGAATATGATGAAAAGGAGGAGGAAGATACATGTGATGAATAAGAAACTGATGAAAATGAAGATGAAGAAAAAGAAGAAAGTGGTAAAGTTGATAATGAAGTTAGTGGTGAGCCTGATAATCACATTATTAATGAAGGGCCTCCTTTAGAACCTAAAACCCTTATTGAAACCAATTTAGTGTAAAATGAAATTATTTTAGAACCTCAAAAGGTTGTAGAGTCGGTGTTATTTGATAAGATGTTCTAAATTTTAAATTTATAGAAAAATTTTATGTTCTGGACAAATCACATGTTGTGGGAGAGCAATAGTCTCCAAGTGTTATAGTATCTACTCTTACTACTTTTGATGTAACAGTGGTAGCTAAATGGGAAAGATACCCTGGATAGGTCACTCTTGTATTGAGTTATCTAGATTATGATGATGAATCTAGTCCACTAAGGACTACTTCTCCAACTCCTTATCCTTCTCAAGATTTATCTTTTCCTATTGATAATGTGAGTGAAATGGCCTCAGAGTTTTTAAATAATATTTCTGCTTAGTTGTCAAATAAATCCTTATTCCTCATCCCACTCCAGTGTCAAGTATTAGTAAAAGCGATGTTTTAGTGCTCTCTGAGAAAGCGATCTCCCATATTCAATATCAAATGGTTTCTAAACATCAAGATGTTGTTACGGAGAATAAAGGATTCAGTGATCAATTGACTACTCCAATTCATGTTGTTGAAGGCATGTCTTCTAAATATTGAAAATCATTGTTCGGTGTGGTAAAAATCCATAGAGATACATCTTCTGATGGCGATACACCTCAGCCTCCATCACATGAAATGGATCTATGAAGATCCACCATTAGAGAGAAATTAAAATGTTCCACTATCTATGGTGTTACTCATATAGACTCCAAGAAGTTTTTTATAATAATATTAGTGATCTGAGAAGAATTACAGACTATGATGGGATGTTCAAATCATGAGAGATTAAGAAAAATTAAATATAATATGAATCATGTGCATAATATAGTAAGGATTTACATTCAAGGGGCACTTCTTCATAGGAAGAGGTCACTAAGAAAATATATTTATACTTTAAATGGATTTATACCAAAAATCAGTTGGATAGTCATTTCAAATACTTGGTTGAGAATTTGGGGCTACCTATCCTCACACATTCCTTCATGGAATATGTTAAACAGCTCATGGAGCTCACTCCTACCCATAAAGTGTTCATGAAAAAAGACAATTTTACTAAGGTTGTAGGGAAATTTGAGAAGATAATAATGGATTATATCATCCTTTTGAAGCCATACATTCATGTTCAGAGTATTATTGTTGTTGCACCAAAATCCTTTTCCCTTCGACCTATGACTGAGAATTTTCCTTCAAACTCCATCTACCAATCAGTTGATTCTCAGTTTAGAGTTGTTGTCACTCAAAATCCTTTTAAACCCCATCATTCAAAACTTCAACCTTTTCCCATGACTTCAGCTCAGGATCCTAGTCATATTAGGACTATTATTTATTGATAACATAGAACCCCTCTTTCTTCTACTCATTATCTTACATCTATTGTTCCTTCGGGATTTCCCATTCTTCATATTCATACATCAGATCTTTTTGTAACTCGTTTGATTCTATCCACATCAACTAATAAGGGAAAATAATTCTTGGATACTTCCTTGGAGAAACATTTATTTCAGATTATTCATTGATATGGATGTATTTTGAACTTTTTCTAATTTAATGTACTATATTTTTAATATGAAATAATATACATTTTTCCTCCATTATCTGTTATTTATCACTTATTATATTCTCTTTTATCATCCAATATATTTTTTCTCTTTTTGATTACCCTAGAAGGAGAAGAATGAGTCTGGAATTTTGAGAGAAAATATTCAATTTAATTTGAGAAGGAGATTAAGTATGGTATTTAGTTTTATTTTATTATGTTTATCTTATAATTTTATCTCTCATGATCTATACGCCATGTTATGAAGAACAATTTTATTTGTTACTTTTACAATTATGAATAACCTATTAATGATATTATTTTAGATCCTCAAAAGGGGAGTTTTTTGCCTCCTGTAGTTTTAATGCTCGCATATCGTACTTCATTATGTTAAATCATGTTAAATTGTGTTTAATCATGTTTAATTATGTTCATATTGTTTTAATATGTTATTTTAATATCATACACCATAAGACATGTGGGTAAAATATGAATAAGTATATTCCAATGTAATTTTTTAGTCACTATTAAGACAGAAAAACATTTGGACATCTCATTGATGGAATAAAATCAACTAAGTTTGAATTACCGTTGATACGGACTTTCTATTAGTATTCCTCACTATCAAATGTCTCACTGTCAACACATATAATAATGTTTGATAATGGACGAGACATCATTATTCAACCTACCAAAATATGAACACTGAATTTATTCTACATATGAGTCACCATTGCATTGAGCTATTGCCATAATCAACTCAGAAAATTAAAAAAGTATGAGTCACCATCAAATCAAGCTACCAAAAAACACATTTTAGATTTTTCCAAATGTATGAGATACTGATAGCGTAATTCACCATCATGATGACATACCATCAAAGATACTTTCTAATCCCGAGTCACTGATACATGATTCACCATTCCTAATCATGTAATACATTATGTATAAGATACAGTTCCCAAGACACTCTAACAAGATACAGATGTGGAGTCACCAGTCCAACACATTGTTCCTGAGACACCATTCCATGTCACAATTCAGAGATACCATCACTTCATACATTTTCATTTAAATTAAAATTTATTTTCAACATTCATATTTGTGAATCATAGTGCTTCTATTTTTTAATGGTTCCACCTACCTTTTTTATATAACCTTTAAATAAATTTCATACTTCAGTACGAGGAATGAGGTACCAAGATGTGGTCGAGATCATGCTTCCTATCAGTGGTAGTGTATAATTATAATACCAGATCAAACATCAAAAAGGGTGTAAAGAATTCATACACCTATGAAAATACTCGAGAACTACTAACTATGGAAACCTAAATATACTGTTGAGAACACAAAACAAAGAACTTTTGGAAGAAGAAAACAAATAGAGGAGAATAACTCATTGAGAAAATCATCTACCTCATTGGAAATAGATGAAATAAGCTCACACAACACTATGTTTTGATGTATGTTTCTGAAAATTGACTTGTACTACATTTCAACATAACTTCCAGGAGTCCCAAGATTCATTTCCAATCACACATAGCCTTTTAACTCTATTCCCTTTATATATGTTCTAATTGTGTAATATTTTTACATTAATAGAAGTGTGTATTTATATATTCTATGAGCACATATTGACACCTATGATAGTACCATTTTCCTCTAATTTGTATATAAAATTACTAAGAAAATACTTTTAAGATAATCTAACTTTATTTTTTTCTTCAGTTGAAAATACTTTTTAATACAAATCAATGTTTTCTAAAAATATTTTTAATAATGTTTTTAATGTTTTCAAAATGATTTATTAAATAAATTTTTATCCATTCTTTAATTTTTTTTTAAAATTGATTTGAAAATATCATTCTTGATGATTTCCAAATGAGGCGCTTTTTATCCTTTTTACAATATTGTGAAAATAATCTTTTATAACTTATATGAAATATACAAAACTACCAACCATCACGAACACTAATTATTTTGAATCTTACTTTAAAAATTTACTAGGTTCATTTCAAATGATTTTTTTCCAAATATTCTAGAGATTTGTAGTTTTTTATAGTGATCTTAAAATGAAAAATTACATTTTATTGAAGATTTTTAAGGATATTTTAATGGTATTTTTTCATTAATGAAAAAAAACATTATCTTACATTTACTATAATGGTGATATGTTGTAATGATAGAATACTAATTAATTCTCAAGATGTTTTATGATTAGTATGGACAAGGAATGTATTGACATTCACATTATTGATTATTTTTTTATTCACTAACATTCCCTTGAAAAATTAATTTTCATGTTATCATTATACATTAAATTTGTAGAAATATCTTTATTCTTTATCATGGGTATTCTTAGTGCATATATATTACATCATTTCTAATAATAGTTTTTTATATTTAATGTTATTTGATTGACTGGGGAAACCTTATTGAATTCATATTCTTTACTAAATACATATATTTATTGATAAGACATATTGTTATTGAATTAAATCGATCACTATATACAGAAAATCATGATTAACATACATGGTTATTACATCATTTCTGGTGAATATTCATCACATTACAAAATTACATGCCATAAGACCATAATAGATTTGTGTTTTTGGGAACATGGAACAAAATATTCGATCACGGTGAATGAATTTCAATATTTCCCACAAAGATTGTTCCCTTCAGTACATATAAATAAAACAATTATTCATAAGACAAGAAAAGGAAACATAAGAAATGGGTGAGGTTGGATTCTAAGTAATGGAAAATAAATAAAATATGAAACCATGTCATGAACATAAGGGTATGAGAAAATGAGAAAAAAATATTAAGATCATACATTGTATATCAAAGAAAAGAAACCTGAGACATTGTATAAATATTGGATTTTCCTTAGACCTGAATTTTTATATAATAAAGAACATCAACCATATTAGAATATCATAGGAATAATATATATAATTTTTTTAAAACACATAAACATGTATTATCATTCCCTTTAAGTTAGTGATTATCACTGAAAACATATCAGGTCACTTCATAGGGATTAGACAAACTGGGTAGGACACACCACCATCCCCAATTGCAGTCCTTTTCTAATAAGTGATTGGGTTTTCCCATCTTCCCATAAGGGATTAGGTTTCCCATCTTCCAATAGTGTATTGGGTTCTCCGATATTCCCATATGGATTTGGTTTCCCCATCTACCCAGAGTGTATTTGGACACACTTATTTCCAATTTTGGATCAAGCCCATAAACTTGTTTTATATCATTATCTTTGGAGATATAAATCGTTACACAATGCATCAGAGGTAGATATAGGTCCCACCCATCACATAATAAAATCAATCATACATGTTCCAAAAGATAATAAAATCTGCATCATATCATGACCAATTAAATGATATAGATTTCATAAACATCCTATCATAACTCATTGAAATGGATATCAAAGCATTTTATAAAATCATTACATATGGAAATAGATAGCTTTCATAATAAATTCATCAATTCATTACCCATGAAATGAAATGGGTTTAAAAATAAAATATCCCATGGAAGAGGAACATGTTTCATAAAAATTATTCCGTATAAACCCATACCATATAATAAAAAGTACGAATGGTAGAATTACATCAAATCATTAGTAAAGAATAAATATTAATAATGAATGTAATCATAGATAGTGGGGGATTTTGAATAGTCACCCAAAACATTACTTATGTAAAATATCCTTTATTTGAAAATTGTATTTATAAATTCATTTCAATATTATTTTCTTATAATGAAATCTTTACAATTTCATTTAAAAACATTTTAAGGAAAATATCTTTCCACTATAAAAACATCTTCTTAGAATAAATATCATTCTGAAAAAAAATCTTTTAAAATATATTAGTAAAATTATAAATGACGATTTATACTATTTTTAAAATTTTTTTCTTTTAAAACACCATAAATACTCATAAATAAACCATGAAAACATTTTCAAAAAAAAGTTCTTTTCATATACATTGAAAACCCAAAAAAATAGTCAAAATCATTGTGAGATCCCTTTTATTTTAATTTTTGTATATTATTAAGAAAAAAATTCTTTAAATTATCCTTAATAACATAAAAAATAAACTTAAATTAAATCACTCCCATGAGGGTGGTTAAGTCCATACTTGGTGACCATTATATTTTAAACATAAACTTTTAGAAAAAGTACCTTTATTAGATAATGATAAGAAGATTTATTTTAAAACACTTTATTAAAATGGTAAAACATGAATAAAAATGAACATTAAACATCATAGTATTATATTAAAACATATTTGAATACATTTTTAAAAGAAAAAAATTTGCAAGAAAACATATTTTCGACCGAAATGAGAAATAAGGTTGACTTTTCATATTTTTTCCCTAATTATAATTATTACTCTTGAGTGTAAAATGATAAAATTACATGGTTATAACATTAATAAAATTATAAGGATAAAATTAATGAGTTATATTGAGATATGTTTCATATTTTTTCATTAATGGAATAATAATCATAAATAATCCTGAGAAATGATGAGATTTTAGCAATAAATCGTTATTAATTTGTTAACATTGAATCATAATCCCCAAGAATGAATAAAATTACATGGAGCATAAAATATCATAAAATAATGAAATTTCAGATATAAAATGTCAATGGATAGTATACACTACCCCTATAAGAATTTAGGTTCGTAACATATCATATATCTCATTGAAGAAAAATTGAGACAAATTTACTTTACTGATTTGGTAACTTTGGAACCATAATCCCCAGGAAAAAAATATTAAAAAATGGACACATAAATAAACAAAAATTAATTATAAAAACTATATAATACCTTCATCAGATTTATATACACCACACAAAAGTAAATGAGTGGTGAATAAGAAATATGTATGAGAGAAATAAAAGTGTGATGAGAAAACCCTTACTACATGAGTAACTTTAAAATAAGAATACCCAAGAATTAATAACATAAATTAATGCATTAAATATCATTAATAAAATAAATTAAATATATAAAATTTCATAGGGATGTATAAACACCACAAAAAATAATCTAATGGTGAATATGGCATGTATCTCATCGAAATAAAAAGTGAGAAGAAATTTCTTTACCATAAGTCTTGAATTTCATCATATACATGAAAACCTAATATATAATAAATTTAATTTTATTATAAATACAAAAAATAAAAATATTATTATATCCCACACCATTTATTATATCTTATGACATTATATTACCCGTTTATTAACAACTCCATGTTAATGCTATGTTTAAGGTAATATCTGCTTTGTTTTTCATATATACTTGGGATTTTTATTCTTGATCCTATTACATAGATCATGATTTAAATTTTAATAGAATTTTATGAATGAAAACAATATCATATATATTAAGTATATATTTATTTATAATAATCTGTAAAATATATAAATATAAAATGGAATACCCCATTCATGGAGATGATATGACGTATATATATTAAAATACTATTTTAGTTTTACTTTTGTATTGAATGAAAGAAAGTAAATTATATATATACATATAATATCATTAAATACGAATTATAATATCATATATATCATAAATTTTTACTAAACTATTCTTTAACACATTCCATATAGAGTGTGAACAAATCACATCACTTTGAGGGGGTGGTTGGCCACATATCCAGAGACGAAGTTATCAAATTTACACCAAGTATAAAAAATGAAGGTATGTTTTATATAATAATTAAAAAAGAACAATAAAATTATTTATATCTTATATATCATATAAAAACATAATTTACATCCTAATTCCAAACCATGAGAGGTGGTAATGGTAAAACTATCAACATCGTTTCGTGAGGTGATAATTTGTCGTACACAGGAACAATAAGTTCACTACCAATTAGATGGATGTGTGTGAAATTGTAGGTCAAAAAATTATAATAACAACATATTATTATATTTAGGATACTTATATTATTATGTAATCATGTAATAATAATATTTTAAGTGATGTAGTATGAAAATAAAAAAAAGGATTTTGAGAAAGGATGTTGCCCCTTCGTGGGTTAACTCCTATTAGTTATCACCAAATTGCTTCCTTGGTTCAATTTATGCCCAAATGGTGGATTATATGACTACTGGAGGGATTTTGGAAGATTTTATTATCATATTTTGTGTGATGAAAATGGATTTATAGGTGAAAATAAGTTGGAAATGTGAGTGTAGTTTATTGTGGAGGAGTTGCATTCTGGTAAATTTTTGAAAAGGGAATTCCACCAACTTTTTTCCATTCCATGTGGCTCCAATAGTGGTTAAAATTCAATTAAAGGTAGGATAATCTATAGATATGGATTGAAATTTTAATTTGGATAGGCGTAAAGGTTATTTTGGATATTAAATATTAGGTTTAGTTCTTTGTTTACAGTAATTAATTTTAATCAATCTCATTAATATTTTTTTGTCCCAAACTAAGCTGAAAATACTATACATTATAAATTATTTTTACTCCAAATATTTAATATTTTTTTTCTAATTATAATAAAATTAGTGGAATAAATTAATTTAAATTTATCTCGTAAGTAGGAGGATAAATAGTGTTTTTAAAGTAAAATTTTTCAAAAGTTTGAAATATTTTTAAATAAAATATAAATGTGAATTTTATTTAAATGAACTAAATTTATTAATTTATTAAAAAAATATATCAATAAATATTAAAAAAACTAACATATAATTGAACTAAATAAATAAATTCGATGAAAAATCAGTTTTGAATTAAAATTCATTTTTTTTCATTATTCCTCAAAAATGAAACTTCTCAAAAAATACCAAATATTCGCACTATTTAAATTTTTATATTACTCTTCCAAAAAATAAAGTTTATTGTTCCAAATATAAATTATAAAATTGTCAAAAACAATATTTAAATAGGTTCTTTATAAAAAATTGGTTAATTTATCTAATAGAAAAATACATATTTTCTTTCATAAAATTGTATTTATTATTATATTATAGCTATAAAATATATTTGGTAAGTATAATAATTGAATAAATATATTGTATATAAATTTTATATAAATCATTAATGAAAATTGGTTTTTTTTAATTTATTGAGTTAAAATTACGTTTCAAAAAAATAGTTTTCTTTGAGAAGGAATTTAATTATTTTCAAACAGTGATTAAATTAATTTCTATCTAATTGATAACCAATGGATTAATTATATATATATGTTTAAACAAAATACTCATAATTTTTTCATATCCTCCATTCCAAAAACTATGTAAAAACTATAATAATATTTATATAATAATATTATTATTGTATGGTTGTTTGGGAAAATATGTCATTGCATGTAACACATTCTATTTAGGGAACCAAAAAGTATGCATTAAAAAGAAAAAATTAGTATTACAGGTATAGAGAGTTAATCTATGTTTTTAATGTTGGGAAAGATTAACTTTTTAGTGCATATAATGCAAGCTAATGTTAGTTCATTGACAAAAAATTTGCTATTTTCTTGGTTGTGTGAAATGAAAAATATCAAAAATATTAAATTAATTTGAAAATATACATTTCAACAAATCTAGCTGTGTTACATTCTACCCCTAATAAAATGAAAATTTCCCTCAAAATTTTCCTAGGTTATCATATTTTTAATACTTGGAATTTCATTCCATCAAAACCCACATCATAGAAATAAGTACAAAAGGTTCTTTAAGAATGGGGAAGTTGGAAGAATAAAAAATACCCAATGTAATTCATAACCAGGATCCCACATAGTAGAACATATGTGGAAAGTGAAAACATTGACATGGGATAGAAACTTCACTATCAAGTTCTGATGGAGAGTGATAGAGAACATAGTTAGGGGAGATTTGAAAATCACAAATCTATAATCCATGGAGTCTATAAAAGATCATTTATATCATAATAATTGATGATAAATTAACAACATTTTATTTTAAGACCCCTTTTCCTAAAGTCGTATAATTTTAATGTTAATATATACTTACATTATTTCACAAAAACCATACCCTTTTTCGTTCCTTGATTAACATCCACTTCAACTCTTATTCCATGAAATAAAAGTGAATTTGTAAATCCTGAATCATTAGATGAACACGAGATCCTTAAATAGAATGATTAGTCATTCCATCTATCTTTATCACAAAAAATAGTTAGGAAAGTTTATCCAATATTAATAAATCTAGACATGGTGAGATAATACTTTAATCTTCAAAACCTTATCTTATGTTTAACATAAACCATCCCATAAATTTTTATCATTATAAACATTCCAAAAAATTGAAGTCCAAAACATTATAAAGCAGTTTACTATATTTAAAATCTACTTAGCATTGATCCCCTATATATCATGTTTTATATATTTTTTGTCACATTCCAAACATGTGAACACCTTCATTGTATATTCTCTTGAAACATGGAAACAACTTAAATTTCAAAAAACACTATTGGAAAAAATACATGCTTCATTATTCCAAAGATTTTTGGATATATTACTTTAATACAAGAATATTTAAACATCATTAATGACCAAAGAGAACATTTTATCAAAAAATCAATAATCAGTTCTATGTTAATCAATACTATCCAAACTACTATATCCATATCAATCATCTCATTATCTAAGCTAATTTTTTCTCAACATTTGGGACACATAAAGGGTTATCTTCACTTAATAAAAATATCACATTTCCATTAAAAACCTTTTATAGTCAAAAAAACCATTCAGTATATTTTTTTTCAAATCCTTAATGGAAAAATATAATTCATGATTCATATAATATAAGTCTTGAATTCCTATACATATACTCTTCAATCATGCAACAATATTCTTAAAACATTATTTATGCATCATCATCTTCCCCATTAATACCCCTTTCATAGAATATAAAATATGAATAAGGTATTTATATTCCATATCATCAATCCATTCATGCTTCTTACGTTAAATTTAAATAATATTGGAAGTACATCTCATACCTTTAAGATATCATTTTCTGTCTCACTATCTTTTGTAGTATACCCAATACTTGTGGACATTATTGATTCTCTTAATTAAATTTATACTTAGGAATTTTATTTTCACCATGTCCATATTTTCCACATATGAAATATTCAATGTTAACGTAGTTCCATCTAGTTCACTATATTGACAAAAATCATAAATCATAGGGTAAGAAACACTTATCATAGAAAAAAACCACATATTCCAGATAAATTACTTATAGGATATATTAATAATGGAACCTAATTATTTAATCTATTAAACCATATGTTTAATCTAGGTTATTCGTAGTCATATTATATTTAAATCCATCATGATTGTTCATAAAGTGTTTTTGAATTCCCAAATCATATTCCCCGGGACTGGAAAACAAGGTGTACAACAAGGCCTGTTATCATGAACCATTTCTGAATTAATTCTTCCTTAATATGGTATTTATGGGGTTGATAGCTTTATATACATTTTTGTTAGAGACAAATCCACTTATAGTATCTAGAGAAGGATGTATTTGTAGTAATCCACTCAGTCTACCCTTTACCAAAATTCCACAATATTTTCCTACACTTTAACTCATCACTAGACTTATACTTATAGACATCCCCAGAAATATCCTTATAAATATCCCTACGGATATTACTAAATATTTATCATCATAGTTTCCAAATGTTGAAAAATACATTACTTTGATACAAACTATAGATACATAAGGTTAACATATATGGATATTATATAATTTTAGATAATTTTTCACCACATTAAAAAATCACATGCCTGTGGACTATAATAGTTTATTGTATATGGAAGTATAGAACAAAATATTCTAATATGATGAATGCTCATTAATGTTTCCCAAAAAGTTATTCCTCTTTATTTCTTATACTTAAAATCATCATTCATAACATGGGGAAAGAAAATATGTGATCGAGGTGATCTCACATGATTTATAATGGAAAATAATGGAAATATGTAGGCATGTCATGAATATAAGATTATGAGAACATGAGTACAAATTTTGATGATCATACCCTTCATATCAAAGATTATAAAATATGTGACATGGCATAAATATTGACAATTCATGAGACATGAATCATTAGATAATCAAAAACACGAACCACGTGAGCATACTATAGGAATAAGACATAGTCTGTGTGAAAAAACATACACTTTTATTATCATTCCCTATAAGTCAAGGATAATTTTCAAAAAAAAATAAAGGAACCTTATAGGGACTACACCTACTAGGAGGTATATAACACCATCCCCAATCATAGTTATTTACTTATAAGGGATCATGTTTCCCCATCTTCTTAAAGTGGGATGGGTTTTCCCAACTTTTCATTGTTGATCAGATTTCCCCATCTTCCCATAGTGGATAATGTTTCCCCACTTCCCATAGTGGATCAGGACACATATGTTTCCAATTTTAGATCATGCCCATCGACTTGTTTCCCATAATTATCACATGAGATATAAATCAATACCCAATGGATTGGATGAACATATAAGTCCCACTAGTCCATAATAAAATCACACATAAATTTTCCACAAAGTAATAGACCTTGCATCATATCATGAACCACAAAAATAGATGTGTTTCATAAACATCATATAATAACACATGAAATGAAATGGGCATCATAACATTTTAAAAAATAATTACCTATGGAAATTAGATAGGTTTCATAATCATTTCATAAAAGAAAATCTGGTGAAATGAAATGGCTTTGAAAATAATATAATATTTGAAGGAGGAACATCTTTTATAAAAATAATTCCATCTAAACCTAAAACATTCAACAATGATTATGAATGGTATTGTTTGATCATATCCCTAGTAAATCATATAATATAACATCCTTAGTCCTCTTAGATGGAGGAGGAATTTCAAAGAGCACCTAAAATATTTTTTAAGGAAAATATAATTTATTTTTAAATCAATTTTATAAAACCATTTCCAAATCCATTTCTTATAAAGAACCCAATATAATTTCTTTTAAAATAAATCTTGAGGAAAATATATTTTCATCTTTGAAAAAATATTTTCAAAACATAAATATTTGTAATTTTTTTTCATTTAAAATAGCCTTGGAAAATAATAAAGAAATTGTGAAAATATATTGAAAACCTTTTTTATCGAAAACACATTTAAAAATCACAAATAAATCTTGAATAAATTTTTGAAAACCTTATTCTTTGAAAATAAATTGAAAATATATATATAAGGCTATAAATCATTTTGAAAATCCTTTTCATCGAGGGAAAACATCCAGAATACTAGGAAAACATTTTCTTTTAAAACAACCTTCTAAAATTAAAAAGTAAGCTTCAAGGAAAAGATGTTCATGATGGCGGGTAAGTCCGTATATTACAAACATTCCTTTTTCACTTTAAATGTTTAGAAAAGTGACTAACTGACTGAAAAATATCATTTTTATTGATTTTTGAAAAACCAACGTATAGAGGAAAAAACAAGAAACTCATGGTGGCCTAAGGTAATGCAAACCAATAGCATCGCTGACAAAAAAAATTAGCCCTTCCTTAGGAAACAAACCCAAGCCAAAGAAAGAACACATACTCTGATTAGCTGATGCCATAGACACCAAAAAAATCCGCTACCATATTACCCTCCTGCCATGTATGAGAAACCTCAATATTATTACCTTTGAGCAGATTTCATTTTCTGACTCTATAAGAGATGTTCCAAGGAATACTGCCCTTACCTATCTGTGAATTAAATAATAGCATGGAATCTATCTCCACCATTTGATTATTTATCAGCCTTTGATTTCATAACTTTAGTCCAGTAACTATAGCCAAAGCATCCACCTTTAAAACATCTCCTATCCCGAAAAAGGCAGCAAACGCTGCAACAATCGAACCTCTTTGGTCCCTTATGACCACACCCCCATGCATCTCCCCCCTGATTAAGGATCCATCAGTATTGAGTTTTAGACCTCGACTTGGAGGATACCAGCATACCCATTGTCGCTGCCCAGAGATCCCCAACTGACTATCGATTGTGAGAGTCGGAACTAAAGAATGAATAGTTGGAGAAGAATGGAAATCGGGGCACAACCACAGCAGATCAAGAAAGGTATTAGTCATTTTAAAAAGGATATTAACATGGGAGCCATAGAAGTTTTTGTGTTGAGCATCATTCCTGGCCTGCCAGATGGTCCAACATCCAGCAATCAGGATTACAGTCCTGGCCTTCCTCTCAGCCCCATGAGAACTCGTTCTTCTAAACCAAAAACACAGGATGCCTTCATGTTACCCTTCAGACGTATCCCAGCCCAAGAAGGCCCCAAAAGTTTTCCAAATACTTGTAGCCCATTCACTGTTATAAAATAAATTCCCCACTGTTTCTTGGTTCAGGGACCTGCAACACCAATACCTGGAATCCATATAAACACTCATCAGCTTCAAATTCTCATCAGTAGGAAGAGCTTTGTTCCTCACACACCACAACATGAAATTATATTTGGAAGATAACTTTTTACACCACAAAGTGACCCCCCCGCTGATCTTCAATTGAACTGTCCCTCATAATATGAGAAAACTCTTTGATGGAAAAAATACTCGTCATCGAACCAGTGAATATTGGTTTATCTGGAACATCACTAGAAACAATGTTATTAAAAACAGCACGCTTATCTTCATCAAGAATGTCCTGGATGAACCTGGGATGATCGCTGGCCTCACTGAAAGATATGTCCGGGGTGGGGCAGCCTAGGAAATATAGCCTCCCCACCCCCAGTCTTGGTGCCAAAAAATTTTGTTCCCTCTACCCACTATCCACTGAGAATTCTTTTGCAAAATTTCCATGTAAGGGTGAATCAAATTCCATATCTGGGATGTCCTCGAGTCTTAACCACACATATTTTAACCATAAATGTCCTGCATAGTCCTTCCCCAAAGAGAACGACCTTCCATAGCCTCCCATGCAAGCTTTTCCAGATACCCCATTAGAGTTGAGAAAACACTCCTCATGTTGATACCACCGTCTGAGAGAGCTCTAGCGAGACGTTTCACTAATTCCCAATGATTTCTACCTTCCAATTGTCCATCCCAAATTAAAGACACCATAATCATATCCAGATTTGATGTTACACTCTTGGGAACCTTCAGAGTGGAAAGAACGTTCATGGTAATGGAATCCAGGATGCTGTTTACTAATGTAATGCGACCTCCAAAGGATAAGAATCTATTTTTCCAATTAAAGATGTGACCAGAGATCTTGTTGATGAGTTTATCAAAATGATGAACCCTTAGGGAGAAAGGAATAACCGGACCCCCAAGTTATTCTATGGTAAAATAAACTCTCTCCATACTCAAGCTAGCCCCAACAACCCTCACCCTGCTTTTGGAGACATTCCTGGTAATGTAAAAAGTGCTTTTCTCCTTTTTAACCACCTTACCACTCCACTTGAAATATTCCCCCAGATGCTCATTCGACCCCTACAATGACCGACTACTTCCATTAATAAAAATAATTGTGTCATCTGCGAACATCAGGTGTGAGACCCCCCAAGTTGTAGGCCTATTATGATAAGGAATAACTTTCCCCGTGTTGAGACCATGGTTAATAAAACCGCTAAAAGCATTTTGAGAGATAATGAAAACATTGAGAGACAATGGATCCCCTTGACGAAGACTATGACATGCTCTGAAAAAACCAAATTGCTTTCCCATAAATGAAGGAGAAATCCATGCTGAGCTGAAGCAGCGGAAAAGCAAGTCAGTAGTCCACGTTGAGAAACCCATGCAGGCCAAGACTCTGAGAACAAAACCCCATTCCACTCTATCATAAGCATTGATCATGTGTAACATAACCACCAAATTACCCCCAAAAGACCTATAATTAATTCCACTCACCATTTCTTTGGCTACACCAATCACGCCTTGAATTGACATCCCTTTAATGAAACCATGTTGTTCCGAAGCCATCCAAGAATCAAGATAAAAGTACAATATCTTATTGAGAATGATGGACATAGTCTTGTATGGTATGTTACACATACTAATAGGCTGATGCTGATCAACGAACTGAGGGTTACCCACATTAGTAATAAGAACCATCTTTGTTGCACAAGCAATTCGTGGCAGATCCCCACCCTGAAAGAAGTCCTGTATAGGTCTCACAAGATCCCCATTGACACATTCCCATGACAGCCTATAAAAAGAACCAGGAAAACCATTGGTCACTGGAGCACTCTCTGGGTTCAATGACCAAATCGCCTCACGAATTTCATCCTCCTTTGGAGTCCTCCTCAAGACCTCATCAATTTCCACAGAAACACATCTAAAAATTCCCTCAAAAAGCTCAGAATTACCACGTGGATACACCCTTCCATATTTGGATTGGGGTCAACCAGTAATTATTTAATAGCCCTATTAATAATGGACCCTACCTTATCACGATCACTGGAGTAGGATCCATATTCTCTACGAATATTAGGCCGCAGAACCCGGCGGCGTTCTTTATTGCAAGCATGATAGTATCTTAAATTTCGATCCCCCTCTCGAAGCCATCTGATTCTTGCTCCCTCTCTGACTAGCCTATCCTGCCTCAAAATACTATCAGTAAGATGATTCTTTTTAACTCTAAGAGAATTGAATAAAGACTCATCCCACTATTGTCCCAGACACTCCTCCATGTCTTCCACCTCTTTACTTATTTCAACCAAGTTTTGATCACAAGCAGGTATCTTCTTTTTCCAGGATTGAAGAAGAATCTTTAACCATCTCAATTTATTGTAAAGAGAAATCCACAGATTCCCCATGTGATGTAAACCCCATGCTACCCTAACCACATCCAGGAATCCTGGTTCCTCCATCCACAAGTTAGAAAATAGAACATAATCCTCCCATGACAGCCCTATTCCTAGAGAAATACAAAGTGGAGAATGGTCGGAAAGACATCGAACCAGGTGAGCAACTTTGGAGTCTGGGAACATAGTTATAGCCGCCTCATTCATCAGGCACTAATCAAAGAGGCAATATGTTATACTCCCTCCTGGATGATTGTTACACCAAGTGAAACTACTTCCCTCATCTCCAGCATCCAGCAGGCTATTCCTAGCCATGAACGAAACAAATGCATGACTTGAATTTCTCAAAAAACACCTCCCGTTTCTTCTTCATAGGACTTACGATAATGTTAAAATCTCCCACAACTATCCAAGGACCATCTTGGGGATTAAAACCTTATAAGTCACTCCACAAAGCCTCTCTGTTCTGGGCATTGCATTTGGTTTAAATGAAGGAATATAAAAAGCATGATTCTCTACTGTAATTTTAGTAGTCGAGGACTGATCTAACATACTCTAAAGATCAACGAGCACATGATCCTTCCAAAACAGCCATATATGAGAGTTAGGAGGATCCCCGTGAATATAGACATGAACCGTTAGCCTCTGAGCATACTCATTGATCTTGTTCGAAGACTTTTTTTGGCTCTATAATAGCTACCATAGAAACTTGATTAATATTAGACTCATTGAAGATGAAATTGGACCTCTCCATGGCCCCTAAACCACGGGCGTTCTATATAAGAACATTAGACATTAAGATGATCTTGTCTGGATTTGGCCCAGACTCCTGGCTCTTTGCATAAAGAGGCACGATTGCACCAACCTGCATACCATATTTAGATTGAGAACGAGTTCGCATGCCTCCATGCCCATGAGGAGAGATTACCCCTGAAAAAACCACACTATTAAAAAAGGCCTTGCGAGAAGCATCTAGAGAAGCAAAGTCCCAACCTTCTTCAAAATGAGATCCATCATCGGAACCACTGTAGGATAATGGGAAGGGGAAGATGGAGGAAGTGGAGTTGGAGAAGACGAAGGGTAGGACACCACTAAAAGGGAAGACATGGCCAGAGGGAGACGCTCCCTGGATAAAGAGGATGGAAGAATTCATTAAAATATGAGCCTGAGTCCACCATGATGATCTCTGAAATGCGAATGGAATCCGGAACCCAATTCTTCACAGACAGAGAACGTCACGAAAAAAAACTCTAGGAGACACCCCCATGGAAGAAAGACCATCCTCTAGAACCTGACCCTGTGAAACCCCTCTCCAACCTCGATGGACTGGAATGAGATATTGAGAGGAGGAAGTAGCACTGGCATCAACAAAAACATGCGTGGAAGAGGATGCCTCCGCAGACTGGATACAGGGGACCGAAACAGTCCCCTTGCCGCGGTTGTTCCCCTTAGAGCCTGACGGGAACTGAGAACAAGGAGGCTGACGAGAAGGCCTTGATGACTCTTTAGGAATAACCTCCCTTCGAGCTTTCGAAGGACCTGTAAAGAATAACCAGAAATGTGGCAGAGATTTCAAAACCTAGGAAAGGCCGGATAAACCAGAATTTGATGATGAGCCATCATCACATCGATTATTATCAATAGATGGTCCTAAAGAGGCTGAGAGATATCCATCTCCACGAAAATCATCACTACTTAAGCTTCCGCCATGCAAGAGGTCCTTTCATCAATGCACAAAAATCACCCCAGGGAATCCCCAATATCCTTAAGGAAAAACCCGTTCATGCGGAGGAGGGGTAACCCTAAGAGCGAGATCCACACCGCCTCCTTAGAGCATTCAAGACCAAAATGATCATCTATCGACCATCTTGTAAGGGAGAACCTCCAACGACCCATAGAACATGAGCTCATTCACCAAGCCTTCACAAAGTCTGCCCTAGAAGCCTAAATGATGCATAAAGCCTTCCGATCCAGAATAGAAACTGTCGCCGGTAGATCCAGACCCCAGCACCGGACACAATCTTGGAGAAACGCAAGGGGAGGTTTTTTAGCACCAAAATGCGCTATCAAGGTCCACTAAAGATCTGAAGACGCAACATCGAAGGAATCTGCTGAAATATTATGAACGGTGGATCCATCTTCCGAGAAGGAAAGAACAGGATCGGCCGACGAAACCTTTTTGTTTAGAGCAATTCCTAGATGAAGACGAAGAAGAGCGTCCTTGAAATAGGGCTGAGGGGGACGAACCAAGACGACGCCGATCACCAGAGAACCACACGCAGAAGAGGGAAATCCCGCCGGGGGAACCAGAACACCGGGCGGGAGAAATTGGAATCCATCCCCTTTAGAAAAGTGCATTGATAGGAAAATGATAAGAATATTCCTTTTAATACAATTTTGTAAAAGCATAAAAAATGGTTTAAAATTTCCTTTAAACCTAATAGGATAATACTAAATAATTTTTTGTAATTTTTTTATATAAAATATTATTTTGAAAGAACACGTAATTCCGAATCAAAGCAGAAATAAAGTCAACTTTTCATAAAAACATTATCTTAATTATCATATGTAACAAATAGTATAAATATGTTACAATTAAATGGATGTAGGATGAATAAACATAAAATTTGAAAATCCATGGTTTTTACTGAGATATAGGTCATATTATTTCATCAATGAAAGCATAATTATAAACAATATCCATAAACAATGAGATTTTAGCAATAAATTATTACCACATTTCTAAATTTGATTCCTAAACTCCATGAAAGAATAAAACTAAATGAAACCAAAACTGAAATTAAAAAAATGAGATTCATTATATAAAATTTTAATATGTAGTACATATACCACATAGAATAATATAGGTGCACAACATGACACGTATCTCAAAGAAGGCAAATTGAGACAAAAATACTTTACCAATTTGGTAACATTTGCACCATAAACCCTATAAAAGAAAGATCATACAATAGATATGTAAAAACCCGTAAATTTAAGTATAAGAATCATTGAATACATTCATTTTTATTATATACAACACACAAATTAAAAGAGTGATGAATAAGGCATAAGTCTTTGGGAAATAAAAGTGGGACGAGAAAACCCTTACTACATTAGTAGCTTTAGAATCGTGATCCCCTTGAAATAAAATCACAAATTAAATATTTTAATAACATTAATAAAGTTATTTAATAAAATAGCATGTCATATAGATGTATATACACCACAAAAAATAATCAACTGGTGAATATGGCATTATTCTCACAAAATTAAAAAGTGAGATAAATTTCCTTACCTTATGTCTTGACATTCTTCATACACATTCAAAACTCATGTATAATAAATATAAAATTATTATACATCTAACACAAAAAAATATTATTATATATTATACCATATATTATTTGGTTATGACATTACATTTCCCAATTATTAACAACTCCATGTTAATGTTACGTTTTAGGTAATATCTACTTTGTTTTTTGTATATGTTTTGGCTTGTTATTTTGGATGCTATTTCATAGATCATGATTTAACTATTTCAATAATTTAAATCAAAAAATAGATATCATTAATGTTTAATATATATTTATTTATATTAATCTATAAAATATAGAAATATGAAATGGAATATATCATTCATGGAGAAGGTAGGTCGCACGTATGCCTGAACAATGTGTCCATTTTATTATCGTATATAAATAAATAATGTAAATGAAATATATGTATATATATATTATAATTAAATTAGAGTTATTATGTAAAATATATCATATAATTTTACTAACCCCATCCTTAAAAAATTTCATTTAGTGTTTGAATGAATCACATCACTTTGAAGAGTCGGTAGTCCACACATCCACAAATGCAGTTATCATATTTACAAAAAACAGAAAGAATGAATGTAATTTTTAGATAATAATTATATAATAATAAAGGAATAATAAATATCATATATATCATATAAAAACATATTGTACATTATAATTACTATCAATGAGATATGGTAAAGGAAAATCAAACAACAACTTTTTGTGAGTCGGTAGCTCTCCGTACACAGGAATTGTCAGTTCATTACACATTAGATGGAAGTGTGTGTATGTGTAGGTTAAAACATATAAAGAAATAAATTAGTATATTTAAATTACTAAATTTATTATTTAATAATTAAATAACATGATTTTACAGGGTGGAGAATGAAAATAGAACAAAGGAGCTTAAGAAATGATGTTATATCCTCTTTGGGTAACTCCTTTTGGTTTGCACCAAAGGGATTCGTTAGTTGGATTTAAGAAAAAATGAACGATTATAGGATAAATGGATGAAAATTGGGATATTATTTGAAATGATATTAGTCCATCAAATGATATTTATAGGTCTGAATAAGGGGGAGGGGTGATTGCCTTTTTTATACTGGAGGAGTGATATTCTTTTAACTTTTCAAAAAGGGAATTCCATCCACGTTTTTTACAAGTATTGTGTCTCCAATAGTGATAAAAAATAAATTAAACAGAGTATATAATCTAAATATGTCCATAAAATGAATTTTTTAAAAGTTTCTAGGTCATTTTGGACCTTATGTTTAATGTTCAGTCATTTGTTAAGATATTTTTTCTCTTAATCAAAGTAATTAATTTTAATCACTTTCACTAATAATTTTTGTCAAAAACTAAGTTGAAGTAATTATAAATTATAAATTCTAGTGATTAAAAATACAGAATCCATTTTTTCAATTTCTAATCACAGAATGGGTAGATATTGATTAAAATTTAATTTTACAGACCAGAAAACACAACCAATTTTTGAAGTAAAAAGTTCAAAAGATTGAAATGTTTTATATCCAATTTCAATGTGAAACTAATTTAAATTACCTAAAATGGATTAATTTATTTCTATTTTATATAATTTAAATTTAAACCAAAATTAAATAAAATTTAACTATATAATAATTTTTGGCAAAAATCGAGTTGTGAAATAAAAATCACGGCTTTTCAGTATTCATCAAAAAATGAAACATCACAAGAAAATACCAAAAAAAATAACCCAAATTATGTTTTATTCAAATTAAAAAAATGAACTTTATTTTTTTCAATTTAGAATTATTTAACTGTCAAAAATCACATTTAAAATGGAATATAAATTGAAAGGTAGAAAAATTACCTTTTCGAAAAATACATCTTTTATTCATAAAATTAATTTCATTATTAGATTATACCTATAAAATTTATTTGATGAATAACAAAAATATAGAATTAATATATAATATTTAAATTTTATTCAAATAATTAATCAAATGTTTTTTTTAAATTTATTGAGAAAAAATTTGTTTGCATAACGAAAAATAATTTTCATAAAAAATGAATTTCATTATTTTCAACTAGTTTTTACATTCATTTTTAACTGACTGATAACCAATGGATTAATTTTATATACATGTGTAAAACACATTCTCATAATTTATTCATTGACTAAATTCCAAAATCTACACAACAAGTATAAAAATATTTTAATAATAATATAAATATTGCAATGTAGTTTGGTAAAACTCGATCATCCGAGTAACGCATGCTATCAAGGGAACTCGGAATTATGTGTAAAAATAGAGAAACATAGTGTTTAATGTACCAAAAGGCTATCTAAGTGTAGCATATAGTGAATTATTAACTTTTTTTCATATAGTGAATGAAAAAGTGAGTTAATTTATATAATAGAAGTTATATTTCATGTCGTGTGAAATGAAAAATATCGAAAAGATTAAATTAATTTTAAAAAGTATTTCACAAAATCTTAAGGTGTTACATTACATATATGAGGAATGATTTTGACCTTCAGTGAAAGTTGTGTCCCAAAATTATATATACCCTTGATGCGTAGATATTTCCCCTGAGACAAATCAGTAAGACTGAATTAAATGGCTCTTTACTCGTAGAATTAAACAGTCTAGTTAAAAGGTCATGATAGTATAGATATCACGATTCATGATTTCATGATGCCTCATAATAATCACATACATGGTAGATATTTCAGTTATTATTATTCATGAGATTATTTCATTGATATTATCCATTGATTCATTTTATAATTACATTATTGATTAAATGGAACTTGTTTTCTGTAATTTACATTTCTATATTGATTATGACTTATCAAATCATGATAGTCGTGTTTCTTATTAATTTTTTTTTGTTATTTAACATTCTTTATTGATTAATTGATTAATGATATATTCCACTATACATAACCCTTATATATCTTTTAAGATCACCAATATTTTTTTCCCTTACCTATGATATAATGAAGGAATCTTCGAATGAGTTCAAGGGAATTTTTTTTAATTTCATTATGTTGTAATTTTTTTTAGAATTTAGTTATTTATTAGAGAATATATATAGTTAAAAAAAACTACTAAATTGTTAGTACTTTCATGAAGTGTTTTCTTGTATCTTACTCAAAAGTAAAAATGTAACCACCAATGCTGGCTATTAGGGTTGGGTTATTTAAGGATGGAATGAGACGATGTTTAAAAGAAATATTAGAAACTAGATATTGGAAAATATATGTTATGCAATTGAACCCCAGGATATACTTTGAAGATAATTATAGAAGAACATCCTAATGTTTTATTATGGAATATATTATTTAATTTTTCTTATAAATTCTTGCATGTGTTATGACTATAAAAGGACATGATTATTGAATTGTTTTACCCATGAGAAATAACTCCTAAAAGGGTGTATTATATGTTGAATCAATCATCAATGGGTGCCCACAAACACGCCTTAATGAAAAACTAATTTTTCACTCTCGATGGATATGTGATGTAATGGTGGGTTCCCTGGACCCATCATAAAAATTAATTTTCAATTAATAAACCATGTATATAGTGAATTATTCATGATACACACTTACCATTATAGTATTGATATTTTTGTGTCAAATATTTAATTGGTAACCTTTATATATTATTTTATATATCCAATGTTAATAAATATTTCGATTATATAATTTTAACCATGAGATACTATAACATTAATCATAATCATATGTCATAAGCTATAGAAAAAAATTCTTACTGGACATAGTTGATTTCTGAATATCAGATGTTGGGGGCTCATAAGCAATGAGCCTTTTTTATAATGATGTTTTCAATTATTGATTTTGATTAAATGTGGTTATGAGGACTAACCCGCCAACAATAAACAAAAACATTTCAAGTGAAATTAGTGTTTCCTATATCTGAACAAGTGTAATAGTCAACTAACATGAGATTATTATCAGCATATACTATTTGATCACATAATTATATATAAGGAAACAATTATAGAGATGAATTCATATAATTTTATCTTGCATTGGGTGAATCATTGGTATAATTTCATTGATTGAATAATCTAGAAATAACTTTTCACTTCTAATAGGAAGTGATATCTCAGGACAAGTTGACCAGGATGGTAGTACATTTACTCAATCCATGTCTATGCTGGAAGAAGGATATTCCATCCATTAAGGTCACCTAATAATAAATAATGAATGGATTATGACAAAAAGTGTGCATCTGTCCCACATGATTGCTTCCCCTCACTATTCACCCAGAACTAGATCTCGTCACCTCTGTTGAATCCTGTAAATACAGGAAACCCACTACCCACCCCCATGATCAGACTAACACTAAATTGGGTGTGCGAGTCCTGCCTGACCCAAAATTGGTCTAGGTGGGTCCTGCTAGACCTAGTATTTCATCGTCGCCCACCCTGACTCTCTCCTACGCCGGACTTCACAGTGCAACTGTGGATTGCCTTCCCTACCTCGCACCCATCCCGTCCGACCAACTACCGGCCATACCACTGTTACTTTCCCTTCCAGTAGCTTTTCTCTTAAGACTTATATGCCCACTACACATAGACAAGATACTTGTTCACTATCAAAGCCCATAGAGATATTTCCTTACAATGCAACTCTTTCACCAACAAAATAGTGGCCACTTTTTTTGTATAACCTTGTTGTCTGTCCAGATCTAGGAATCCCTGCTACTATCCCCTATGATAGCTTCCCGTCATCATTTGGACAAACACTAGTCAGCCTTCTTCTCCTACCACATTTTCCAACCTCAACCCTTCCACAACTCGAGTCACCCTATCCAAATTTTCCACATCCCCTTCTGATTACATTGCTAAACCCTCTCAAGTAGACCACATGCAGCCAGATTTGATCAACTCATGTTAGTCACACTAAAACATGAAACCCACTACCTACTTTCATGGACATATCAACAAAAATTGGGGCATAAAGGTCCTGCCCAACCCCAATGGGTTTTGGTGGGTCGTACCCGACCTCAGATTAGCCAGGGTAGGTCCTTCTCAACCCGTCCAGCCCTATCAAATCTGTGTAGGGATTATGAAAAGAAATTATATATATGGTTATATAGATATTGTTTATTGAAAAATACAACACCCACCAATGGTAACTTCCCACACCGTGTATATGTTAGAGATTGTACTTTTCTAGCTGCCTTGGTAGTTGGTTGGTGCATCAAATCCACCCACCATGGTAAGTGGCAGCCAGGGGAGAAGTCGATGGTCATTGGGGAGATTGGAGGGGAATTGGTGGTGGTGGTGGTGGTGGGGGGGGGGGGGGGGTTGTGTCAAACTTGACACCCCCACCATGGCTATTTTAGGAGGCCATGGGGATCATCCTTCAAGTAGATTAGAGATCCAATAGATCTCTACCTTTCAAGAGAGATCCTTAAGAGATCCATGTTTGTGAAAGAAAGGGAGGTGAGGGAGGGGTCATTGTAGTCATTTGTTCCGGTGTAATAAAGACATGGTTTTCCCTTCATTCGTATCTCTTAGTGGTCATAGAACCACAAAAAGTGGTATCAGAGGAGGTTCCTATGAAATGGTGATGGGCGGTGGAAATTTTCTAGTGACCGTAAAATTCACGTTTCACAAAATCATGTTTTAAAGGAAGATTCTGAAAACCTGTGTCCATATGATTCCAACAATGCAAGGGGCACTGAAAACATAGGTAAAAAGAGATTACTAGACCCGATCAAGGTTTGGTCAAACAGAAGGTGCTATAGTACCCCCATACCAGAGAAGAAGGTAATGTTCTGGCACTGGCAACATTTCTGCTGAGTTTCAGGCCACTGGTCCAGCATGCCATGTCATTGCTACATCATCGCCACATCATCATCACGTCATTGTACGATCTAAACTTTTGATACTGTTTTGATCATAACTTGATCGATCAGTATCTGATTTTGATGACCCAAAAGGTGATTCCACCATTTTTGACTCTTCCGAACGCAATGATGAGCTCCATTTTAACAAATTATGCATCAAAATTTTCAGAATTAAAATCCAATAGAGGGATCATCCACGGGTGGGATTATCATGTTGAATTCTTCGAACTAATCCATTTGGAGGTCTCGAATGGAATATCCCCTCAATGCCATGGATCTCTATGACCCCATTGAGAATGAGGGAGTCATCCTCGATACCACCAAGGAAGTAGAGAGGAATAATCTAAAAAAGAAGGCGATCGACCAAATTCACCAATGCATCGATCACATTGTTTACCACCATGTTGCTCAAGAGACTTGTGCATATTAACATTAGAAAAAGTTGGAAAATAAATTCATATCAAGAGACAACTCGAATAAAGATCTTATTGTTGAACCGATTGATGAATATTCAACCACAAAGTAGGAGATTTATCGCCAAACACACCAACGTGTTCCAAAACCTAGTGAACCAGTAGGCGGATGTCAGTAAGACTATAAATGATGATGATCAGGTGAACCAATTACTCTACACTTCCTGATAGCTAGAAAACGCTTGTCATCTCACTCAGAAACGTAGTTCCTAGAGGCAAACTTACTATGGTGATGGTAAAGGATGCACTGTTCAATGAAGAGGCCCGAAGGAAGGATACAAGTTACAACCAGACGCTATCTCTCATTATAGAGAAGTGAGGGAGAAAACAAGGAGGAGTTCTTAGGGAAAGAACCAGAGGTTTAATCAAGAATAGGGGAAGATCCATAGATGGCAAGAGGCCAATATACACAGGCTACCATTGAGGCATGGATTGAAACATGAAGAGGAACTACCGAAAGTTGTTATAAGATAATGGTCAAAGTAGCAACCAATGAAGAGGAAATTAATATGCGCATGTGATCATCTTGAGTTATTTTGAATTTATACAAAGACAAAGAAGATACATGCTTTCATACATCTGGGAAGGACACAGAATGGTTGGTTGATACTATAGCATCGTACCACATCTCGCTGCATCATGAGTATTCCTTGACATATCAAGCTGGTGACTTTGGTGTAGTATATATGGGGAATACTAGTTCAGTGGAGATTGTTGGCATTGATGATATCTAAGTCAAGATGAACATTGGATACAAAATCACCCTAAAGGATGTTCGACATGTTCGAAGTATTTGGCTCTACCAATTACCAGGTATAGCCTTTGATCGACAAGGCTATGACAACATCTTCAACAATGGAGCATTGAAGATGACAAAAGGAGCCATCAACATCGCTCGAGGACACATATGTGGTATGTTGTATGAAACTCATGTGATGATATGAGCATATAGCCTCAACATAGTGGAAAGTGAGATTTCATCAAATATGTTGCATAGAAGGATCGACCACATGAGTGAAATGGGGGTATATACCCTAACGATGAAGAAGTACATCAGTATTGATAAGGATGAATCACTAGATCCTTGTAAATAAATCTTGTATGGAAAGCAGCATTGAGTCTCATTCAATACCGCTTCATGACAAAGATTAGAGTTGGATCTGGCTTACTTTGTGTTTGCTGAACCATGGAGGTGGATTCTCTCAAAGGTAAAAAAAATATTTCTATCCATTATTGATGATGCATCTTGAATGGTGTGGCTGTTCTTCTCATGGAAGAAAGAAAAAGTACTGGACTACATTAAAAAATTTCATGCCATGGTGGAGTGTGAAACTGGAAGGAAGCTTAATTTACATTGTTTAGACAATGGAGGAGTGTACACATCCAGAGAATTTTATGCCTAATGCAGGATTCAGGGAATTTGACATAAGAGGATTGTCCCTCACACCCCACAACACTATGGAGTTGTGAGAAGGACGAACAAAACCATCATGGAGAAGGTCAAATGCCTGATGAGTTTGGCTATGCACCCTAAGACATTTTGGGGAGAAGTTGTTCAGGTTTCCTACTACCTCATCAACCGATCACCATCAGTACCACTAAATTTTGAGATTCCACAAAAAACATTGGCTGGTAAACTTCTATCATACTATCATTTATGAGTATTTGGATTTTTGGCATTTGTACATGTATCCAAGGAGCTCAAGAAAGAGCTAGATGAGAGATCTACTCCATGCATCATTATCGACTATGGGGATGAGGAGTTCAGATACAAGTTTTGGGACCTAAGGGAAAAGAAGGCGATAAAGAGGCAGAGATGTAGCATTCCATCAAAACTAGATGACCGAAGACATTCAAAATCCAATAATTTCTTGAATGGAATGTTTTAAGGACTCACTTCATGATCCAACACCAATACCAGCACCACCTATCATTGAAGAGGAGGAGGTGCTATAAGACTCATCGGAAACAGACTAGGATGCGGTGGAGGAGGATAGTGAGTAGGGGGAGACTCAATCCTCTCCACAAGAAGTTGCGAAAGAATCATAGTAGTTAGATGATGTGGTGCCTCTTGAACCAAACATTTCACAGGTTTCAAGATCTTCATGAGGATGGATTCCATCTACAAAATATTTGGAGTTAGATTAGCTGTTCTAGATGGATGAGGGGGAGCCTGAAGGATATCAAGAAGCATATCGACATTCATTATCGTTAGAAATGAAAAGTGATGAATCGACAACTATTGTGACTTGTGAAGACTAACATGAAGGAGATACTGGGGGATATGATGACAAAGCTGGTTTCTTGAGAGATTTGTGACCATTAAAGATGATCAAGAGGATTGTAGCTGGAGGGGGAGAATTGTTGGAGATTTTTTACTTTTCTAGCATCTTTTTTAGGTGGCTGGTGCATCAACTCCACCCATAATGGTAGGTGGAATTCATGGGAGAAGTTCATGGTGGGTGGGGGATTGGTGGAGAATTGGTGGGGGATTTGTGTCAAACTTGACACCCCCACTATGGCCATTTAAGGAGGCCTTGGGGATCTTCCTTCTAGTATATTATAGAGTGAAGAGTGCTATGACTTTCAAGAGATATCCTTGAGAGCTCCATGTTTGTGAAAGTAAGGGAGGTGTGGGATAGGTCATTTTAGTACTTTGTTCTTGTGCAATAAATATATTTTTCCCCTTTATTCATCTCTCTTAGTGGTCAAAAAACCACAAAAAGTGGTATCAGATGAGGTTTTGGTGAAATGGATTTGGGAGGTGGAAATTTTCAGATGACTAGAAAATTCATGTTTCTTGAAATCATGTTTTAATGGAAGATTTTTGAAAACCTGTGTCCAGATGATTCCAACGATGAAAACGGCATCGAAAACAGAGCTAAAACGAACTTCCTATGCCCGGTCAAAGTTTGGTCAAACTATGGGTGAAACAATACCCCCTTTCTAGAGAACACAATGTTCTAGCATCGACGACATTTCTGGGGAGTTTCCGGCCGCTGCTCCAGCATGCCACGTATTTTCCACATCATCGACACATCATCATCATGTTATTAGACAATCTCAGTCGATGATATTGTTTTGATCATAACATGATCAATCTATATCTGATTTCGACTATCCAGGAGGCAATTCCACCATTTTAGACTGTTCCGGACAAAACGGTGAGGTAGATTTTTACAAATTCTTCACCAAATTTATCAGAATTAAAATCCAATGGAGGGATCATCCATGGGGGTATGATCATGTTTAATTCTTCGAACTACTCTCTTTGGAAGTCTCGAATTGAAGATATCCTCAATGCCAAAGATCTATTTGACCCTGTTGAGAAAGAGAGAGTCTACCCTGATGCCACCTAGGAAGCAGGGTAAAATAAGCTGAATAAGAAGACAGTTGGGAGAATTCGCCAATGGATCGATCACAACATCTACCACCATGTTTCTTAAGAGACTAGAGAATACGAATATTGAAAAAAGTTGAAAAATACTTACCATTCAAAGACCGCTCAAAACAAGATCTTCTTGTTGAAGCGGTTGATGAATATTTGACAATAGAGCAGATTCTCTATAGATGAACACTCTAGTGAGTTCCAAAACCAGTGAACCAACTCGTTGCTGCCTATAAGACTCTAAATGATTAAGACCAGACGAACAACTTTCTCTACACTCTTTCTGATAGCTGGGATACACTTTTCATCTCTCTTAACAACTCGACTCCTGGAGGAAAACATACCATGGAATTTTAAAGGATGCAATGTTCAACGAAGAGGCCCAAAGTAAGGATGTGAGTTACAACCATACACAATCTCTAATTATGGAGTAGTGAGGGAGAAAACAAGGATGAGGTCATGGGGTAGAAACCATCGGATGATGAAAGAATAGATGAAGATCCATAGATGGCAAGGGGCCAACATACACATGCAACCATTGTGGCAAGGAGGGACACATGAAGAAAAACTGCTGAAAGTTTTTAAAAGAAAAAGATCAAAGTATCAACCAATGAAGAGGAAATGAAGATGCACATGTGACTGTCACCAGAGAAGTTGTTATATTCTCCAAAGATGAAGAAGTGACATGCTTTCATACATCTGGACTAGACACAGAATGGGTGGTCGATACGACAACAACATACCACATCACACCGCGTCAGAAGTATTTCTTGACTTATCAAGATGGTGACTTTGGTTTAGTCAAGATGGGGAATACCATTTCGGTGGAGATTTTTGTCATGGGTGATATCCAAGAAAAGATAAACATTGGATACACAATCACCCTAAAGGATGTCCGACATGTTCTAAGTCTTTGGCTCAACCTGTTTTTAGGTATAGACTTTGATCAACAATTCTATGATAACATCTTCAGCAATGAAGCATCAAAGATGAAAAAATGGTCCATCGTCATCGCCTGAGGGCACATATGTGGTATGTTTTACAGAACTCTTGGGAAGATATGTGCAGACAGCCTCCACAAGGTGGAAAGAGATACATAATCCAATATGTTGGGCTCGACCAGATGAGTGAAAAAGGGTTATCTAACCTCATGAATAAGTACATTAGTATTGACAAAGATGCCTCACTTTATCCTTGTAAATAATGATTTTATGGTGAGCATCATAGTTTCTCATTCAATACTGCTTCATCAAAGAGATCAGAGTTGCTGGATCTAGTTCACTCTAATGTATGCGAACCCATGGAGGTGGATTCACTTGGAGGTAAACAATATTTTCTACCCATTATTGATGATGCATCTCTAAGGGTGTGGGTGCTCTTATTGCGAATGAAGGACCAAGTACTGGACTACATCAAGTAGTTGCACGCCATGGTAGATCCTGAAACTGGAAGGAAGCTGAAGTGTCTTACGTCAGAAAATTGAGGAGAGTACACGTCCAGAGAATATGATTCCTACTACAGGAGACAGGGAATTCGACATGAGAGGATTTCCCATCACACCCCACATCACAACACAGTTTTAGAAAGGATGAACATAACCATCATGGATAAGGTCATAAGCTTGATGAGTTTGGAAATGCTCACTAAGCCATTTTGGGGAGAAGCTGCTCGGGTTCCCTGCTAGCTCATCAATTGATCACCGTCAGTCCTGCTGAATTTTAAAATTCCACAGAAAAGATGGTCTGGTAAACATCCCTATTACTCTCATTTACGAGTATTTGGTTGTTTGGAATTTGAAAATGTATCCATGGAGCTCATGCAGAAGCTTGTTGGGAGATTTACTCCATGCAACTTCATCATCTATGGGGATGAGGTGTTCGAATACAAGATTTGGTACCCGAAGGAGAAGAAGGTGATCTGAAGTAGAGATGTCGTGTTCAATGAGAACTATATGATCAAAGATATTCAAAATCCTATAATTTTTCGAAAGTAAAGTGTTTTGGACTCAATTAATGATCCAACACCTATACCAGCACCACCTATCATTGAAGAGGAGGAGGTGAAAGATGACTCTTCAATGACAGATTAAGAGGTAGTGGATGAGGATATAGAGTAAGGGGAGACTCAATCCTCTCCACAAGATGTTGCAGAACCATCATTGGAGCTAGGTGATGTAGGGCCTCTCGAATCAAACATTTCACAGGTTCAAAGATCATTACGAGGAAGGATTCCATACACAAAATATTTGGAGTTAGTTTAACTTTTTCTAACTGGTATGTGGTATCCTAAAGGATATCAAGAAGCATATCGACATTCATTATCATTGGATATGAAAAGTTATGGATCAAAAACTATTGTGGCTTCTAAAGATCCACACTAAGGAGAACCTGGTGGATATGTTGATAAAGGTGGTTGCTCGAGAGAAGCTAGAACATTACAGACGCTACAGCGGACTACAGCTGGATCGAGAGAAATGTGGGAGCTTGTACTTTTCCAGCTACCTTTCTAGGTGGCTGGTGCATCAACTCCACCGACCATGGTAGGTGGCATCCATTGGAAAAGTCCATGGTGGGTGGGTGGATTGGTGTAGAATTGGTGGGGGAGCTGTTTTAAACTTGAAACCCCTACCATGGAAATTTATAGAGGCCTTAGGGATCTTATTTCTAGTAGATTAAAGAGCTAAGAGATCTCTTCCATTCAAGATAGAGCCTTGAAACCTCCATGATTGTGAAAGGAAGTGAGGTGTGGGAGGGGTCATTATAGTCATTTGTTCTTGTGCAACAAAGATCTGTTTTTTCCTTCATTCATATCTCTTAGTGATTAGAGAACCACAACAAGTCGTATCAGAGGAGGTCATGGTGAAACAGATATGGGAGGTGGAATTTTTTCATTGACCGAAAAAATCATGTTTCCAGAAATCATGTTTTGGAGGAAGATTTTGAAAACTAGTTTCCAGAAGATTACAAAGGTGCAAACAAAATAAAAAATGGAGCTAAAATAAGATCTCTAGGCCTATTAAAAGTTTAGTAAAACTTTGGGTGCTATAGAACAACCTTGATAGAGAAAAAGGTATTGTTCAGGTGCTGGAGACATTTTTGGCGAATTTACGGCCACTGCTCCATCATGCCATGTCATCACCATGTCATTGACACGTCATTTCCATGTCATTGGTTAATCTCGGCCTTTGATATTGTTTGAATCATAACATGATTGATCGGCATCTGATTTCGACGATCCAGGAGGTGATTCCACCATTTACAACTGTTCCGAACGCAACAGTGAGCTCTATTTTTACAAAATCTGCACAAAATTTTCAGAATTAAAATTCAATAGAGGGATCATCCACGGGGGGATTATCATGTTGAATTGATCGAACTAATCCATTTGGAAGTATCAAATGGAAGATATCTTCAATGCCAAAGATCTCATTGACCCCTTTGAGAATGGGGGATTAAACCCAAATGCCACCAAGGAAGAAAAGTGGAATAAGCTGAACAAGAAGACTATCGACCAAATTCTCAAATGGATTGATCAAAGCATTTACCACCATTTTTTTCAAGATACGAGTGCATACAAACTTTCGACAAAGTTGGAAAATAATTACCAGTCATAGATTGCTTGAAATAAGATCTTCTTATTGAAGCGACTGATGAATATTTCACTATAGAGTGGAAGCTCTATAGCCAAACACACCAACGAGTTCCAAAACCTGGTGAACCAGTTGGTGGATTCCAGTAAGTCTCTAAATGATGAAGATAATGTGAACTAATTACTCTTTACTCTTCTCGATAACTGGGATATGATTTTCATCTCACTCAGCAACTTAGCTCCTGGAGGAAAAATTTCCATGACGAGGGTAAAGGATGGACTATTAAACGAAGAGGCCCGATGGAAGGATTCGAGTTACAACCAGATGCAAGATCTCATTCTGGAGAAGCAAGGGAGACAAAAAGGAGGATGTTTTGGGGTGGTAACTAGAGGTTAAAGAAAGAATAGTGGAAGATCCACAGATGGAAAGAGGCCAACATACACATGCTACCATTGTGGCATGGAGGGACACATGAAGAAGAACTACCGATAGATGTTACAAGAAAAACTTCAAAGTAGTAACCAACAAAGAGGAAATAAAGATGTGCATATGACCATCAACAGAGTATATGTGCCTTTCTCTAAAGATGAATACGAGACGTGCTTTCATACATTCAGGCAAGGCACCGAATGGGTGGTCGATAATGCAACATCGAACCACATCACGCTGCATTGTGAGTATTTCATGACTCATCTAGTTGGTGACTTTGGTGCAGTCAAGATGGGGAATACCAGTTCAATGGGGATTATTGGTATGGGTGATATCCAAGTCAAGATTAATGTTGGATACACAATCACCATAAAGGATATTCGATATGTTCCAAATCATCAGCTCAACTTGTTATCAGGTATAGCCTTTGATCGACATGGTAATGATAACATCTTCTACAATGGAGCATGGAAGATGAAAAAAGGAGCCATCACTATCGCCCAAGGACACATATGTGGTACCTTGTACAAAACTCATGTGAAGATATGTGCAGACAGTCTCAATAAGGTGGAAAGAGAGATATCATCCAATATGTTGCTTTGAAGGCTTAACCACATGATTGAAAAAGAGTTCTCTACCCTAACGAAGAAGAAGTAAATCAATATTTAAAAGGATGCATCACTAGATCTTTGTTAATAATTATTGTATGGTAAGCAACATAGAGTATTATTCTATACTACTTCACCACAAATTTTAGAGTTGCTGGATTTGGTACACTCTAACGTATGCAGACCCATGGAGGTGGATTCACTATGAGGTAACAAATATTTTCTATCCATTACTGATGATGCATCTTTAAGGTTGTGGGTGTTCTTCTTGTATATGAAAGACCGTGTACTGGACTACATAAAGAAATTCCATGCTCGTGGAGTGTGAAACTAGAAGGAAGCATAAGTGTATCCGTTCAGAAAACAGAGGAGAGTACACATCAATAGAATTTGATTCCTACAATAGGAGTCATGGAATACGACATGAGATGACTATCCCTTGCACACGAAAACACAATGGAGTTACAGAAAGGATGAATAGAACCATCATGCAGAAGGTCAGAAGCATGATGAGTTTGGAAAAGCTCCCTATGCCATTCTCGGGAGAAGCTGTTCATGTTTCCTGCTACCACATCAATCGATCACCATTTGTACCACTGAATTTTGAAATTCCATAGAAAATATGGTCTTGAAAACATCCCTCTTACTCTGATTTATGATTATTTAGATGATTGGCATTTTCACATGTATCCAAGGAGCTCAGGCAAAAGGTAGATGGGAGATCTACTCTAGGAGTCTTCATCGTCTATAGGGATGTGGTGTTTGGATACATGCTTTGGGACCCAAAGGAGAAGAAGGTGACCAGAAGAAAAGATGTCATGTTCCATGAGAACCAGATGATCGAATATATTCAAAATCCTAGAATTTCTCAAAGGGAAAGTGTTGGGGACTCAATTAATGATCCAACACCTATACCATCACCACCTTTCAATGAATAGAATGGGGTGCTAGAAGACTCATTGGAAGCAGACTAGGAGGCAGTGGAGGAGGATATTATGCAGGGGGAGACTCAATCCTCTCCACAAGAAGTTGCAGACCCATAACATGAGATAGGTGATGTGGTGCCTCCCGAACCTATCATTTTACAGTTTTGTAGATCTTCATGAGGAAGGATTCCATCAAAAAAATATTCGGAGTTAGATTACCTGTTGCAGACTGATGAGGGGAAGCCTGAAGGATATCAAGAAGTATATTAACATTCATTATCATTCGATATGCAAGGTAATGGATAGAAAACTATTGTGAATTTTGAAAATCATCATGAAGGAGAACCCGGAGGATATACTGACAAAGGTGGTTTCTCTAGAGAAGCCAGACCATTAGAGATGTTTCAACGGATTACAACTGGAGGGGAGAATTGTTGGATCTTGTAAATTTCTAGCTTCCTTGGTAGGTGGCTAGAGAATCAACTCCACCCACCTTGGTAGGTGGAAGACATGGGAGAAGTCCATGGTGGGAGGGGGGATTGGTGGAGAATTGGTGAGAGAGTTTTGTCAAACATGACACCCCCACCATGGCTATTTAAGGAGGCCTTGGGGATCTTCCTTCCAGTAGAATAGAGAGCCAAGAGAGCTCTTCATTTCAAGAGAGATCCTTGAGATCTCCGTGCTTGTGAATGAAAGGGAGGTGTGGGAGGGGTCATTATAATATTTTGTTGTTGTTCTATAAAGCTCAAATTTTCCCTTCATTCATCTCTCTTAGTGGTCATAGAACCACAACACTATCCCCTCCTCTAGACTTTGCATCACCATTACAGACTACCTTCCCTTCCCCTTGCCCGTCCAGTCTGACTAGTTGTAGGGAAAATACCACCATTTCTCACCCATCCAAGAGCCATTTTGTTTATCCTTCTATGCCCACTACATTTAAACAAGATACCATCACATCACTGAAGCCCGTCGCATGCTTTCCTACCATGCACCTCTTTCATAGGAGAAATAACGGCAACCTTCTTTGAACAACCTTACAGTCCGGCCAGATCTCGATATCCATGCTACCATCCCACACAATAGCTTCCCCCCATCATTCAGATAAACACTAGTCAAACTCATTCTCATTCCACTTGTTCCATCTTGACCATTACCCTACTCAGGTCTCCCTAGACCCACAAGCAAATTTATTGAAAGGTTTTTTTTAAATTTAAGGGATAGGGTATTTATTATTTGGGGAAAGGGGGTGCCCTTGCACCAATTGAAGTGGTGCTTTGGCCCAAAGCGGCACATCAACTGGCACATTGATAGTTTATTTTCCACCCCTCCCAAAACCACACTTTATTATTATATAAATATATATCATTATATGTATATATATAATTATAATTATTAATAAATAAATATGTAATTTTATACATTAATGTTAAATATATGAATAAATAAATTCATATTTATAATAATATACATATATATATATATTAAATGTGTATTTATATAATTATATTTATTTTTAATTGTAAATATATATAAATATATATATAATTGTAAATATGATTAAAATGTATATATAAATATATTATAATAATTATATTTGTATAAATATTTGTATAATTTTTTATAATTATAATTATAATTATATTTCAATATTTATAAATATATATATTTACAAATACATTTATAATATTTATAACCATATAATAAAGTATAAATAAACATTTATAAATATAAATTTATTATTAAAAAATTATATTTACAATTAAAGAAATTTTAATATATATATCTTTATATATATATATATATATCAAAGTTGGGGTGGGCCTCAGTGGTAGAGGTGCCCCGTGATTTTGCTCCAGACTCGGGTTCAAATCCGAGTTGGAGTGAATATTTGTTGTCAGGCGGTGATGCAGGTAGGCTCTGACATAGACATGACACATGCAGACGGTGAAACAGAAATGATGCAGACAAAACGTTTCATTAGGCCTTCGGGCTAGATTGTTGGCCTCTGGGCCATGTAATGAAGTCTTTTCCCATTAGACCTTCGGTCCATGTACTGAATAAATAAGGTTTGATGGGAGGGCTATCCCTTGATGAGAATACGACCAGCCTTTTCCAGCCTGTATATGGGTTGTGTGTGTGTTTAATGTATTTGGACCCCCATGCACCTAATGTATATATATATATATATATATATATCAATAATAAATATAATTACCAATCTATATCTATTAATAAATATTTCTAATTTTATAATATATATATATATATTATGAATATAATAATTAAATTATAAATATAAAATATAATAAATATTTAATTGTATAATTATAAATATAATAAATATTTGATAAATATAAACAAATATTTATATATTTACAATTATATATTAATTTTATTACCAATTATTAGTATAATAAATATTAATATAATAAATTTATAATTATAAATATAATAAATATATAATAATAAATATATATAAAATTATATATATGTATATAACTATAATTATATTTAATTATATTTTTAAATATATAATTATATATTTATATATGTTGTTAAATATATATATTTATAATTATTTTTATTTATAATTTTAAATTCATATTTATTTAAGTAAATTTATATTTATACACTTATATTTAATATATATGTATATATATATTAAATATATAATCATAAATTTAATAAATATATAATCGTAAATATGATAAATAAAAATCTAACATATAAATAATAAATATAATAAAAAATATATCTCCAAAGGTAAATATTTATAATTATAAAATATATATATATATATATATATGTGTGTATATATTTATAATTATGTTTATTTGTAATTGTAAATATATATTTATATAAATTTATTTTTAATTTTTAATTTATTAATATGAATATTTTTAATTATAAGTGTTAATATACACATATATATATATAATTATTAAAGTGCATAAATATAATTATAAATAGATATTTATATAATTATAAATATATTTAAAAAATTATAAATACGTATTCATAAAATTAATTTTAAATAAATAAATATATATATATATAATTATAAATATAATAAATTTATTTCTTAAATTTATTAAATTTATTAAATTTATATATATATTATAATTATTATATGTATATATACTATATTTATGATTATATAATATATATAAATATATATATTTGGTTTTTACCATTTTATATTTTTTATATTTATGATGATATTACATATATATATACATATTAAATACGTGTTTATTAATACAAATTTATTTATATAAATAAATATTTAATATTATTAATAAATATAATTATAAAGATATATTTTTAGATATATATATATATAGAAATATATAATTATATATTAGTAATTAGAAATAAATATAATTATAAATATGTACATATTAATAAATAAATATATAAATAAAATTAAATAATTAAATAAATATTATATAGTTATTTCTATTTACTTATAATGATAGATTTTTAATTATATTTAATATATTTATATTTATTATACTAATTATTATATATGTATTATATATATATTAAATATTTTTTTAAAAATATAATTTTTTTATATAAATATATATTTAAGATTATTAATAAATATAATTATAAATATATATATTCAGCTATATATATAAATATATAAATATTTATTAACAATTTGAAATAACTATAATTATAAATATATATATATATATAAATTTATTTTTATATATAAATATTAATTAAAACTATTTAGTTTTAGAGGTAGATTTGTAATTATATTTAATATATATATATATAAATATATATATTTATATAGATAAATTCATATTTATAAATATATAATTATAATTATATAAATTTATGATTATATTTTTATAAATTTATTTATAATTATGTATATATTTATAATTATATATTTATAATATTTGTGATTATATATTTGTTATATTTATAATATAAATTTATAATATTTATTCTAATTATATTAATAACTATTACTATAATTAATATATAATTATATATAAAAATATTTTTTATATTTTTCATATATTTTTTATATTTGTAATATTATTTATTATATTTATTATATTTTATATTTATAATTTATATCTCTTATTCATAAATTTTGTATATAAATTATATAATTATAAATATTTATTTATGGATATTGAATTTAAATTATATTTATTATATATATATATATATATATATATATATCTAAATCTCAATAATTGTAAAAATTTATTTATAAAATTATATATTTATTTAGAAATATTTATTTATAATTAATTATATGATTCAAAATATTATAAATTTATTTATAAAAAAATATTTATAACTATATAAAGCTACAATTGAATTGACGCTCTAAGTTTCATCCCAAAGTGACACTTCAAATGGCCCTAGGGCACCCCTTCCCCCAAATAATAAACAACATACCCCATTAAATTTAAAAAAATGATCTTTCGCCAAATTGGCCCACACCTGCCACATCCCCATCCCATACTATTGTCGAACCCCCTTGTGTGGACCACCCCTATCTAGATACCATAACCTATAGTCAAACCTGCTAATACATCTAACCCCAACCCACTTCCATGATTGGACCAAACCGAAATAGGGTGTCTGTGTGTCTTACCTAACCCCAAATGAGTCTAAATGGGTCCATCCCAACCTTGGATTGGTCAAGGTGATTCCTTCTCAACCCGTCTAGCTCTATCCTGGCTGCACTGGGCTTAAGAACACAAATTATATATATATACATATGTTTCAAAATTATAATTATATTTACAAAATATGATTTTAAAAAAATGGAATTATTATAAAAGAAATATTTGTAGAATTAAATTAAAATTATGAAATATAATAAAATTAAATTGGGACTGAGATATTTTTATAACTAAAATTAAAATGTAATTAATTATTTAAAAACAATTAAATCTCTTAACATAAAATTTATTGAAAATTTAATTTTTAATTTGTCTATTAATTGCACATTAGCTGATCTTGAGGAAAGACCGACCAATGTATGTCTCAGATTAGTTTATTTAATTTTTCATTACCATTGAATGTAATGTTTATAATTAATTAATTAATTAATTAGATAGTTTGTGCATCATCTGTATTCATCATTATATGTATAATGACAGGTATGTCCAGATAAAATTTATTTGCCTACATTATGCACTCCAGATATTCCATCATGTATGTGATAATATTTTTTTACTTTGGAATAGATAAATATTGAAATGGACCACATTGAGACAAAATGATATTCCACATTGGATGGTGATACCTTGGACCAAGTTGCGTGCAGAAATATGATTTATGACCAGACTTAGGTATTATACCCCTTAGGCCATGATTGATGGATTGAGTATAAATGTATCAACCAATATCAAATGGTCAAGATCAATAACATAATTTATTTAATTTATGAATTTTTTTATTATTAAAAATTCACATGATTACATAATCACATAAAAGAATAAAAATTTAAAAAATGCATAGATTAAATTAATTTATAAGGGAATGTTTTTTAGACATATTACATTGTCAGTTTTTAGTGTGATAATATTGAATGAGAATAACATATATAAAATGATATCATTCATCAATTTTTTTTTCAAAAACCATCAATGAAATATTAACTTTAAAATTCTGTTCATCGTTTCAATTTGAAGACAACCTAGTGTACGAGGTGACCGTTAGACCTAGTTGAGGGTGACTCATTCTACTGAGGATTTTTTATGAGAGCAATGGTTTGACTTAACTGGACATGGTAGAAAATAAGTAGGAAAAACTCAATTGTGTTATCTCAATAATGAGTCATTGAAAAAAATAATTTATTTTATTTTAAAAGATGAGAATTCACTCAATAGATAAAGGAGCTACGAGTCAATGTGGTCGGCTAGTCAAACACTGACTTGGGAACTCTCTAAGTAGTGGTGTAGCAATTGTTTGTAGACTGTAAGGAGTGGTTTGAATAATCTCTTCCACCAGAATACTCAAGTGACTGAGTATTTCATGTGTAGTAGTGAGGGATATCAGGGTTCTATAAAATAGTGGAAGATAATTGATGATTAACTTAGTTGGAAATTTCTAATCAATAGTCATGAAAGAAGTACTAATCTGTTATATTTTTGTTGTGTAAAAATTGATGTGTAATACCACAAGTACACTTTGATAATTATTGGAAAATGTAAATTTTCTATCCAACATAGATTTCCAAGAGTAGTACAGTCTATTGTGCAAAGTACTATGATAGGGGGAAAATCAAGGTGTTGGAATCCCCAATACCAATTGAGCCACCACATGAAGAGAAGGTGTAAAAGATTATTGATGCAGAAAAATGTTTCATGCATTTGATTTTTTATATCATAAATATATCATCAACGTTTGAACTGAGTTCAGAATAGAACATCATGGAATGGATGATTTCACAAGTTGTCTTATCTTCAAGAAGCTCTGAAGGAGAAAGTGAAGCGAGAGATGGATGTGCTGATTATTACAATGGATACATGTAAGTATGAAAGATGGATCATGATCCTTCATGAAATATCATTCTTATTACTTTATCATCCTTTTACTCTAGTTTTTTTATTAATAAAAAAATATTAAACAGAGAAATCACTTCATCACCTTTAGTGTATGGTTCCCCAAGTAAACATGATCCTAAAGAAGGATTATTATTTAGATAACATGGTGAACATGTTTAAAGAAAAGGTAAAAATAACAATGGAAAGAGAAATTAGAAATTCAACATAGTGATATATTTAAAATAAATGAATTTTATCATTAAATAAGAGATTATTTTCTTGTCATATCACGAAATATATTTATGAAAGTTCACATGTTACGAAATAAATTGAGGAATCAAGTATTCTCTTATTCTATAGGAATATTCACCAATTATATGTGTGGTTTTCAACATAATTCATGGATATTAAACAAAATATTCCTATCACATATTTTTATTGAAATATATAAACCATGTAAGAAAGAAACATTATAAGACGTAAGGAAAATTATCATAGTAGATGAGAAATGGTGTTTCATAAGTCAATAGTGAGAACTACACAAATTCTAATTTCTATGTTTAATTATTACAGAATAAATTTTATTGAGTATAATGATAATATTTATCTATTTTTATAGAAAAAATGTTACATTATTATACGATTGAATAAATGATGTTTGTGGTGTCTAGTACCAGTTCAGTACATCATGAATCAATGAAAATAATTGATGAATATAAAATATGCAACTTAGTTATACCTAGTTGTGGAAAGATAATTATCAACGAAACAAAACTATGTAGTTGTAATGGATATAACTAGTATGGTTTTAGACTTTGTGGATTTAAATCCCTCTGTTATTATTGACACATAAAGTTCTTTAGTATTGAAAAAAGGTACCATTTTAATTTAAGGTGGGCCACAAAGATTATGCAATTAGTTCATCTATAGAGCTTGAACTATTCTAAGGGTAAGATATAGGTAAACATTAATACATAATAACATTCCTTTAATATAATTAAGGAATAAAAATTTGAATTATGGTATATGTAGGGTTAAAATATATAAGTTTCTTTGGCACTGTATGCCAAAAAATATCATGACCAAGAATACATTGATCCTGAAATGTAGAGTACGTTTGTTCTTAAACTCCCATTTCATTATTCAATTCAAAGACACAATGTTTGTAAAAGTATGATCGATAATGAGTCTTAATTGTAAACATCAATCATTAAAACGTGTCATAGAGTAATTCATAAACCCAAATTTTCTTAAAGATATTAGAGTCATGATGAATTTATAAAGATAATCATTTTTTAAATTAATTTACATTGCATATACCTTCATTTTTATTTTAATTCATTCTTTGAAAATAGAGGAACTATCAAATAACCATCTCCCAACTATAATGAAAATGGATATCATATAAGATATAATAAGATATATGTCTATTGTTACCTAAGAATATGTGTTTAGATACAAGGAGATTGTTAGGATATTATCAAACTTACATAAAAAACTCAATGTTCCTCTAATGTAATTTTCCTAATTTTTTCGAAGGATATTATAGAAATTCATAAGATATTAAATATATAGTCATGTGATAGACTATATATTTCTTTAAATGGGTGGACATCTCTATTAAAGATAGTGGCACCAATATTGACATGGATTTAGTCGATTATGAAGATGGAAAAGTAGTTGGTATAGAATCATGTTCCACAGGAGTTTGTGGAACAGAATATTCTAGACACATATAATACATTGGAAGGATAACACCAAGATAATGATTTTACATTCACTACATCTAGTGATAAATTTTTCATTAAGAATAAATGATTCTATAAGTAAATAGTTAATGGAAACAAAATATGATTAACCAAATCATTTAAAAATCAATAATGGCCACCATGTATCAAAGTATTGTGGCCTTATTATTTTAAATATTTTGGTGGGTATTCAAGTGATATTATCATGAACCAACACGGGTCAACCTTAAACTGGTCACCCAAAATAGTCTGCGACATGTCCTGAATGGCATTCCCGATCCCCACGGGCTGACAACCAATGCCGGGCATCAATGTTGAATTGTCAAGAACAATTTGGCCCAAAAGATAAATAAACAACCGAGGATAAAAAGAATAATAAAATTGAATTCTGGAAATGGAAAAGAAGAATAAAATCAGACGTACATCCTTGTGACCATCTATGTCACCACCCAACTCAGACCCAAGCCTGCTTCAACACTAAACAACTAAACCATGAACCTGAACAAGAACTAAACCTTAAATTGATAAAATATAATAGGTGTGAGCACTGATATTTTTAGTAGGGGTGTGAAAATAAACCAAAAAATCTAACGTCTCCTTTCCCGAAAAAATATATTAATACAAGATTGAAATACTTATATAAAAGTAGGTTTTAAATATTTTACTAAAACAATATCATTTTCCCATTTTAAAAACCCAACACACACCACATTTCTTTCTAAAAATACTTAAAATTTTTTCAAACAAAATTCTAACAAGGAAAACAAGGCAATTTTATAAGAACGAGGTGATGATATAAGATGGAAAAAAAATTATAGCTTAAAGTAAAAAAATAAATCATTGGAAAACCATGGGTGATCCTAAATATCCCTAGAAGACCCCTAGACATACTTGGTTCAGAACCACCTGTCGGTGTATGGTGAAACTTCTATGTCTATAACCAACTGGCCACCTTCATAGCAATAGAAACCAGCAACACTCCCCATCTGGCCTATACACCTTCTAGTGGGTACCAACCCATCTAATTAGGACTGATAGAAAACCATCAATCAATCAACTCTAACACACCCAAGAACCCATGATGGTTATAATAATAGATTGTAGGTAAGAAGGCCCTCACAAGAATAACTCATCTCACCACACTTTCCATCCCCAAACACACACGATTCCTTAACATTCACCCATAAAGGGTTACACTAGATAAGAGCGCCTCATATACATGTTCAATCATAAACATTAAAAAAAGTTCCCAATAGGCCATCACATCATGTTCATATCGAATCCATTTTCTAAAAATACTTAAAACTCCAATCAGACACACAAACAACTTCCAAACACAACCCATATTAAAAGTTAACTCATGTTCAACCATGATTTAGAAAATCCAAATGAAATATGAAGTTCTAAACAAGAAAACACAAAAACTTCATAATGAAACAATGGTTCTTTAACCTTTTTTTTAAAATTACATCAAAACATGATCTCACGCCAAACATAAAAAATCCTAGATGAATACATTTAAAACCACTTCTTGGAAAACACACAAAAGAACTACCATCCTCTGGGATTCAAGAACCATTTTTTAAAATTAAAAACAATAACTCCCCTTATTTTAAATTACACCATTACTCATAATGGAAACATCAATCCCTTCTCAAAATATTTTAATACAACCACAATTCCATAACAACCAATGTGAACACACTCAAAACCATCTTTCAAAAGAAAACACACACCAAATCCCTATCCAAATAAGTTTCACAACTTCCACACAATTTAATAAACCAACTGCAAAATTTATAAAATGATATCAAGACTCAACCATTTTAAAAATACTTATATGAACATAAAAACCATTTTCTAAAAAATTTCCATAAGAAGACAAAACAATGACTACATAATATGTATAAGCAAACCACATGATTTGTTAACGATTATATAACCTGGACAAATAAGATACCCAAATCTAGAAAACTCTATAAGTATATATAAATTTAACTACGTAAAATATTTCAAAACTATTTCTAATAGAACCAATAAATTTTAAAACCCTAAAACATATTAAATAATTGCATTTCATGAATGTGAACCAAGTCAAAGATTTAAATAATATTAATGAAGAATTAAATGGATTTATTTGAAAAAGAAAACCTGGGTTCGCTTACCTCAAAATTCAGCATGAACATGACTGAACTTCAATAGATTGGAGAGTGAAATTTCACGGACCAAACACACACCTTAAACTACAAGAACAACACATGAATTATACCATGTCTATTAGGGTTAGGCCAAAGATGGTGGAAAACCAAAAAAATTTAGGAAGAAAATTACCAGAGGGCGGGTTTTCCTGGTTCGGAGAGGCCGGTGCAAGGAGGAGTCACTCTTGCTGGAGAACGGAAGGTCAGAGACGCTACTAGACAGACAAATATTGTGGCTTGTTCAGTTGAATAATGTAAAGGAGGTAAAGGCATGGGTCGTGGCTATTTCTGGAGTGGTTGTGGTGAGGTCGGCCGAAGCTAGCTGGCTGTGAGGAGGGGAGTCGGCTGGAGTCGAGGGATGCCAGAGTGGTGAGGGTTGGGGTGTAGAGGACAACAGCGGTGCGACTGGGTGTTGAGGGAACTGGCGGCTGGGATACACAGCAAGGTGAGGCAAAATGGATGGCAGGAGGCTCGATGGGGCGAGGTAGCTGGCTGAATGCGTGACAGATGTGGGAGGAGGCAGCCGGGAGGTCTGGTGCACCGATAAAAAAATGGGGGGGGGGTGCTGGTTTGCAGACGGGGAGGGGGGAGTGGGATTAGGTTAGATTTTTCTACTTTTTTTTAATTATTATTATTATAATAATAATATAAATAATAAAAATAACATTATTAAAGATAATAATAATAAAATTTATAATAATAATATAAATAACAACAACAACAACAACAATAATAATAGAAATAGATATAATAATGATAATAAAACCTCAATAATAATAATAATAATAATTTTATAATAATAATATTATTATCACGCTTTAAACATTTAACTCACTTTATTTAAATAAATATTTATTTACTTTAATCGTTAGGTGTTAGTGCGACACCTGGGCTGCCCGTACAACTACTTCCCATAGTGCGGTGACCACACACCGGTCTGAAACCTTGTAAAGACATTAAACACAAAGACTTTTAAGTTGGGAGCCAGCACAAACCTTGGCGTGAGGACCCAGAACCAAGAAATAATAAAATAAGAATTAATTAAAAACTCAGTGTGTGACAAATATTATACATTGGTGATACAATCATGCTACCAATAAGGCTCTATTTGTAATACTAAGTAGATATGTTAAATTTATTAGGATGTTACATGTCATAGATACTATGTATGACCAAAATATTGAGCATTAGATATTAAGACCACCACTCTTGGAAGGCATCTATATGAAGAATCCAAAAAGGTTTGGGGACATCATAGAATTATAATAAGGGGTGAAAGTTACTAAAATCAAGGTTAGGATATAAGTAAGAAATATAGTCAAAGAATATTCATTAAGAATGAATTTTTTACCATTTTTCTACAAGTGGTTAGTGGGAGTTTGAATTTTTTCAATATACTATATGTTTGAAAAATTTTGGAAAAAATTGATGGTCTTACTGTTAGTAATATAAAAAATGTATATAACTCTTTATATATAAAATTAAATTTCAGAAAAATGTTTTAGGGATAAAGATAAACTAATATATATCTAATGGGTTTATTAAAAAAGTAAAAAAGTATATATAATTTAAAGGTATTTAAAAATACTAGATAGAACAATTCGACTGAGCATTGTTACACATAAATATCCTCATGACAACATGTATCATGAATATGATGAGATTAATGAGGTAAGTAGAAATACATTTAATTATATGATGGTTCAATAATATTTTCCATGTTATGTAATACATATGATATTGAAACATACACTTTATGGTTGGGAAATTTTAGTTGTATCCAAGAAAAATTCATGAAAAGAAATATGTACTATACAGTTGTACTTGAGAAAGTACAAGATGTATGTACCTAGTACATGGAGAGGAAGGGACACTAGTTTTGATGGGACACAAACTGGTCTTCCTTGGATAAATATGACCTAATATTGAATTTAAGTTCAGGTAATTGGAAAATTATGATCATTTAAGTTAGTGGTTTCCATAACTATAAGTACTGGGTGAATTGCTGCTTCAGATAAAGATAAACAAGCAGTATATAAAATGAAATAATTTTCTCTAGTTCTTGGTAACGATCCTAGAATTTATGGTATTATCATTATGATAATTTAATTACTGTTATTTTCCAAAATTTCATGTTTTGACGGTGAATAAATAGAATATACTCAGGGATAAAATTTCTTTAGGATTATTACTCAAAGAGGTGATTTCAAAGATATATGAATAGCCATGTAGAGAATATATGGTAGGTCTAGTGACTAAATCCATAAGACAACAAAAACATGATCTTATAATGTTATTTCTATCAAGGTTAGTTAGCTAGTTAGAACTTGTACAAGTGGAAATATTTTAATAGCAGGTTCCCTAGAGAAAACATAAAATGTACTTTTCAATTACCATATCATGTATAAAATAGGTTTTTTATGCCTTACACATACCCTATAAGCATTGATACTTATATATACACTATTTGAATGGAAATTCCAATAGATTATTTTTTATATCAAAGGGTTATATAAGTTCTCAATATATAAAGAGAACATCAAGATACTCCGATATATATCATTAACATAAGTACTATGGTGTATATATATCATTATAACTAGACAAAAAAAGCTTTATGGATATCAGGTGCTGAACATTATAATAATTTATGCTTATTCTCATTAGGTTTTTTGATAGAGAACTCACGTAGATATGTTCATGTGGACTGGTACACCAATTGGAACACCACATGTTTTGGGGGTCACTGGTAGCTCCGATCCGTGAACACCTATAATGGTCATATAAATAGAGATTTTTATCAGGGAATAAAATTTTATCACATACTACGATAATGGAAAAACCTATAGTAATGAATTCATAAAATTGTATCTTGTGTGGGGTATGAAATTTTTAGTATGAAATTGATTGAATAATGAATAAAGAATTTGTGGATTCTGATATGATGAGAGATCTCATTCCAAGTTCATCATTATGGGAGTACCTTTAATAAATCCATGGCTATAGTAGAATAAGTTATGTCAGTCCAGTAAGATCATTGAATAATAACTCAAAAAAGGATGATGAAATAATGTTTGAGTCCTTATTTATGGGATATAAGAATACAATGATATTATATTACATGGAATGTGTTTATAGGAAGGTTGTTGTTTCTATGAAAATTACTCGTCACATTAGGGTCCTTAATGGTATTTTATAATCTGATCCTGATATGTGAATAATTTTAATTTCTATCAAGATAAGGGCCTATAGGGTCACAAATAATAGCATATTCCAATGTATTCCATATTATTAAGAATACGAGTTTATCAAATGGTGGGTCCCACCACATGGGCCATGATAGGTCGGAGGATATATTATCTACATGGAATAAATAAACTCAAATTTTTTTAGTTTAGAATATTTAGAAATGAATTTAATTATTAGAAATATTGAGAATAATTAATTTAAATAAATGTAAAATGTTATATAACTGAATATTTTTTCAATATTCAATAATCATTTTTATATTTGGAAATACTAATTCATGTTAATGAATCAAATTTATTATATGATATATTTATTATATAACAGATATGTGATAAAATATATATGATATTTATGATTCAATAATTTAGTGATAAGATGTCATTAATTTCTTATGTAGTGTGTAATAAATGTTTGAAGTCCAGGGATAATTTTCTGGGTAATACTATAAATCAATATATAATGAGGCAGAGGCCTGAGTAGATGAGACTATTCATTAATCATTTTTATTTAATCTATCCCCTCTACAACATCATAGAGAGAGAAACTCTTGATCCTAGCAACCAGAATAAGATATCCTTCATAAATCCTATGAACATCGATGTAGTGGTCACCAGGATGTCAAATACATTATTATGACTATGTGTTAGTACCAATAATTCAATTATATATTCTCTAATAGATATTATAATCATATGTGTGTGTAATATAAGTGTTATAATTTATATCCTTCTATAAATGATCTTTGGTGGTGAACAGAGGTTGATCATCGATTTAAATCATTCGTGGAGATTCTAGTATTAAATATTCTTTTTAAAATTAATAATTTGGGATCCTTAGGCCTATATTGGGACAACACATGACTATAAATTATTTAGTAATGTTTTTTAGCAGTGAAAATTCTTAAATACCCTACCCACCAGCTTCCACTGCATGCTCTCGTACCTTCAATATGATTATGATTAATCACATTTTCTTTATAAACCATCATGAATGATTTTAATAGATGATGATAATGAATGACCTAGGATAAATATAATTTTTATTAGATTGAAAATTAGGGGTAATTATTTATATATAATATAAATGGTTGTATGGGTTTATAAATATGGTTATTGTTTTCACAAAATGATTTTTGGTTTTAGTCTATGGCTAGAATGTAAGGGTGTAATAATAACATTAAATATTATGGATAATGTGGTGATTATGAGAATCCAAATGGTATGATGAATATTTTTAATGTTATTTTGGATATACAAAATCAATTATCATTATATACGATTAACAATCTACACCTTAACCAACTCTTAGACTCACCAAATAAGGGAATGATGGAGTCTACTAAGAGCTAGAGTGGTGGAGACCACATAAGAAAGAAATATTGATTTCCTTCATGTCATAAATGTTTCATGTGACACCCATGGGAAAGTATCAAAAGAACAATAAAATGTAGTATGTGTGGAAAAGGAGTGAATAAAGAAACAAATTACTAAGAAAACACGAGTTGTTTAATGGAGAGAAATAAATTTCATCCGTGAGATCGATTTATAGTACATTTTCATAAATGTAGGGAACCTCGGAAGTATTTGAGTCAAAACCCACTTTTAAAGGTTAACTCATAGAACAAGGAAGGACCTATATTGATATAAAAGGGTTTAATTATTTTTATATTCGAATTAAATAAATATATAGTAGAATTAATTTTACTAATTGTATTTTGGTTGTAAGATTCATGAAACATCAAATTATTGTGATAATTTTGGAAGTATATATTTATTAATCTAAAATTTACTTAATAATTATGGATACCATAATTGTTTTATGAGTTTAAGGTTTATTTTAATATCTATTGATTAAAAATCCCATTTTTAGGTTTTATATGAGGAGATTTTATCAAGATTAATGTTATTTTGGGATATATTTATGGCTATATCACCCATTGGTTTAGTATATGTTTTTGTGAAATTGTTATTCAAGGAATAATTCATTCAAATTTTGAGGATATATGATTTTCGGTATTTGTAAACATTATGTTTTATATTATATTTGATATTTTGGAAATTATGGGTAATTAGAAATTGGTAATTTTATAAGAATTATATTGATATGGTTGTTTAAAAAAGAAAAGCAACAAGCTAGGTGACAAATTTTCTCATTTGGAAAGGATATAGTTATTGAACCCTCAACCAAAGGGTGACAAGGGTTGATCACCTACGTTATTCCTAAATGATGTATTGGTTAATATTACATTGTATTTACTTAAATTATTTGACAAATATAAACTTATGTAAAGAATTAAGTTGATTTTTTTGTATTAATGTTGAGGTTTTAGTTGTAAATATATTATATTATATAACTTTTTCTGACAATTTTTGTTTTGGTAAATAGTTGGAGACACAAAAAATTAAATTTTCATTAATTTATGTATCTTTTTTTATTGATTCAGGCATAAAAAAATCATATATGATATTCATTCCCTGGAGTAAGAGGTAAAGTAGAAATTGATCAATTTACAATAAAAGGATGAAATGGTGCTTACGAAAATACAAATAAATCAAGTAAGTATATTTTTTCTCCACCCTATATTAATATGAAAAAACCACTAAAATTTTGGAAAAGGATCATGAAACAAAACCTTTATCCTATTTTATTCACATCCAAAAAATAAATTTTCATTTAACTCATCACAAATTTATGGTTTTGTGGTCGTTGACTTTTTCCTAATCATTCACATTATTATGATCATTGATCACTATTTCTCTCTATAATTATTTATGAATTTCATAAATATTTTCACTTCATAGAAATTTTAACCTAATTTTTCAACTAGAGACATGATATTCTATAAGGACTTTATATTTACTTTTCCCTCTTTTAAGAGGAAGTTTTATTCATAATTTTCTTTGATGTGGATTTCAAGCAATGAATTATCAAATATCAAACCCTTGATTTTTGAGTGAATACACAAATTATGGGGATATAATTTATTAAGGGGGGGGGGGGAAATGTAACATCCCTACCTTTTAAAATAAGAACATTGTTTTCAATATAATATATGACATGAAACACTGAGTTTAAACAACCTAAAAAATATATTATTTAAATATGACCATTACAACCTTTTCGTTTCATTGGGAGGTATGAATATGATTAATTAAATTAGTAAATATATACAGGTCCTAATCAATAAAAATTTATTGATTCATTTTTTATAAATAATCACAAATTTTTTTAGTAAATTAATTTTAAGGTTAAAATATTTTTTTCCTCAAAAATTTTTTTCTTCAGAATTTTATGTTTGAGAATTATAATTATTTGTTTACACTTTTAAAAATTATATTATATAAAAATAATATATAATTTTGAAATTGGAATATCATAAAAATTTACTCTTAGAGGAGCACGTGTAGACCCAAGATAAATGGAATCTCGATTAAAGGATCTCTTAATGGACCACATGGAAATGGAGGTCACTTCGAAGTAATGGTGTATATAAAAGGTTAAAAGCTCTAAGTATTTTAATTTTTTCAGGAAGGAAAAAGCTATATCTTATAAGGTTTGAATTCTTGGAATTATATACTCTTGGTTTCCCAAATTTTCCATAAAAGAGCTCCTAAAATAAAGTATTTTATTTGGTATGTCAATGTAAAAAAATATTTATATTTTAAGAAATTAATAAAATTTGAATCATCTTTATATCCAATTACAGTAAAAGTATATTTTTAGGCTTAAAACATGTTTTTCTAAAAACTATTTTTAAATTCATAATGTTTCTCCATTTTAATTAATTAAAAATAAAAATTAATAAGGAGTTACATAAATTAATATTTTAGGTTATATATATAACTACAATAATTTAAATCTATATAGTAATAATAAGTATTTATATAGTTAATGTATGATAACCTTATTCTTAAAATATGTATTTATTGAAAAACCGCAATTTGAAATGATTTTCTCATTTATTTTAAAATAATATTCTAAAAATTCTATGCATTAAATTTAATAAAATGTGTTAAATATTTCTAATCATGATAATATATATATTTTTTATAAGTTCAACATTTTTTTGCCAATATTATTATTAAATACAAAACAATTTATTTACTGTAAATAGGGTTAAATGGGGTTTTGTGTATTACATGTGCATATGTTAAATATAATTTTTACACACACACAATATTTTAATTTAATTAATTTGATATAATATTAATAAAAAATGGGTCTAAATTATTTTACATGGATGATTTAATTTTAGTCATGAAGGATAAATTTCTTAGGCTAAAAAAACTAATTACCATAGTGAAAAATAAAATGATAAAAGTACATAGACATAATGGATAAAGGAATAATATGTTTAAATTATGTTTCTTTTTTCGGTGGAGGGGTTTATAGACCTTAAACTCAATCCATTCCATTATTTATTAATTTTTGAGGAACTTTCAGAGATATTAACATGCCATTATTTAATTTTTGAATTTACAAAAATACCACACCTTTTTAATTATAAATGTGAACTCACTCCCCGAATAAATTCACACAACCCAAGAAATTTGGATAAAAAACCATGAAAAAATCCTCTCTATAACATCATTATTCACATTTTATAGTAGATGTTCTTTCCAAAAGAACACCCCTAGGGTCCTTATAAAGAGATCCAAATGATGTTTCTCAAAAAGGATGTAATGATCTTAATGAAGCCCTTTTTTCATTCATATTTTACAACTAAATATTATGAATTAACACATAAAATATAATAAAACACATATATAATATATACTTATATTTTATTATGATCATGGAATATTATTTTTCCATATATTTCTACATCAAATGGGAAAAAACCATTGCTTGTTTGTACATCAGAATACCGCATCATGAACTGATGTAATTTGTGTTCAATCACAGACTCATATTAATAGTAATACTGATAAAAATTACGAATATATATGATACATATGAAATTATATAAATTATATAAGTTAAATATATCATCATAATTATTAATATATCACCCATTAATGTAATGATATCGTTGCTAATGCATATGTATGACCTACCATCTCTATTAAGCGATGTGATTCATTTTTCATTTCAGACACTAATAATGGTTATAAAAATATATCTAATTAGTAAATATGATATTTATAACAATAATATAATTATGTAGATGATTTATCTTTATCCTATATAGGTGAACTAGAACATCTATAAAAAATCATGCATGAGAAAATGGAGCAGTTTACACCTGAAACAATTGTAACAATGAAATATTATTAATAAAAAATTGATAATATGTCATAATAATATCATATATGATATCAAAAATTTGAATATTTTTCTTTTATAATACTATAACATGGTTAAAACCATTATACATGAGGTTATAACATATTCAACTAAAGTGAAATGTTACATAAGAGAATTCATCACCAATTTCCTTTTAATGTTAGGAACCTTGTTGTTTTATATGGTGTATATATTAACCATTTTACCTGATATATCATGAATTATTAATAATTAATGGTATTTATGTTTCAATTTGAATTATTTCAACCAAGGGGTTTTACTTGAATGTTACAAAATGGTAATGAATTTAGTAACTCAATTTATTTTAATTAGGTTATATTACTTTTTATCTGTAATTTATTTTCAAATATTTTGTGTTTAATTTACTTTCATAATTTTTTATTTTATTTCCTTCTATTTATCTCAAAAAAATTTGATACTCATAATCAAGCAACTGATTATTTCAAAAATCAACGGTGTGAAAATTATAATGGATTTAATATCAATCTCCAATCTAGAGAGATATATTTGATATTATACACCAATTAATATTTATGAGGATTATCTAATTCCCCTTTGATATTTTATATTATGAATCAAGTAATATTAATGATATTTATTTAATTCATGGGGGTTATGATTCAAATTTTTTTAAATAGATAAGGGTTTATGCTTCAATCTCATTTTAATCGGGATTGTTTATGTTTGAATTTCCATTAAATTATATTATTTTATCATTGTATAATAAACCCCATTAAATTTATTCTCCAATATTTTTTCATGAATTATGAATGTTATATGTAGTACCCTGGGTATTCTAGTATGTAACCCTACTTAATTTCTTTCATGGTTATAATGTTTAAGGGTGATGGATGGTAGATTTGGGATAATGTGGGAAGTAGTTTTAATGAAAAATGGAAGCCACACGGTCGACACATAGTTTATATAACCGTGTGGCCAAACCATGCATTTTTTTCCTCTTGAGGCAGTGGCTCCCACATGGTTGGAGCAAGGTTAGAGAGACCGTGGGATGGACAACCAGCTTGATGTATGCCCCTGGCTTTTCTTGCAGGAGGCAACACACCTGCTATTCCTCACTTCCTCGGTGCCAAGGCCAGCGGAGGGCGTGATAGGGAATGGGGATCCTCCTTTCTTCGATCCCAAATCCGTCTCCCGTTGCACTTTGTCACCCACAGACCTCCATATTGGAGTAAGTACCAGCACTATGGGATGCTCAACGTGTAAGCCCCTCCTCATTTTCCATGGACACACCCTTCGCAACGTGATCGTCAGGTCTTTGTTGTCTCTTGTTTCTCACACTGAGCATGCCTCCCATGAGCATAGAGTAAGCACCGACCATGACACACCTTGGGCCGTCTCAGAGCATAAGCCCCAAAAACCCCTGTCCCGCATGATGTTAAACTGTATACCAGAACTACAGAAACATTGCTCTGTGCTATGTAATGGTACGTAGGAAGCCTCCACAAGTTTCAAGCCCCAACACTTTGGACTGCCTAAGAGCATAATTCCCAACCATCCCGAACTACAGATACATTGATCCATGTCAAGGAGTGGTACGTAGGAAGCCTCCACAATGTTAAAGCCCCATCACCTTGGTCCACCATAGAGCGTAAGACACATCCAACTTGAACTATGGGGACAATGATCCATTATAAGGCATGGTACGTAGGAATCCTCCACGAGGTTCAAGCCCCACCAACATGGGACGCCCTAGAGCATAATACCCAACCATCTCGAACTACGTGGACTTTGATCTATGCTAAGGATTTGTAGGTAGGAAGCCTCCACAAGGTTTAATCCCCACCACCTTGGGACGCCTCAAATCATAAGCCCCAACCATCTTGAACTACGTGGAATTTGATCCATGCTAAGGAATTGCACGTAAGAAGCCTCCACGAGATTCAAGCCCCGCCACCTTGGGCCTCCTCAGAGCATAATCCCCAACCAACAAAAACTACGAGGAATTTCATCTATGATATGGCCTGGTATGTAGGAAGACTCCACGAGGATCAAACCCAACATCCTTGGGCCACCTCAGAGCATAATCCCCACCCATCTCAAACTTCGAGGACATTGATCTGTGCTAAGGCATTGTACGTAGGAAGCCTCCATGAGGTTCATGCCCCATAACCCGGTCATTCCGACCCCATTCACGTTGGTTCACCAACACCATGGGCCACCTCAGAGTGTAAGCCCCATACCCATCCAACATGTTGTTAAACTATATTCACCTGAACTATGTGGACTTTGATTCCCTGCCATGGGAATACATAAGAAGCCTCCATGGGGTTCAAGCCAAACACCCATGTCTCATCCTGATCTCTCCCTCAATACCATGTGTCTTGGGAAGCTCATGCCCCAACCCGAAGGTTCCACTTCCTCTGGGACCCATCCATGCGTCCATTCTCATGGTCCACCTCCTTAGGTGTCCCATAGTTCCTTCGAACTATGCAGACATTTATTCTTTTCCATAAGGATAAGTAGGAAGTCTCTTTAAGACTCAAGCCCAAAGATGTAATCCATCATGATTCTTATGTAGGCCGCCACATCCTAGTGGGATCTTGCCAGTTCATTCCTCATTTCCCTCCACAACATTTGGGAAGCCACCCTCGTGCTGGCTCCAACATCAGTGTTCCCTCGAGGGGGTTCTCCAATCTGATCAACTATAGCTAGTGTTCTGATTAGTCTGATCCATGTCCACAGGACGTTAAACTTGCAGCATACACTGTGTTAAACATGGGAAGTTGAGGAAAACCTTATATAAATGCCTATGAAAAAGTATCCCCTGTGTTCTATGTGGGATACCTCGGGCTTCCGCACCCTTGAGAAGCCCTATAATAAGGGACAGAAGACAGATATGCAAATTTTCAGTGTCAAGACACGCCAGTGATGCCCAATGTGACTACTCTCCTAACAGAATGTTGCTGCCCTAACTGGACCCGTAGGAAGGTCTTGATAAAAGCAGCATAATTAAGTAGTGTCCATGAAGATATGGCACCGGGATGAACTTCATGAACTACATCTTAAATCTATGAGGGGGACCCGGACAAGGTGACGAGTTCCAAGGAGGAATCCACGGATGGAAGAACCAACATCCCATTATCCCATTTCGATCAAGGAGAAGAAGTCCCTGAATAAGGAGAGGATGCCGCCTACCTTTGGAAAGTGGGAATGCAGGGTAACAGCAGCGCGTCCTCTACATGACGGATGCGCGCACCCCGACGAAAGTGTCGAAAAAAGAAAATGGTGAACCCGACGTAAATCTCCTCTCCTTAGCATAGAGGCTAGTAGCATTCATGGCATCAGTAGATAAGCATTTCATATGGCCTCGTTATCCGGTACAGGGTCCCACCAAACAAGCCTCATGTGAATCTCACCAGATGCTGGCATAGTCAGGATGTTGGGCATTCCATTTTGTGACGTTGTTAGCATGGATCCCTCTTACCGACCACAGAAGATAGAATGGAGTTGGGCCACTGGTTGTTTATTTCTTTTCCTATTAGTATTAATGGGTTCATCTCCCTAGTCTCAGGAGTCAAGTCGTTGCATCCGGAGCTCGATCACCTGCCCACCGGCGCAGGGGTATGGGCAATATCGACGTGGCTACCTCGTGCGGTTCTACCTCTTCCACGAAGGCCTCTACCGCCATGACTTCTGGGCACACATGCCCCTGATCCCTATCATAGATTATCAAGCGAAGGGTAATTAATGACCTTGTACGCGTGTATGAGGAGGAATGGGTCATCCCCCCAGAGATATGGCCTACTTGGATCTTGATGCAGCTTCACCTCACCGTCAATGCTGCCCACTAGGGCCGCGCAGTGAGCCACTGCTCCCCACCCCAACATTCAATCGTTTTAGGAGCTTGTACTTGGAACAACATGACCGCTCCCTTCCCTATGCTGACGAGGTAGGGGATACATGGGTCACCCTGATTGGATTACCGCTTAAAGGGATCCGGTCGAGGGCCCCCACCAGGCCGCGTCAGCACTGCCTTCCAGTTCCCCGAGCCATGGAGCAAGTAAGCAACACACCTGCACCACTGGCTCTAGTTTATCTGACCCGGTGCCAGCGCATGGCACAAATGGAAGAGGATGCTTATTTTGGGGAATTAACATCAGCGACTACTATGTATCAAGCCACCGCTGACTCATATCCCCAAATATCAGCATACGTTGAGCAGGGGAAGCTATATGCCCAACTCAGATCAAGGCCCCAACCTCCCCACGGGTAGGTCTGGTTGACTCTCCTGGTCGCTGGCATAGGCGATGGTTGCTGCAGAACAATCGGCAGCAATTCCACCCATTGTGAAGGCCTATATCGTGCCGCCATCATGGAAGGTGCGATCACTCCCTACATCCAACCGTGTCTTGGAGGTCGAGCTGACACCACCTTCAGCCCAAGTAAGGGTCTTCCCCATGAAAGCAACACTATGTGTGGGGGTCTCTCTTGTGCTCACTACACTGGGTACGATGTCACTACTCATGCCACAGTCTAGCATTAAGGAGGAATTTCATGTCCTGTCACTCGCCAACATAGAATTCCTCCCCATGTCCCCGTGCCAATAGGCGAAGGTCCTCCTCGCTCCAGTAGTTGTAGAGGTGGAGGCCAACCCCACTTCACTAACACCCAACACAAAGGTCCTCCCCATGTACCTTTCGACATTTGTCCCCGTGCTCCGCACACCCTGGCTTTCTCGGGTGGAAACCCACTCCGCCCTAGTAGCAGTACGGCTAGAGGACCCCATGTCAGAAATAAGACCTATCTCGAGGAGCCACCTAGGGTCAGGAAGGCGGGTCACCACTGCCGCAAGAGAAATTCAGGGGAAGGTCAGACATGAATCAGACCAGTCCGCTTCATGGACCCTGAAGCTGAGTACGACTCGGAACTGGAACCCTCTCCTTAGCCCTCTGAGTAATGGATCAAGGTAGAAATGAGGTGCATCAGCCTCGTATTCCCGGAATGCGAGATCCATATAATCCATGCCTCCCTCTAAAGGTATATCCAAGAGGACAAGAACTTGGCATGTACCTAGGGACCGACCACACAATCGCAACCGACATATCCAAAATCACCCTCTACCATGGCTAGAGACTACAGAGAGCTATTTTGGGGGTCAATGGAAGGAGAGTTGCTACACAACCCACCCTCGGCAGACACTGATGCTAGTTCAGGATCCCTGGTCATCGGTTCATCCTATCGTGATATAGTGGCCAGGTCGCTGCCACCTTCAGAGGACATCCCAAGATTTGGCGGCCAATCAGCCCGCTCACCGTATTTTCCACCACCCAGCCCACGGGCCCAGCGGACCGCCTACGCACCGCTTCCAGTTCCTCAGCCACCCCAAGTTGATGAGTCGGGAAATCAAAGTCCAGACCCTGAGTCTTTTTCGAGGAGTTTCTGGACCATCCTCGCAGCAGGCCACTTCCCGGAGAAGTTTTGGCCGGTTGCAGGGCGGAATTATTGTATGCCCGAATCACTCACCCAGAAAGAGTTTGAATGTTTCCATCAGACCCTCTATGAGACTCACCTATTTCTTCTCCACTGGTGAGTGACTTATCCCGGGACCCAAGTGCACCTTGAAGACATCGGTGAACAATTCGGTCTAGATGAACTTTCCACTCTCCCCGCAGTCTAGCACCTTGAGTCACCTGGCCACTATAGGGCCCTCCAATAGCAACACGTTCAGTGTTTAAAAGTACTAGGAAAATTTATTGAGGAGGCTACCACCCACGTGTAAGTCAGTGGCTGGGGGCAGTACGCTGCCTTCCTCTTCAGTGAGATTCGCCAGTAGCCCGACTATCTTGGCGATAGTGAGAACATGCCCTCAAGAAGAGTGGCGGTCAACATGACCGATCTGGTAGGAGGAGAGAATGAGCTGGAACTTCATGATGGTGACGTCCCCCATGAGGAAGTTCTGCCACTAGACCCATCGAGGATGATTACTCGCCAGTAGAAGAACATCTTAGGTTTCCCTACACACACTGAGGCATTAGTACTGAGTCAGAATGCTAATAAGGGAAAAGAGCACGTTGGAGCTGTCAAGCTCTCCAACCCATCCTCCTCAGTAAAAAAGACAGAAGAGGACCCCGAGAAGGCCACACTGTGCCAACAGATTGCCGAGTAGAAGAGGTCAGTCGATGATCTTCTGGCTGAACACATTCCAGAGCGGCGACCCAACTACGGTGATCCTAGGTCGAGCAAGTAGGGGCATGAACAACTACCCCTCAGTGAGATTCTCCCAGGAAACCCTGATCATACCGTATTCGCTAACAGAGTGGAATACATAGCTCACATTAATAGAGCACAATATGTCTCACCGAAACCTCCCAAATAGCGCGAAAATCCACGGAACCCCGTTCAGGCTCCTCTGGATGCCGCAAGGGTTGCTCCACCAGATGCTCCACGATCTACTGATCTTGTCTACCGCATTGAAGATCCCGACAATGCGCTCGTGGTTAGGGATCCCTGTGAGGACAGGGACCCATGACCAGACGACCTGATGGCATCTCTCATTTCCCACTTCGAAGCTTTGGAAATGTGACATGTGGCTGTCCCACCTGATGGAAAGCCATACCCGACATGGGTGGATGACATGTCAGCACAACCGAGTTTTGGGAATCCCACTTTCTCCCCCTTTAACGGGATGTGGGACCCATTTCAGCACCTATCCCACTTTCACTCAAGCTGTGGGACTATGTTAGGGACCCCAGTGCAGCAGGAGGCCGCCAAGGTCCACTTCATTGTTCAGACACTGGAGGGGCCAACATTTGTTTGTATAGCCAACTCCCTGTTGGATCTGTGACTAGTTGGGAATACCTTCACAAGAAGTTTCATTACCAGTTCATCTCTACCACCTAGAAGATGAACATCGTAGACCTCTTCAGGTGAAATCAAAGGCCCAATGAGCGAGTCACGGAATTCATCGCCCAGTTGAAGGGGCTAACATACTCCCTTGACATGCTGTTAACTCAGGAGAAACTACTAACGATATGCATGGGAAATGTCAGCATGGGACTGGTTCCCTCCCTGATCACTCATAACTATCTCGGAGGGTTCCAATACTTCTCAGATAAGGACCAACACATCGAAGAAGCTCTAAAAAAGGCTATCTAGGAACACCTGCTGCCTCCTGTAATCCCGACAATGGGGGAAACAAGATTTGAGCCCTCCATGGTGGCCCAGGTAGAGGCCTCCAGGTAGCTATAATTTCTACCAGTGTATCCACCTCCGCTTCCCCACGGATGTCCACCACCGCGGGCATAGCTTCCAACCCATCATCATCTTTAGAATCGACAGGCGCCCCTATGTAATGTGCCGCCACTGCCTAGGTGAGATAATCAAGTTCTGCCTCCTCATCAGGCTCCTATGGACCCCCGTCTAGGATAGGCTCCTAGAGACCCCATTCTAGATATAAGGAATCAGACCTACTCGTTCGAGAAGGCTTAGGTCCTTGGCTACTTCCGTAGTGCCTTAGAGCAGAGAATTGTGTGACTTCTTGAGTACTGAAAGCCAGAATAAACGCGTCTCACTGATCACCCCAACTATTTCCCTTATCACCAGATTCTGGGGTACACCATCAAGAAATGATATGTTTTCAAGTACTGTCTCTAATACTAGATTAACAAAAACATAGTCAAGTTGGGCCTAGACCCAACACAAGTGGCAGGTGACTTTGTGAGATTAGATAGTAGTAGCTACGACAAAGGCGGGTGGAAGCAGGTTTCCGACCACAGGTCCCAGAAGTATAACTACGAGATGGCTCGATGGACGCTCGCCCGTGCCCATGGCATTATCCATGCACGCTTGAATCAGCCGAAGCCTTTAGAAGCTGCAGACACCACTTCTCCATCATCATCTCACCTGGCCTCTTCCCAGAAGAGAAATCATCGACGACACAAGAAGAAGAAACATTCCCCACAAATGTTGTTTTCGTCCCGCACTCTTGGCGACTTTATGACTCCCGATGAGGGGGAGCACCAGAAAAACCTCCCCAACATCCCCTACTGATGCCAAAGTCGGTGGATCCGCGACCATATGGGTCACTAGGACACGTCAGTTGGGACCTTTATCTAGGTCGTGCATGCCGTTGAGACCAGACAGCAGGCCCAGTGCAGAGCTCAGCACACACTGCCTCTTCATCCGCTGTCTTCAGGGCCACCTCCATAACCATTTGTGCTACTGGATCAGGCAGAGCCACTACGGCCGTGCCACGACCTGCTTCGCCCTGCTATAGGCCAATATCAGTCACCCTATCCTCATCCAGCATCTACTCTCCAAGCTTCGACTAGTGAGCATCCGGAGATTCCCATTACCAGTCAACCGCTAGTCTCGCTGGCAGGTCCCACCATGCTTTCTATCCTAGAGAGACTCCCTACAAGCAGAAGTTTGTGCCTGGATTAGATGTGTGATGTTCTCAAGCACCTCGCTGGAACCTCACTGAGGCTTTCCATCCTTGAATATCTTCACCTATCTCAAGATATGCACGAAGCACTCGCTGAGGCTTTAAAGATCCCCCTCCAGTTTGAGACAGAGGTATCAGCTGCAGAGGCCTTCCATGATGAAGCAATTGAGGATGGAGAATGTCAGGCCATCATTTCATTATTAGGAGAAGACGAAGGCTCTCCCATATAGGGACACATCCGCCCACAGTATATCACCATCCAATTCAATGGCATGGAGGTTTTCCACTGTCTCATTGACACGGGCTCCAGGATCAAATTTATCCTGACATGGACACTGCAGAAGCTAGGGTTATCCAAGGATGACCTGACTCCCTCCAATTAAAGGATATAGGGATATGACAGGACATAGAAGAAACCGGTCAGTAAGATTTGTTTGAATACCCAGTTCCGTGGCCTAATTACCAACACCGAGTTAATGGTTGTCTCCTAGGACACCGCGTATAATGCATTGATGGGAAGGCCATGGCTCCACCTGCACGTGGTGGTCCCCTCATCGTATCACCAATGCATCAAATACTTCCTTAATGGATGAGTAGGCATACTCCAAGGTGAGGCATCCCCATTTTCCTCTTCTGATGCACACTAATTGGATGCTGACTATTACAATAGCAAGGATAAATAAGTTAAGGCAAGTGGTGTTGAGCTCGTCGCCATTATGGACGACCCTTGGGCAGGCCTGAATAATGCCTACATCTTCCCGATCCATTGGTTGGAGGCCACAACCCCCAATATGGGGCAATGTTTTTTCATTTCTGGGACAAGGGGGAATCATGCTCCCAAATCTAGGCAGCGTCGAAAGATCACTTCTTATTCTTATACGAACCAGGCTCCAGTGATCTCAAAGCCTCTCACTCCCATCATGTATCGAGACATCCGACCCATGGCAACGACAGTACATCATACTTTCCTATTTCATTAGGTTGGAATAAGTCATCTCTGGATGATGTGACACTATTTCTATGACGTTTTCAAGTGTGGCCCCTTGGACTAGAGACCAGATGGGATCGGGTCGACAGCCTTCATAGCCATGGTCTTGGCAGCGCCGGAGTGCTTTGATGCAATGACCACAACCGCACAAGATGGTAGCAGCCTCCCATCAGGTATTGGTAGCACATAAGCAGCTTCCCCCATGGAGGATCCCTCTATAAGGGGATTAGAAGATATAGAGAATGCTCCCCCTGCCTTTGAGGAAGGTGTCTCAGCCACAGTCGATGAGTTGGTACTGGTGAACCACGAAAGTGAGGCCGATCCGAGACCCACATTGATCAGTGCCGATATGTCCCCTTAGGAGCAGATGTAGTATGAGTAATTCCTTAAAAAATTCCATGATGTATTCGCTTGGAGTTACGACGAGATACCTGGACTAGATCCTCAGGTAGCCATCCACCGCCTCGGTCTCCCGACAAATCATCGCGGGTTCAAACAACCTCCCAGAAAGACGCATCCGTCTCATGGTGCCATTGTCATGCCTGAAGTTGACAAGCTCATCATAGCCAACTTCATCAAGGAGGTCCAGTACCCCAAGTGTCTAGAAAACATCTTGCTAGTCTGGAAGTAGAATAGGCAGATCGGAGTCTGCATTGACTTCTGATATCTCACCGTATCTGTCCAGAGGATGATTTTTCCCTTCCAGTGACAAAATAATTGATCGAATCTAGGGTAGGGTTCTAAGACCTCTCCCTGATGGATGGTTACTCTAGATATAATCAAGTCCGGATGACCCCCAAGGATGAGGATTCTAATGCTTTCAGGGCACCCCAAGGAACTTTCTGTTACCAGGTTATGCCCTTCGAGCTGAAGAATGCAGGATCCACCTATCAGCGGGCCATGCATTGAATATTAAAGCCAATCATAGGAACGTGGTTGGAATGTTATGTGGATGACCTGGTAGTCAAATATTAGAAGCACCTAGACCATATCAAGGACCCTGGTAAAGTGTTCAGCTTCCTTCATTCCTGCCACCTGAAGATGATCCCATTGAAGTGTGCCTTCGGGTTAACCTCCGGGAAGTTTCATGGCTTCATTGTCCGATAATGAGGCATTGAGATTGACCCAGAGAAGATTAAGGCCATCAGCCAGATGCCTCCCCCGATCAATATTTGGGAGCTTCGAGGTCTCCATGGCTACTTAGCCTATATATGCTAATTCATTGTGAATCTGGCTGGAAAGTGTAATCCCTTTTCCCATCTTATGAAGGAGGGAACCACCTATGAGTGGGATGAGGCGTGCCAGACCGCTTTTGAGGAAATCAAGAAATTTTTCTCCATCCCCCGGTCTTGATGCCACTCATATCCAAGAAGACACTAATCATGTATATGACCGCCCTAGAATGGTCCCTCGGTTCCCTCCTCGCCAAAAAGAACAATACGGGGACATATAATAACCTATACTACCTCAGTTTCATGAACCACGATAATGAAACCAGATACTCTGCCATAGAGGAGAGTTGCCTTGCACTTGTATTTTCTGTGAAGAAATTGCAGCATTTCTTGCAGCACCACGAGGTACATATGGTCACTCGGGTAGACCCACTGAAGTACAATCTGAATCTCCCCATGTTGAATGGCTGACTGGCATGGTGGGCGGTAATCCTCCAGCAGTTCGACATCAGGTTCGTCCCCCAAAAGGCTATCAAGGGGTAGGCGTTGGAAGACTTTCTAGCTTCTCATCCAACCTCCACAGATCAGTCTCTGGACCTGGATTTTCTTGATGAGGCAATCCTCTCATTCGATCAAGCCATTCCATGTTGGAAAATTCACTTCGATGGTGCCTCCCGGAGCCCCACCGGTAAGAGGCTCAATGATCCTAGGCTCAACAGAGTAGGTCTGGGTATTGTCTTTATCACCTCAGCGCAAGCTATCCTGCCATACTCATTCCTGTTGTCAGAAGGTTGCACTAACAACGAGGCAGAGTATCAGGCCCTCATTACTGGTCTCGATCTAGACCTTAAGATCGACGTGCCCCATTTGATTGTGAAAGGGGACTCCGAGCTAGTTATTAAGAAGGTCAATGGAGACTATGTTGTTAGGAAGCCAGATCTCATACCATTGTTAGAACTCACTCTCCATCTAATGGTATAGTTCCCTTCTTATCTAGAGGTTATCCATGTCCCTCGATCATAGAACGTTCGAGCAGATGCTTTAGCCAGTTTAGCTGCATCACTTACAAAGCCCGAACAAGATGATCTGATTATCCATGTGGCACATCAGAGATTCATAGCTCATGTTACCCCGTATGGCAATGACGGCTCACAGGAAAACCATATTACCACCAGTGCCTCTGCGTTAGGACCCCCGGGTCATCCATATGCGGTAATTGAAATGGTTTCCTATTGGAGGAAACCCTTTGTCGAATACCTCTATCATGGAAATCTCCCATTAGAACGTGTTGAGTGTGAGAAAATTCGACATTGCACGCAATAGTTTACTCTCCAGAGTTGTCCCAGCCTTGAGCAGTTCATCTATAAATGCAGATTTGATGATATTCTTCTCCATTGCATTCAAGGGGTCGAGATTCCACATGGCATGCAAGAGTTTCACACTGGTTCCTGTGGTGCCTATCAGGCTGGGCCAAAATTGTCTCACTAGATTCGGAGATAAGGGTATTTTTGGACCTCCATGATCCACGTCTGCATCAAGTTCTCCAAGTGGTTCCATGTGTTCCACGTTCATGCTAACTTTGAGCAATGGTTTGGGGTTCCTCACGCTATCCTCACTGATAATTGCACCAAATTACGATCAGCCGAGCTGAAGAAATTGTACGTCAAGTACAACATTCTCTCCAACAATACCTCCCGCTATCACATGCAAGAAAATGGACAGATTGATGCATTCAATAAAACTCCCTCTAACATTCTGCAAAAAATGGTTGGTCAGAACAAGAAGAGTAGGCCAGATAAGCTCCCAAACACCCTATGGGAATATCAGACGATGACCCGTAATTCCACCAAGGTGTCCCCATATTCCCTGGTGTACAAAACTGAGGTCATCCTGCCCATTGAGATCCACCTGCCATCATTGTGCACATCAGTCTATGACCAGCAAGCACTAGATAGAGTGGATGAGATCCGTGTAGCTGAATTGGAATCATTGGACGAGTATAGGCTTTGTGCCCTGTACAACCTAGAAAGGCATCAGAGAAGGATGGCGTGAGATTTCAACAAGAAGGATCACCTCCACTCTTTCCTGTAGGGTGATTTGGTATAAGACCTCAGATCACCAATGATCCCTGGCAGGAAACCACCCAAGTTTGAGCCCAAATGGGTAGGACCATTCTTTGTTCATATGGTTTATCCCAATGAAGCATACTCACTGGTGACCATGGATGGTGAGAATATAACTCCTCCCAACAATACCAAGTTCCTCAAGAAATACTTTCCCTTATCCTTTGGTCATGCACAACCTTAAATTGCATTTGGTCCTACATTTGGGCCTTTATGGTCCCCCATAACCTTAAACTGGACTGTGGTCCTGCCCAACCATAAACTGTATTTGGTCCAATATTTGGGCCTTTATGGTCCCCATGACATTAAACTAGACTGGGGTCCACCATGACCTTAAAATGGACGTTGGTACTGCACAACTTTAAACTAAATTTGGTCCTACATTTGGGCCTTTATGGTCCCCCATGACATTTAACTAGACTGGGGTCCACCATGACCTTAAACAGGACTTTGGTCCTGCATGAACTTAAACTGCATTTGGTCCTACTTTTGGGCCTTTATGGTCCCCCATGACCTGAAACTGAACTGGGGTCCACCATGACCTTAAACTGGACTTTGGTCCCGCACCACCTTAAACTGCTCATCACACTTGACGTTAAACTGTATGTCATCCTGCATGACGTTAAACTGTATCTTCATGAACTATGTGCGGCATGATTCCCATCCTTATGGGATATGTAGGACCACCTAAATGTTTATATTTTGGTTCCAGCCCCATCTCATAGAGATCTCCCGATCTCCCGGTCACCTAGGCCCCTTGGCTTGTCCTTCTATGCAAGGGGGATATATATAGGTGTGGTACAGGGTTATTCCCTCCTTCATGTTTGTTTTTTAGCACAATGCCCCCTTCTTCCGGGAACCCTCTATCTCTTGGACACTCTCAAATTGAGCCCCTCGACCCTTTGTAGTGGTCCGCCAATTTGTTTAGAGTACTCCGGTCTAGGACCTAGAGTGTCAGATTCAACATAGGCAAGCTATTTCCACTTGTCAAGCTTTGTGTTCCCCTACATTTTGGCCCTTTGTTATCTTTCACACCTGAAGGGACCCCCAAAAATAGCACGGATACCGAGCCTGAGGGCTCTCCTACCGTTACGGGCCAACACCCCCGAGGGTTTCAGAAAAAAAATGATAAAAATCCCGCATTGCGAACATGGTCAGTGGTCGATGCTCATTTGTTTGTCCCCATTTCTAACTAACACGATAGGATGCTGTGTTGCGAACATGGTCAAAAATAATCCTCCGTCGTCATGATCGCCCCTTCAGGCCTTGAATGTTGGTTGAATGATTCACATTATGTTCCACCCCATCATTTCCAGGTGGAATCTCAACACTTTTGGAACTATACCTCAGTGCACCTTCGCATGCTAGGGGAAAAAATCTGCAATACAGCATCCTTCGAGGCTCCCATAGTCCGAGATCTAAGAACATAAACTAAGATCTTCATTAAGGGTCATGTGTGGCTTGACCCTCATCCCCATGGGATATGTGGGATCACCAGGGCATCATGCTTCTTGTTCCAGATCAACTAGGATCTAGTTTCTCCTTCCCCTTATCCTCTGACCCTCACTGGCCTCTTGGCCCAAGGCTCTTTTCCCAGAGGCTTTCGCGGTGATGAACTGGTCCTCTTCCACATTCACATCGGGTATGTTTTATCTCGTTGTGCACATTACTTCATGTCTAATCCATATGACTTTAAACTGTGATGTTTGGTCCTACCACATGACCCTAAACTGTGATAATATTTTCCCGACCAGATGACAAAAAACGGTCATGTATTGTGATGGCCTCATCATAGGGGACATCACGTTGGGTATCAGTCATTTACCATACCATTTTTTAATGCCAGTATACAACTTGATTGTTGTGGATATTCCATGAATTTCTACCCTAGGCATGTCATCACACAAAAGAAAAACCATTCACCTTAACGTACAAACAAGATACATCAAATGCCACTTCTTTTGTTGTGAGGGAAAGAACCAATCGCCCCTTTCATCCTTTTCACTGATACCTTATCATTCCACCATCAATAACTATGCATATCTTGATTCTCATCCTCATGAGATACATAGGATCACCCATGCACATCCCCGCGGTCCCAATCTAACTTTCAGGTTTGGTACCATGACCTGAACACTTCCTTAGGGAACATAAGGTAAGTTGGAATCATGTCATCATTAGATTCAGGTTTCATAATCACCATACCATGTGACTCCTGCATTCCTTACTGATCACCGATCCGAGTTCTAAGACCTTAAACTATGACCCTTTCCAGAACTATGTGCGGCCTGATTCCCATTCTTATGGGATATGGAGGAACACCCAGATATTTCATTTGGGTCCAGCCTCAGGAATCACTAGTTACATCCTCCCTCACTGTCAACCCCTTGTCCTGACTTCTCGGGGAGTTGTGTAACTGCAACATTTTCCTCGAACAAGTTCGGGATGCCCCATGATTACAATGGGAAGTGACGGTTCCCCCACCAGAGAGGTCCTGTGTAAAAGTAGGGATGGTCCATGATCAGATTAATGTGCCCGCCTAATGTGCTTCCACCACGGTGGTGTAATTTCAGGAGTTTTGGATTCAGTTTCAACAAACCACCACATCACTTTCCACACATTGCGTGCCCCTTTATTCGGATCTTCATCTTCTTTCATGTCTGAAGGGACCCCCATACAGTATGGATGCTCGATCTATGGTCCGCCTGCTATCCTGGGCCAATGTTCTAGATAACTGATCATGTTTGAAGGGATCCCTTAACAGTATAGATGCTTGACCTATGATCTGCCTGTTGTGCTGGGCCAACGTTCCAGAAGACTGGTAGATGATATTTGAGTTAGGTCCCATGTTACGAACATGGTCAATGGTAGACCCTCATTTATTTTTCCCATTTTAGGCTAATTCAACAAGAATGCTGTGTTTTGAACATGGCCAATAGTCATCCTTCATTTCCACACCCCTCTCATATTGTTCTGAATTTGGGTAACGTGATTCACTCTTTTCATTCCCCTATATCCGGAATTATTCCAATGCCCCTGGTATTGCCCTACTCATGAGTTAGAGCACATTGAGAAGATGATACATCAATTGGGCTGAGGTCCTCCTCCTTTGGATGGGCATCCCTCTTCTCTACCGAAATCTGAGTTCCAATTTCGAATTCCTGAAGCTTGGTTGACGCTCACACGATGAAATTAAGTGATAGTACGAGCCTCCTTTTCTTCTAACGACCCACGTGATCTTATGGATGTATTACTATTTATTTTGGGATTATGGTTGATCATGTTAAACCAATGGGACAATTATGTTAACAAAAGGGGAAGTTAGTAAATTTTTCCATACATATAGTTCAAAATAAGAAGATGCAGTAATGCGGGGTAAGATTATGGGTTTGGCCAAAACAGGGCCCCAAAGGGTCGACTTCTTGGATAGATCTCTCCAATGCCGCCACCTATTCACTGGTGGCCTCTAGGACTGCCTCCCATCCCCTGAGGACCCTCTCTTCATTGGCAGCCATGGAGTGCAGCTCGCTGACCTGGGACCGTGCCCACACATGTTCAGTCTGTAGCTCATTTGTCTAGAGACTCACTTCCACGAGTAGTTCTTGGGAATCTTCGAACTGGGCCCTTAACTATTCCACGAGCTCAGAGAAGTTTGCGATGAATATCTATTGTTCTTTCTCATTATTCTTGAGGCGTTGGACATCCTGATCTTCCCTCAGAAGTGCCCTGGTACTCCCCGACTCCTCTCGACACAGGGTGACATCGGCACGCCTGATGCTCACATACATCTTCTCGGCCATGCAATCATGGACCGTCAGGTGAAGGCGTTTAGCATCCACCCCTCCAACACACATGAAGCACAACCAGATGTTGAGTGACCCCATCTGCTTCAGCCATTCCACCTGGGGATGATTGAGAAAACTGAGGATGCACTTCCATCCCTTACATCATGTCATCCGACTCTCCTCGACCACTTTTATAGGCTAAGCATGGTTTCCATGCCCACGCGAAAAGAGGATTCCATACCTAGTTGAGTTTTACACTCCCTCAATATTTTTTGCATTCAGGGGGCCCACAAAACCCTGAATTTTATTGTTTCCCTCGGAATTCGATCATTGTGACCCCTCGTCAATCCAATTCTGAGGGGGGCATTTGTAGACGCCGAAAAGTGATTAAGTGTTAGAGAAAGTTTCGAAATGACCAAGAAAAGTCATATTCGGAATCGAAGACCCAGCCCTGGAGGACTAGATGTGTTCCACGAAAAAAATGGGGAAGTGCATGGAAAAATTTGTCCCGAGCTGAATGTATCGGGATTTGCAATGACTCAGGACGCCGGCGTGAAATAATTCCGCGCCCGCGCCGCACGTGTTTGACTTTTCGTGCTGCCTCCTTTTTAGTTTAATAATTATGTGCCAACCTATATTTATCACCCCTGGTCTCCTATAAGTAGAAGGTTACCCCTTTCTTTTCAAGGATAAAGTATCTGAACCGGCTCTCATGCGCGTAATCGGCATTCCGAGGGCACGACATATGACCTTCATATACGGTTCATTTCTCGTCAAGTTGCCCCGGGGTCCGCCTTCACATGAGATACCCTTTGGCTTAGAATGAATTCCAATCCCTTCTAGGTCTACCCCTTGTGCAATATTCCTTCCATTGCACCCAGGCTGGTCGATTGCACACAATTTCTTCCATTACGCGCTCCCCTTGCCCTTTCGCACGACCCCTGTAACTTGTGCATAATTCAGCCTCCAAGGGCACAAAATCGACGCCCCCCCAATTCCATGAAAACATCTATGATTTTATTCCATCCCGGGTCTTTTCACACTAGAACCTTTTATTTCTCCAAAACCTTAAGGGATACGTGCAATTCCCCATGGCCCTTCACCGCGGTGCTCCCCGGGCACCCTCTTGTGCGAATGCCCAATGCCCTTCTTCTGGGGGCCATTCGCAGGTGTCTTGTGAACCCCAGGAATCTGCATCATACATGGTTTTCCCATATGACCTACAAGGTTTGTATTAAGTAATTTCAACGTCCTTTGGACAATACTTCCCATAGCGTTGCTTCACCTCGTGATTTTTCGCATAGGCATGCTAACAGATATTGCTTTTTGCATAGCCATGCTAACGTGGACCCCTCGATGGTTCAATCAACGACACCCCCTCAGTATGGCGTTGCCGATTCCTTCCCTCCCACAAGGAGAAAAGGGCACCGGTTATGTACGTCATAGGGGTGTGGAGTGGACCCACCTCGTCCAAGATGCAGGACGCTAAACTGCCAAGAACCATGTCCTCAACACATGACGTTAAACTATGATTTGGACCCGTGCCTCGCATGCAGGGTCCCCCCACCTCGGAAATTCTCCATGCCCACTTATCTCCATGGGGATTGGATAATCCCTCACATGGAGTAATATCCTCCTTATTGGAGTGGATTTTTTTCGCGGGGAAGGGCATCTAGCTTTGTGTAAGCCCTTATCTTTTCTTGCAGGAGGCATCACCCCTGATCCTCCTCACTTCCTCGGTGCCAAGGCCAACAGAGGGCATGATAGGGAATGAGATCCTCCTTTCTTGTGTCCCAAATACCTATCTCGATGTGCTTTGTTTCCCTTGGGCCTCTATCCTAGTGCAAGTCTCAGCACCATGGGCCGCTCAACGCGTAAGAACCTCATCATTTCCCAGGGACGCACCCATCATGATGTGATCGTCAGGTCTCTGCTATCTCTTGTTACTCACACCGATCATGTCTCCCATGAGATTAGAGTAAGCACGGACCATGACAAACCTTGGGCTGTCTCAGAGCGTAAGCCCCAAATACCCTTTTCCAACATGACGTTAAACTGTACACCTGAACTACGGAGACTTTGATCCGTGCTAAGGCATGGTATGTAAGAACCCTCAACGAGGTTCAAGCCCCACCACCTTGGGCCTCCTCAGAGCATAAGACCCAACCATCCCGAACTATGGGGACTTTGATCCATGTCATGGCTTGGTATGTAGGAAGCCTCCTCGAGGTTCAAGCCCCACGACCTTGGGCCGCCTCAGAGCGTAATCCCCAACCATCACGAACTACGTGGACTTTGATCTGTGCTAAGGAATGGTACATAGGAAGCCTCTACGAGGTTCAAGCCCCACCACCTTGGGCCGCCTCAGAGCGTAAGCCCCAACCATCCCGAACTACGGGGACTTTGATCCATGCTAAGGACTGGGACATAGGAAGCCTCCTCGAGGTTCATGCCCCACCACCTTGGGCCACCTCAGAGCATAGACCCCAACCATCCCGAACTACGAAGACTTTGATCCTTGATATGGCATGGTACATAGGAAGCCACCATAAGGTTCAAGACCCACCACTTTGGGCCTTCTCATAGCGTAATCCCAAACTAAGCCAAACTACGTGGACTTTGATCCGTGCTAAGGCATGGGACGTAGGAAGCCTCCATGAGGTTCAAGACCCACCACCTTGGGACGCCTCAGATAGTATGTTACATCCATCCCGAACTATGAGGATATTGATCCATGCTATGGCCTGGTACGTAGGAAAGCTCCACGAGGTTCAAGCCCCATCACCTGGTCTTTCTATCTCCATTCACGTTGGTTCACTAACACCATGGTCCGCCTTAGAGTGTAAGCCCCATACCCGTCCCTCATGATGTTAAATAGAATTCACTTGAACTATGTGGACTTTGATTCCCTGCCACACCGATACGTAGGAAGACTCAATGGGGTTCAATCCCAACACCCATGTCTCATCCTAATCTCTCCCTCAATCCCACATGTCTCAGGAAACTCATTCCCTTACCATGAGGTTCCAGTTCCTTTGGGTCCCATCCATGTGTCCATTCTCACGGGTCGCCTCCTCAGGTGTCCCATCATTCCCTAGAACTATGCGGACATTGATTCCCATCCACGGGGATATGTAGGATGTATCTTCGGGACTAAATCCCAATGACATCATCCATCCCGATTCTTACTCGGGCCGCCACATCCCGGTGGGATCATGCCACTTCATTCTTCATTTCCCTCCACATCATTCGGGAAGCCACCCACGTGTTGGCTCCTGCATCGGTGTTCCCTATAGAGGGTTATTCAATCTGATCCACTCTAGCTAGTGTTCTAATCAGTCTGATCCATCTCCGCTAGATGTTAAATGTGCAGCATACCCCATGTTAAACATGTGAAGTTGAGGAAAAACTTAGATACATTCCTATGGAATAGGATTCCCTGCGTTCGATGTGGGATGACTTGGGCTTCCGTGCCCTCGATAATCCCTATAATAAGGGATAGAAGACAAACTTGCCAATCCCCAGTGTCAAGACACGCCAGTGATGCCCAACATGACTAATCTTCTAACCGAAGGTTGCTTCCCTGACCGGACTCCTTGGAAGGTCCTGACAGAAGCGGCGTAATTAACGAGTGTCCATGAAGATATGGCACTGGAAAGAGCTTCACGATCTACATCTTAGATCTATAAGGGAGACCGAGACTACATGATGAATTTCGAGGAGGAATCCATGGAAGGAAGAACCGACATCCCATCATCTTGTTTCAATCAAGGAGCAGACATCTCGGAATAAAGAGCGGATGCCACCTACCTTTGGAAAGATGGAATATGTGGTAACAACAACGCGTCCTCTGCATGACAGATGCGCGCGCCTCAGCGAAAGCATCAGAAACAACCACGTTAAAGGGTTTTCCGGTCACCATAATTTTTTATTATATTTAACATCTTCTATAAGTTTTATGTGTTTATTAAAATAAAAATATTTAATTAATATTTATTTAAATATTTCATATCAATTTTATTTTATTCAAAAAAAATATTAATTTATTACAAAACCAATATCTGTATTGAATTGATAGTCAAATTTTATCTAATATTATTCTTTGGTCATTAACATTCCATGGAAACAATCACTTTCATATGTTAGTTTTTAATTTGACTCTAAAAGTTTTTTAAATATTCATATCCTTTATGTCATGGATATTATTGTTTCCTAAACTATACACCATTTTTTTATATGGTGTAATACTATGAATGTTATTTTATTGAATGGGGAAATCATGAAATTCTATATCCCCAACTAAATATAGATATTTATAGATAAGAAATATTATTTATGGATTGAAATTATATTTCAATGTATTATGAATGAATTTGACTAATTCAATAATTGGTTGGACCCATAATAACATAGGCCCATAATAAATCAATAGGTTAAATCAGTAAATACATGATGGGTATTTGGATTTGGAATACCCAATTTGAGCAATATCTACTGCACTAGGCATTGACTGTATGTTTAATTTTTACAATATTATGTATTCCATTATTATGAAATATGTTATTAATTTAGTGTTGTTATTATATTATTTATAATGTCAAAACATTTCTTTATCGTTAGAGTATCGATATGACATTATTTGATCTGTATTAAATACTCTATGATGCTCATGATATTCAATATATTGGATTTGTTATAAGTAATTTACCATGAAATATTGACTACACCATATTTTTTTAGGATATATTCCACTATACATAACCATTAAAAGTAATATGAGATCTCAATTATTTGAATTTATTTGTCTATGATATGATGACATAAGATTTGAATGACTTTAAGGATAGATAATATATATATTTAGTAGTATTTAACATTTTAATGTATATTTAATATTGTAATAATGATAGTATCTAGTTCATATAGACTACTAAACAAATCGATCCTTATTGATATGATCCCTTGTATATTATGTTAATGTAATAAAGTATACACTGACTCTATGTTACTGGCCTTCGAGATGTTACAATTTATATCAAAGATAGTGTAGTAGAAACCATGAAAAAAATATTTAGTAAATCGTATATTAGAGAACATAACCTTATGGGACACTTTGAGTATATTGTTAATTATATTATAACAACAGATGTTTTTTGTAATTAGTTGATAATGTAGATTTCCTAGAAATACATCCAGGTATGTATAGTGGTGGTGGATGTGGTTTTGGAGTAGATTTATCTAGGGGTAAGAACCCTAACTTGAGTTGTTTGAATATATCTTAGCCAACATATTGGTGCATAGTGATTTTTCCATTACTGCAAAACTAATTTGACACTCTTAGGGGTTATTCATTGGTTAACTCATATTTTAATTTTGATACTATTATGAAGTAATTTAATTTATCATCACACTCAATGACATAGGTTATACCTAAGGGGTCATATATTGAAACAAGGTATCATGATTTAGAAATAATATTAATAATTTTCATGGTTGTGTGGTTTTATACTAGGATAACTGTTTATCATATATTGATTTTTTGATCTAGTTAATGTATGGAAGTAAAACAAACCATGTTAACATAGAATGGTATGGAATATGGAATGTGTAACACCCCAGGTAAATAAAGAATATTTAATTTTTATATTTATCCATATTTGTGGATAAAATATTAATATTACTTTAAAGGGAACACTATGCTCGATGGTGTACCCAATACGCAACAACGAGTTTCTTTGAAATCTTAAGTTGCACTCTAATAATAAAATAATATTATTTTAAATGGTAGTTAACGCCTAGCCGTTGTAATAGTGGGAATGAATGGAACTAACTACAAAATGATTATATATGTTTTTCAAATATTTTTACTTTTATCCAATAAATGTTAGAGGCTTAAAATTCAAATGAATCCAATTTTAAGCATTAATCTTCTAATATTCTTTAAAAGGTCGATTAAACACCTTTTGCTGGAGAACCCCTCTTAAATCATTTTTTTGACAAATTTATATGTTATATTTGACAAAATAAAATTCTTTTTAGAATCACGACATTAAAATTTACTTTGTATAAATATTTGGTATTTTTCCGATAAAGTTCATTTTTTAATGAATAGTATAAAATGCTGTATTTTAATTCAAAACCTCCTTTTAATATAATTTATTTATATGATTAGATCATCTTCTGAATTGGTTTTAAAGTGAAATTAGAATATATTTTTACCATTTAATCCAATGGTGTTCATTTGAATTATGTTCACTTTTAAATTGAACTTAAACTAGTGTAAATCTTTTAATAGATATTGTTTCTTAAAAACACGATATTTGTTTTGACAGCGGGAATGAATTATTAAATCAATTAATGCAACATATATATTTTGAATTTTGTAAAATAGACATCATTTTTTAATTTGGAATATCAAATATAGCTTATGGTGAATTTTTGGTATTTTTCTAAAAAACTCCAATTTTTGATGAATAGTGAAACCACTAAGTGGTAGTTAAAGAAACTGATTTTTCATTTAAATGAAACTTTTCCACTTTTGTGATTTGATTTTCAAAAATACAACATACATGGTTTTCATTAAGAAGTAAAATTTGGTTCAATGAGATTAAAATAATTTTTAGTGAATAGTAACTTTTATGTTTTATTAATCGCGATTAAAGGTAATTAGTGTAATTTAAGGTAAAAATAATGTTTTAATAATATGAAATTACCTAGAAACATGTCCTACACTCACTGGATGTATCATGTCCGACCAATACAATCCATGGGTCATCTTGGGGACCCCATGGATCCACTTTGGTAGGATAATGACATAAATAACTTTTTATTTAAAGTTAAAATAAAAATGTTACAAACACGAGTTGTTTTACTAAAACAATTCTTAAATGGGGATATACAAGTCATATTTTTGACTATAAATATTAATTAGAAATATAAAAAGATTTCCTACATCATGATATCTTTTTTATAATTTTTAGACATTAAATAAATTAAATTATTTATGACACCATGATGATGCAGCGATTACCTCATTATTTAACGATTTAAATAAAATGAAAAGATAATGTAAAATATAAGACCTAAACATGTCAAAAACCTATTGGATGGGTGGATTTAGAACTCTTATAACCTTAACCTTGAAATATATAATTTTGGGACCTTTAAAATCCGAAAATAATTTTATAATAAAGTAACCTTTTATAACATTCCATGAGTTCCCCTCTTCTCCTCTTATAAAAGGCCCCCACCTCTACCACCTTACCCACACCTCTCAAGCCTTTGGATCGGCCAAACCCTGCTCATTTTGTCTCTCCTTATCCATCTTTTACTCCTAGAAGCCTCACTTTGGGAAAAATTCTTCCCAAGTAAGCCTTTGATCTCAAATCAAAAAGAGTTACCCGTTTAAAGGTAATGTCTTCCCTAGTGTTCTTTTGTTTTATTTTGCTTCTCCAACCCACTAAACTCTATTTATTTATTTCTTTTGTAACAAAACCAGTATATTAAATATACTATGATGTTGTTATGAGGATTATCCGAGCTACACTAACACACACCTCCGTTTAATGGTTAAAAAACATACTGTTTCTGTGGATGGAGAATTACGACCTCACAAAACAATGATTGTTCTATCTTCTCATACCACCTCTCATGGTGGCCATTATAATATAACTATATTTATTTATGATATATATTATATTTATTTACTCTCTATTCTTCTGTATTTTATATTTAATACATACCTTTATGCTTTGCATGTTGTGCAAATACGATAATTTCATTTGAGGAAGTGTGGACTACCGCCCCCTCAAGTGATGTGACTCGTTCATGCAATACATGGAATGTATAAAGAATTAAATTGATGAACTTATGTGATATATATAACATATATATTATAATGTAATTATAATATATATATATCTCATATAGTTTTAATTTCATTAATGTGCCAAAGAAATGAAAGTAGCGTTCACGCGTACGTATGGCTTACCGTTTCCATGAACGGTACATTTAATTTCTTATCTCCAAATGTTATGTAATATTATAAGTACATATATATAATGGATATATATTTCATATATTACATCTAAATTATGGATATCATTATGGAATTATAATATATATATCTCTCTTTTAACTTTAATTCCATTAATATTACAAAAAAATGAAAGTAGCGTTCATGCGTACGTACGACCTACCGTCTCCATGAACAGTGCTTCTAATTTTTTATCTCCAAATTTTATGGAATAGTAAAAAATGAATATATACTGGATATATATGATATTTAAAACATTAATACTGTTCTGGAGATGATGTACCTATAACTACATGGAAAATTCTTTTCCAACAAGTTCAATTTTTACTCATGTACCGAACATCGACAAAAACGTCTGATATGAAATCACTTTATTAACCAATTATTATAACATTATAATATGTGATATGAACGGAATAATAATATTTAAAGGATGTCCTTATGAAATTATAAATTGACCAAATTTTATTATTCATAAGATTAAAGAACGATCGAGTCATGTCGGACACGAGGTAGGGGATCCAACCTCTCTCTTTCTTTTTAAGTACTATCTCTTAAGTCATTTCTTTTAAGCTCATATTTATTATGTTTGGGGATGTTATTTTATATTCATAATATTTTACTTTTTATGTTCATATTATGAGAGACTCTATTTGATCTCATAAATCCATTTTTGGATGTTTTAAGTGGCGCCGTTAGGCTACCTAGTTTTCATAAGGAATTTTTCATCTCACTTTTATTCCCATGACATTTATGATACGTTTGCCACTATTTCCTTTGAGTGGTGTATGTACTTCCCATTATTATACACGTTGGGTAGTATAATTTAATTTATTTTTATTTACATGTTCATTATATGACCCTTCATCCATGGGGTGTACGTTTTGAAAGTTACCCAACTCGGTAAGGGGACCTTTCACCCTCCTCTTTTTAAAAGACTTCTTTTGTTATGTCTTTAAATTCACATACTATTATGTTGGGATATGTTCTTCTATATCCTTATTTATCTAAATTTTATGTCCAAGTGATGGGAAAACATTTTCTCTCTCATAAACTCATTTTTTAAATTTTAAAGTGACGCCGTTAGGCTGTCGAATTTCAGTAAGGGAACTTCTTAACCCACTTTCAATTCTTTGGGTTAAACCTCTACTTCTTGATTTTATTATGCCAAGATTATATGTCAAATATATAGGTTGTAATTTCCACAAACCTTTGTGTGGATATAAAATTTCTACACATAATCATCTCATTGATAAATTCTTACGAACTTGTATGGGAAATCATAACTCGATCTCATTTCATTGAGTTAAATATCTATGTCATTGGTTTTTTTCCAAGATTATGTGTGAATGACCTCTGATTTTTTCACACTTAATATATAGTTATATTGGGTGTATTTATATTTCTCATGCATAGTTATGTGATAGATTTATCCTTAATTTAAGGATACCATCTTTATAATGGATTTCATCTCAATGTACATTTCTATTTAGACTTCATTGTTGTTATGCACCAATTCACTCTTATATGGTGTGTATACTGTCCTTTGAAATATTTTATCATGAATACCTTTATTCTCATGATATTATAAAGTTAGGATTGAATTTCATTCCACAATTATTTGTATTCAAGAGTCTCTCATTTTGTTAAAAACTCTTTATAAAAATATCGTTTTAAATGTTTTAAAGATTCATTATTATAAATCATCATCTTTAATGTCCATGTTTTCAAAATGGTTTTTAGTATTTATTTATATGGGCATTAATGTTTTAAAATTATAATTCCATTAAAATATTCAAATTGGTATGGGACACTTTTATTCAAAAATCTCTTTTAAATGATTTTTGAAAATGGATTGATTAATTCAATATCTTGGAATTACTTATTGTGATTTCAAATGAAATGTTGTTATTAAAATGTTTATATTTTCAATATTTTATGTGTAATGATGGTACTTGGACATTTTACGGGTGGTTACGTGATAAACAATATGACGGGTGGTGCCGTGAATACCAGGATGGGTGGTTACGTTATAACCTCCGATGCATTGGGTATGGAAGTTGTCCGTATGCATATTCCATTAAGTGATATGTGTGGAAGTCGACCGTATGTTTATTCCATTTAAGTATGTTTCTGTCCCAAGTTACCTTTATATGTTATTTGTTCTTTATATGGGTTTTTAAGGTAATATTTTGGTTACAAAAGGGGTAAGTAATGATATTTTATTCAGTGAAGAGTTTTTTTACTACTTCATAAAGGTGAAAAGTATTACTTTGATAAAGTATTCTTGGTTTACTTGTTTTGAAAAACTAACAGTTTTCCTTCTTTGTGTATCCTTTACTGGGATTTTTATGCTCATCCCAAGTTTTTGAAATGTTTTCCACAGGACTTATAGATGAATAGGGCCAAGGATGGGATCAAGGAAAGACATGCTATCTAAAACATGGAACTAGAAATGTTTCTTTTTTAGAGTTTTTATTTTATTTTATGGAAAATTAGTAGAACTGTATACTTTGTAATCTTTGAGATGTAATAGTTATGTCCTAATTCTCTAAAACTCTAAACCTGAAAAAATCCTCAATGTGAATTATTCATTTAATTAAATAATAAGTACTGTTTAAGGCTGAGGCCTTATAGTTGGTATCAGAGGTCGGTTTAGATAACTTTAGAGGTTAGGGTATTCTATAATCATAAGTGACATTGCCATAATGGATAGGATTTTAGAAAGAGTCATAGTTTTTAGATAAAGTGAATGAATTATATCTTAGTGTTTATCTTCCTCATTAGTAAATGATGATTTTGTTGATATAAACACACTGACATTTCTGTTTTTAGTAAATGGATGGATCTAGAAGGCAGCAAAGTGACAATGGGTTTGATGGAAACTGTGATGGTTCTCTGATTAAGAGACTGGATGAAATGGGGGATTCAATGAGGAATCTCATGGTTGTGATAAACCAACTATCAAGGAGTCATGATCAACCACTTGAACCTTGGTTAGTTCTCTAATGCATCATGTATGAGATGACCTACTCGATGTGGAAGTTCAGGTAATAATTATAAAGGTAACCATTAGGGTTTATATGATCCTTACTTTTTAGGTAATTATGGGTTACTCTATGATATTATGGAAAATGAAAGGAATGAGATAAAATTGAGGTTAAAATATGTTATGATCATTTTTGAAGATTTTATCTCATTTTGGGGATTTTTTTAAGAATTATGTAGTTTTGGAAAAAGGACAACACGCAGACAGTGTGACAACCCGTCGCGTCAGACAAAGCTGTGGGAATCGAACACACAACCAAAGTGCGACTAGTATTTATCACCTACCACTAGACTATATGATGTCCCTGGTTATTTTGACTTATACTTTTAGTTAGATGATTTTCAGAATCAAGAGTAAGTTTATTTTGGGTTATCTATGGAAATGATTAACCTATCATGGTGGATATGTGATTAGGTTAATTACTTTTCAATATGATATTTTAAGAGAAACTAATGTTATTTGGAGATAAATGTTAATTTTTACCTTGGAATACTATGTGATTAAATCCTTCAAATATTTGGGTTTCAATATTAGTTTGATTTAGTTTTAATAATTTTATGGATAAATTGTTTATTGAATGGTCTTTATTGAACTTTGGGTATTGTTTGACAAATTTTGGAGATTAAGAATAGATTTTTTATAAAAGATTATCCTTTTTGGGTATTATGTAATCTCATTCTAACCTTTTTGGTTTTATTTTTGGTTAAGGTCTAAAGACATGGGAAGTATATAGTTCTCTTTTTTGGATTAGGTGATTCTCTAGAAGTTTATTATAGCTCTCTTAATGTAAACAAGTCATCCTAAATACTCATCTTTTGGAGAAACTATGAGTTCGTGTAAGAAATCTAGTAAAAGATGAAATTAAACATGATAAGTAAGTATGTTTCCTTATGTTTTAGTTATGCTCATAAATAAATTCCTCAATGAAAAGTAACTTAAAAACAAAAATGTTGTCTGTTGACTTTTCCAACTAGGGAATCAAATACCATTTAACAAATCACCAGTTTGTGATTTTATGGTGGTTAAATTTCTTCTAAACATGTTTTCTATCACTCCCCCTCAGAACATGAACTTTTTTTACCTCCATATCCATGTTTTCCTACATGGAATCCTAGTATGGGTTAACTAGGGTGACATTTGTAGCTCTTTTTTTTAAAAGTGATAGTTTTACTGACTCTTGTTTTGATGTGGGATTTTCAATGAAGTTTCCAAACCCAATTTTAAAATTGCGAGGACGTAATTCCCAAAAGTGGGGAAGATTGTAACACCCCAGGTAAATAAAGAATATGAAATTTTCATATTTATCCATATTTGTGAATAAAATATTAATATTACTTTAAAGGGAATGCTATGCTCGATGGATTACCCAATACACAACAACGAGTTTCTTTGAAATCTTACGTTGCACTCTAATAATAAAATAATATTATTTTAAATGGTAGTTAACGCCTAGCCGTTGTAATGGAGGGAATGAACGGAACTAACTACAAAATTATTATATTTGTTTATCAAAGATTTTTACTTTTATCCAATAAAGTTTAGAGGCTTAAAATGAAAATTAATCCAATTTTAAGCATTAATCTTCTAATATTTTTTAAAAGGTCGATTAACCACCTTTTGATGGAGAACCCCTCTTAAATCCTTTTTTTGACAATTTTATATGTCATATTTGACAAAATAAAATTATTTTTAGAATCAGGACATCAAAATTTACATTGTATAAATTTTTGGTATTTTTCTGATAAAGTTCATTTTTTAATGAATTGTGTAAAATGCTGTATTTTAATTCAAAACCTCCTTTTAATCTAATTTATTTATATGATTAGATCATCTTTTTAATTGGTTTTAAAGTGAAATTAGAATATATTTTTACCATTTAATCCAATGTTGTTCATTGGAATTAAGTTCACTTTGAAATTGAACTTAAACTAGTGTCAATCTTTTAATAGATATTGTTTCTTAAAAACACGCTATTTGTTTTGAAAATGGGAATTAATTATTAAATTAATTAATGAAACAAATATATTTTGAATTTTTTAAAATAGACATCATTTTTGAATTTGGAATATCAAATATATCTTATGGTGAACTTTTGGTATATTTCTGAAAAACATCAATTTTTGATGAATAGTGAAACCACTAAGTGGTAGTTAAAGAAACTGATTTTTTGTTTAAATGAAACTTTGACACTTCTGTGATTTGATTTTAAAAAATCTGACATACATGGTTGTCATTAAGAAGTAAAATGTGGTTCAATGAGATTAAAATAATTTTTGGTGAATAGTAACTTTTAAGTTTTATTAATCACGATTAAATGTAATTAGTGTAATTTAAGGTAAAAATAATGTTTTAATAATATGAAATGACCTAGACACATGTCTTACCCTCATTTTATGTGTCATGAACGACCAATAAAATCCATGGGTCAACTTGGGGACCCCATGGAGCCACTTTGGTAGGAAAATGACATAAATAACTTTTTATTTAAAGTTAAAATAAAAATGTCACAAACATGAGTTGTTTTACTAAAACAATTCTTAAATGGGGTTATACAAGTAATATTTTTGACTATAAATATTCATTAGAAATATAAAAAGATTTCCTACATCATTATATTTTTTTATAATTTTTAGACATTAAATAAATTAAATTATTTATGACACCATGATGATGCAGCGATTACCTCATTATTTAACGATTTAAATTAAATGAAAAGATAATGTAAAATCTAAGACCTACACATGTCAAAAACCTATTGGATGGGTGGATTTAGAAATATTATAACCTTATCCTCTAAATATATATTTTTGGGACCTTTAAAATCCGAAAATAATTTTGTAATAAAGTATCCTTTTATAACATTCCAAGAGTGCCCCTCTTCTCCTCTTATAAAAGGCCCCCACCTCTTCCACCTTACCCACACATCTCAAGCCTTTGGCTCAGCCAAACCCTTCCCATTTTGTCTCTCCCCATCCCTATATTACTCCTAGAAGCCTCACTTTGGGCATAAGTCTTCCCAAGGAAGCCTTTGAGCTCAAATCAAAAAGAGTTACCCGTTTTAAAGGTAATGTCTTCCCTAGAGTTCTTTTGTTTTATTTTGCTTTTCCAACCCCCTAAACTCTTTTTATTTATTTATTTTGTAACAAAAATAGTATATTCAATATACTAGGATGTTTTTATGTGGATGATTCGAGCTACACTAACACACACCTCCGTCTAATGGTTAAAGAACATACTGTTTCTGTGGATGGCGAATTACTGCCTAACGAAACGATGATTGTTCTATCTTCTCATACCACCTATAATGGTGGAAATTATAATGGAAGTATATTTATTTATGATATATATTATATTTATTTCTTCTATATTATTCTGTATTTTATATTTAATACATACCTTTATGCTTTGCATGTTGTGCAAATGCGATAATTTCATTTGAGGAAGTGTGGACTACCGCCCCCTCAAGTGATGTGGCTCGTTCATGCAATACATGGAATGTATAAAGAATTAAATTGATGAACTTATGTGATATATATAACATATATATTATACTGGAATTATAATATATATATATATATATTTCTCTCATATAGTTTTAATTCCATTAATGTGCCAAAGAAATGAAAGTAGCGTTCATGCGTACGTATGGCTTACCGTCTCCATGAACGGTACATTTCATTTTATATCTCCAAATATTATGTACTATTATAAGTACGTATATATAATGGATATATATTTCATATATTACATCTAAATTATGGATATTATTCTGGAATTATAATATATATATCTCTCTTTTAACTTTAATTCCATTAATATTACAAAAAAATGAATGTAGCATTCATGCGTACGTATGGCCTACCGTCTCCATGAACGATGATTTTAATTTATTATCTCCAAATTTTATGGAATAGTACCAAATGAATATATACTGGATATATATGATATTTAAAACATTAATACTATTCTAGAGGTGATGTACCTATAACTACATGGAAAATTCTTTTCCAACGAGTTCAATTTTTATCATGTACCGAACATCGACAAAAACGTCTGATATGAACTCACTTTATTAACCAATTATTATAACATTATAATATGTGATATGAAATGAATAATAATATTTAAATTAGGTCCTTAAGAAATTATAAATTGACCAAATTTTATTATTCAGGATATTAAAGAACGATCGAGTCATGTCGGACACGAGGTAAGGGATCCAACCTCTCTCTTTCTTTTTAAGTACTTTCTTTTATGTCATTTATTTTAAGCTTTTCTTTATAATGTTTGGAGAAGTTATTTTATATTCCTCATACTTTAAATTTTATGTTCATATAATGAGATACCCTATTTGATCTCATAAATCCATTTTTGGAAGTTTTAAGTGGCGCTTTTAGGCTGTAGAGTTTTCGTAAGGGATTTTTAATCTCACTTTTATTCTCGTGACATTTATGCTACGTTTGCCACTATTTACCTTGAGTGGGGTATGTACTGCCCATTATTATACACTTTTTGTAGTATAATTTAATTTATGGGTATTTACATCTTCATTGTATGACCCTTCTTCCATGGGGTGTACGTTTTGAAAGTTACCCAACTTGGAAAAGGGACCTTTCACCCTCCTCTTTTTAAAAGACTTCTTTTGTTATGTATTTAAATTAACATACTATTATGTTGGGATATCTTCTTATATATCCTTATTTATGTAAATTTTATGTCCAAGTGATGAGATACCATTTTCTCTCTCATCAACTCATTTTCTGAATTTTAAAGTGACGCCGTTAGGCTGTCGGATTTCTGTAAGGGAACTTCTTAACCCACTTTCAATTCTTTGGGTTAAACCTCTAATTCTTGATTTTATTATGCCAAGATTATGTGTGGAATCTCTAGGTTTTAATTTCCACAAACCATTTTTTGGATATACTATTTCTACACATAATCATCTCATTGATAAATTCTTACGAACTTGTATGGGAAATCATAACTCAATCTCATTTCATTAAGTTAAATATCTATGTCATTGGTTTTGTTTTTACAAGATTATGTGTGAATGACCTCATATTGTTTAACACTTAATATCCACTTATATTGGGTGTATTTATATTTCTCACACATAATTATGCGATTGATTTATCCTTAATTTAAGGATACCATCTTTATAATGGATTTCCTCTCAATTTCCATTTCCATTGAGACTTTATTGTTGTTATGCACCAATTCACTCTTATATGGTGTGTAAAATGTCCTTTGACATATTATATCATGAATCCATTTAATCTCATGATATTATAAAGTTCGGATTAAATTTCATTCCGTAATTATTTTTATTCAAGAGTCTCTCATTTTGTTAAAAACTGTTTAACAAAAATATCGTTTTAAATGTTTTAAAGATTCATTATTCTAAATCTTTATCTTTAATTTCCATGTTTTCAAAATGGATTTCATTTTTTATTTATATGGACATTAATGCTTTAAAATTATAATTCCATTAAAATCTTCAAATTGTTATGGGACACTTTGATTAAAAAATCTCTTATAAATGATTTTTGAAAATGGATTGATTAATTCAATATCTTGGAATTACTTATTGTGATTGAAAATGAAATGTTGTTATTGAAATGTTTATATTTTCAATATTTTATGTGTAATGATGGTACTTGTACATTTTAAAGGTGGTTACATGATAAACCATATGACGGGTGGTGCCGTGAATACCGGGACGGGTGGTTAGGTTATAACCTTCAATGCATTGGGTATGAAAGTCGGCTGTATGGCTATTCCATCAAGTGATATGTGTAGAAGTCGACCGTATGGTTATTCCATTTAAGTATGTTTATGTCCCAAGTTACCTTTATATGTTATGTGTTCTTTATATGGGTTTTTATGGTAATCGTTTGGTTACAAAAGTGGTAAGTAATGATCTTTTATTCAGTGAAAAGTTTTTTTACTACTTCATAAAGGAGAAAAGTATAACTTTGATAAATTATTCTTAGTTTACTTATTGTTTTGAAAAACTAACCGTTTTCCTTATTTGTGTATCCTTTAATGGGATTTTTATGCTCATCCCATGTTTTTGAAATATTTTCCACAAGAGTTAAAGATGAATAGGGTCAAGGATGGGATCAAGGAAAGACATGCTATCTAAAACATGGAACTAGACATGTTTCTTTTTAAGAGTTTTTTTTTATTTTATGGAAAATTAGTAGAAGTGTATACTTTGTAATCTTTGTGATGTAATAGTTATGTCCTAATTCTCTAAAACTCTAAACCTAAAAAGATCCTCAATGTGAATTATTAATTTAATTCAATAATAAGTAATGTTTAAGGCCGAGGTCTTATAGAATGACTGTCCTCCTATGAAACCGAATGAAATGTGGATAGGAAGGAGAAATATTATTATTATTAAAAATCATCATGCTCATTATATAGTAAATAAAATTAATATTGGTGAGTTTTATAACACACCTAATAATACAAAAATGGTGTTACATAATGACAATAGAGGTGATAAAATTTGGCTTCCTACAATTATAAAAATATCAAATAATCCCACAGTTAGGTGTCTCTAGGGAACTTTGAGATTCTTTTTATATAGAATATAATGATATATATTATGTATTTTTCTATGAGAATAATGATTTCAATACTGGGATCTGAATATCATCATATTTTACCATTTATAGAACAATTTATAATTTTTCGGGAGCATTTGAATTATTTGAGACAATCCTCAAACTCAAGAGATGACTCCTACGACATGTAAGGGGATTTATTATGTCAATTGTTAAAGTTTAATGATTTAAGGGATTATTGCTGGTATATTAATATTATGATATTTTGGTTATAATATTAATGAAAATACTATGGTTTTTTATAATAGTTTTTATTTAATGATTTGAAAACATTTATTAAATGGTACTAATAACCAAGAAAATTAATTCACTAGTAAGGATTCATTTTTTAATTAAAAATTATGCAGTGAATTAAAACCAACAATATATTATTTATGTTGAGTAATTAATTTTTAGTTACATTAATGATATGAATTTAATAATTGAATAAAATGTGATTATACTGGTAACCAAGAAAATGGTTAATTAATTGAAGAAAACATTATTTTGACCATCTTTGATGATGATTATTTCATTTTTATAATTTTGGAATATATTAAATAGTATATAAATTTATTTGAAGAATAATGATTGAGTACATTTTCAAGGAATATATTTTATCATGGTTATTTTATGGTGAATTAGTATAATATTTTTTTAAGAGAGAAAATGATATCGATATTCACGTTTTTTGGTATCTGAAATAATGTGATACAATATATTGAACGAGGATAAACATTTAACCAAATATTTCATATTTTTTTGTTTATATTTTTATTGAAATTTTTTGGAGGAGTCTTATATTTATCTAATTACATAACATAGTTTTTTATCACTGTGGGTTATTTTTGAGATTTTAGAAATAAATTTATTATATATTTCAATATTGGATAACTTGGGATAAATTTTGAATTTTGGAAAATATCTATAGATTTAATGATTTAAATTTTAAAAATATTTGGATATTTTGATCAATTAAAAGTTAATTAAATTTCATAATACATTAAAAATTCTGCATGAATATCAATTTCAATGAATATGAGAATATGTCAAAATTAATAAATGAAAAATAAAATGATTGAATTATTATTATTAACTGGAATAAAATCTTGTATGTATATATAATGTTGTTCTCTATCATGAATGTAAATTAATTACTCAACATTAGGAAGAATATTATGAAATAAAAAATATATCCCTTTATCATAATGTTTTTATGAAACAGTGGTGTTTTCACCAATCAAATATTTATGTTTTTTTGGTCATTAACATTCTAATAACCTTATTCTATGTGACACATTATAGATTTTTGGGATGGTATTTTTCCAATCAATGTCTATATTTTAACATCCATCCAATTTACACCTTATAAGGTAATGTAATTTTGTGTTTCTCCTGGTAATCTTTATGTAACATCCCACTACTTTTAATTGATTTGGGAAGTAGTGGAGGGCATGCTAGACAAAGGTGACATCCCCAAGACATCCAATATTATTACTAACTTCCAATGGATTCAAGAAAATTTGGGGAAATATTATTCTTTTTTTAATATAAAATTCATAGAAACATTAGCAACAAATATCCAACCATATATATGACATGTTTATTCAAAATACTATTGAAAGGTTAACAAAGATATTAAAAATTATCAAATTAAACATGGAAACTAAAAAATATCCAAAAGAGAATAGATACTGATGACATAAATAAAGAAAACTATAACCCATATCCATGCTCTAACTCCACATGCCTCATCCATGGTATCAAGATGGAAAACTAATGAAATATGATACATATCCTTCACATGTTTCTGGATGGATGGCATATACAAATTCAATGAAGTTCCCAATAAAGGGGTGAGTATAAACATATTATTATTTCTCTAAATATATCACATACCTATACACTAGTTCAAGTATTTATTAACACATATTATATAAAATATTTTTAAAAAATTTATAAAAAATTCTATGAAAATAGTAACCAAGAATCAAGGAAATCATTTAAAAAGTGTGAAACATTTATCAATTACATATATTACCCATAACAATGTCTCCACACAAACATCCATTTGTGCCTAGGAAATTATCATATACTTATGAGTGGTCTCTCATTGACCCACCAAGTAATCATTAGGTGACCAGTAATATATTCACTAAGGGCACACACCCTTTACATGGGGGCACATATATATGAATTCCATCACCACAACCATGTTTACTAAATACCATGAAAATTAATTACACCTAAAAATATTATTTCACTAATGAATTTCAAAAAAACATTTCATGCATCAAAACCAAATTTGTTTCTTAAAATCATCATCTCAATGTTATAATGAATGATAATTTTCCATGAATTAATTGAATTTCCCCAAATTGATGAAATAAACCCAAAGTTTTTCCTATAATATATTAGAAACTAATTTAAGATAATTTTATTTCCATTTTATGAAAAAATAATTATTCATGTTCAACATCATATAGGGATGAGAAAGAAGCTGCGTACATCTAAATAATTGCAAAAAAACAAAAAATCATCATAAAACTCCTGATCTATTTTTTCATCTTATTAACATAAATAATTCAAAAAATATATCAATTTTATATAAATTATGGAACATATGTCATTGTATGACAGACTAGATATATGATTATATTAGGGACAGGAAGGAAAAATTTAATAATATTAATGACTTATCAATGAATCAGGACCTTAAACACACTTTTATTCACATAATAATAAATTCTCAATCATAGGTCACCATCGCTCAAAACCCGCGAGTAACATGATTTATATATATTAAAATAATAAATAATTATAGAGGGATAGGGATAATAATTGGGATTAGATCCTCAAATTTCTTAGTTCCAACTCTACATTTCATGATTAACCTACACAGTTTGGAAAAACATATGCCAACCGTGGAGTGCTTGGGTCTAAAGACAACCCCTCAAATGATTGTCTTCAGTAGTTAGAAAAATAATTCACCAACTATTAATTTACCTCTATTACCCTTTTCAAAGATTCCCCTCGGCATTCACACAATCATTCCAAACTGTTCTCTAACTATGTACTGACTTAGTGACCACTTCTTTCCTTTGTATTGTTTCTTGGGGATGGTGCATGGTTTCTTCTAACCTCACCAAAACTGAGATCCTCTATAAATGAATTTAAAACATGGACGAACCCCTTTTATAATCAGAAAAATATCAAATCAATATATTTTCTACAAATACGAGAATAAAGGTTTATGTACCCAAAATAATGTTTTTATTTCTCCACAACATTTCTATTTCAGACTCTAGAATCTATAAAATACGTATTATTCTGAATTAGGTTAGGTCAATTCTCCAACAATTCTTTTTTACACTCCCATGATTATTCCTAAAAATAACCACATTGACATATAAACAATAGTAGATCGATGCTTTTACAATGCAATATAATCTCTTAGAAAGCCGTAATATGTAACCACACCAGAATCAATGAATCATCTAGAACTATGTCAACATGATCCCACTAAATAACATTATCAGGATCAGGTTGGTACTTATTCAACTGATATATGTGAAACATAATATTCCGAACACTGAACCTTGGTAGAGAATTCAGACAATATAGAACCTCACCAACTAATTAATGTATCTAAAAAGTGAAAATTTTCTATTTGGAAACCATAACTTTTTTTTTCAGAAAGATGATTCCATAGACTTGGAGATACCCTTAAGAAAACATGATAAACTATCTAAAATGATTAAGGTCATCAATGATGATATTTATATGATTTCTGACAACTCTAAGCTAGCACCATTCACATTCTGTTCATCTCTGTCTTTTCAATTATCTCTTACACCATTATAGGTCCAATCAGTGAAGTGTAACACATTTCAACCAATCAAAGTAGAGAATGAAAAGTGAGGTTATAAAATACATCAAAAATATTTGTTTGTATCCAGGATTGATATTTTTTATTGTATAATAACTCAATTATTTTTCTATGCTTTAACTATGTTTCACCAAAGTATATCAAACATTCCCTAAGAATTACCTATAATATTAGGGTATTCCTTTTGGATTGTCCATATTTTTTAGGATGATTCTATAAGGTCATAGTAAATTGGGATCCCAGGAAAAACGTTAAGGACATTCATAAAAAGAGGGTAACACAAGATCTTTTTAAGATCCAATCAAGATTGAAGCTTTATGAATGATTAAAATTTCTAGATTCTATAGTTTGGATATGTATTTCACCATAGTAGTTTCATGGATATAGATTATTGTTAGTGTAATTTAAGATTTGATCAACTATCAGCCTTATGATATTTTTTTCATAACTTCCCTTACTATACCTATTACAAAATACCTAGATATATTCTACGATTTAAAAATAGTAACTGGTAAATAATATAATATACATGGAGACCCATGATTCTATCCCATGACATGTTGACGGGTGAGTCATCTCAAGAAAAATTATGCCACATTCATCTTATTGTATGTATAAAAAACAATATATAAAATGGTTTATACACTTTCAAAATACCAGAAGTAATATAGCATCTTGAATTGTGGTAGTCACTGTGATGTTTTTTCAGTTAAGATAAAGGTATAACCATTCGATCTATAAATTGTAACTCTAAAATCACATCCAGTTTCAAACCCTTAATGTTCTACACAAAAATGTGTTTCCAACAAATGGTAAAACATTTAGTATCAGAATCATATATATTTTTAAATTTCTCAACTAATTCAGGAATAATAAAAATCAGAATGAATACTCCAATATCCTCTTATTTGAAATAATCTAGATACATATCATCTATGAGTGACATAATCATTTGTTTATCTGAAACCTCTTTATCCAACAGAGGATATGACATCATACTCAATGAATATACTATATAATTTCCATTCCTAAATTTACATAAAATGTTGTGGTCAAACAATTTATGATAATTATTCTTTTTTTAACAAATATTTAAATCTAATTTTGATAAAAAAATTATGATTTTAATATCGGTATACATAGTACGTTTGTCACAAAAATGTATTGATATCTAGTCATCAAATCATTTACTAATACTGCTAAATTCAAATCATGTGTTGGATAGTTATTTCATTCAACAGTAACATCCAAAGTCCATAAAACACAATATGATCTCCTTTATGAGCACACAATCCAACCCTAATCACAATTAATCCAAAGAGAATACATAGCCCTATCTAATCCCCAGAAACATGATGGTAGGAGTTATGGATGTATAATAATATTTTCATAAAATGATTTTAGGCATTCATTATCACATTGTGAAGGAAAACCTTTCATATTGAAACTTTGAGTTGTGAGGGAAAAAATAAAATCAATCATAAAAAAAGAATATAGTATTCCATTACGCTAAAAAAACTACATATTTCAAAAAAATATTATTTAGTGGTTGAAAAAGATATAATATCTTCTACCATTTCAGAATCTAAAAAAATATCCTTTTTTCAAGAATTAAATGTTTATTTGATCATACTTATTATATCCAAAAATCACACTTTAATAACTTTTCATAAATTCAATTCTCTCACATGATAGACAACATTATAGCCTAATATTTTTCTTGATATAATATTTTCCTAGATTACACTAGAATATCAGAAAAAACAAAATTACAGTGGAATCATAATACCACTGAATTTAATGATTAATTAATTCCATAAATATGTCTATTTAATTCATAAGAATTAAATACATAACCAAAAATTTATATTGGATATATCTTCTTATTAAATTGTCTATGGAATTTCAACATTTTTAACTCACAGTTGTTGACATCCCAGGGGAATGTCAATTTTTTATTACAACTAGGATCCCCTTAATTAATAAAATAGTATATTGATTCATAGAAGAAGATACTAATTTTTTTGGATAATTTTTATATTTTTATGATAATATCTGGAAATTGAAAGTGTTATATCCACCTCCATTACAAAAATAACACATCTTTCCCATAGAGACATGTTTGTTCAAATACACCCCTTACATTCCAACTAATCCAACCAAAAATTATATTTCCTTATTTATTTTTGTTCTATCATATATGTTTAATGTGAAATAAGTCTTTTCCTTGATTGGAGATCAATCTCTAAATAAAAATAATTTTTTGGGGAAATAATTGGGATTTTTTTGGAAAAACATAATGAAATTGTATATTGATGATTGAACTATCACACATTATGATCCCCTATATAGAATTAAAATTATACACTACCAAATTAAAATAAATAAATCCAACAAATAGTTACAAAAAAATTATATTCCTTCCTTGGAATCCCATTATCCTCTATATATATACTATATTCCATACATAGATATATAAAAAACTTTTCAGGCATAATAGTTGATGAGGAAATTTAATGATTTAAAATAAACAATTCCCAAAATTAATTCATATATATCCTTCTCAAACATAGATAAATTACATTGTATATTAGCCCCATCAATTGTTAAAATATAAATATTTTCATAGAAATGAAAACAAAACTATTTTTCATATTGGAGTTTTCAATTTTCAAAATAGAAGGCCTCATCTTAGCATGTATTTTCATATGATCAACACAATAGAAGAGATAAACAATTGGGTATTTCTTGTATCAAAAAAATCATTCATAAGGGTATAAGTGAAAAGAATAATACCTCTCACAATCAAAGGATGTAATTTTTTACAACCAATTCACACTAAGGATAACATAATGTAGAAATAGAGATGATGACCCCCAATCCTTCATCCAGTAGTTTCTTGGTTATTTACTAGAACTGAGGAAAGAATTATCATAGTATGAGAGGAATTACCCTTGAGAAATGATACAATATTTTGAGAAAATATATAATTACCCCCAAATACATCATCAGAAAAAAATTGAGAAACTAAAAACTATCCCCCAATTCATCAATAAATATAAAATTGTTATATATAATGGCCTCCAATTGTATACAAAAAGAAAAATCTATTGTAGCAACTCAACATCAACTCTAGCATAGATAGTAATATCCAGATCAGTCCCCAATGTCCTCCAGTAAAGATGAAAATTAATTAAGATATGTAGGGTGATCAAAACATGTACACTTAGTAGTTTAATTTCTATATTTTCAAGTGCACAAGTGAAACAATAATTCTAACGTGCCATTAGAAAAAACAATTGAACCAAAAAGAACCTATACATTTCATCTAACCAATACTAACCTCAATATTTATCACTCAAAAAATCAAGAATCAAATATAAAAATATAAAATTCTAATCATAATAAAGAAAGAAACCCTGCTTTTGCTTCCATGCTGATTTTCCTCTCTCATTCCGCAATATTGAATGTCATGTGTTCTCATCCATTCCACACATACCCCATCACTTCATATCACATTCCATTATATGACATTGATTCCACACATCCCATCCCAAAATATCACATAGCACCCACATACACTTATTCCAACACATCACTTACTTCCAAAAGACACTTAGGTTAACACATTACATACAAATTGAAGATGCTTGGGACAAAAAATCAAATCACACCCAAAGACACTTGGGATAATACACCACACCCCTCATGAAGACATTTGGGAAAACACATCACTTACCATGTGAAGATAAATGGGCTAACAAATCACCACGGGATAATAACCAACACCATCCTATATAAATACTACTTAAGGATTAGTGGGCGAGAGCGGGTTGCTGGCCATTTGTATCACCACATTCTAGAATTTTTTGGAATACATTCAGAACTCCACACCTCTGATCATTTTTTGGCTATCCAACATGGTTGGAGTATGTAAAAAATATCATAAACACACATGGTTTTTTTATTGAGGAATACCCAACCTATGGGTACACATTAACCACACTAAATAACACTACATTAATACCACCATATGATACATCAACCATCACGACTAGTTCCACCACTGTTAAGGAAACACCCTAAAACCACAACAAATTCAACACAACATTCCATCTACCACATATATTTTTCCCTATTTTATTTTTTATCCATTACATTTCACACATAACTAATCAATATTAATTGAATTTTTTTTTATATTTAAAACATATATGTTCCAATAAATATTTTATTACATCCATATTTTTTAATTTCCCATCAAAGTTCATACCATGAATTAAAATGAATATATCTCATCAACAACAAACAATTAGAGGACCAAGTCACATAACTACAACTAAAGCACCACACTACTTCCATCTTCATCGTGTAAAATCACCCATGATATCTCACAATAGAAATATTTTATAAATCTTTTACCACATCTCAAAATAATTGATACTATTACACCACACCTTTGCTAAAAACACTTCACCACAACCTCAACACACTACATCGAATGACTACCAAAATCTCATAATATCCCTCATTGCATCCATGCTAACCCACCACGACACCCCTTCCTTACATACTAAAAACAACATATTTTGACCAACATCACCATACAAAAGCCCGAACCATGTAGGGAAAACAGAAAAGGCACAAGAATTCTATGTATCAAGTGAACCTAAATCCATGATTATTAAGGGGGATTGTCACATATCTTCATTATTAAGCAAGGGTATTGTAACAAAAAATAGAATGTAGGGTAAACTTTATTATTATCCAAATATATTTTTTTAAAATTTTATTATATGTGTGATAAAATTTCATCATGAAAAAGAGTATTATAGGATAACTAATACTTCTCAATCAGGGCCTCTAATATCTATTATTTTTATAATTGATAATATGCATAAATAATACCATTAATATCTTATATGAATACAATTATTGAAATGAATGATCTCTATTCCCATATATTCAACTATGAAAATTAATTATTAGATGACACTGACCCATAATATCCATCCAATAGAACTAAAAACCCTAAAAATACCACACATAACATGTAAAGGGATAAAAAAAGGGTCCCCTACCTCATGTATGTTTTCAGATTTTACTATGCACCAGGGGGTAAAAGAGAAACTTATTTATGACTACCTCAACCAAAGAAACTCACAAATAATGCTACACCACATCAAAAGTATGCCAAAACAAAATCCATATAAATTTATAACCAAATGGTACCACTATAGTAGAGCAACATACAAGAAATGAAGGAATACCATCGGAAAGAGAGGATAAATCACCTGAAATTTCTAGTGGGAATTCACTATAACCCATGGATTGATGTAAGGTTTATGTGGGCTAGAAGTTATCATATGGGTGTCTATGGTTTGTCTAAAATGATAGTGAGGGAGTGTAACATCCCCAGAAAATAATGAATAATACATTTTCATATTTATTAATATTTGTGAATTAAATATAAATTTTACTTTAAAGGGGATTCTATGTTTGATGGCATACCGGATATGCAAAAATGGGGTTTCATTGAAATCATATGTTTCACACAATGTTGAGTTATACAAAAGAATAATATAATAATAATATTATTTTAAATGGTATTTAAAACATAACCGTTGTATTGGCAGGAATGAACATAAATAACTACAATATTATTATATTTTTTTAAATGTTTTTACATTTATATAATAAATATTAGAGGCTTAAACTATGAATGAATCCAATTTTATGCATAAATACTCTAATATTTTTTAAAAGGTCAATTTAGCATATTTTGATAGCGAACCCTTTTTAAATCTAGTTTTGTCACATTTATATTTTATATTTGAGAAAATAATATTCTACTTTATAATTGGGACATCAAAATTTACTTTGGATTAAATTTTGGTATTTTTTTGATAATGTTTATTTTATTAATGAATAGTTAAAAATAATGTATTTTAATTCATAGCTACATTTTAATCTAATTTATTTATATAGTTAAATTATCTTCCTAATTGGTTTTAAAGTTTATTTATATTATATTTTAACTTTTATTACAATGATAGTAATTCTATGTAATTTCACTTTGAAATTGGACATAAACAAGGGTCAATCTTTTTATAGTTATTATTCCTTAAAAACACAGTTTTTGTTTTGATAATGGGAATTAATTTTAAACTAATTTCTGCCACTTCTGTGTTTTGAATTTGGAAAAATGGATTCTCTATTTGGAATCTGGATTTATAAATTGTGTAAATAGGTAACTTTTATTTTTAGACATTATGAATATTTACTTCAGTAAATATTTTATTTACCATGGTTAAAGAGTAAATTTAGTAAATAAAGGTAAAACAATAATATTATAATAATATTAAATTACTCTAACATGTGTCCCACTCTTATTTGTTGATACATGTCTAACCATGGATGTCATTTTGTCTATTTGGGGACCCCATGGAGCCACATGGTAGTGATAATAAAACATTACATTAATTACTTTTAAGTAATGATAAAGATGGACTAAAGATATATATTTTAGTAAATAAATTTTTACATGGAGTTATATAAGTTATCCCTTCAACTATAAATATTAATTTAAAATATAAAATTATTTCCTAAATCATTGTATTTTTTTATTAATTTTTAGACATCAAATATATAAAATTATTTATGACACAATTATGATTTAGTGTTTACCTCATTAATGAATGATTGAAATAAATTACATTATTTGAATTAAAAAAATATCTGAAACCTATCCAATTATTATTTGATTTTTTTATTTAGAACATTATTCATCTTATATTCTACTTTAATGAGTGTTGGACATTTATAAACTGCAAATCATTATATAATAAAATAATATTTTAATACGTTCTTAAAGAGCCCCTCCACCCCCTTATAAAAATCCATTACCTATAACCCATTACTCACACCTATGATTTCCCATGGATAATCCAAATTCAGCACAATAAAGCTTCCTACATTCCTATATTATTCCTATAATCATTACGTTAGGCCGATGGAACTTCAAGTAAACCTTTTGGTTCAATCCAAATAGAGATACCCAATTTTAATGTAACATCTTTTCTCAAGTTCTTATCTTTTATTTTACATCTCCAAACCCTTAAAATATTTTTATTCCTTTATTTTATAAATAAACTAATATATTAAATATACAAGGATTATTTTATGAGAATTGTTTAAACTACTCTTCCACACACCTCAATCTAATGGATACGAACATACTGTTTCTATGGATAATGAACTACTGCCTCACGAAATGATGATTGTTCAAATATCTCCAACCACCACACATGCTGGACATTATGATGGAAATATATTTATATTTGATATAAATTATCTGTTTAATATCTTTTTAATGATTTATTTTTCATTTATAGCATTCCATTATGGTTACTATAATGGGTAAAAGCAATAATTTCATTTGAGGAAGTACGAACTACCTCCCCTCAAAGTGATATGACTTGTTCATGCCATATGTGGGATGTATAAACAATGTTCTTAATGAAATTATATATGATATTATACTGGAATAATAATAAATCTATGTATCATTGGGTTTTCATTCCTTTTAAAATGAAAAAAATGAAATGGAAGTAGCGTTAATGCATATGTACGGCTTACCGTCTCCATAAACAATGAATTTCATTTCTTATCTCAAAATTCTTATGTACTATTATAAATAAATATATATAATAGATATTTATGATATTTATGATATCTATATAATTAATATAATTCTGGAAATAGTGTAATTTTTACCACTTGGACAATTTATAATTATAACAAGTTCATTTTTAACTCAAGTTTCGAACATCGAAAAAATGTCTGATATGAACTCAAATAATTAATTAATTGTTATAGAAAGGTAATAAGTGATATAAAATGAATAATAAACATGAAAAGTGTTCTTAAGGAATTATAAATTAACTTATTTTTATTATTTAAGATATTAATGAACGAACTGGTCATGTCAAACACGAGGTAAGGGACTTCATCTCAATCTTTTTTCATCAAGGCATGTTTTGATAATATACATCTCTTTATTTTATATGGTATATAATAAAACAATTTGAATTTTAATTTAATTGAAAGGGAATATTTTTATCTATGAAGCATTTTACTAAACGACAAAATGAATATTTTTAACATTTGTGGTGACAATGACCTCTCTGTCGCGATAATAATTATGTGGTTTCCTATATAAGCCTTAATGTTTTTTTAAAATAAAAAAGGAAACCCCATATTCTATTTTTGGGTGATTTGGTATTGAAAATGGGTTTTAAGTGGATTTGTTATTTCTTTATCTTGAAATTATTTCTTGTGATTACAAATGATATGTTATTAGTGAAATGTTTATATTTGAAATATTTTAAGTTTTATAATTTTATAATGGTACTTGGAAATTAGACGGGTTATTACATGATAAACCAAATGACAGGTGGTGTCATGATAATCCTGGATGGGTGGTTATGTTATAACCTCCAATGCATTGGGTATGAAAGATAGCCATATGGCTATTCTATTTAGTGATATGTGTGGAAGTTGACAGTATGGTTATTTAATTTAAGTATATTTATGTCCCGTGTTACTGATATATGTAATTTGTTCTTTCTATGGGGTTTATGGTAATCTTTTGGTTACAAATGGGTAAGAAATGATCTGTAATTCAGTGAAGATTATTTACTACTTCATAATGGTGAAAAGTATTAATCATTATAAGGTATTCAGGATTTACTTATTTTTTTTGAATAACTAAAAGTTTTCTTTCTTTGTGTATCCCTTTCAAAGCTTTTTATGCTCATCCCATGTTTTTTTGAAATGTCTTTCACAAGAGTTAACGATGAATAGGGTCAAGTATGGGATGAAGGAAAATTCATGATGATTAATATATGGAACTAGACAAGACTCTTTTATTTAGAATTTTTATTTTATGAAAACAATTTATACTACGTAAGAGTTTCTACATGTAATATTAAAGTTGTTATGTATATTTTATGACCTAATTATCTAAATATATAAACATAAAAAGATCCTCAATGTAAATTATTAACATAATTCAAGATTATGTAATGTTTAATGCTGGGTCTTTATAGGGAGGTACATATGAATGAAAATAAATGAGAAAATAGTGTTACAAAATAACCTGGAACCTAAAAATTTCACATCATGTAATCCTTCATGATGTAGAATTCAATGGGTTTCCAAAATTATAGAATCTACCAAAATTTTTGTCCCTAATGAATTTATTTATTATATATCTTGAATTCGACATTCATGATGTAAATTTGTTTCATTGTATACAAATTATCAAGACACCAACTCAGAATTTACCTGTGAAACAATCCTTTATTTTCTAATTCATGTCATGTAATCCACTCACATCTTGAATTTCCTAAAATAGCTCAGTTTCACCTCAAACCACATTTTAAACTCATCAAGAATCCTCTAAAACACCTATATCACCCAAACTAGAAACATAGTGGCCCATGAAGTCACATACCATTACATTAGATACCACTCAAATTATTCTCAACCTGAATAATATAATAACCCAGAATAAACAATATCTAATCAAATAACCCATTAGATACCTTTCAAGGATATATTTATTACTCAATGATTCCACCACCCATACAAGAAAATCGTTACACCAACAAAACACACTAAAGAACTACATTCCCTCCTCCCACTATGTATGAATCTGAATCATCATGTAACAACCACATCAACCACATTTTCATATAATAATAAAAAAACTACAATATAAAACAAACAAAAATCTATGACAATAAACAAACAAAATTATCCTAAATAGAAAAAATCAGAGAAATCCATAATGCATATCCAGATATTTTCTATTTTGGTTGACCATGACATTCTTACATGGTTTAAATAAGGTTAAATTATATTGTGTCTTGATTAGGAATGAGGTCCTCCCAATTTTACTTATCTGCATTAATTTCACACACCACACTTCATGGAAATAACAGATATAAAAATATAATAAGATCCAAACACAACATCATAGATATAATATATTGAAAATATAAACTCTAAATTGTCTAGGGAACTAATCACACATATGTGCCTCTCAATCCCATGTAAAATCCTAAAAGACATAAGGCATCCATGACATGAAAACCAATGGAATAATCCACCCACATGACACCTTCTCACTTAAATCCTAGATATCTACTAGTCGATCCAAAAAGGTTTTGTCATTATTGATATCCCACTCTCACCCTTTAATAACATTGGACTCATTGTAAGGAAACTAATAAATATTAGACACAAGGATGCTCTCATGGATCCCCTCTAACTGCGGATGAAATGAAATATTATTTTCCACCTCTCCCACACACCCCACTAATTCTAAGGGCTTATGAAACCTTGTAGAAATCCTACACCCCAACCAAAAAACCACTTCCCATGCCGATAATAGACACTCAATAAAAAATGGTATCCAACTACAATAACTAGGGTCCCCATTCTATGGTCATCAAAGGACATATAACAGATCAATTCCACCCTCATAATCTTAAGAAAAAAAGATCTTCTTGGTCATGAACTATACCACAAAAGGGCACGAACATATGACTCTATGACATCTATCTTTTACAATAATGAATTAAACTATCTCCTATAAAACATGAAAAACATTTTCAAGACGATATATGTGTGAAAATACTATTATAAGAAAATTTTATGAAATATAGGTTCCATATCCAAAATCCATAAAAATCTAGTACACCTGACTTCAACATATCCTCCCGCGTCCAAATGATGCGCTAAGTCTTATCATCCCTTTAGGGGTGGAAAGTAGTTCGAAGGCTTAATTGGATGAAAAAATATGGCTAAAATATACTCCTGAATGATAATGTAAAATGAGTATCTGGATAAAACAATGATGTTACTTGGTACCCCATGAATTCTATGAACGAAATACACATATTTTCATTCCAAAACATCCATAAAAAATTAATCATGGAGCACCCAGATGTGATCCAATTTCATCAGTCGTTCCACAATTACTAAAAATGCATCACATCCTCAATGATCACATGGAATACTTATGAATAAATCAATATATATTTCCTACTATTTCAACTTGGGATCATATGAGTAATAAGATAGGATTCCCAGAACGTGGTTCTCTATTTTAATGTACTGAAATAATAGACACTTTGAAAAAAATTAATACACTGACTGTTTTATTCCCATCTATAAAAGAAATATCATCAAGACATAATAAAACACTTTTACACTTTCATGTACCACTAAATATGATATTTGAAACTCAAATATAACTCCCATGTAAATCACATACAGGTTTATCAATCCCCCCTATAATAACACACAGTTCTAATCACCCATTAACCATTCCCCATGCACATCACCATGGTCAACATGACCGTGCGTCACCTCTGCTATCTAGTATTCCCATTGAGACTTGCCCACCTACTACATCAAAGACGAATCCCTGGTAATGTGATGAATAAAACTTCAACCAATACATTCTAAAAAAAATATGAATCACTGTATGTTCCTCCATTAATTTCTAATCATTTAGTTACTCTCAAGACACATCCTCTTTGATCATCTGACACAACACATCATCAATGAAATTACCCTTCCTTGGGGTTTAAATGATAACAAAATCCTAACAATAGATTAAATTGTTTCACCTATGTTGGTTTATATTTAAATATTATGGAGAGAAAACATATCTCAAGATATTTTGGTTTATGAAAACCATAAAACAATAAATAATTATGTATCACCTCCACATCTTTAGTAGATCACAACTACTTCCAAATCCAAATCAAGGGTTATATTAATTACTATTATTCTATAACTTCATATACCTATAATAGATCACCTCTCTATAATTGATTAACATGCATCACTTACCTAGATAAGTTGTTTTGTAAAAACAAGAAAAAACACACCATCCACTGGAAATTGAAGAACTATATCACAAACCAACATATATTTTAGGAAACCTAATTCCACCAGGTATTGATATATCCAAAATATATTTGGGTCCTTATAGATAAATAATATCAATTGGGATACAACTCAATAGAAATCAGAAAATATCTACTATTAACATCAATATATCAACATCCAAATCCTATCCAGACACCACATGTCCCTGGAAATTCTTTATCTCAAGTCCAGAACTCACAATTTCAAAACACCCGAAAATATGGTGGTGTTGAAGGACATGCAAAAAAACATTGAAATGATTGGAATTCTCCTCCTCTATATTCGAGAAGACCAAGAAATCATCGATGATTATGATGAAGAACCTTCTAATAAACTAATAGAATGTTGATTTTATAATCCCCATGAAAATGATTGGTCCTTTTATTACAATGAACAACATGACCACAAACTCAAAGATCCCATAACTACATATAATGGTAGTCTTAAAAATATCATCATATTTCACCATCAACTTGTGATTTTTAGACTAAAGATAAATTATAGTGAAGTTGAAATATTCTATAGTGTTTTATAATTGATAATTGTTCTTCGAATGTGGGTAACGACTCATGATTGTCACTATATTGAACCTTTTCTAGTCTAAACTGAGTCATAGACTACCTTCAACATTATTGAAAGAAAACTATAACATCCAACATTGATGGAATGGATCAGAAGAAAACCCTCAATATCAGATCAACCACTATTATCCCCAACTAAAAAAACTTTTTGGGGTCAATAAAATGGGTATACATTGTGATCATATTGGTGGCCAGTTGCAAAACTATAAATAATTCAACATCACTTTGAGGAGGTAGTTCCTTAACCTCATTTAAGAAAACATGCAAGAACATATAAAAAACCATGGGAAAACCCCAAACATGAAATTCTTCAAAAAATTATTTCAAATATGAATAAAAAGGATCTGAATTCCTTACACCCCAACAATAACCATTCTCACCAAAAAACCCTACTCATTGGCCCACCACGTAGGAAAATGAAACTTCTCTTGAAAAGAACTCTATGATGAAAGATATTGAATTAATATAATATATATCATTAATTATATAATATGGATATATTAGAAATGAGAATAAGTATATCATTAACTAATGTTACCCCATCACAAGAATATATCACTACCATATATTAAAAAAAGACTTATGACCTTCATCCGGTATAAAAAATACAAGGGTAACCGAAATCCTCTCAATGTCAAGTACCAACATATTGAAAAAATAATAGGAACAAAGTAGTTTGATGATCATGAATAAATCATTGAAAAAATAATGATATTTGATATATTTATCATACATCAAACTGCTATAATATATGAAGGTGTTACTACCTCTTCCATGTGCACATGAATATGCCAAACTCCTAGGACACTTTATTTATAGACTCTACAGACACATGATGGAGTAGGTCCCTGTGGATGGGGACTATCAAGAGGCTCCCCCTATCAAATGTATCTATAATCGGTGGATGATCAATAAAATACAGTTTGTACCACTAGAACTACCTTGCATTAAACTACTCCAACTAAAAAAGGTGTCTGACCAACCAATATATACTGATCTTCATGAGTTGTTGGAAACTGAGACTTACTGTTACCATATCTACCAACAATATTCCAAAAAAATGAAAACCCTGAGAAAAATCCTTCAATTCTCTTCTACTAAATATTCGTGAATGAATCTATTGTGGTTGTTTCTACACTGAACAGAACCCTAACTTACTGAACACCCACAACCAACTCCCTAAATAATTTATTCTCGAAAGTCCATACTCGCCACCATGATGAAGATAAAATATAAAAAAAATAATTTTGTCAATAACATTAACAATTGTTTCACATCTAGATACATTGTGAGTGTAATTAGAGTGACATCATACTTGTTCACTGTGTGAAAATACACCTCCCGGTGTAACTCTATGGTCTTTTCATCAGAAATAAAATATTTAAAAAAGTGTATGAGGTCCATGAACCTAATTTCAAGATCCAATCGACCTAATTTATCCATCATAAGTGATAAAATTTCCTTCCTCATAGGAGCCTTATTCATCGATGATAGAAACTCTTCCCAAAACTCCTTATGAATATCTAGTCCCAAAACATCATCCACCTTACAGTCATAATAAAATATGTTCTCTTCTTATAGGCAACTCCTTGTATCTTACCAATAACCAATGTTACCCAAAAATATTCTCTTTCCAAAATCTAATCGAATTATATCTCAATATCCTCTATATGGATCTTCGTATCCAAATAAAATGCAACCCATAAACCTTACAAATTCATTTTCACTGTAATGAAATAAAACATCACTCCCATCTGTCATCCTCCTCTATCAATTCAAGCCTTTGATGATCAATTGGACAAGCCTGCTGATCCTCATCTCCATAAGAGACTCATGGATGGTGGAGAAGTTCCATTCCTAAAAGCAATGAGATCATCCTAATACAGCTATCATATAATTATTCAAATATTATATAATATAATCAATTTTTTCCAGTAACACTAGATTCAAATAAGAGAGGATGTAATAATATTGTGTGTAACTTTTTTAGTCCTTTATTCTAAAAACTATACCACCTCACATTGATGATAAATAATCTTTATGTACGTGCACATGATCATGAGGGGTCTTAAAATACCATGTCCAAGCTAGTATCTCTAGCCCACGTCATAAAAAATGCCCCATAGAATCATTTACATACCAAACCATGAAAACCTCATTGTTCCTAACTCTGAACACAATATTATATCTCAAAAAAATAATTGAAACCAATCCACAAAATCCCCTCTCATCAAACATACATCAATGAAGAAACTATACATGGAATTAAACTAAAACCAACCTCACCATACCTCACTCACTAGATCAAACATCTAACATCATAATATATAATATTTATCATTGAAAATAAAGGTTCCCAAACATTGTTTCCATAATAAGTCATCACATTCAATCCCCAACATTGTAAACCCACTACTCCCATCTTATTTATACATACCACATCACATCACATCACTTCACATCACATCCTTGCCATAGAAAACGGGTCCACACATCAAATCACATCACATCGCCCCAATAGATACATGGTAAAACACATCACATCATGCCCAAAGACACATGGTCCAATACATCACTTCGTCCTCAAAGACATTAAGGCCAACACATTTTATCTTCCCCAAAGTCACCTATGCTAAAACATCACATCCTGCATGAGGACACATAGGTCAACACATCACATCCCACCCAAAGAAACATGATCCATCCCATAAATTCATGGAAGTATCCAACAAAAAAAAAAATCACTACTACTGAAGGAAGAGTATGTTAAAGGGGTTTTCTAGAAATCCATACCTTCACCATCCTGAATATTGGGGAATACACCCAGAAGTAAAAAATATGACTCTTGGTAAGGTTAACATAATCATGTGGGGCACATAAAAAATATCATAAACATACATGGTATATATATAGAACACAATACCGAACATATGGGCTTACATGAACCTCATTAGAGTAAACCACATGAAAATAAATGTACCAAACATCAAACCTCACAACCACTTATACCATTGTATACAATACCCTAAAAAACAATACACAAAACAAAAAAAATAAATCTTTCGACGCAGATGTTTATCAACATTTATTCTTTATACATATAATTTCATTTATAATTACACATTTGAATGGTCTAAAGGACAAGGATCATATCTTATATTACCCCTATCTATTAACACAAATTAATATATAATACATGAACTATATTTTGATTCAGTTGTGGATTATGTGGAAAAACATTTTTAATAGACTATTCTGGTTGATTCTTATAATGCCAACAAAGATTCATTCACTATTAACCAGAATAAAATATAATTATCTACTAACCATTAAAAAATATGTTCATAGAAATTACAATTTACTAGAACATAATATGTAACAATTATAAATTTATAAAATACTATAATTCTCATTATTTTAATTTATTTTGAAAATACTATGACCATTATTTATATAATCCACACATTTAACTATTTTTTTAAAATTTCCATATTTCCATGATATAATTAACCATTAAACTAATAATGACCAATTAAATAAAGGTTTTATATCTTACTATCAATTAATTTATTTCAAATATTTTTTACAGAACCCATGATGATGAGGTTTCATTCCATATATGTTTCTTAAGAATGATATATTTCCAAAAATTTGGTTACTTGAAGATTATCATATTAATGTTAGATTCCTATTTTTAACCTATAAATTTCTATTTACGTTGATTCAATCTTCATGAAATCATCCAAAATATAGAATAATATTATTTCAAACTCATGGACGAATCATGGATATACTATTCATAATTCCCCAATCATAGAATCCCAGTATCCTGTGTGTTATTTTATTAAATTGACATGATTTTGAAGAATTAAATAACGAAGGACATATCATTTTCTCAGTTTTAAAAAAAATATTACAAACATGATACCCATATTTCATTTAAAAATAAAAAATATAAAATAAGAAATAAGAAATACTAATAAACATAATCCAAGAAACTCATTCTAACAATTAATCTTTATTTTCTGGGGAAAGGAGACAAAATAAGGGTGATCTCAAATGCTCGTTAAGGGTATGTAATGTTAAATTAATAGTGATTAAATAATCATAATATCCACTTAATGTTAAAAAACAATGTACACATTACACTAAAATTACTATATTAAGAATAATCAATATGGAATTGTAAATGACTTGATAATTTTTCATTTAATCGATAAACTGATATTGAAATAAATCCTAAGCTAATGTCAATGAAAAATTTTGAGGGATAATAATAAAAAAAAACTATAAATAATGGAAATTACAAATTTTTTGTTTCTGTTTTTCCTAGGTACATGGTTCATTTAACATCAAAACCTTTAACATGATGGTTTAGCATATTGGTGTTAAATCCACTTAATTTGACCTACTCATTGGTCTCAAAAGACTACAGATGCATTGAGGAGATATTTATAACTTGGACCCAAAATTACCTTACTTGTCCAAATCTTTTCTTATATTTCCAATAATAATTTTAAATTTACGGACATTTTTACTTATCAAATATCAGTACTCAGTAAAATTTGTGGATTTACCAATATTCCCCTAGTTAATCAAATAACATTCAAGTACACACTATTTGTAAAATTTGTATACCATTTAGGAAATAATTATATAAATCACCCAAGGGTATGGATATCTAAAATAAATTTTATTTAAAATGTCAAATGGTCATGAATAAGTAAGATAATGATTAAAATCACAAAATAATGTTACCTTCCAAATGTTACTTTTACTGGTTGGTAATTTTCTTTTCAATATCACTTGGATGAGATAATTAAAAGTAACATCATAAAAAACATTAAGATAGATTGAATAATGATATAATATTTCCAAATGGTAATTATATACAACCCAAAAAATATTTATGCAGTTAATGGGATATTTATCCCATAAATCTAAAGATTAGGAAAAAATACCACAGTAATTGGTAAATTTGGAATTATAATCATCAATAAAAAAATAATATCAAATGAAAATATAAATAAAATAAATAAAACATCATTAATGATATAAAATTCTTTATGGGCAGTATATGTTCCTTATAAAATAAAGAAGTGGTGAACAAAGTGTATGCCTCATGAAAAGAAAAGTGAGATAAGAATTATTTACATTATATTTCTTTTCTGGTGAAAATCATTTAACATCCTATAAAATGGTTTGAATAATGGTATTAACTTTTAAAATTGCTATAATATTATTTATAATAACATATAGATACTTCTTAATATCTCATTACCTTTTTGTTAACAATCTTTAGTTATTATCACTATTTTGGTGTTACATGCCATGATTTATGAGTTTGTTTTGATTTGTAATATGTTTTTCTATTAGTTAGATCATTATTTCATTTTATAGAGAATTTAAACCAAGATTTTAACATTATATATATTCACTATATATGTATTTATAATAATATATAAAATTTAATTATAGGAAATAGAATGTCCCATTCTAGAAGATAGTAGGTCATACGTATGCATGAATTCTACTTCCATTTCATTTCCATATTAATATAATGAAAAGTAATATATATATATATATATATATATATATATATATTATAATTTCAGAATCTTATATAAGACATATATGTCACATATTTTTATTAGAATCACTTCTAATACATTCCATGTCATTCTTGAACGAATCATATCACTTTGCAGAGGTGGTAGTCTATACGTCCATAAATGATGTTATTGTGTTTTTAAAAAGTGGAAGGCCTTAAGGTATGTTTTATATAAAAAAATATGAATAAATAGAGAATAAATAACATATATATATATATATATTATAAAAATAATTTGTCCACTATTATTCCCCACCGTGATCGGTGGTAAAGAAAAAATTAATGACATCATTTCACGAGGTGGTAGTTCCCCAGACACACTAATGGTAAATTAGACACCCATTTTAATGGAATTTTTTTGTAGGTATAAAACTTCACATAAAAATATACCAGTATATTTAATATACTTATTTTTTATATATTCAAGGAATAATAAGAATTTTATGGTTTGAGAATGAAATAAAAAAATGTTATTGGTAAGGAATGTTATCACTTTTTCGGGTAATCCCTTTTGGTTTTTACCAGAATACATCCTTGGTTTTATTTCATTACAATGTTAGTATTCTAGGATTAGGGAAATTATTTTGGGATATTATTATGGATGATATTTTAAGAGCCAAAGTGTATTGAGTGGTTTGAGTAAGGGTATGAGTGAGATTCTTTTTATAGTGGAGGGGGAGTGATATTCTTGTAAATACCAATTAGAAAACAATTTTGAGAGGTCTCCCTTACCTCATGCGCTTAAAAAATGAAAAGATATTGAATTGATGTTCATTTAAGGTCAATTATAATTTCATGAAAACAAATATAAGTTAATAATTATAATTTCATTCTTCAGTATTTATGTTTCCTTATATTTGTCAGTTGTGTTTTCATTTAGGTAACTTGTTCTCCAACCATTATAAATTAACCATTAACACTAATTTAATTTTATATTTTATAGAAAATATATTAAGAATTAATTGTTAATATTATATAAAATTATATAAATAAAAATCACATATGTTATGGATGATAATTTTAAAACAAGGGCATGTAACACTCAAAAAAACTACTTTTAACCCAATAGTGTTAGCAATGTTTTTTCTATTAAGGGGTAAATATGTACATTATAAAATGTAAATTGGTCCATTAATAAGAAAATTTTCTATATCTGTTAACATTTAAAAATAAATTTTATCAATATTGTATTTTTATGATATTTATAAGATTTAAATAATGTTTCATTTATTATAAAATAACATTAATGCCAATTTTGACATAATTTAATTAATTTAAATGTAAAAATATCAATAAAATGATATAATTTAAAAATAAAATTTTTTTAGCTATGAATCATAAAATATTAATCCACAACAAAATTTTACACAATAATTCATTCAATTTTATTCAATTTTATTGTTTTAGTATCATTTATTATTTTATTATTAAATAAATAATCACTGCATCGATATTCTTCAATAATTTAATTAACATATGCATCCATAATAATTGATTATAACTCATTATGATTAGAATAACTCATTTAATTTTTCAAAAGGATATATATACACACAAAATATGATATTTTTTCCATATCTCAAGGATTCATAAATGTTATAGATAAGGAAAGTTCATTTTTTTATTTTTTCATTAAATTATTATATGGGTCACATTAATGAACATGTGTCCCAAGAACTCATAAAATTAGAACCCATGGTCACATGGGACTAAATATTTCGATATAATTGATTTTTTAGAAGATTTTGGTAATTTATACACATTATATTTAATGATTAATCATTATGTCTGCTCATTTTTTACTTAATCAGTGTAATTAATTTTAATTTATTTCCCATATATATCTTTTCATAAAATAATATTATATTATTATATTATCAATATTGTACTGATTCAAACAATTTATATACATTTTTTTAAATCTAATTCACATAATTCTAAAATTTAAATTTAAAGGAAATCTTGTGGACATGGAGAGAATGTAGGGTATTAACGTGAAAATGTCCAAAAGTTCAATAAATTTTCATATCTAAAATAAATATAAAAATTATTTCATTGAAATAAATTGTAATGATATATATACATGCCTTCAAAAGTTATTTAAAACCTTATTTAAAATTTAATTTTAAATTAATAATTATTTAATAGAGAAAGAAATTTCTAACAATAATGCAATATTTTTCACTTTTCATCAAAAAAAATAATATTCTCAGAAAAATACCAATAAATAAATCTAATTTTTTTTAAATTCCTCATTCAAAAATATATATTTTATAGACAACTAAAATTTATAAAAGGGTCAAAATTAGTTATAAAATAGGTGAGGCCTTAAAAGGAGGTAAAAATAGGTTTTCTGTGTATTTCAAGATAACATAGTACTGTGTGTAATATGACGATAACATAGTGTTTTTTATAATGAAATATAACTAAAAAATAAAATTCAATTTAAAATAAATGTATTTTAATGTAAGAAGTTGTTTCATTCTACTCCTATAATTAAATTGTGTCCCCATAATTTTCACTTGATATCAGTAACTTAGGGTTTGATATTAGAAAATCCAATTATTGAAAATTTTACATCTTAATAGTTTTTATAAAATAAACTATTAATAAGAAAGATGTGGAAGTTTGCAGGTTACATAACTTGGATCCAAGGTAGGAGAAAATAGTTGGTAATTGAAATAAGTAAATGGAAGAAAAGTGCAGATAACAATATGCATTGGTTATAAGAATTTCTATGATCAATGGAATTTTAAGGGCTTCAAAACCATAAATAGGCAATGATTTGAAGGAGAATTTGATTCATCAAATATGAATAAAAAATTATAACTTTATATTCGTGATCATTTTCTTAATGTTGAATAATTCTTTCACTCTTTGTGAAAATAATTAAATATATGTTTCTATTTCATAAACACGATCTTATCCTTTGGTTGTTCCTTAATCAATTTATACACCATTTCATATCACATGTTATACCACCTAGAGAAGTAATATAGTAATATCTAAAACCCTATCTAAATATCAACATATACCATTTCAAAAAAGGCTTACATTTCTAAATGATTATGATCCAACACTTTAGAACAAAGGTCACTTAATTTAAAAAATGATCTTCTCGAACAATATGATGTGGCTCTAAATCATCACATACCAAAAATGTTATTAAATTAATCATTTATTCTTTCGATATTTTTTCATAACATTAATTTCCATAAAACCTTAATGAAATCATTAATTCTTCCTTATCACTTATGTATAAAAATGGACCATTGGATACATTCAATAAATCCAATAATATTGGAATCTCCGTCAATGATTGTATAAACAACATTTTCAAAAATCCATTAATCAGTTTCAAGGTATTTGGTAATATCCAATTTAATTTATCCAAACAAATCATATATTAATTAAAACTCAATATCTCAGTATTAGGGACATATAAAAGGTTGCCTTTCGCTTAAGAGTATGTTTTTGAAGAAGTTAAAATTATTATTGAATAAATTTTTTGGGTCATTAGTACTGATCAACCCATACATTTTAATCCTTGTTGAATAAGTGTGGCAGTAAAATCATTATACTTATAACCAACCCATCATTGATAAAATATTCAAATTACACAATTTTAGAATCTAATCATAAGAAAACTAGTAATTCCTCTATCTTTTTTGTAACAGATAAATATTTACCATGATTAATTAAATTATTATAAGGAGTATTCTCTTGAAACTTGAGAAATTGATTTTTGAAGTCTACCATCACTTTATAGTTGAATTATGTTTCATTGGAATTATTTTTCTTATCCTAGAAATAACACGAATGGTGTAATTTCCATCAATTGTTTCAGAAGACAATCATTCTTTTTAGGAATGTACCAAGGTGATTATTTAAACTATAATTACATGTGGGAAAATACTTCATCCCTTATGCCCTTTATCCACCAGTGTCATATTTGTCTTCTTATTCACATGATCCCCTATGAATCCATAATACATATAGAATTTGTTCTTTACATTGTTAGCACATTATAATCCATCTTCATAGGATGAGAATGATTAGGAGACTAGTTCACTTCAAACAAATTGATTAACACCATAAAACAAATGATTATTCTACCTCTTTGGATCATATTAATTATTAAAGTTCACATACCTTTTCATAGGAACCATTTATAAATGAAAACATAAAACCAACTAGATATTATAATTTATAATCCCAATACTAGATAAATACATAATATAAATTGAAATATTTATTCCTTTCTAATCTCACAATAATGAATATGGTATCATTGGGGTTATATTTAATTTCAAATAAATCATAACTATTTATACAGAAAATTTTAATTATCATAAGAAAATCCCTCGAGTGTCATTATAGTTTCACTGAAAGACCCATTTCCATTAGCCAGGTTATACTCTATTTAGGACTGCTGAAATTTTTTAGAGTTCTTGCCTCAAGGTACATCTACTTCAGAACCGCATCCTCTTTTAGTTTTTAGATAAACATATATTCTAGGAATTCCCACATAATTTATACCTTACTAAAATTCAAGTATATTCTTATATACACATCCTGAAATTTTATCATAGGATTACATTCTAAAATCTAGGATTTCATAAATATTGCTTCTAATGTTTATAATAAAAATCATTTGATAACAATTGTCACACCTCAACCCCATAATAATGGATTTTATACATTATTTTATTACATTTTCTTGATTATAAAGAATAAATGTAAATCCTTGACCCCAGAGGCCCATAACTGGTGCACTATCTTATTACATAGTCATGATTACAGGGAATCAAATCCTAAAGGACTTATCAATTTAACATTTTTGGAATAAAACTTTACATACATTATACCAATATTACATTTTAAAATAGAAAATAAAACATTATACATAATAAAATAGAATAAAATAAATCATTAAATTCTTAATCAATGATTTATTCTTCATAACCTAGGGAAAATAACCAAAATCATTTTAATATAAAACTATCATTAATGGTATGAAAGGAATAAGAAATAATGAAATTATTCTTTTAAATTAACATTGAATAGTATATAACTGATAAAAATGACATTCAACTAACTAGATAAGGCATAATCAACATGGCAAGGTGAAAAACTGAAACACATTCCATTTAATCAATAAATTGTGAAAAATTCATGCATAGATATGTTGATGTAAAAAGATCCTGGTTAATAATAATAAATTACTTTTTAATAATGTAAATTATTAATTATTGGGTATCATGATTCCCATGAACCTGACACCTTCACCATCAAGATAATACATTTTAATCTATTTTGGTTTTTCCAACTGATTCATGTCACAAGACAATCGATGCACTGAGGGATTGCATTAACTAGTCCCCAACCTATAGGTCTTGAATTTAAAGTTCCCAAAAACATTTATTTAATTTCAAAATCACTCTTCATATATCAAATGATAGATTTATTTAATTAAAAACACACCTTATCAAATATTTATATTGAATAAAAGATACGTAATTATTGATAATTCTAATGTTAATCAAATAATTATCAAAGTGAAAAAATATGTAAAAATGTTATATAGTTTAGGAAATAATTATATCCATTTCAAGAGAATACGGATATGTATTTATAGTAAAAATAATCATAAGTAACTGATTGTTCCAAGAGAAAGTTAACAATCACAGAAGAAATGGATATTGGAAAGATAACTTTTACCACTTTGTAATTTTCAATCAAAAAACCTTAGATAATATTATTCAAAGTAAAAAAATAAATATCCTGAAGATAAAATTATTCATAATATAATATATTAAAATTTTCCATAGATACACCGCAGAAAATATGATTGTGTTAAATGTTACATTTATCTCACAGATGTCGAAAGTGAGATGCAAATCAATTACCTTGCATTTCCTTTTGTGTCAAATTACATAAAACTCATTTATAATGGTTTTAATAATGATAATAACTTATTTTAGAACCATATTAAAATTTATTATATCATATCTGATTCTTTTATAATATCATATTACCAATATGTTAGTAATATTTCATTATTTTCACTACATCAGCTGTTAATTACCTAGTTTCTCAAGTAAGTTTGGAATGTTACCTGTTGTTCCTATAATGGTTTTAGAATACATATATATATTGTAAAAAATTATGTATATATTATATATATAATCCATAATATTTAGATATTTTAAATGTAATGCACTATTTATAGAGATGGTATGTCGTCTGTACGCATAAACGATACATTTTTTTTATATTGAATGAGTTAAAAGTAAATGAAAATCATCTATATTATAATAAATTTATAATATTTAGTTCGTATATTTCACTTAATTTTAATAAAACCATCATTTATATGTTTCATGTGTAGTGTGTATGAATCACATTGCTTTGAGGAAGCGGTAGTCTACAAATTCACAAATAATGTAATCGTATTTACAAAAAATGGAAAGTAGGAAATAATGAATTATGAATTAATTAAGAATTACGAAATTATAAATATTATATATATCATATATAAATATCATTTCCATCAAAATAATCAGCCTGAGAGGTGCTAAATGAAAAAAAAAACAATCATCTTTTGGTGAGGCGGTAGTTCTTAGTACCCAAAAATGGTAGGTTCATTAACCATTAGATGGATTTGTGTGTATGTTTAGTTAAACAAACTAAAATAAAAAAATTAAGTATACTATGGATACTAATATTTATATATAATCTTAGAATAAGAATATTTTAGGGAATGTTTAATATAAATAATAAAAAAGAGCTTGACGTTTTATTTTACCTCTACTTTGGGTAACTTCCTCTAGTATTGCACTAAAGGGATTCCCTAGATAACTTTATGCCAAAATGTGGGACTCAAGGTTTTTGGAATTTATTTTGGGAGATTATTTGAGTATAAATTTGGTCATAAAAAGGTATTGATATGTGTGAATATGTAGGAGGGTTAAGTACCTTTTTATAGTGGAGGAGGAGCGACATTCTTGTAAATTTTTGAAAAGGGACTTCTGTCAATTTTTTTCCAATTACCATGGCACAAATAATTCTCCAAATTTAATCCAAGGAAGTATAAAATATAAATATAAAATTAAATTTGGTTTTTTAAGAATTTTATAGGTTATCTTGGGCCTTAATATTATGGTCTAGTCTCTCATAAATATATTTTTTCTCTTAATCACAATAATTAATTTTAAATACCTTCACTAAATTTTTGGGTTAACAGGATTATTGAAAATATTAGATATTATAATTTTTTTAATATTATGTATGGAATCATTTTTCTCCAATTATAATCACATATTTGGTTAAATATACTTTTAAATTAATCCCATAGATAGGATTTCAATGTGGGGTTTTAAAGTAAAAAAGGTTAAAAAATATTGCTATTGTTTATATTCAATTTCAAAGTGAAATTGATTTAAAATATAAAAATTGAATTTATTAATAATTAATATGTATTATGTGTCATTAAAAACAATTTAAAATATAATTAAACCTAATAAATGAATTAGATGAAAAATTTGTTTTGAATTTAAATTCATTATTTTTCACTATTCATCCAAAAATGAAATTATTCAGAAAAATACTAAATTGTCACCCTAAAATAATTTTTGTGATTCTATTTAAAAAAATAAATTTATATTTATATATGAAATTTATAATTGTTTAAAAATTAAAATTTAACATTTGTTTTCCATTAAAATGTGGTCTAACCGCCTTTATAAAAATATAGTTTTTAATGTTTAAAATTGGGTGTGTTTTTATCTTATGACTATAAAGTATAGTGAATGATTTCAAAATTTTGTTATTAAAAATATGTCATATAAATTTAATATATAAATTTTATTACAGTGTTATAAAATAATTGACTTTGAGAAATGTGACTAAATAGTTCTTTGTTTAAATGTGGTGTTCTATGCATTCAAAGCTGTCAACAAAATTAAATTTATTTTGAAAAGATAATATGGTACAATCTTGGGGTTCTATAGTATTTCTTCTTTAAAATATGTCATTATTGAAATTTTATTGGTATTAACATATAAAAATATATTGGCATTTCTCCTTCATAGAATTCTCTAGTCCCCATGAGTCTTCATCCTTCTTGTCATTTCCACAATATACATTTACAAGAAGATTCATTAGATTACATAACATTTTTTCTACAGTATTAATATTCTGAATGGGTTCCTCAAATTATGAATGGTCAGGTTCCAACTCTACTTCATCAAATTGTATAACATGTGTTTTTAGGCACGTACTACTATAGTAGAGATATATGGAACACATATTATATTCTTAACATATTTGGGAGCATTTCCAAAAGATAAGAAAAAACTCCAACTATTTCAAGAATCTCGAATGATTTCATATACTTGGGTCCCAGTTTCTATTTATTAAAAAACAATACAACATCCTCCCATGGAGATACATTCAGTAAAACATGATCTCCCTCTTGTAACACTGAATATTTCCTATGATTATAAACATAAATGTTTTTCATTCATTGAGATATAGTAATAAGAGAATGAATAGAATTTATATTTATCATTCTAACTTTAATATGTTTTGGGCCTATTAGTTTCCTTTCACCAATTTCATCCCAACAAGTCTGAGTACGAAATCTTTTTCTATATGTGTATTCATAAGGTTCCATATGAATACTTTAATGAAAACTATTATTATATGAAAACTCTAAAAAATGTATGTAATGAACCTACATACCTTTAAAGATGAGTTAGAATGACCACAACATGTCTTCTGTTGATTAAATTGTTCTTTTAGACTATCCATCAGTTTGATGGTGGTAGGCATTTCTCAAATTAAGATCAGTATCAAGAGCCTTATGAAGACTCTTCTAGAATTCGGATGTAAAGTGGGGATCTTGATTAGTGGAAATTTATCGACGGTTTTGAATAAGTCTTGAAACTTTTTTAATATAGATCATTGTGAGGATATCAAGTGGTATTTCTTCCCTTATAGAAAGGAAATATGAACACCTGGTTAGGCGTTCAAAAATAATCCATATTTCATCATTCATTTGATGAGTATTAGGAAGAACCGTGGAAACAACCATAGTGATTTCAACTCATTTACACCTAGTAATAGTAAGATATTTCATGAATCCTTTAGGATTCAGCCTCAAAACATCCACATATTTAAAAACCAAACATCTAGACACATAATCATAAATTCCATGCATCATGTAATCCAACCAAAATTGTTACCTCATGTCACTTTACTTCATTGTGATTCCAGGGTGTATAGATAAGTTTGAGATATGAGAATCAACCAAAAATTACATTTCCACATCAGGTATAGATGTAACATATAACATCATTATAAAAATTAAAAGAAATATTCAATAAAATGCCTTCTAATTTTCCATCATCCACAACTTTGATTCTATTCTGAAATTCCTCATCATCAGATTGATAATTCTTTATCGTCTCAAATAAATATGAGTTTTCAATCATTTGAAAAATTATTAATGTCCCGCTTCCCTATAAATTCCCATATCTATCTTTACTAGGTCAATGAACATAGTATCCTTCTAAATCATCATTTGGGTTTGAACTCTATGATCGTTCCAACACAATGCATCTATTACCTTATTTATTTCTATGGGTGGTAGTTTATTGACAATTCATAATCCATGAGTAGATTGATCCATCAAATTTTCATCATATTGATCACTTTCTAGGTTAATATCACTTTCAGGCTTTTATGATCCATTTATATCACCAAACATTCACTATAGAGATAATTTCTCAATGTTTTCAAAGTGAAGATTACAATAACTAACTCAAGATCGTGTGTTGGATAGTTCTGTTCATGAGTCTTTAATTTACATGATTCATATAAAATAACATTATTATTTAGTAATATTATCGATTTTTCATCAAAGAATTCTTCACATTAATTTGTCCAAAAAACATAACCCCTATTTATGTAAAATGGTTTAATAGGTTAGCGGATTGAGAAAAATTATAAATGAATCACCGATAGTAACAATTCAAACATATGAAACTACATATGTGAGTTATTTCTTTTAGGTCTTTCTCTGACTACATTTTTTCTAGTAGGATCAACTAATATTCTATCCTTAGAGAAAATATGGCCACGAATAAACATCTTGAATCCCAAAACCCTACTTACTGAATTTACTATTTTACCCTTCACTAGTAAGAGTATTAAGAATAATAATAAATCTATTCTCATAGTCCTCATTGGTTTTTTAATACACCACAATCTCATCAATGAATAACACAAAAAATCATCATGATATTCCTTGAATACTCTATTCATTAGGTCTATAAAAAAGAATGTACATTTTTATATTCAAATGGAATTACTGTAAATTCATTTTGTGCATATCTTTTTTGAAAATATATCTCTTTAATTTATTCCATCATCACTAACAATTACTGATACCATGAATTAAGAGAAATCATTGAAAAATATTAGGACCCACAAATTATATCAAACAAGTCATCCATTTGGAGAATATAATACTTTTTATTTATTTTAATTGAATTGATTTACCTATAATTTTTGAAAAACCTCATGGATCTATCCTCATTATTAAAAAAAAGAACAGAGGCTCCACACAATGAAGCACAATGGTGAATAAATCCTATATCACCCAAATATTCTAGTTTTATCATGAACTCTTCTAATTCTATAGTCACCATTCTATAGATAATATTTCTTATTTTCCTTGCATTTAGGATTTAATAAATGTCAAATTAAACATCAACCAGTGAGGTATTTCTAGGTAAATTATCAAGAAAAGAATCAATCTATTCCTACACAATAGGTACATAATCAAATTAAATAATACCATATTAATCACTAGATGTTATTTGATATTATTCTCAAATAATTTCATTCATTAGAGCTGCTAGGGGTGGATCTTTATCTGAATCAGGTGAGGATTATTATTTTCTAAAGATAAGGGTTTCTACATCTCCCTCACAAATTTTTATTTTCTTCCCCTAGTAATAAATTTTCACATCATATTTTGAGATCCATTCTATAATGAGAATTATATCAAAGTGAAACATAGGTATGATAGCTAGGTCGACCCATAATGCCTTTTAGATGTCCTAATGAGGATTTATTTAAAATTCATTTTAGTATTGAGACTTCTATCACATGTTTTTACTAATAAATCACATATTAAATCAAAACTGAAATATATAATTTTATTATAAAACTGGGTAGATATAAAAGAGTGAGAGGATCTTGGTTCAAATAAAGAATTGGATAAATTTTATGATTGGATTAATGTACCTACCACCTAATAATTTTATCCTTCTACTATAGCTTTAGTGATCACATAAACATGGTAATATCCCCATTAAATCTTCTGTGGTAGATTCCCTTGACTCATTGGGAATTTTTTTGAGTAGTGACATGTCTCCATAAAGGTGAAACATTTAACATAATTTTTTCTTCCTTCCCCTTTCAATATTCAAAATGTTGATCATTTTCTCTACATTTTCTCCCCCCTTAAATAATTTCCTAGAGTTATTTTTACCACAGTTGTTACATGTTAGTGATTTCGTCATTCTTATATTATCTGTTGATTCATTCCATTTTTAGGGTGTATAGAAGACATATTCTTCTCTTTTCTTCCTTTAAATATTTTTTATCTTGAGAAGTCTTATTTTTTTTGATGGGGCATAAAACTATCTCTTCATATGATGAAAAAGATAGAGAAAACAATGACCTTTAAATATTTTTATAGAGTCCTTAAAATATGTGTCAATTTTTCACTCTGTGTTTTGTATATAATCCATATAAAAATTATCTCTCCTTGTAAAGGTATAATTATTAGCTACAATATTATATTATTTCTTTTTAATTAAGCTAATGAAATTTCTATTCATATAAATTATTTAATCACAATAAATTTTATAGTGATGAATGATTCCTTAAATATTATATATTCCATGAGTTATATTTCTTATTCCTCTCTAGTATTATGGATAATGGTCTGCCTTTGATCAATATCACCTTAGAGACATTACATAGCAACTGTAACCTTTTCATTTTCACTACATCCCATGGTCATAAATATATTCTCTAGAGATATAATCCATCACTCAAATTCAATTGGATTGGTAGTCAAACTAAATGACTGGGGATTCGTGTACATAAAGTAGTCTATCATATGATATTCTCTATATATAATAGCTTTCTAAATTAAGGAATGGTTATTTTTCTTATCTTTATTATGATTTTCTAGTATCTCCATTATTGTATCTCTTAAAATACAAGATGGATTGGTTTCTTAAACAGGGAAATATATTCATTTTTGACAAGTATTTTTACTATTAATCTATTAAAGAACCATTTCTAAATAATGGAATATATTGGATTATCTCATAAAATCATGAATATCAATTTTGGAATAACATTAATTAAAAATTAATTCATTTTAAATCATAAACATTGGTTTTCCTTTATACATCCATTCTATTTAATCCTTTATAATGGTTTGTAAAGAAAACGATAAATATCATTCGCTTATCCACCAATATTGTCAAACAAGATGTACAATAAATCCTGTTATCTTGTACAATGTTACAATGATTCAGGCTCGATGTACCTTGTCATAGTTTTTAACCCTAGGAATATCTATGCTTGAACCACGTCGACTTGTATTATCATCACAATAATGTATTTTTTGGAAGACTGTCATAATTTATATCTTAAAAAAATCTAGTATTTTCTTTTAAAATTATCCACAATGTTTATCTAATGGTATGTTCTGAATTCAATATTTTCTATATCTAGTTTCCTCTGTTGTGGATACACCTCCTTTTATACCAGCTGTAATGCCCCATCCCCTGATGGTTGGAGTAGGTGTATTATATTTTTACATTGGCATGATTATAAGGAATAAAATCCAAAAGGACCAATAAATTTATTATTTCTTGAAAACTATATTTCATACAAGATACCCAAATTACATTGGGAAATAGTATATAAAACTTGATCCTTATTAAAATGTATAAAATTTTATTCTTGAATGAATATTGAATTTTTTTACATAGAATGGTGAATGGAAAAAAATATGGGTGGTCTAAAATGATCATTAATAGTAATTGAGATGGAAAAAATAATGAATTTATGAGATTAAATTGAAATAGAAAGGTAAATAACTGATCATATTTCCATTGAAATTACTTGATAATGAATATCCAATTTGGAAATGTGAGAAACTGTAACACATTCCATTTAATAAATAATCTAATATTGAAATACATCCATCGAAATGTTTATTTAATAATATCATTGATAGTAATAATAAATGAATTTTATATAATTTAAATTCTTTATTATTAAATTTCATGTTTCCTAAGTACATGATGAATTTTCCTTTATGATAAGATAGTTTAAACTATTCTGGTTTGGCCAAATGATTCCTCTCTTGAGACTATCGATTTATTAATGGGCTTGCATTAACTTATCCCCAACCTATATGGATTGCATTAAACATTCCACAAAACCTTTATTTATTTTCCAAATAATTCCCTATATATAAAATAACTGATTTAATTAATGAATATCTTTCCTTATAAAATATATGTATTTCATAAATGATACAAATTTATCTATAATTCCCCTATTAATCAAATAAATATCAATGTTAATAACATATGTAATAATGTTATAAATATTAATAAATAATAATATACACTTCATTATAGTATGTATATGTACGTACAATAAAAATGAACACAAGGAAGTGGTTGTTTCAAGAGAAAGTTATCAATCACAAAAGAAAGGGAAATTTCATTGATAACTTTTACCACATGGTAATTGTCATGAAAAAAACCATGGATAAGATAATTCCTAGTGAATCCATAAATACCATAATGATAAATGGATTAGTTATATAATATATAAAAAATGGGTAGTAGATACACCACATAAAATAAGTAAGTGGTGAATGTAACATTTACCTCATAGATGTAAAAAGTGCAATGAAAATCTCTTACCATGCATTTACTTTTGTGTGAAAATCCTTTGAAATCATATAAAATGGTTTAAAAAATTCTACTAACTTATTCATGTACCGTATTAATATTTATTATATCATATATTATCCTATTATAATTTCATATTACCCATTTGTTAGTAATATTTTATTATTTTCCCTATTTCATGTGTTAATTGCCTTGTTTCCCAAGTATGTTATGACTTCTTACTTGTTGTTTCTATCTTGGTTTAATAATTTCTATAATTTAAACCTTGATTTAAATATCATATATATTCATTATATATATATATATATATTTATAATAATACATAATATTTTGAGATAAGAAATGAAAGGTACTATTCATGGGGATGGTATGTCGTATATATGGATGAATGCTAGACTAATTTCATTGTCATATTAAAATAATTAAAAGTAAATGAAATATATGTATATTATAATTCCATTATCAAATCAATTTCATATATTTTAGATATGTTTTTATTAACATCCTCTATATGTTCCATGTATACTGTGAACTAATCGTATCGCTTTGAGGAGATGAAAGTACACACATCCACAAACGATGTTGTCATTTTTACACAATATAGAAACAATGAAGGTATGATCTAATAATTACAAAGAAAAGAAGAAATTATAAATATAATATACATCATATATAAATAGATTGTACTTAATATTTTCCCACTTGAGAGGTTTTAAAGGGAAAATGAATAATTATCATTTCGTGAGGCGGTAGTGTGTCATATACAAAAATAATAGGTTTGTTTTCCATTAGATGGATGTATGTGTAAATGATGTTTAAAAAAGTAAACTAAAAACGTCTCAATATTATGAGGAAAAATAATTTATTATATAATATTGGAATATGAATATTTTATTTGGTGGTGAATGTATATAAATAAAAGAGCTTGAGGAAGTATTTTACATATTATTTGAGTAACACCTTTTTGGTTTCCAAAAAATCGATTCTGTGGATGGATTCTTAAAAAAATTGGTGATTCCAAGTTCATGAGAGTGATTTTGGGAGATTATTTTATTAGATATTGGTTTATCCCAAGGGTTTAATAGGTGTTAATATGAGGGAGGGGTGACATTCATTTTTATTGTGGTAGAGAAGTGGAATTCTTGTAATTTTTTAAAAAGTGAATTCCAAAAACATTTTTCTATTGAAAGTGGCTCCAATAATGTTAAAAATTAGATAAAATGTATTATAGGGTCGTTATATGTCCATCCAATGTATTTTGGACAAATGTACAAGTCATTTTTTGGACTTATGATTAAGGTTTAGTCTCTTACTAAGCTAATTCTTCTCTTAATCACTATAATTAATTTTAATTACAATCAGTAATATATTTTTTCAAAAATAAAAATAAGTATATCATTTTAAACATCATAAATAACAATTTTTCAAAATATGAAATCCATGTTTCTAAATTCCTATCAAAAAAGTGAAATAAATTAAATTAAAATTAATCCCGCAAATATGGAGATAGTGCGGGTTTTTAACATAAAAAGGTTAGAATGTTTTCTTTGTTTTTATATCCAATTTCAAATTGAAATTAATTTTAATGACAAAAATTTTATTAATTGATATATATTTGATAATGTTTATGTTTAATAAAATTTAAATATAATTTATTATTATAAATAAATAAAATAAAAAAGCAGTTTTGAATTATAATTCATTATTTTTCATTATTAATAAAAAATAAATAACTCAGAAAAAAATAAAATATTCACCTTAAATAAATATTAATGTTCATATTTTCAGAATTATTTTTATTTTTTCATCTTAAATTTATAATTGTTTCAAAATTAAAAATTAATAATGTTGTGCCATTAATGAGACGTAAAATAGCCTTTATTAAAACATATTTTTTATGTATCAAATCAATATTGTTGTTATCATATGTCAATAAAATATTATTGTTTATTTTAAAAATATTTTATTATATATATGTAATATAAATTTACTAAATATATTCCATAAAAAAATTTGAATTTAATTAACTAGAAAATACATGACTGGATGGTTTTTGTTTAAACCTATTTTTATGTGCATTTCTAGATATAAACAAAAATAAATAAATTATAATAGGGAAATATGTTAAATTCATAGAGTCCCATAATAAAATCCAAAAGTACCATTTATTTTAGAAAAGTTTTAAATCCAGATAACAGGTGTGATACCTAAATTACTTTTTGAAATTAAGAATAAAACCTAATATATAAGAAATACTAATAAACTGCATCCTTAAAAATCATTCCATGAATTCATCTTCATATCATGGCGAAAGTAAAAATTATAAGGGTGATAAAAAATGATCATTACTATTAATTCCAATGTAATAAATAATGAATCAATAATAAACATAAACATTGAATTGTAAAATATTGACAACACACTCTACTGAAATATCTGGATAAGGCATAATCAATATGAAAAGGTAAATAACTGTAAGACCTTCTATTTAATAAGCAAACTAAAATTTAATTATATACATAGATAATTTCAAAAAAATTATCAATTATAATAATAATTAATAAATTCTTAATAATAGAAATGCGTAATTTTTAGACACCTTGTATCTTTATTACATGGTATAGTTACTCTCAAGACCATTTAGAAGACGGTTTAACATATTGAGTAGAAACCTATATAATTTAGCAAACTGATTTGTCTCATGAGATAATTGATGCATCTAGGGGATATATATAACTGGGACACACCTATTTAATAACAATCCAAATCATTTCTTATATATTGATCAATCAATTTAAATTTATTAACAAGGTTCTTTATCAAATATCTATATTGAGTAAAAGATAGAGAGTTACCAATATTTCCTGAGTTAGGGAAATAACTGTCAAGTAAACACCATAAGTAAATAATTTTATAAGGTTTATGAAAAAATTACAACCATCACATAAGAGTAATGATATCTACAATAAATGTGAATTCCAGTGGAAAGGGGTCATATGTATTGATTTTTTCAAGATAATGTTAAAAATCACAAAAGAAAGATATATTTCAAAAAAACACTTAAAAATTGGTAATTTTCTTGTCCACATTTATTGGATTATATAATTAAAACTAAAAACATAAATTCCATGATGATATAAGGATTCATGATATTATATATTAACCGGGTTATTAGATACACAACACAAAATATGTAAGTACTGAATATTGCATTTATCCTATTGATATCAAAAAGTGAGAAGATAATCCCTTATTAGTTGGTAACATTTGAATTATAATAACTCTAAAAGATAAAAAATCAAATGAAATTGTAAATATAATGAATATAAATATATACATGATTTAAAATACAACAAAGGATGTATATAAACAACATAAAAGAATAATGTGGTGAAATTTTTTTATTCCTCAGAGAATGAAAATTGTGACACGAATATCTTACTTTGAGTTTGAACCAGAGTCCATGACCATGTAAATTTGGTCCTAAATGTTATTAAAAATAAAAATAACAATAATAATACTTTTTAAATCTTGTATATGGAACCCATTACATGCCCGAAGTCTAGAGGCAAATAGTTTGGTAATTGAGTTTCTAGAAGCATAATGAAAAACTATAACATTTTAAACACCCCACAATAAATAATGAATAAAATACTCTATAACAACATTGAATACATGAGGATCACATAGATGCTACGATCAAACACCTCCGCACTGGAGCATCACCGGCCAAAACCTCAAAGTTCACACAACCCACCATTACTGTGCCCAGCTGCTTCCACAGAGTGTCGTCCGAACACCCTTGCTGAACGACCACCCCTACCTCCAGAAAAGGCTCAGATCTGATTGGAATCACCAGATATAATATACATCTAACCATTGAGGGTGTAAATGGACATCCATGAGATGCACAAGGAAAGTATATGAGGCAACCACCACACTAGCTGTAACGTCCCGGTTCTGGAAGCCACCCAGAGGCACCCCGTACCCAGTTGGTCACATGGCCTCAAGCGCATTTCCCTAAACACCAAAGGCTGCTAACTAGCAGCGAGGGTCTTGGGTATGATAATGGAAATACTATGCCCTCATTGGAAGAGTACGCAGTGGAAGTAAACAAATACATTCAAGAGAGGAAGAAGTAATAATGACATATATCAGTAAACATTGGAATACTGATAGAATAAACTGGAGCGCGTATATAAAATTATTCAGGATACATATGTCTAGGAAAGTAGAGAAACAAAGCACAATGTTGAAATATAGTACTAAACCAAGTACAAAAGAAAACAGAAATCAGCTCCACAGCATCGTAAGCCTATGCTTGGTCCTTTGCTCTCCAGCTCCACAACATGTCAAGTACCTGAAGTAGTAGGGCATGTTCCCTTGCCTATACTTACAACAATATAATCTGTTTGGGCCCAAATTCATAGCCCAAAAAGGGTGTGAGACTAAATCCTAGTAGGAAACCACCACAAGATCTCTACCTAACAGTCAGTGAAAATATATGGATGTTAATAAGTAAAAAGAGTTCAGTAAACAAGGAAGTAATCCACATCACACAAATCCACAGTTTCAAAGCATTCAAAAACCACTTATCTAGTACGGTGGAAAACACAATAGGTAACCCTCTGGGAAGTACTCACAGCATATCCCCTCTTGTCCTACCTAGTATCAAGAAAGAAAGTAACCCAAAAGGCATCCCTATAGGATGTACTCATAGTCTATCCCCTCTTGTCTTACCTAGGAACACAAGCAACCCTCTGGGTAGTATACTTAGTCTAACCACTCTGGTTCAGCTTATGAGTAGACCTTCTGAGGAAGCACTCACCATCAATTCCCCGTATTGTCTCGTAAAAGTACTAATGGAACTCTAGGGAAGCACTCAAGGTCTCATTTCCCCTATGACCTGCGTCAAGGAACTATAGACACTATGAATAATCACTCAATGCCAATCCCCCCTGTGGTCTCACATCATAAATTAAAACAGAAACTCTAGAGAATCCCTCAAAGTCTATTCTTCCAATGGTCTATACACGTGGTTCTCATGGCCCTGTGTAAGTCTAGAAAGTGTAGAAGCACGGAACATCCAATGTAAAACTATAAAACTACTTGTCTATAATTCTACAACACAAAAACATAACCGAACAACAACAAAACAATCCTACCATACTAGGAATGGGAATGTAAACAGCAGCCTAACAGGAAAATAAGACCCAAAGGTAAAAATAGGCAAAACATGCATTGGGAAAACATCCAAATAATAACAATTCACACTATTCACAATCAATAATCATCTACTCATGCATAAAAGTATTGCATAGAAACAATAGAACCAAAATGGTAAAGTTTCAATACCCCGTTCATGGGTATTGGTATGTTTTGAACATAAAACTCAAAAAAAAAATCAATCGAAAGGCACAAACCACCTACCTCGGGGTTAGGATATCTCTATTTGTGATCCTCAAATCAGAAATCTCCTTATAATTCCATAGATATTTAAAAACGTCTACAATATTCAACCGATGATAACATGAAAAACAAGAGAAATAAAGGAATGCAGTTCCAACAGAAGAGAGAACTCATCGATTCCATTCCAACACAACTGACGATGTTCGATTCAGAGGACGGATGGAGGATCTAGGGCTTGTCGAAGACCCGTGGCTACTTGATGCTCTCGGATGAACAAGGTTGAGAAGGAGATGGTTCTGTCCATCTGACGCGACCCCGGTGCATTTAATGAAAAAAATACATGGAATGTAATTTTGAAGTACACGGTGTGTACTCTCCATTTCCATACTCTGATTTAGGTGTCCTCCATGTCATCACACATGGCTGTGTGCAAGGATGCTACACAACTAGCAAACAGCTACCCACGGTAACCAAGTACATGGAGTGTACTCATAAAGTACACAACGTGTACTTCAAAAATTTCCAGAAACTCTTATTTTCTCAAAAACTCCTCAGAAAAAAACATACTTGAAAAGAAGAATAGGGTTTTTAAAATCTTCTCCCTTAACGAAATTCATCATCGAATTTTCCTAGCACAACATAGAAGAAGAAAATTCGAACAGTTCTAGCCACTATGCTAATACATCGGCCTCCCACTGCCAAGTCTTGTCCTACACCCGCTCGTGTTTCCATAGCACTCATACTAGATAAACATACCATCCACAGAGAACCTTTGTACTGTGATCCACAATCCGGATAGGATACTCCTCAAATGACGTATCTAATTAGAGATCATCCTCCTTAGGTTGAAAGATATGAGACGGGTCTGAAAAGTAACATCAGATCTAAGAAACGTGAAAAACGTCGTGCATATCCCAGTACCTTTGGGGTAACTACAACCGATAGGAAACCAGAAAAACACTTTCCAAAACCTTAAATAGACTGATGTACCTCGGTGAAGGCTTACCCTGTCTCCTATTCCACTTGTGTCCTAACCTCAGTGTAACAGGCAGGAAAACCTGATCGCTGACCTCAAACTCCAAAGGCCATCTTTGTTGACCAAAATAAGACTTCTATTGAGACCGTGTAGTATCAATCCTCTTCCAAATCAACTCTATATTATCTGTGGTCTCCTGAAAAAGATGTGGTCCCAGCAAAGCTGCCTCTCCTACCTCCAGACAACATAAGGGTGATCAACATGAACTACCATACAAAGCCTCAAAAGTTTCCATCTGAATAGTTGTTTGAAAACAATTATTATAGGAAAACTCTACAAGAGGTATTTGCTTCACCCAAGAACCTCTAAAATCCAGAATGCATGCTTGGAGCATGTCCTCAAGCACCTGAATCATACGCTCAGACTAGCCATCAGTCTTGGGGTAGTAAGATATACTCTAAAGTACATGTGTACCCAATGACTTCTAAATCACCAACCAGAATCAAGAAGTAAAATGTGAATCCCCATATGATACGATGGAGTGTGGAACTCCATGTAGATGTACAATCTCTCGAATGTACAACCGTACCAGCTCATCAACACTAAAGGTCTTCCTGATTGGAAAGAAGTGAGAAACCTTCATGAGTCTCTCTATGACAACCCAAAATGCATATTTCCCTTGAGGCTACATCAGCAAACCGGTCATGAATTTCATAGGGACATCATTCCACTTACACACAAGAATTAGTAACTTCTGAAAAATCCATACTAGTTACTGATGCTCCTCCTTCACCTGCTGACAAGTGGAACACCTCATGATGAAACCAAAAACATCCCTCTTCATACATGGCCAGTAATATTGATGGTGTAGATTATGATACATCTTGGTGATGCCAAGATGAACTTCCCAAACTGAGGAATGAAAACCCCGCATCAGATCCTCGCATATGTCTGCTGGCACCCATACATGCCCCGGGAAATGAAAGATATCATCCTCACCTACGGTCCATCTAAGAATAGTGTCTTTTCCTGGCACTCTCTCTCTTAGGACTACGCATTCAAAATCTGATAGCTACCTCATTCGAACTCAATCCATAATAGTATAGGTAATAGCTACAGAAGAAAGAAATGTTTTCCCCTGACGGTCGTGCACCTCCAAATGCATCTCATAGAATAGAGCCATAAGCTGCCACTCACTGCTTGCCTCCTGAACTGACTGTATCTGAGTCCTACTAAAAAAATCTACCACTGTGTTTCCTTTACCAAGCATATAGTCATGCTCAATGTCAAAGGACTGTAGATACACAACCCACCTATGCTGTCTCAAATTCAGATTACGCCGAGTGAAGATGTGCATGAGAGTTTTTTGGTCAGTGAAAACCACAAAATGATATCCCAGAAGATAATGTCTTCGACAATGTAAGGAATGAACAATAGATTCCAACTCCAAATTGTGCCTTGGTTATTCCTCTTATGTGGCCTCTACTACCGTGACCCGTACGCAACGACTCCATCACCCTGAAAAAGCACAGTTCCCAACCCTATAGTAGATGCATCACAACATATATTATAGAACTTGATCGGCTCTCGAAAGACTAGTATTGGTGATGAAGTCAACCTCAATTTCATCTCCTGAAAGGCTGACTCACAAGAATCTGACAACATGATCTTCGCACGTTTCTTGGATAGACCTATAAGCGATACTGCTACACCTGAAAAGTCTTGTGAGAAATTTCTGTAATATACAGCCAACCCTATATAACTTAGCACCTCAAAGATGATCTTCATCTGCTCCCAAGAAACTACCTCTCTCACTTTTTATAGGTCTATTGATACCACTACCTCTAAGATAACATGACCCAAGAAGTGAATCTGATCTATCCAAAAGTGGAACTTTGAGAGTTTAGCATATAACTGATGTTCTCTCAGTGTACTCAAAATGATCTCAAGATGGATAGCAAGGTCATGTTGAGTGTGAGAGTACACCAAGATATCGTCTATGATGACCACCACGATGGAACCAAAGTATGGATGGAACACTTGGTTCATCAGTTCCCTGAAAACTGCAGGAGCATTCATGAGACCGAATGGCATAACCAAGTACTCGTATAGACCATACATGCTCCAAAAATTTGCAAGAGGTATATCTGATGGTCTGACACGCAAATCAGGATAACCTAACCCCAATTCAATCTTCAAGAACACCCAGGATCCTCGAAGTTGATCAAAGGGATAATCAATTCTAGGCAAGGGATATCAGTTCTTTACTGTCAATTGGTTCAACTTCCGATAGTCCAGACAAATCCTGAGGGTACCGTCTGCCTTCTTCACAAACCGGATAGGCAAACCCCAAGGAGATGCACTGGGGAAGATGAAAAACTTTTCTTACAACTCCTCGTATTTTTTCTTGAAATCTTTAAACTCAGATGTCACCATCCTATAAGGAGGAATGGACACCAGTACCGCTCCTAGAACAAGGTCAATCTAGAAGTATACCTCATGATTCAGAGGCGAACATGAAAAGTGCTCTGGAAATACATCTCTCAAATGATACAACACTAGAATAATGTCTAACTATGAAGTCCCCTAGTAATCCAGATAAAGACTAGAAAGCTGGGCTGTAACTCCTCCCAACCCATGATGCTCTGGACCCGCTCTGCTCTCCTGGACATCCCATTCACCCCTGTAGAGAAAAGATCCACCTTTTGGTGATATGAATCTCACCCTATGGTGAAAACAATCGACAACTTCCTAGAATGGAACTAACGAGTCCGTCTCGAGAATGACATCATATCATGTCATATCTAGGACATAGAGGTCCCAGAAGAAGTGACATCCACCAACCTACAGAGGGAACTCTCTACAATGATGTACACTAGCCGTTCTAGTCCCTAATGGAGTGTCTAGAATCAAGATATCAATAGATAAAAGATGCATATCCCAATGCTCTCCACGATAGAAAAAGATATAATGCTATGGGAAGCCACTGTATCAAAAAGAGATGATGATAAGACTGAGGCTACTAAGATCGTACCTAGAATGGTAGAAGGTCTGGGGTCATTCTCCTGCTGGGTTTGCTCCATTGAAAATGTATGGCCTGTATCGTAGCCCTGTGACCCTACCTGACCACTCTGAGCTGATCTTCCCTGATTTCGGTGAAAACCGGGTGACTGGATACCACAGCCACGACCTCCACCTCGGCCTGAACGGCTAGAAGAACTCTAGTTCCCAGACTGGTGAGAAACTGGTGGTGCAGCTCCTAAATGAGGAGTCCTAGAAGAACCCCTGTCACTAGCTTCCGGAGTGAAGATCAGACAGAATCACTGAAGATGACCCATATTTCCGCAAGGTTGGAACTCCACTGGGTCTTTTGGGAAATGTGGCCACATATGCCCACAATTTCTGCACTAATAACACACCACCTGACTACCAGAAAAGTGTATCTCCTCCTCAGATCCCCACACGAAGACTCTCTATGGTGCTTCCTTCTATTAGTAGGAGGAACACTAACCCCAGATGTCGAGCCGCCCTAGATCACAACTCCAGAATCCCTCATATTGTGCTATGTGATCAGTGCCTGGTTGAAAATTGAAGTGATTGATGTCAGCCGAAAGATGTTCACCTAAGATCGGATGTCGTGCCTCAGACCACCCTCTAACATCCTCACCATGAATAGTTGATCAACTCTTAGAATAGGTGTGAAGTGATGCATCTCGGTAATGCGGGAGGAATACTCCATAATAGAAGGAGTACCCTGCTCCATACTCATAAACTCCTAGGCTCAATCGGCCCGTAGGGTCTCTGGATAGAAGTAATCAAAGAAGATGCGCTGAAACTCATCCCAAATCATAACATGTTGTCGTCCCGCCTACGAGATCACATCCCAAAACCTATTGGAAGGGTCTCAAATCATATAGGTAGTGAGCTTGACTCTCCTATCTAGAGGCTTCTCCATATGCTCAAAGATCGTAAGCATGTTTTCTAGCCATGAATCTGCAATATGAGGTCCTCCTTCCCTTGAGAAAGTGGGAGGATGCTGTAGTTGGATGACCCACATCAAATCCTCTATCAACGGTGCGGGAGGCGGTCCTCCCTGAAAGGTCTGCATCATCCTCAAGAATCTCTCCCTGAGCTATGCCTCAGCACCTATGTCTGGTACAACGGATGGTGCCAAGGCTAACACAACTAGAGGATCTGCAAGTGGTCCCTAATCGACCATGTCCAGTGTCTAATCACCACATGGCAACCGAAATACAACCATAGGACGTCTCAGTGGCATGACACTGCAAGGTCAAGCACACAACTTATATCACGATATCATGGACTAAAAACATGGAGTGTAGGAAGGGAACAAGAGAAAGAAATCACTCAAGTTGTACAGAACATGACTACACGGCATGTACATTTCTTACATAGCATGTTCCCTTATGTCATTTACATGGGCATGTACTCCTACCTAAACTGGTCATGTAACACCCCAAACACATAGTGTGTACTTGAATCCTCTTACCCTACCCGAGTCCTTCTACACAGTTAAGCAACATGTCTCTCGTAAAAGAAGACTACACGGAGTGTAAAATACCTACACGGTGTGTACTAGACAAGCTTCATGTGGCATGTGTTGTTAGTAACATGGACTGACACACAACTCACACTACACAGTGTGTTCCAGACAGACACGGTGTGTATGAGAAAGGATAACACCGACCTGTGTTGTTCGTGAAATGGCCGACTACCTAGGTCAGAATACATGGAATGTTCAAGGTGGACACAGTGTGTACGTGAGTGGGGAAGTCCATCCTGTGTTGTTTGTGACAAGGCCAGGTACCCGGGTCAGACTAAACGGTGTGTTCATCGGGGAAACGATATGTAGGTGAGAGGGTAACTCCAACCCGTGTAGTGTGTGCACGACCGGGTACCTGGGTTAGACCACACGGCGTGTTCACTCCAGATTTTTTCCAATACTGTGTCTCTAACCACACAACCAATGACACGATAAGAGACTACACAGCGTGTACATAATGTACAATATGTGTACTAAAAAAATTTCATCCTGAACAGAAGAACACAGGGTGTGTACTTAACATTACACGGCGTGTATTCATGGGTTTTCCTGACAGTAAGCCCCATAAACTACACCAGAAACCAGAAAACATTGGAATAAGCATTGAATGTGCCAAATTATGATCTGTGAGGGCCCATAGTCCCGAAAATCAATGTTTGGAATCTTATACAAGTTATAGAATGGAAAAAAATGAAATGATCCACCAAATTCTGGTCTATGAGGGCCCATAACAGATCAAGACCCAAATTTTGGCGTTCTTTCAAGAAAATAACTACACAAACAATACCCTATCAATTAAAATGTATTTCAATCCCAGCAACTATCACAACAACTTGCATATTTTACACATCATCTATCACAACAATGTACAACCGCTAATGCATCCTAGATGGCATGGAAAAAATGCATGACATGAAATTTCTTACAATTGCCTATATGATGCATGAGATGACATACACTTATCTCACCGAGATGCAAAAGAAATAGAACCTAAATAACATCAACAATAAAAACACAAATAATCTGAATCACTCATGGTCAAATTAGATTAACTGTAATAATATAAATACCAGAAAAAATGCAATTTAAACGAGGTAGATTATCTTTTCCCTCTACATGGGTTAGCTACTCCCGGGTATGCCTTATTACCAAGTACCTATTCCATCACATCCCTGTCTAAATGATCTGAACAGTAAGTCAAGAGAATAGGGTTTCACTAATACAATTTTTAACGGCTGAGTCCAACCCACTATCATGATATTGTCCACTTTGGGCCTAGCCTACATGGTTTTGTTTTTTCCTTGGGTTCTGGCCCTCAGACACCCCCAAGGAAAAGGCCCCTTGATGGGAGAGGTATCCACACCTCCTTATAAAGGGGTGCATCATGATACTACTCTTTCAGTGTGGGACTGCTATAACCCACCCCCTATAAGGGCCCAACATCTTCGCTGGCACATCAAATGGACACCGACTCTGATACCACGTTTTAACATCCCTGTTTCAGAAGCTACCCAGAGGTGCCCCATACACAGTTGGTCAAATGGTCTCAAGCGCATTTACCTGAATTCCAGAGGCTTCTGACTAGCATCGAGGGCCTTGGGTATGATATTGGGGAAACTATTCCCTCATTGGAAAAGTATGCAGTGGAAGCAAACAAATACATACAAGAGAGGAAGAAAAAACAATGACATACAACAGTAAACATTGGAAGACTGATAAAATAAACTGGAGAACATATATAAAATGATGCATGATACATTTGTTTAATAAAGAAGCGAAAAAATTACAATGCTGAAATACATTACTAAACCATGTACAAAAGAAAACAGTAATCAGCTGCACAACATTGCAATCCTAAGCCTGGTCTCATGCTGTACAGCTCCACAACATGTCATGTACCTGATGTAGAAGGGCTCTTTCCCGGGTCTATACCCGCAACAATATAATATACTTTGGCCCAAAATCATATCCAAAATAGGGTGTGATACTAAAAACCATCAAGCAAGCAAGTAACACAACAGGTAACCCTATGGAAAGTACTCACAGCCTATCCCCTCTGGTCCTACCTAGAAACAATAGCAACCCTCTGTGTAGTACACTCAGTCTAAACCCTCTGGTTCAACATAAGAATAGACACTCTGAGGAAGCACTCACTATAAATCCCCCCTATAGTCTTGTAATGGTACTAAAGGCACTCTGGGGAAGAACTCAATGTCTCATTCCCCCATGTGGCCCGTGTTGAGGAACTACAGACACTCTGAGGAAGCACTCAACATTAATTCCCCATGTGGTCTTGCAACTTAAATTAAAACAAACACTCTAGATAATCCCTCAACATCCATTCTCTTTATGGTCTATACACAGGGTTTTCACGACCCTGTGTAAGTCAATCAAGTGTAACAGTGCGTAACGGCCAAGGTAAACCTCAAGAACTACTTGGCTATAATTCTTTAGCACAACTGCATAATAGAACAATAGCCACACCATCCTACCATACTAGGCATGGGAATGTAAACAACATCCAAACCAGCAAACAGGACCCAAAGGTCAAAACGGGAAAAACATGCCTGGGAAAAACATCTTAAAAACTATAATTAATACTATTCATAATAAATAATCATCTACTTAGGCATACTAGTATAGTAGAGAAACAATAGGGCTAAAATTGTAAATTCCCAATATCCCGTTCATGGGTATTGGGAGAATTTACACATAAAACTCAAAAAAATTCAACAGAAAGGCACAAACCACCTTAGTCGGGGTTAGGATATCGCTATATGTGAACCTCAAATCTTGAATCTCCTTAGAACTCCGTAGATCCAAGAAAATTTCTAAAACGTTCAACCCACAATAACTTGGAAAAGAAGATATGGGGTTCCAGTAAAAGAGAGAACTCACCGATGTTATTCCAACGCAACCGACAATGTTCTATTCAGAGGACTGGTGGAGGCTTAGGGGATCATCAAAGATCTACAACTGCTTCACACTCTTAGAAGAACTATGTTGAGAAGGAGATGGTTTTGTCCATCAGATGTGACCCCGGTGTGTTTAATGAAAAAAAATGCACGAGATGTACTTTTTAAGTACACGATGTGTACTCTCCGTTTCTGTACTCTACTTTAATCAGCCTCCAGGCCATCACACATGGCCGTGTGGAAGGATTCTATATGTCCAACACACGACTACCCGTGGTAACCGAGTACATGATGTGTACTCATAAATTACATGGATTGTAGTTCAAAAATTTCAAGAAACTCCTCTGTTATCAAAAACTACAGGGAAAAGAAAAACATACATGAAAAGAAGATCTGAGTTCTTACAATAGCGCTCCTCTGTCCAGTGAGGGATCTTGATGCTGCCTGAGATCCACGATAAGATCCCACATGAACACTAGATTGAAGCCCTCATGTCACCCTTTCAACCCCAATTCCTAAAACCCATGCCATTGGCTGCAACATCAATACTGGACCATGACCCTGACACCACAATATAAATCACAACTGGATCAATTCTAAAAAAATAGATCTATTACAGATATATGGAAAGAAATTCCATAGACCATGGAGGGGAACTGGAGACCCCAATAATAGGTCGGAATCACCAAATTTGATTCTGATATGAAAGAAAAGGGAAACAATAATGCATGAATGATTGAATATCATCACATTGAGGATGAAATAGTGAATACATCAAAAAATGATTTTATCATATTCCCAAAAAATAAAAAGCATGAAGTTATGCATTATATAAAAAATAATAAATCATAACTTCATAATAAATATAATATATATCATATAAATTTTTAATTTCCATCATAATTCCAATCCTAGATAGGTGTAAAAGAAAAAAAAGAATGACATCATTTCATGAGGTCGTAGTTCACTATAAACATGTATGATAGATTCATTACCCATTTAATTGATGTTTTATTAGGTGTACATAGAAATCATAAGAAAATAATAGTATATTTGAGGATATATTTTTCTTTATATAATCATTTAATAGTAATAATTTATTTGTTTTAGAAAAAAATGATCATTGAAATATGTTACTTTTTTTTAGTTGAATCCTTTTGGTTTAAACCAAAAGACTTCCTTAGGATTCTATATTCCTAATTTAATGATAATATGTTGATTAGATATAATTTCCATTATTTCTTTGTATGTGTTTCTTTTGAGCCAAATTTTCTAATTGTTGTGAGAAAGGGGAAGAGATAATGACCTTTTATAGTAGAGGGGGAGTGGCATTCTTGTAGTTCATAAAATTTAAACACTATTGGGAGGTATCCCTTACCTTATGTGATTAAAAAATGGGAAAATAATGGTTTAAACTAAATTTATAGTTTTTATAATTCTCCCAAAAAATATGTGAATTTTTAGAGTTTTTAGTACCTTGTATTTATGTTTCCCTATATTTTTTATTTTTGTATTTCATTTAGGTATCTTGTATTCCATTCTATGTAATTTTAGCATTAAGACTAAATTAATGTTAGATTTATTAAAAAATATTGACTGAATAAAATATAAATATTTTATAAATTTTACAAAATAAAAAAACTGTATTTTTTAGAAATTAATTTTAAAACACTCGCATGTAACACGCAAAACCACACCTTTATCTCAAACCATGCTAATAGTATTTTTACTATTTAAGGGTCAAGATGTTCACTATAAAAGTTAAATTGGTTCATAAATAGACCTTATTTTATATTTTTTATCATTTAAAAATCAATTGGATGAATATTGTCTTCTTATCCGATTAGAAATATTCATTTAAAATATCCTTTCTTATAAAATAACATTAATTTCATTTTTGAAATTATTTACATAATTTAAATTAAAAAATATCATAAAAATTTATGGAATTAAAAGATATTAATTAAAATGATATCATCCAAGACATATTCATCAACTAAAATAATGTTACACATTGATTTATTCAATTTTATTCATTTTTTATTTTTTTGTATCATTTATTTTATTTTATTATTACTAAATAATCATTGGGATGGTGTTTATTAAGAAATTTAAGTGTCTAATTCATATATTAAAATTAATTAAAAATAATAATGATAAATAATAACGATAATTATAATAAATTTATCTTTTAAAATTAAATTTGTAACCTAAGATGTGACATTTCTTCCATATCTCATGGCCATATAATTCCTAATGGTAAAGAAAGATCTTTTTTTGTCTTTTTTCCTTACTTAACTTTTTATATGGGTCACATTTAGGAACATGTATCATAATAAATCATAGCATTATAACCCAAAGTCATAAGGGTTGAAATATGTCAATCCAATGGGTGCTTTAAATGTTTTGGGTTATTTATAAAAGTTATATTCTATGTGTAATCAATAAGTATGCTAGTTTTTACCTTAATCATTGTAATTAATTTTATAATAATTCATTAATCATTTTGATCAAAAAAATAACTTTATCTTATTATACTATAAATAATATACTTATTTATTCCATTAATATTAATTTTTACAAATTCAATTCAAATATATGGAAAAATAAAATTTAATGATAATCACTTGGTTATGGCGAGAAAACGTGTTTTTAATGTGAAAACGTTCATATTTTCACTCTGTTTTTATATCTAACATTAATATAAAAAAGTTTCCAATGAACTAAAATGTATTAATAGATATAAAATTTATCTATTTAGATTTAAAATGTTTTTGAAATATAATATAACATTATTAATTATTTAAAATACAAGATAGTTTTCAAATAAATGCCTATATTTTTAAATATTCATCAAGAAATGGAACATCTCAAAGAAATACAAAAAATCACCGTTGGATAATTTTATCATTTATAATTTCAAATAGAATATTATTTTGAATTCTGTTTTATAAATGGGAATAAATTCATTTTTAAAATATGTTCCCCTTAAAAGAATGTAAACTATGTGTTGTTGTAAAATAAGGTTACACAATGTTGTGTGTAGCATGTGATTAACATGGTGAAACATATAAATAAATAAAACATCATGATTTAAATTATTCTAAAATATAATTATTTTATTTTATTGGAGGGTTACAATAGATTTAATATATATATAGTTGGACAAAAAATGATTGATAACATTTGTTAAAAATAGATAGACAGACTGACTCTAACTGATACTTTATGTAAAATACTACACCTCATCATTCTCTTGATAAGAGGTAGATGTTTTACAAGAGTTACATGAAATCACCAAGAACCCAAATTCAATAAATAAATTAATATGGCATAGTGAACTTTTTGTGGATAATTTTCTGTTTTGAAAGTTAAAATGTGAATAAAATATTTTCAATAAATATCCATTCATCTATAAGATGCATGTGTAAAAAATATGTCTCCAATCATAAAAAAATAAAAAAAATTATAAGATTACATTAATAATAAAAAAAATACAAAATAAAATAATGACACAGAATATGGAGACCACCAAATTCCAACCAGCTAGACACTCAAACTCTATCAACTTTTCTCATGGTATCATGAAGCATCACTAAATAATAGAGATTCCTTGATATGACATGAGTCTTGTTGGATGACATAAAAAAATATCCTATTGCTCCCAAGTCATGGGAAATTATATGTTCTATATTATTTCCATGAATACAACCCAGAAAACATAACTAGGATAATAAATAGTAAGTAAATTTTATATAAAACTATTTTAAAAGTAGAAAAATTCTACTATATACACAAACTAACATGTTTGAAGGAAAAAATTTAAAAATAATGAAACCTTTCTTAATAATTTTTCATTCCCATTAACATGAATCCACACACACACACCCAACGATTCCTAGGTGATGATTTTATACTCATGTGCGGTCTCTCATCATTCCACTATGTAGCCATATGGAGCCCAATACTAAGTTCCCCGATGGAACACACCCCATCCACAAGGTAACGTCTATGAAAACACTCAAAAAAAATGGATTATAAATCACATGATATACCATTCCATATATATCCTTTATCAAACTTTACATTTTAATAAAAAAATCCGTACATTAAAACAAAACCACTAATTTAGTATCATAATTTTTAAATCGTAACCATTTTGTATCATCTAGGAATTATTCAATTTCAAAAGTTCAATAAAAAACCAAGGGAGGTTTCCATAAAAATACCAACATTGATTTCTAAATAATTTCAATTAGTTCATTTAATTTAAATGTACCCTTCATGTTATAGGTAATGTAGTGATGAGAGATAAACATATACCTCTCAACAGTTGGTGAAAATGTATAATGGTACGAAAAACTCAAGATACGAAGTTTGATAAACCTCCCTTCAATATATTTAATTATAAATCATTTAGAGTACAATAATAGAACAGATATCTATCCATAATGGACTATATTAATTATTTTAGGAGAGTTGGTATGATTGAATAAAAGAGTAATGACGACTTATCAAATAATCTTGACAACTAATATTCTATGAATATCATATGATTCACTTCCAGAATAATGTGGATCATCTCTCAAAACTGAAGAGGAAAAATATTTTCAAATATGTGGATAATATGATAATAAAATTATATAGGGGTTTTCATTTGTTTTAAGTTCAAAAATTTTTAGGTTTCAACTTTAGATAACTTGGTTATGCTACACAATTTTGGAAATCAATTAACCATCCAAAAAGTTATACTCTTTGAATCCAACCCATTTCATGGTTCCATCTCACAGTTAGAAAAACAATGTAACAATGGTGATATTAATGGTGATATTACCTATGTTCCACTTTTCATGGTTTTCCCTAGGCACTTTCACAGTTTTGAAAACCCATATTCCAAATATTTGCCTTCTAAATTACCACCGTCCTCTCATACAGAGATTCTTAGTGATGGTTCATGGGTTTTACTAATCGCCCCAACACATTGAACGTTGAAAAAATACTCCAAATCATGGAAAACCCCTCGAAATGTCTTAAAATGTTAAACTACTATTTTATAGAATCAAAATAATAGAAAAAGTCTTTTTAAAATAACCAAGGTTTCAAAACATTATTTTTTCAACATCCAATTTCTAAAATGGGTTCTTTATCCCTTGGTTTGATATGGGGTTTTAATAATATTTTTCTTCTAATATATCAGGTTTTTAGAATGAGGTAAAATATAAATGGAATATTACATTAGGGGGGATGTAATTCCCAGAAAATCAATTTTAGAATAAAAATAACCTTGATAGATTGTATAAAATGAAACACTAATCATTATAATAATTTATATATATTATAAAAATTATGGATTAAATTTTACCTAGTCATAAAATTTATAGGTATTTAATTGAGTAACTTCATCATGAAATACATATATAATTTTCATAATCAATACATGTTTATTGATTAATTTTTATAAAATAAGAACACATTTTTTTGATGAATTCATTTTTAATTAAAAAATTTATTTTCATTAAAAAATGATTTTATTTTATTTTTTATGTGGAAATTATAAAACATTTTAATAGTTTTTATAAAATTTATTTTATAAAATAAATTCCATTTTTGAAATTTTATATAATATTTATATTTGGGTAGTATTATTTAATTTTTATGAAATAATTGAATTTTTTAGCAATGAGTAACGTATATTCGGATTCTTCAAATAATATCATATATTTCAATTAAATAATGTAATTTTAAATTAATATTATATTATTTATTTTAAAATATGGTTAAATTGATTCAATTTTATTTAAAATATTCTAATTAATTTCATTTTAATTTAGAATATTCATTAATGTCATAACTTTTTTTTGTTTTAAAACACTATTTTTCTAAAAAATAGATTTTCATTGCAATTTTTTATATTAAAATATATTTATTCCACTTTTAGAGATTTAATCCTGAAATTTGGATAGTATATATTTAATTATGATTAAAAAATTTGATAAATATTTACTTTTTATTTTTTTTGAAATTATGATAAAACATTTTTACCCAGGTAAACGTAAAATGGGTAAAAAAAGTTAATACAAAGATATAAGGTCTAAAAATCAAACATTTTTATCGGTACACCACTGGCCCAATTCTTTCCAGCACCTCAAACGGTCCAACAAACCTGGGAACCAATGATCCATGCATCTGTATCATATGGTGACCCAATATATTCAACACCCGATGGAATACATGACCACCATCTTTAAAATCTAGGGGTTCTCTATTTATATTAGCATACAACTTCTTCCCACTCTTTTCCATATCCATACTTTCCTGAATCAACTACACTTGCTCCAAAGTCTCCTGAACATGACTCTGTCCCAACAGCTCAAACTCACCTTCCTATAACCAACATAGCTGTGATTTAAAAGGTCTACCACAAAGTACTTGTGTGGTTCCAACCCTATTTTTTCCAAAGAAATGTTGTTATAGGCGAACACCACTAATGGCAAGTGCTTCTCCTAAGAACCACCAATGTCAAGAACACATGATTACAACATATCCTCTAACACCTGCATGGTAAGCTCACACTACCAATATTTCTATGGTTGGAAGATCGTACATAACTAAAACTATGTTCCAAGTGCCTTCTATATTCCCTACCATTAGCATGATTTAAATCGTGAATCACGATCTGAAACTATAGTCCATGTCACCCCATGAAAACGAACTATCTCTTGTACATAGAGTTATCCCAACTGTTCTACTATAAATGTTTCCCTGTTAGGAAAGAAATGTTCTAAATTCATTGTTAGATCCACAATTACCCAAATACCATTATTCTAATTATGTGTCTTTGGATGTCCTACCAGAAAATCCAGAGTCACATCATCCCACTTTCATTTCCGAATAGGCAATAGATGAAATAGTTTTCCTTGTCGTTGATTCACTACAATCACCTACTGATAGGTGAAACATATTGTTATGAACCCTACAATCCATTTTTTCATTCCAGGCCACCAAAACACTCATTCTAGGTCACGATACATTTTTTTACCCCAGGATGTACCGCCCACTTCGTGTCATGAAATTCTCACATGAGTTCCTCTTGTATACTCGTTGGCACAACAACCCAATTTTTCACATAGATAATATCATCATCATGTATTATCAAGTCATAAGGTGTATCCCCACCTTGAAGATTGTCCTATAAGGCAAAACTCTTTGTATCCTCCAATTTTCTATCTATGATCCATCTCAATAGTGTAGACTCCACATATATAAAAACCAGAGCCATCCTATCTTGAATCACCTGAACTACCACATGCATTTCTGCAAGAAAATTCATCATCTTTCACTTTGAAATCGACTCATATTCCAATAGAGTCTGAGTTTTCATCTCAATTCATTATCCACACTATTCTCTATTCTAGGTGTATATGGTAGTTCAAAATCAATGAATCACATTTACTATACCCATCATCGCTGCCGAATATTGATGTCACACTATGTAAATTGAAATAACTCAAATCTTAATTTCATATATGGATCTTGATTTTGGATGTTTTTTAGGAATAAGGGATGATTTTGGAAATATTCTATGTACATTCCATGTACTCTTGAGTACATGGTGTGTACCTGGTTTCCATGTGTGGCCGTATGCTATCCATGTAAAGGCCGAGTACATGGTCTTGTGGCTCTTCTAGATAAGGAGATAATTAAGGAAGGTAAATGACCTAAATATTAAACGAACACACTGTGTAAATTTATTTTTCCTTGATTAATCGGACCGAGGTTGAATATCATCACCTGAATGTGTTTCTTCTACCCTTGTCTTATACAGGAGAGTCACATACGACCTAAAATCGTTGAGCGCCTCCCATTACACCGTTAGTGCTCTGATTGAGGCATCGTCGGGTGTATTGGATTCCCACTAATGAGTTATATATTTCCATAGAGCCTCTCTTCCAGATTTAACTTCTCTCTAGAATTATTCATGGTTGAAGGATTTGACTTTTTTCTAGATCTATGATGATCTAGGTTGATATAAGGGGTGATGTTTAAGAGTGATCACTATAATACGTTGAGGTAGGTGGCTTGTTTCCATTAAGAGTTTTACATTTAGTTATATATTCCTATGTGACGATTAAACCCTATTTGGGTATTTCGTGTTAAGGAGTTTAACCCTGATATCGTCTGCCTTAGTATGATAGATAGATTAGGAGTTTTTGTTGATATATAACACTAAATAGCTTGTTTAGAGGACACCCCATGGGCGTGGTTTCTTATTTGAATGTTTATGACCATTTGGTCTAGGTTTATTATGAGGAATGTAGAGACCTGAATCTTGACGTACATTGACATTACATTATATTTGCGGAATACTTAGTATATAAAAAAACACACACACAAGGATCGTAATAGTTTAGTGTCTTTGGAAACTCAGAGTATAATCTTCTAATCCTGGTGAAAGATCTTCAACATCTCCCATAAAGAACTTCCCTTTTGTTTATACCTAAAAAATTTCTTTATATCCTGGGGAAAAGTAAACATATAAGGGTGAGCTCAAATGCTCAGTAAGGGTAAACAAAAGAAATATCAATCACATCATATTCATAAGAACATAACATTTTGGAAATCTTAACCTGCAAAAGAGATCATAATTTCATAACATGGGATAAATCATGGAAGTGAAATGTATACTATTTCAGAATCAATATCACTTTAAAATAATAATATATAGTTATTATTTACACCATTATACCCATCCAAGTAAGGTGGTGGTGGAAAATAGATTTCACCACGGCGTGGAGACGGTATTCCGTACGTACGCACGTGCGGTGATTTCGTTTTCCGTAGGATGGATAGATGGTGAAATAGGATTGTTTCATACTTATAATAAGATATCAGTATATGAGTGAGATCCCTACAGTTGGTTTATGTAATAGGATTCCAAAATAATGTTGTATCATAGAGTATAGGAATATTTATGTATTGGTCTAATGTGGTATTCAAAGTGATTGAGATATTTTTAGAAATAAGATGATATGCGCATAATGAAGGGAAAACGAGAAAATGAAATGTTTGACAGTATTAACGGGCTCATGATTGATATAAGGACTAAGTGATATCATGGTTTGAGTATATAGAATTTTTGGATTTTGGTATGTGGAAAGAGTTAACTTTTGACAGCATTCATGTTTTCACTAAGGTTTAATTGGTATTCATTTTTCAAGAGAATACATGATTAAGGTATTCACATGATTGGAATGTGACCAACAAGAAATATCTTATGATATATGGGGATCAACGATGGTATTAAATCTCTGGTAATTGTTTTCACTATATTATGAGAGTGGACTGCAGTATTATGGATAAGCCTAAAGATTGGAATGGATTATGTTGGACATAAGATAGTATTGTTTAAGGATAGAAGTTTTTCGATATTATTGATGGGATGTTATAGTAATATAGTTTTAGAAAAAGGACAACCTGCAGGACGGGCGACAGCCCATCGCGTCGGACAAGGCTGTGGGAATCGAACCCACAACCGAAGTGCGACTGGCCTTTATCACCTACCACTGGCCTACATGAAGTCCCTGTTTAGTAGAAACTAGTTTTATTATATTAAGCAGCATGATATATGAAGTATAAGTCCATTTTAGGAACCATATATGATTAATCTCACTATATAATGACTTATGTATATTTAATAACTTTTTCTAACCTTTTGTTTGAGACAGATGGAATGACCCGTCATTCTATCACATGATCTGCTAACACTTCACGAATAAAAAATTCAACTTCATTTATTTAAGAGATGAAGTGGAAATTGTTCAAGGCACAAACAACAGTGAGATTGTACCAATATAAAGTAAGTATTTATTCTAATTCAAATTCTTCAACTTTAGGGAAACGATCTTGAAAACCAAAAATGTTGTCCTAGTGCTCTTATATCTGATTAATCAGATGGTACCTTATATCGTCACAAATTTATGGATTTGTGATTGCTAGCTTTTCCATAGCCATGTTCTCTACCACTCTCCATCAGAACATGATGGTTAGATTTCTCTTCCATATCCATATTTTCACCTATGTGGAAACCCAGTGATTAGTTTATTTGGGTAGCTGTTACATTTCATACTTTTGTTTTTAAAGATTGGTTTTGGTATTCCTTTTTACGATGTGGGTTTCGATTAAAGAAACTTTCGAATAGTAAACCATTTATAACCCCGACGAATTTCGAGGGCGAAATTCATTTTAAGGGGGGTAGAATGTAACACCCCGAGATTTTATAAAAAATATTCTTTTTAATTTCATTAATGTATTGTGTTATAAGCTACACCAAAAGGAGATTTCACAACACACATCTCTGACCTGGCTTGAATTACACGCAATCGCGACCTTCCACGATAGTGTGTGTTGTACGCAACACTGAGTTTCGCTAAACAACGATATGCTATTAAGATATTATTATAACTAGCCGTTATGAATAGTAATAACCACTTTTTGAAATTTTGTAAATTTTATTTTTTAAAATGGACTTCATTTATGGATTCGGAATATCGAAATTAGCTTAGGGTGAAATTTTGGTGATTTTCGGATAACTTTCATATTTTGATGAATAGTGAAAATTACTAAATTTTAATTAAAAACAACTTTTTCAATAGAAATAATTAATAGTGACAAATTATTAATTTTAGTGGTTTTAAAGTATTTTTAGAATATATCTTTACAATTTAATACAATGTTGGTCATTGGATGTAATTTCACATTTAAACCAGTTATATACAAGTGTCAATCTTTTGATAGTTATTATCTCTTAAAAACACGCCTTTTGTTTTGACGATGAGAATTAATTTTTAAATTTATTAATGCAACAGATATGTTTGAATTTGGTAAAATAGAAATCATTTTTGAGTTCATAATATCAAATATAGCTTAGGCCTAATTTTTGGTATTTTTCTGAAAACTTTCAATTTTTGATGAATAGTGAAACCACTAAGTGGTAGTTAAAAAAAACAGAATTTTTCATAAAACTTAATTTTACCATTTTTGTGAGTGGAATTTCAAAAATCCGAGAGACACGGTTGGTGTCAGTAAGTAAAATGTGGTTCAATGAGATGAAAATAATTTTTGGTGAATAGTAATGTTTTACTTTTATTTACCACGGTTAAAAGTAAATAGGGTAATTAAGGGTAAAAATGATATTATTATTACCCTAAAACATGTCCTAATTCTATTGGACAAGTGTAATTCGACCAAAAACAAACTTAGGAATAAAATATGACCATTTAGGCCCACTTGGATTAGATTAGGACATTTATTATTATTTAATTCAAAGAAGAGTTAAAAGAGTTAAAATCAAAGTTTATTTAATAAAATTTTTTTAATATAGGGTTATACATAAGATAAATTCGATTATAAATATTCATTAGAAAGATAAAAAGAGTTCCTACATAATGGTATTTTATTTGTAATTTTTATACATTAAATAATTTAATTTATTTATGACACAACGATGATGCAGTAATTATCTTATTAATGAAATATTGACATAATTGATGTTATAAATACCCAAATAAATATAATTTGAGACTTTTTATGAATTAAAATAATTTTATAGGTTAATATGACATGTTAGTATGGATTTAATTAAATTTTTTCGAACTTATCATTCTGTTATGATTTTCACAAAAATCAATTACTAAATAGTTTCAAAATTGACATAAAATAGTTTTTAAAACAAATATTATATTGTTAATTGATATTTTATTTCTAAAAATCTAATTTTCGGGAAAATGACTTAGATAAAGTTATATATATTAATAATAAACAATTTGGGGTTCTTTTTTCTTCTTATAGTAAGTTTATTAACCTTATAGTGTAAGAACACAAGAAGACATGGTAAAAGTAAAATTATTTAACTTAATGTTAAATCTAAATGATAAGGTTAAAATAGGAACCTAAACTTGTCTAAATTCTATTGGATGAGAGTATTTCTACCCATCCCCACCTTAGTCTCTAAATAAATCAATTTGGAGCTATTTAAAACCGAACATGACTTTATAATAAAATAATATTTTTTGTTATTCCAAAGGTGCCCCTCTCCTCCCTTATAAAAGGGCACCCCCTCCCTCTCTTCCTCACACAACTTTGAGCCTTCAAGCTCGGCCAACCCCTGCCAAATTCTCTTCTCCACTTCCCTAGAAACATCCTAGAGGTTATGGTATTCCTCAAAGACCAATCTTAGTGCCCTAAGAGGAGGTCTCAAAGAGGCACTTCAAAGAAGATGTAATTTCCGTTACCGATTATTTCACCTTTATTTCTTCTTCCACTTCTTCTTCTTACGTTGTTTCATTATGAAGTAATAACATAAGTATCACTCATATAATGATATGTTATTATAAGTATGAAACAATCCTATTTCACCATCTATCCATCCTACGGAAAACGAAATCACCGCACGTGCGTACGTACGGAATACTGTCTCCACGCCATGGTGAAATCTATTTTCCACCACCACCTTACTTGGATTGGTATAATGGTGTAAATAATAACTATATATTATTATTTTAAAGTGATATTGATTCTGAAATAGTATACATTTCACTGACATGATTTATCCCATGTTATGAAATTATGATCTCTTTTGCAGGTTAAGATTTCCAAAATGTTATGTTCTTATGAATATGATGTGATTGATATTTCTTTTGTTTACCCTTACTGAGAATTTGAGCTCACCCTTTTATGTTTAATTTTCCCCAGGATATAAAGAAAGGTTTTAGGTATAAAAAAAGGGAATATCTTTATGGGAGATGTTGAAGATCTTTCACCAGGATTAGAAGATTATACTCCGAGTTTCCAAAGACACTAAACTATTACGATCCTTGTGTGTGTTTTTGTTATGTACTAAGTATTCCGCAAATGTAATGTAATGTCAATGTACGTCAAGCTTCAGGTCTCTACAGTTGGTATCAGAGGATGCGAAAGCGTTAGTGATATCCCTAGAGATATTTATTATGCTGTCAAAAGTTAACTCTTTCCACATACCAAAATCCCAAGGATGCGAAAGCGTTAGTGAGATCCCTAGAGATATTTCTAAGGTATGTCTAGGGAGTCCCTAAGGATACGTATACGTATAAGATACATTTCTAGAACTATGGTAACGATCTTAGAATTTAACCTAAGATGTTAGATATTAAGGTTACTCCCCCTTTACTATGTTGTTTTCCCTAGCATGATTTTTTCCTCTCACAAGATTCTTTTTTTGTTTTAGTTAATGGAGGGAACCAGAAGGAATTCAATTAACATTGAATCCAATGGACAAATTGGTGACTATGAGAAAAAAAATTGTGTAATTCCTAGAGAGAAAGATCTTGTGATTATGCCAAATCAGTAATCGCGATATATGATTAACAAGGTGAAATTTAGTGGTATGCCTAATTCATCAAAGAAGAGGAAGATAAACTATTATGCATGTTCGCATGTTGAGGAGCATAAAGAAAGGAAGATTGAGATTTCTAAATAAGGGAAGAAGAACCTTGAGGAATACCTCAAATGGAGGGACCGATGTTATCTGTGTGGAGAAAAGGGTCATAGAGTGACAGACTGTTATGGAGTTCAATGTCTTATTTGTGGAGAACATGGGCATAACCAACTCAATGCCCTGACCTAAAAAGTTACTTCTAAATCAATGAAGGACTTATTCCAGGACAATCATTGAAGTGGATGGACTGAAGTGTTTATGTATTGGTATTCAGGAATAATGTTGTTGAGGTACTTTTATGGTGTATTGAAATATTTATGTATTGGTCTATGGTGGTCTTCAATAATTTTAAGGTACCGGTAACCATGAAAAGTGATTCAAATATTTTGGAAAGTAGATAATATGACCATAATGAAGGGATGAGGATAAAATGGAATGTTTGACAGTATTCATGAGCTCATGATTGATATAAGGACAAAGTGATATCACAGTTTGAGTAAATAGAATTTTGAGGATTTTGGTATGTGGAAGGTGTTAACTTTTAACTGCATTCATGTTTTCACTAAGGTATTCAAGAGAATACAAGATTAAGGACTTTGAATGTTTGGAATGTGACCAAAAAACATATCTTATGATATATGGGGATTGACGATGGTGTTAAATCTCTTGTAATCGTTTTCACTATGTTATGAGAGTGGACTGCAGTATTATGGATAAGCCTAAAGATTAGAATGGATTATGTTGGACATAAGTTAGTATTGTTTAAGGATAGAAGTTTTTTCGATATTATTGATGGGATGTTATAGTAATATAGTTTTAGAAAAAGGACAACCTGCAGGACGGGCGACAGCCCATCGCGTCAGACAAGGCTGTGGAAATCGAACCCACAATCGAAGTGAGACTGACCTTTATCGCCTACCACTGGCCTACAGGAAGTCCCTGTTTAGTAGAAACTAGTTTTATTATATTAAGCAGTATGATATATGAAGTATAAGTCCATTTTAGGAACCATATATGATTAATCTCACTATAGATCGACTTATATATATAATTTTTTCTAACCTTTTGTTTGAGACAGATGGAATGACCCATCATTCTATCACATGATCTGCTAACACTTCACGAATAACAAATTAAACTTTATTTATTTAAGAGATGAAGTGGAAATTTTTCAAGGCACGAACAAGAGTGATATTGTACCAAAATAAAGTAAGTATTTATTCTAATTCAAATTTTCAACTTTAGGGAAATGATCTTGAAAACCAAAAATGTTTTCCTAGTGATGTTATACCTGATGAATAAGATGATACCTTATATCATCACAAATCTATGGATTTGTGATTACTGGATTTTCCATAGCCATGTTCTCTACCACTCCCCATCAGAACATGATGGTTAGATTTCTCTTCCATATCCATATTTTCACCTATGTGGAAACCTAGTGATTAGTTTATTTGGGTAACCGTTACGTTTCATACCTTTGTTTTTAAAGATTGGTTTTGGTATTCCTTTTTACGATGTGGGTTTCTATTAAAGAAACTTTCGAATAGTAAACCATTTATAACCCCGACGAATTTCGAGGGCGAAATTCATTTTAAGGGGGGTAGAATGTAACACCACGAAATTTTATGAAAAATATTCTTTTTAATTTCATTAATGTCTTGTGTTGTACGCTACGCTAAAAGAAGCTTTCACAACACGCATCCTTGACTTTCCTTCCATTACACGCAATCGCGACCTTCCTCGATAGCGTGTGTAGTACGCAATAACGAGTTTCACTAAACAGCAATATGCTATTAAAATATTATTAAAACTAGCCGTTATGAATAGTAATAACCACTTTTTGAAATTTTTTAAATTTTATTTTATCAAAATGGACTTTATTTTTGGATTCGTAATATCGAAATTAGCTTAGGGTGAAATTTTGGTACTTTTCGGATAACTTTTATTTTCTGATGAATAGTGAAAATTACTAAATTTTAATTAAAAACAACTTTTTTAATCGAAATAATTAATAGTGATAAATTATTAATTTGAGTGGTTTTAAAGTATATTTAGAATATATTTTTACAATTCAATACAATGTTGGTCATTGGATGTAATTTCACATTTACACCATACATAAACAAGTGTTAATCTTTTGATAGTTATTCTCTCTTAAAAACACGCTATTTGTTGTGACAGCGGAAATTAATTATAAAATTAATTAATGCAACTTATATGTTGGGAATTTTGTAAAATAGAAATCATTTTTGAATTCGGAATATCAATTATATCTTAGGATGAAATTTTGGCATTTTTCTAAAAAACTTCAATTTTTGATGAATACTGAAACTACTAAGTGGTAGTTAAAAAAATTAATTTTTTCATAAATCTTAATTTTACCACTTCTGTGAATGGAATTTCAAAAATCCGAGAGACACGGTTGATGTCAGTAAGTAAAATGTGGTTCAATGAGATGAAAATAATTTATAGTGAATAGTAACTTTTTTACTTTTATTTACCACGGTTAAAAGTAAATAGGGTAATTAAGGGTAAAAATGATATTAATATTACCCTAACACATGTACTAATACTATTGGACAAGTTTATCTCGACCAAAAACAACCTTAAGTGTAAAATATTATCATTTAGGCCCACTTGGATTAGATTAGGACATTTATTATTATTTAATTCAAAGAAGAGTTAAAAGAGTTAAAATCAAAGTTTACTTACTAAAACATTTTTCATATAGGGTTATACATAATATAATTTCGACTATAATTATTCATTATAAAGATAAAAATATTTCCTACATAATGGTATTTTATTTTTAATTTTTATACTTTAAATAATTTAATTTATTTATGACACAACGATGATGCAGTAATTAACTTTTTAAGAAAATATTAACATAATTGATGTTATAAATTCCCAAATAAATGTAATTTTAGACTTTTTATGAGTTAAACTAATTTTCTAGGTTAATATGACATGTTATTGTTGATTTAAGTAACTTGGTTCGAACTTATCATTCTTTTAAAAATTTCATAAAAATCATGAACCAAATAGTGTCAAAATTGACATAAATTAGTTTTTAAAACAAATATTATATTATTAATTGTTATTTAATTCCTAAAAATCTAAGGTTTGGACAAATGACTTAGATAAGGATATATATATTAATAATAAACAACTTGGGGTTCTTTTGTCTTGATATAGTAAGTTTATTAACCATATAGTGTAAGAAAACAAAAAGACACGGTAAAAGTTAAATTATTTAACTTAGAGTTAAATCTAATTGATAAGGTTAAAATAATAACCTAAACTTGTCTAAATCCTATTGGATGAGAGGATTTCAACCCATACCCACTTTATCTTCGAAATAAGACCATTTGGAACCATTATAAACCGAATTTGACCTTAATATAAAATAATATTTTGAGATTTTCCTAAGATGCCCCTCTCCTCCCTTATAAAAGGGCACCTCCTCCCTCTCCTCCTCACACCAATTTGTGCATTCAAGCTCGGCCAAACCCTGCCAAAATCTCTTCTCCACTTCCATAGTATCATCCTAGAGGTCCTGGTCTTCTTCAAAGACCATCTTTAGTTCTTTAAGTGGAGGTTAAGAAAAGGCGCGTCAAAAAGAGGTAATATCCATTACCGATCTTTTTCAATTTCTTTCTTCTTCAACTTCTTATTCTTTAGTTGTTTCATGATAAAGTAATAACATCAGTATTTATTATATACTGATATGTTATTATAAATATGAAACAACTCTAATTAACCTTCTATCCATCCTATGGAAAGAGGAAATCACCGCGCGTGCGTACGTACGGAATACCGTCTCCACGCCGTGGTGTAATCTATTTTCCGCCACCTCCTTAATTGGATGGGTATAATGGTGTAAGGAGTAACTATATATGATTATTATAGAGTTATATTGATACTGAAATAGTATACATACACTTAAACACAATTTCATGACCATGGGAATGATTTCATCGCTCGTGCGTATGTACGGACTACCGTCTCCACGACGCGATGAGATTCATTCTCCATGTTAACCATTTAAGAATAATTATAAAGTATATATAAGCAATAATAATGGGCCTAAATGGTTATATTTTATTCCTAAGTTTTTTTTGGTCGAATTACACTTGTCCAATAGAATTAGGACATGTGTTAGGGTAATAATAATATCATTTTTACCCTTAATTACCCTATTTACTTTTAACCGTGGTAAATAAAAGTAAAAGTTACTATTCACCAAAAATTATTTTCATCTTATTGAACCACATTTTACTTACTGACATCAACCGTGTCTCTCGGATTTTTGAAATTCCACTCACAGAAGCGGTAAAATTAAGTTTTATGAAAAATTTAGTTTTTTTAACTACCACTTAGTGGTTTCACTATTCATCAAAAATTGAAAGTTTTCAGAAAAATACCAAAAATTAGGCCTAATCTATATATGATATTATGAACTCAAAAATGATTTCTATTTTACCAAATAAAAAACATATCAGTTTCATTAATTAATTTAAAAATTAATTCCTTTATCGTATTTGAATTGTTTTATAATGTCATGATGTTTAAGATTCCCATTTTTATTACATGGGTTATGTAATGATGTATGATTTAAGATTTTGTGGAACACATAAGAATGGTATAATTATGAGATGGGTGGGACCTATATCTTCTTCCAATTCATTGGGTAAAGATTTTATATCTCATGAGATAGACATGGCTGGAATGGTAGGTTATACCGGTTCAGTGAAACAGGACTGAAACGAGGGTGACTCGGTTCAGAAAGGGACTTTATCCACTAAGATAGTCTTGGCAATGAGTCTTGACTAACAAGAAATGATTCTCTATGATTATGTGTGTATTCCACAAAGTTTAATGTTTTAAGTTATGATTATTGTGATTACATTTCACTGCCATGACTTATCCCATGTTATGAAATTATGATCTCTTTTACAGGTTAAGATTTCCAAAAGTTATGTGCTTATTTATATGATGTGATTGATATTTCTTTTGTTTACCCTTACTGAGCATTTGAGCTCACCCTTTTATGTTTACTTTTCCCCTGGATATAAATAAAGGTTTAGGTATAAAAAAAATAAGATCTTTATGGGAGATGTTGAAGATCTTTCACCATGATTAGAAGATTACGTTCCGAGTTTCCAAAGACACTAAACTATTACGGTACTTGTGTGTGTGTTTTTGTTATGTAATAAGTATTCCGCAAAAGTAATGTAATGTACTTGTACGTTATGCTTCGGGTCTCTACATTTGGTATCAGAGGAAAGGTTTAGTCAACCTTTGGAAACTAGGATGCGAAAGAATTAGTGAGATCCCTAGAGATATTTCTAAGGTATGTCTAGGGATGTCCCTAAGGATAAGTATACGTATAAGATACAGTCCTAGAACTACGGTAACGATCATATAATTTAACCTAAGAAGTTAGATATTGAGGGTACTCCCCCTTTATTATGTTGTTTTCCATATCATGATTTTTTTCCTCTCACACTATTATTTTTGGGTTTTAGACGATGGATGGAACCCGAAGGAACCGTGTTGATCAATGCGATGGGCAATACAATGATTGTCCTCCTGAACAAACAAATGTTATGGGAGATGGAGTGGAAAATCTTATTGCTATACTTACAAAAGCTATGAATCATTCTGGACTTCCAAATGAGCAGAGAAGGGAACAATATTCTATTGAGTCCTTCATGAGGCAACGTCTACCTTCTTTCAGTGGGACTTCCGATCCACTTGTTGCTGAACAATGGATCAGTACCACTAAAAAGATATTTTTAGTTCTTCAATGTTCTGAACATGATAAAGTCATCTTAGAAGTATATCGTTTGGAAGGTGAAGCTAATCAATGGTGGAATCTTATCAAGAATATGAGGCCAAGAGATGAAATTGAGTCCATGGAATGGGACGAGTTCAAGAACTTGTTTTTCAGTAAGTACTTCCCTCGTATTCTTAGAACACAGATAGAAAAGGAGTTTCTTGAGCTGAAGCAGAAGGATGATGAATCTGTTGGTATATACGAAGCGAAATTTACAAGACTTTCAAGGTATGCATCTGGCATTATCATCCAACCTGAAAGTAAAGTTGATCGATTTTTCGGTGGCTTAAAACCAAGTCTTCGAAGGGCATTAACTATAAGAGACTTCAATAGCTATGAAGAAATTGTGCGTTGTGCTATCAAGGTAGAAATGGAAGTTTGTGTTACATATCCATCTCATGGTTTTGACAAGAAACGAAAGATGGAGTTCAAGGATAAATCTCAGAATAATGGTGAAAAGAAGATGAATGTTTCCTTATGCACAAAGTGTGGAAAAGAGGCATGGTGGAGATTGTCTTAAAGGGACTAGAAAATGTTTTAAGTGGGGAAAAGAAGGCCATCGAGAAGTTGAGTGTCGAAGTAATGGAAAAAGGGTTTCTAATGATGTGAATAAAGAAAAGACTGCAGAGAACGCACCAACAACACTTCAATGCTTCAAGTGCAAGGAAATGGGGCATTATGCTAATAAATTCCCTAATCCAAGGGTTAGTGATGATCGACATGAGCAACCGCTTAAGGCAAAGGACAAAGGGAAGTCACATGCGATCACTATTGGTGATGTTGAATATGACAACGATGTGGTGGAATGATTAAGTGTTTATGTAATGGGATTCCAAAATAATGTTGTATCATGGAGTATTGGAATATTTATGTATTGGTCTAATGTGGTATTCAAAGTGATTGAGATATTTTTGGAAATAAGATGATATGCGCATAATGAAGGGAAAACGAGAAAATGAAATGTTTAACAGTATTCATGAGCTCATGATTGATATAAGGACTAAGTGATATCATGGTTTGAGTATATAGAATTTTGAGGATTTTGGTATATGGAAAGTGTTAACTTTTAACTGCATTCGAGTTTTCACTATGGTTCAATGGGTATTCAAGAGAGTACAAGATTAAGGCCTTTGAATGTTTGGAATGTGACTAACAAGATATATCTTATGATATATGGGGATCAATGATGGTATTAAATCTCTGAGAGTGGACGGAAGTATTATGGATAAGCCTAAAGATTGGAATGGATTATTTTGGACATAAGTTAGTATTATTGATGAGATGTTATAGTAATATAGCTTTAGAAAAAGGACAACCTGCAGGACGGGCGACAACCCATCGCGTCAGACAAGGCTGTGGGAATCGAACCCACAACCGAAGTGTGACTGACCTTTATCGCCTACCACTGGCATACAGGAAGTCCCTGTTTAGTAGAAACTAGTTTTATTATATTAAGCAGTATGATATATGAAGTATAAGTCCATTTTAGGAACCATATATGATTAATCTCACTATAGAATGACTTATGTATATTTAATAACTTTTGCTAACCTCTTGTTTGAGACAGATGAAATGACCCGTCATTCTATCACATGATCTGCTAACACTTCATGAATAACAAATTCAACTTCATTTATTTAAGAGATGAAGTGGAAATTGTTCAAGGCACGAACAACAGTGAGATTGTACCAAAATAAATTAAGTATTTATTCTAATTAAAATTCTTCAACTTTAGGGAAACGATCTTGAAAACCAAAAATGTTGTCCTAGTGCTCTTATATCTGATTAATCAGATGGTACCTTAGATCGTCACAAATTTATGGATTTTTGATTGTTGGCTTTTCCATAGCCATGTTCTCTACCACTCTCCATTAGAACATGATGGTTAGATTTTTCTTCCATATCCATATTTTCACCTATGTGGAAACCCAGTGATTAGTTTATTTGGGTAACCGTTACGTTTCATACTTTCATTTTTAAAGATTGGTTTTGATATTGCTTTTTACGATGTGGGTTTCTATTAAAGAAACTTTCGAATAGTAAACCATTTATAAACCCGACGAATTTCGAGGGAGAAATTCATTTTAAGGGGGTAGAATGTAACAACCCAAGATTTTATGAAAAATATTTTTTTTAATTTCACTAATGTCTTGTGTTGTACACTACACCAAAAGGATCTTGCACAACACGCATCCTTGACTTGCCTTGCATTACACGCAATCACGACCTTCCTCGATAGCGTGTGTAGTACGCAATAACGAGTATCACTAAACAACAATATGCTATTAAAATATTATTAAAACTAGCCGTTATGAATAGTAATAACCACTTCTTGAAATTTTGTAAATTTTATTTTTCAAAATGAAATTCATTTTTGGATTCGGAATATCGAAACTAGCTTGGGTAAAATTTTGGTACTTTTCGGATAACTTTCATATTCTGATGAATAGTGAAAATTACTAAATTATAATTAAAAACAACTTTTTTAATCGAAATAATTAATAGTGATAAATTTTTAATTTGAGTGGTTTTAAAGTATATTTAGAATATATTTTTACAATTTAATACAATGTTGGTCATTGGATGTAATTTCACATTCAAACCAGTTATAAACAAGTGTCAATCTTTTGATAGTTATTATCTCTTAAAAACATGCTAATTGTTTTGACGACGGGAATTAATTTTTCAATTAATTAATGAAACTGATATGTTTTGAATTTGGTAAAATAGACATCATTTTTGAGTTATTAATATCAAATATAGCTTAGGCCTAATTTTTGGTATTTTTCTGAAAACTTTCAATTTTTGATGAATAGTGAAACCACTAAGTGGTAGTTAAAAAAACTGAATTGTTCATAAAACATAATTTTACCGCTTCTGTGAGTGGAATTTCAAAAATCCGAGAGACACGGTTGATGTGAGTAAGTAAAATGTGGTTCAATGAGATGAAAATAATTTTTTGGTGAATAGTAATTTTTTACTTTTTTTTACCACGGTTAAAAGTAAATAGGGTAATTAAGGGTAGAAATGATATTATTATTACCCTAACACATGTCCTAATTATATTGGAAAAGTGTAATTCGACCAAAAACAAACTTAGTAATAACATATGACCATTTAGGCCCACTTGGATTAGATTTGGACATTTATTATTAATTTATTTAAAGAAGGGTTAAAAGAGTTAAAATCAAAGTTTATTTAATAAAACATTTTTAATATAGGGTTATACATAAGATAAATTCTATTGTAAGTATTCATTAGAAATATAAAAAGATTTCCTACATAATGGTAGTTTATTTGTAATTTTTAGACATCAAATAATTTAATTTATTTATGACACAAAGATGATGCAGTAATTATCTTATTAATGAAATATTGACATAATTGATGTTATAAATACCCAAATAGATCTAATTTGAGACTTTTTATGAATTAAACTATTTTTCTAGGTTAATATGACATGTTAGTATTGATTTAATCAACTTTGTTCGAACTTATCATTCTGTTATGATTTTCACAAAAATCAATTACAAAATAGTGTCAAAATTGACATAAAATAGTTTTTAAAACAAATATTATATTATTAATTGTTATTTTATTCCTAAAAATCTAAGGTTCGGCCAAATGACTTAGATAAGGTTATATATATTAATAATAAACAATTTGGGGTTCCTTTTGCTTCTTATAGTAAGTTTATTAACCTTATAATGTAAGAACATAAGAAGACACGGTAAAAGGGAAATTTTTTAACTTAATGTTAAATCTAAATGATAAGGTTAAAATAGAAACCTAAACTTGTATAACTTCTATTGTATGAGAGGATTTAGACCCATCCCCACCTTATCCTCTAAATAAATCAATTTGGAGCTATTTAAAATCGAACTTGACTTTATAATAAAATAATATTTTTAGTTATTCCAAAGGTGCCCCTCTCCTCCCTTATAAAAGGGCACCTCCTCCCTCTCTTCCTCACACAACTTTGAGCCTTCAAGCTCGGCCAACCCCTGAAAAATTCTCTTCTCCACTTCCCTAGAAACATCCTAGAGGTTCTGGTCTTCCTAAAAGACCAATTTTAGTGCCCTAAGAGGAGGTCTCAAAGAGGCGCTTCAAAGAAGAGGTAATTTCCATTACCGATTCTTTCACCTTTATTTCTTCTTCCACTTATTCTTATTAGGTTGTTTCATTATGAAGTAATAACATCAGTATCAATCATATACTGATATGTTATTATAAGTATGAAACAATCCTATTTCACCATCTATCCATCCTACGGAAAACGAAATCACCGCGCGTGCGTACGTACGGAATACCGTCTCCACGCCGTGGTGAAATCTATTTTCCACCACCACCTTACTTGGATGGGTATAATGGTGTAAATAATAACTATATATTATTATTTTAAAGTAATATTGATTCTTAAATAGTATACATACACTCCAATAGATTCCCACGATCATGAGAATGATATCATCGCTCGCGCGTACGTACGGACTACCATCTCCACGACGCGATGAGATTCATTCTCCACTTTAACAATTCATGAATGATTATAAAGTATATATAATAAGTAATCATGAAATATATAACATAATAATAATATTTTATTTATGTTTATATATATGAATGTCATCTACTTAATTCCGTTCAACTCAATAAGGAAATGAAAACAACGTTCATGCGTACGTACGGCCTACCGTCTCCATGAACGGTGTATTTCATTCAATTTACTGATTTATTATATATATGTATATTCTGAATATATATATATATATAAATCATGTTTTATATTATGGAATTAAGTAATCATGATCTAAGTAATCATATGAATAATTAAAAGTCAAAACACGGACGACAAATGAAACAATTTTACCCAAAACGCTCTTAAACATGGAATTTACAAAAGAACGGGTAATATAAAGTCATAAGTGAACCATATATGATATCATAAAAATTAATATGATTCTGTAATAATTCAATGACATTATTTAAATCATTATACAGGAGGTTCAGACACTTACAAAGCAAATCGGACCTAAGGTAAGGGAAATATCACAATCTCATTTTTATCCGAGATTGTTTATACTTTGGTATTTACTAGGGTGTATTTTATCATCCATATCCATGTTTCCTCAATATTTAATATTATTACCATCCACCTACAATTGTTTAAATCCAATTTTACCCTTCAGTGAGTTTTTAGTAAAAGATATGAAAGGAATCTTTTGTCGTTTTTCGTACGAGGTACTTTTTGACTTTTCCGAAAAAAGTACGAAGAATGTTTTTTTTAACTTATACGGCATGAATGGATTTTTAAAACATTATTTCCAAGAAGATTACTTTACAAGTTCCCAATAATCATAACTTAAAACATGAAACTTTGTGGCATACACACATAATCATAGAGAATCATTTCTTGTTAGTCAAGACTCATTGCCAAGACTATCTTAGTGGACAAAGTCCCTTTCTGAATCGAGTCACCCTCGTTTCAGTCCTGTTTCACTGAACCGGTATAACCTACCATTCCAGCCATGTCTATCTCATGAGATATAAAATCTTTACCCAATACATTAGAGGGAGATATAGGTCCCACCCATCTCATAATGATACCATTCTTATGTGTGCCACAAAATCTTAAATCATACATCATTACATAACCCATGTAATAAAAATGTGAATCTTAAACATCATGACATCATAAAACAATTCATATATGATAAAGAAATTCATAAAAATAATTCCATCACAACATAATCAAATCAATGTAATAATAGGGATGAAAACAGAACCCTTTATTATCTTAGATGGAAAATAATTTTGATAAAACATTTGAACTTCATTCTTGAGGAAAATATTCTTTCTACTTCAAAAACACTTTTCCTTTCTTAACATGTCATACAATTTTAAACTAAAATAATATGATTAAAAATAAACTTGAAAACTTGTAAAGGAAGCTTCTTGGAAATAATGTTTTAAAAATCCATTCATGCCGTATAAGTTAAAAAAAACATTCTTCATACTTTTTTCAGAAAAGTCAAAAAGTACCTCGTACGAAAAACGACAAAAGATTCCTTTCATATCTTTTACTAAAAACTCACTGAAGGGTAAAATTGGATTTAAACAATTGTAGGTGGATGGAAATAATATTACATATTGAGGAAACATGGATATGGATGATAAAATACACCCCAGTAAATACCAAAGTATAAACAATCTCGGATAAAAATGATATTGTGATATTTCCCTTAACTTAGGTCCGATTTTTTTCGTATGTGTCCGAACCTCCTGTATAATGATTTAAATAATGTCATTGACTTATTACAGAATCATATTAATTGTTATGATATCATATATGGTTCACTTAACCTCTTCTTTGAAGCGCCTCTTTGAGACCTCCTCTTAGGGCACTAAGATTGGTCTTTGAGGAAGACCAGAACCTCTAGGATGTTTCTAGGGAAGTGGAGAATAGAATTTGGTAGGGTTTGGCCGAGCTTGAAGGCTCAAAGTTGTGTGAGGAAGAGAGGGAGGTGGTTTCCTTTTATAAGGGAGGAGAGGGGCACCTTTGGAATAACAAAAAATATTATTTTATTATAAAGTCAAGTTCGGTTTTAAATAGACCCAAATTGATTTATTTCGAGGCTAAGGTGGGGATGGGTCGAAATACTCTCATCCAATAGAATTCAGACAAGTTTAGGTTCCTATTGTAACCTTATCATTTAGATTTAACATTAAGTTAAATAATTTTACTTTTACCATGTCTTCTTGTGTTCTTACACTATAAGGTTAATAAACTTACTATAAGAAGCCAAACGAACCCCAAATTGTTTATTATTAATATATATAACCTTATCTAAGTCATTTGGCCGAACCTTAGATTTTTAGGAATAAAATATCAATTAATAATATAATATTTGTTTTAAAAACTATTTTATGTCAATTTTGAAACTATTTAGTAATTGATTTTTGTGAAAATCAAAACAGAATGATAAGTTCGAAAAAAGTTAATTAAATAAATACTAACATGTCATATTAACCTATAAAATTAGTGTAGTTAATAAAAAGTCTCAAATTATATTTATTTGGGTATTTATAACATCAATTATGTCAATATTTCATTAATAAGATAATTACTGAATCATCGTTGTGTCATAAATAAATTAAATTATTTAATGTCTAAAAATTACAAATAAAATACCATTATGTAGGAAATCTTTTTATCTTTCTAATGAATATTTATAATCGAATTTATCGTATGTATAACCCTATATTAAAAATGTTTTAGTAAATAAACTTTGACTTTAACTCTTTTAACTCTTCTTTGAATTAAATAATAATAAATGTCCTAATCTAATCCAAGTGGGAATAAATGGTCATATTTTATTCCTAAGTTTGTTTTTGGTCGAATTACACTTGTACAATAGAATTATGACATGTGTTAGGGTAATAATAATATCATTTTTACCCTTAATTACCCTATTTACTTTTAACTGTGGTAAATAAAAGTAAAACGTTACTATTCACCAAAAATTATTTTCATCTCATTGAACCACATTTTACTTACTGACATCAACTGTGTCTCTCAGATTTTTGAAATTCCACTCACAGAAGCGGTAAAATTAAGTTTTATGAAAAATTCAGTTTTTTTAACTACCACTTAGTGGTTTCACTATTCATCAAAAATTTAAAGTTTTCAGAAAAATACCAAAAATTAGGCCTAAGTTATATTTGATATTATGAACTCAAAAATGATTTCTATTTTACCAAATTCAAAACATATCAGTTGCATTAATTAATTTAAAAATTAATTCCCATCGTCAAAACAAAAGGCGTGTTTTTAAGAGATAATAACTATCAAAAGATTGACACTTGTTTATAACTGGTTTAAATGTGAAATTACATCCAATGACCAAAATTGTATTAAATTGTAAAAATATATTCTAAATATACTTTAAAACCACTAAAATTAATAATTTATCACTATTAATTATTTCGATTGAAAAATTTGTTTTTAATTAAAATTTAGTAATTTTCACTATTCATCAAAATATGAAAGTTATCCGAAAATCACCAAAATTTCACCCTAAGATAATTTCGATATTCCGAATCCATAAATGAAGTCCATTTTGAAAAATAAAATTTACAAAATTTCAAAAAGTGGTTATTACTATTCATAACAGCTAGTTATAATAATATCTTAATAGCATATCGTTGTTTAGCGAAACTCGGTGTTTTGTACAACACACGCTAACGTGGAAGGTCGCAATTGCGTGTAATTCAAGCCAGGTCAAAGATGTGTGTTTTGAGAGCTCCTTTTGGTGTAGCGTATAACACAAGACATTAATGAAATTAAAAAGAATATTTTTCATAAAATCTCAGGGTGTTACAAGGAAGACCTTGTTTCCTTGCCATAATTTTTAGGTTAGAATTTATAAATTAATTATTGATTGTTAAATTCCTATGTTATGTATTGTAGCTGCTTGGCATGGGGGTAGTTGAGATAACTTTGGTCTCTTGGATATCATTTTTGAACAATTGTATTACACAGGGCTGTGAGATCCTGGTGTAGTAAGACCAGAGGGGGAATTGACATTGGGGGATTCCCAAGTCTGTCTATTAGATTTACCTTGTGACACCATATTAGGAATTGATAGTCAGTGCTTCCAAAGAGTGTCTATAGTATACCTTTACCAGACCACAAGGGGAATAGATGTTGTGTTCTTCCTCAGAGAGTCCATAGTTCATCATTAAAATATCCTAGGGGGAATTGACGATGAGTTGTTCCTCATAGAGTCTTTGTTTATTGTTTGAACAAATGATCAATGGGGTTATACTATGTGAGAAACCCATAGGGTAAATGTGATATTTTGAATATTGTGATGAGTGTGCCAAGCCAAAGAATAATCTTAAAACCTATAATACTTTATTGTCAGATGGTATTTTGAGGCGTATGATTGATATTGTTTTAAATGGGACTATAGAGCACATGATAGATCCCTAGGATACATTATTCAAGGGTTTAAATAATTAATAATTATAAATGAATGTAATTGGAAACTGTTGTATTTTTTTCTTTGAGTACTTATTTGTTTATTACTTAATTATTGCATACTACATTCTATATATATATATATATACATATTCAATGATAGTTAGGAACATATCTTTTTGTGGTTGTCTACTAGGATTTGTCTGACACCCTGTTTAGGTCATTATTTTCAGCCCAAACAAATTATATGGTTGTAGGTAGAGATAATGGAAAGCACCCTTATTTATTAGGTACAGGTGTACTTTTGGAGCTGGAGAGCATGGGACCAAGATAAGGCTTGTGATTCTGTTGGAGTTTACATACTTTTCATTACGTTGTTTTTAGTATTGCATTTCCAGCATTGTGACTTGTTCTTATGCTTTCCTAGATACATGTGACATGCATTGTTAATTTATATATATATATATATATGCTACATTTCTTTATACTATAATTCTTTAACTGTTTACTTGTTGTAAGGTATTATTGCTTTCGTTATAGTTTACTATTTGTATCCACTTTGTTACTCTGCCAATGCAGGCATAATTTTCCAACTATCACACCCAAAGACCATACATCTAGTCATAAGTATCTGGAATTTTGGGAAATGTGCTTACGGCCCTGTGACCCACTGGGTATGGGGAACCATTTGGAGACACCTTGATCTTGGACATTACAAAGTGGTATCAGAGGCAGTTTCATTTATTTTTTTACTTGTTATATGGATCCTATAGACCTGGATACAAACCAATGGGTATTTGGTAATAATATGTGTCTAGGAGTAGCTAACCCTTGTAAAAGAAAAGTCCAATTTACCTCAAACTATTCAATTCGTCTAGTCTTGAAATTGTTATAGTTGATTTCATTAGACCATTGGGCGATAAACCTATTTTTCATTATTATCATTGAAATTATTGAGGTTCTATTTCTATTTAAACCTGATGAGATGAGGGTATTCCATATCATACATCATAGAGGCACTTGCTAGAGATCACATTCCATGCATTATTGTCATGCAATTTAGGGTGCATTACTGATGGCATGTTATTGTGATTGATGTTGTGCTAGATATGAATGCTGTTTTGATTGATTCTGTGATTGAATAACAATTATTTTGATATGGTATTATACTTTGTAATGTTTCGTAGGGATAGAGACCAAACTACTCTGTGAGGTTTTATGGGACCTCTTGGATCATAATTTGGAGGATCATGTTTAAAATATTAATTGAATTTTTTCAAGTTAATATGTGAATAAGGATATAAAACATTTATTTGTGGGATTATGGGCTCTCATGGGTCAGAATTATTTATTCCGTGGATGCAATTTTATGTTTTTAAGGGTTCTAGAGAAGTTTCATAGGCCTAGTGTTTGGAAACCCAGAAAAAAAAGTGTGTGATGTTTTGGACACACGCCATGTGTTCTTCTATTATAGAAGATAAAATTTTATTAAGTACACAAAGTGTAGTCTATAACTATGTGACATTATATATGAGAAGAGACACATGGCTAGGAATACATGGGTAAAACCCGCCATGTACTAGGAGTACACGTTGTGCCTAAGAGGCCATGTATCTGGCCATGTGAATAACGACACGGGTGGATGAAGTTTGGATGGTACACACATTTCCATAATGAACACACCTTGTGAAAATTGACAGTGTGTCCGACCATGTGAATAACAATGTCACAACCCATCCCAATTGGGCCCACGCTGTGACTCCCCAAGACCGCCTCCAATAGTCTAGGGACTAGTGACTAGAACCAAGTAGGCATATTACTGACATGGGATGAATTTCCTAGGTACCTGTACCATGCACACATCTCCAAGACCACATTGCAACAATATAAAAACCACTAGGGAACAAAATCCTTGCATACAACTAAACCCGACCAATAAAGTACGACATAAAGTAAAGTACTAAAAGTAAACTAGCCAGAATACAATCCCACCAAATACAAGAGTTTGAACACTACAAAGTCCATCCTTTAAACATGATGATGTACTGTGACTGTAACTCGTATCCGTAGGAACACCTCGGCCTATAGGGAACTCAGAAAGCTTGGTCCTATCGTGGTCTGCTCTCGACACTGGAAAAAGGTTGCTCATCTGCACAAGACACGACACATGCAGGTAAATCTCGTGCAAGGGTGAGTATAGCAATACTATGTAGAGGACCTCAAAAAACCCAAATCAATATGAAATTAAAAGGTACAGTCATCTCGTACACAATATATGTCTACTGAACATATAACAAGTGTAACAGACATAATCCAGATATACTCACAACCCAGATCCGCAGTGTTTGGACAACTCATAAAACCACATTCCCGCAACTAGAGATTCCTTTCAATGATTCCACGAAGAACTCATCCAGGAGAACTCACTCCACAAGTCTGATATCTCTAATGACGTCCATCCAAGAAGTACTATTCAATGGGAAAATCCACGAGAGATAGATACAATCATTACGGGAGAACACATTCCTTTGTCGGGAAAGGTCATGATAGATAGATACAATCTTTATAGGAAAACACACTGCTGAGTTTTGAAAGATCATGATACACATATGAGGATCACTACTAGGGTATGGCCTTGGTGGATACCATGACTCATCAGGATTCAAATTTTAGGTAGAGGATCAATGCTAAGTGGAGTTGGTCATGTCGATTACTAATTCTACCTAGGTTCAAGAATGGATAGGGGATCTCGCTTTGGGCTTCTTGGAGGGATTCCTAACTCTATATTAGAAAGTCCTACTGATGGAATCATACTCTTGTAGAAGAAAACAATACCTAACCTACAGTGATATGAGAAAAAGGGGAACTCACCCAAATGAAACATGTCCATGATATGGTGTACAAAAAGATCAATCCATGTATGAAAAAGTACACATCATGTAGAAAGGTTACATGATGTGTCCTCTAAACCTAGGTACTGCTCATGTACAAAGGCCCGAGTTGCAAGGCTCATCATGTAAAAAGTTAGTACACAACGTGTAGTACTGATCACACGCCGTGTTTGAGTAACTGGGGTCAACTCTGTGAATGCGGCTATGTGCCCATTCATAGATGTATCCCATGTTCACTACCTCATGAAACTGATACACTGGGTAACCCGTGTGGCTGGCCTGGTCTAGCCGTGCGGTGGAGTACACAGCCGTGTACTCCGTCTTGTGTCTATGTATCCCTTGGATACACACCGAGTCCTACATAGTCACCTCTGCCATGCCACGTAGGGTTTTCACGCCGTGTTCCAAAGTCGTGAAGTCCATCCTGTGTTCGTGTACATTCTAAAACACACGTCGAAATTTGGGGAAAGCCTACAAAACATGTGACCAGGGTCTTATGCTGTGTGATTTCTATCTGACCCCCAAATCCCCAGCTATTGCTGCCAGTACTACATAGAATGTTTTTTTAGAAGTACACGCTGTGTATTTAAAAATTTTATAGAATCAGTAGCCGCTACGTCGCACCTCCAATGTTGCCCGTTCTTTGGTCCGTCCATCTGATCACCATGAAACTCCTGATCCAAGGTCGCCCCGATGTCCCGAAGCCATCTCAACTATTTTTGGGCCTCCAATCGACCCCGAAAAAGCATTTCAGTCCACCTGTCTAAAGAACAGTAGAAGAACAATAATTCTTGAACCTTGTTGATTCATCCACCTCCATTTCCATCACTCCTCCTCTAGGATTAGATTATGTTAGTTCCCTAATTTGGGATCATTTCGCCGCAAAACGAATGATCAATGATCCGTTTTTCATCACCCCATGAAGAACGTGAGGAACACACAACAAGAAAGGGGGAGGAAATCCAAAAAAATTAAAGGAGTAATGAACCTACACCATCTTTTTTCTCAATTGTGATCCTCTAAAATTAGTAGGATCAAATGGAGCAGGATCAAAACAATAAAAAATAATCATGGATTAACTCCCTGAGATCAGCCCAATAAACCCTCCCACAAGAATGTGAGAATCCGCGGATCAACCTGTTCATGGGTTGATCAAAATTCATCATTTATCCCAAAAATGGGGAAGAAGAAATTGAAATAACAAACCCCTACCTCTATCCAGTTTAATAATGATTGCCACAACCCGTTCATTGGTGAGGCTCGTCGGATCTGAGATGCTTCATCATTCATCGGCGAGTTCTCCTCCAGAGATCCCAGAGGCTCCCTATCAATTAGCATGGTTATGAGGATATCCAAGTGAACTTACCATATGCAGGTATTTAAAAGACCATAAATTAGGTCGCCGAAGAAAAAAAACTTTAAAATAACACAATTTATTATTTTATTTTTTGTCATTCGACGTCCAAATTATATCTTTTGCGGCCGACCCGCGCTGATCAATGTTAGGACCCACCTAAGATAAAAATGTTGCTCTGAATGTAATGGTGCCCACATATTTTTGATCCAGGGACCCGTTTAAAAGATATTTCACTTTTTCCTAAAAACCGCTCAAGCACACTATTTAAAATTTCAAATCATTTCAAACATTTATTCCGGGCACTCTGGGCCTCAGAATCATATGTCATCAACAGGTCTGGTCTTAGAATAATTCCTTATAATATTTTAAAAAAATAATATATGTAAAATTTGACACATTATATTATCCCAACTTCATGGCTTCACATCCCCAAAAATCCAAAACAAAGACTACTAAAAAAGATGTGGGTATTAGGCATATATCTGTGAATCCTGCTCCCACGTGATCTCTTAAAGATTCCCGTGATTCCACTGTATGTGCACCAATGGAATTGATCACCCACAAAGGATCCTCTCCTGCAGATCCTCTCCCCCCACCGGGTACTCTGCAAAGGTCACTCCATCATCGATGTCTAGCACCCCTTAGTCGATCTTGTGTGATGGGTCATGCATATACCTCCTTAGCTGTGACATGTGTATGACATCATGTACCCGATGTAACTATAACGATAGGGATAATAGGATTCCACCATGCCAACTCGGCATAATATTTAGAATGATCCAATGAACCTCTGAGATAACATGCCTACCCGGCCAAATCTATGCAATCCACAATGAGGTGAGACCTGAAGAAAGACGTGGTCTCCCTCCTTGAACTCCAGAGGCCTCCGTCGTCTGGTAGCATAAGGCTTCTACTAGATTGGTGCAGTCTTTATCTGATCCCGGATGATCTTCACCTTCTCGTTGGTAGCTCGCACCAACTATGGACCCATGAGTGCTAACTCACCGTGGTCGGTCTAGAAAAGTGGTGACCGGAAGGGTCTCCCATACAAAGATTTGAATGGTTTCATACCAATGGTGGAGTGGTAGATGTTGTTGTACGCAAACTGTTCCAGTGGTAGGTTTTCCTCCCAACTTCTACCAAAGTCCAAGAAAATATACCTGAAACATATCCTCTAGAACCTGGATGGTCCTCTCTATCTGACCGTCGGTTTGGGGATGAAATATTGTGCTCTGGCATAACTGAGTCCCAAAATACTCCTATAATCCCTTCCCCAACTGGGATGTGAAATGGTAATCTCGATCCATGACTATTGTTGAAGGAACACCATGAATACAAACTTTCTCCTTCACATAAAGGCGTCCCAAGATCTCTATGGAACTCTACTCACAGATAGCTAGGAAGTGGGATGACTTGGTGAGTCTGTCAACAATCACCCCGATGAAATCATGAACTTTGGACGTCTATGGTAATTCCGTCACAAAGTCCATCTATATTCCAACCCACTTCCACTCTGGACCTTCTGGGGGTGAGCTAATCTCATGGGAACCTGGTGCTCAACCTTCACCTGTGGGAATATAAGGCATCAAGAGACAAACTGTGCTACTGCCTTCTTCATTCCTGACCACCAGAACTACTGTAAAAGATATTGGTACAGCTTCACCACTCTCAGATGTACTACCAAAGGGGATTTATGATACTCCCTCAAGAACTCCTCCTACAATGCCGCTGGTACAACAGTGCATCTTTTGAAAAGAAGTATGTTATCCCCACCTTGTGAATATCCTTTTGAAGCATGTGCTTTGGATAATTGAGTATGTAAAGCCTCATAGTCGACATCAAAAAGCAATTCCTACCCCACTCACTATAAGAGTGGAGGGGTGAACCCCATTGACTTTAGGTAAGAGGTTTCCCCTCTATCCAAGAGAGATAACTGCAATGTGGTTAAGAGTTCTGTAACCTTGCTCAACAGCTGTGAGCTCAACCTTCTACTAAGAGAATCTACCACCTTTCTCCCCTTCCCATGAGTATAGATGATCTCAAAACCATATTCCTAGAAGAAATATAGTGAATGAATCTATCTCATATTTATATCCTTCTGTGAGAAGATGTACTTGATGCTCTTCTTGTCAGAGTAGACGATGAACCACTTTCCCATAAGGCAGTGTCTCCACATCTTCAATGTGAAGACTGCCACTTCCAACTCGAGATCGTGGTTCACATTGTTTTGCACATGTGGTCTAAGCTAGCACTAACCATAAGAAATCACCGCCTATATTTACATTTGGACACAACAAAGCCCAATCCCTATGAATCACAAATAACTCTGTACATGACACCCTCCTTTGGAAATCTCATGATCGGGGCGCTCGTCAAACTCTATCTCAACTGCTCAAAAGATTTATGGAACTTCTCCATCCACATGAAGGGTTTCCACTTCCTGGTCAAGGCTAACATCGATGCTGATATTTGGGAGAAATCAGGAATGAATCTTTGGTAATATCCTGCCAACCCAAGGAATCATTACACCTTCATCACACTCTGAGGTGGCTCCCATGCTAACACTGCCTCCACCATGGATGTGTCCACAACTACAACATCTACTAAGATGAAATTTCCCAAAAAATGGACCTCCTGAATCCAGAACTAGCACCTCGAGAGCTTCCCATAAAGCCGGTGTTCTCAGAGAACGTCTAGAACCATCCGTAGGTGTCTCACATGCTCCTCCTCTGACGCTGAGTATACAAGTACATCGTTGATGAAAAATAATATAAACGGGTCTATGTAGGGATGAAAGATCTAGTTCATCAGTCCCATGAATATTGTAGGGGCTTCTGTCACGCCGAAATGCATAACCAAGTACACATAGTGATCATAGCGGCATCTAAAATCCATATTTGGTATATCCTAGTCTCGTACTCATAACTGGTGATAACATGATCGAAGGTCAACCTTTGAGAATCACTATTACCCTCTCAACATGTTGAAGAGGTCATCGATCCTTGGTAGTGGATACTTCTTATTCTTTGTTACCTGATTCTAGCATAGGTAATCCATGCACAACCTCAAACACCCGTATGCCTTTTTAGAAAATGAAACTGGGGCCACTTAGGGTGAAATGCTAGGTCTCAAGAAACCCTTTCTCTGAAAGTCCTCCAACTGCACCCTCAGTTCACGAAGCTATGGAGGAGCCATCCAATATGCTGATGAGGAAATTGGTATCGTCCTGAGGTGTAAGTCAATGCAGAAGTCGATTTATTTGTGGGGAGGTAGTACTAGAACATCTTCAGGAAAGACGTCCTCGTACATCGCTACTACTGCTAAGAACTGGGAGCTCACAACATCTACTGATCCAAGGATTGGGCTATCCAACTCATGAGTGATCAGTTGCACCCTCTTATGCATGATCCCATTTTGTGCTGACTGGGTCCCCATTTCTCTGACAAAGGAAAACCTCGTCCCATCATGGAGGACACACCAAACTGTTCGCCTAAAACAATCAATTTGGGCATGGACCGAAGATAACCTATATATACTAAGAATAAAGTCATAAGGCCTCGATGCTACCACCAATAGGATCCAACTAAAACTCTCACCTCCAAGGGTAATATCACAGTGTCTACAAAGGTGCGTGATCATTGAGTCTCCCCCCCGTAGGTGTATCCAAGCATAATGATTGGGTCAACGGTTCTACCAGAATCTCAAGGTTTCACACAAGACATGTGATAATGAATGAATGACTGGCACCTATGTCTATAAGTATGGAAACTAAGGTATAGAAGACACATATCGTACCTCAGATCATCCCTGGAGTCCTTGGGTCATACACCTTGACCACATACAGTTGTCCTCGCCCTTGTCCCCCATCTCACTAAGCCTGGTGCGGACCTCCTGGGGGTGGTGATGGTATTAAATCGAAGCATCTGCCACCACCTCCATCTGTCCCTGCTCCTCTACCACGTCCACTTACTTGAGGGTATGTCTACTCTGTTATCTGCCTCTACCTTAGTTGTCCATCCACTTCTTCCCTATCAGCAGCTCTACAGGTTGGTCAATCCCTAGCGAGATGTTTACTTCTGTTGAACGAGTAGAAAAACTTCTCCCTTGGATGATTGGATCCATAAAAGGATCCTTGGACTATCGACTCCCTGTTCGGGGTCCTCCTCTGACGTCTCCCACATCCTGATCCCTGTGTCTGACATCATATCCCCACTGACGAGGTATCCGGTCCTGTCTTCCTACTGTAGTCTGTCGTTGGCTATCTCTACTCCGCCAAGAATCTCTCGATCACTAAGGCCCACTCAAGCACTCCAGCATATGTAGAAATTTATAAAGGTACTACACTAGCACAAAGGTCTCGATGTAGACCTCGCTCGAAGGTCCGAGCACTGAAGTACTGATCCTTGACCATATCCATCGAGTACCTGGCAAGGTTGGTGATCATCGATGAATAGTCATCTACTGTCAAATTGCATTTTTAGAGCTAAAGAGGCTCCTAGATGCTTACTTATATAATCATAAGAGGACAGAAATCCTCCCTAATGAGTGGCTCAAAATCCGTCCATAAAAGAGTCTCCTGGTCATGTGTCTGTGTGGTCAGAATCCACATTTTCTTGCTGAACCCTGAAAAAGGATCACTCCTAGGATCACCATCTGGTCTGTTGGTGTCATCATGAGAGGGAAGACTCTGGTCACCACCTCACGGAATTCATCATCCTCCTAAGGGTCATACATGCCTAGGAACCTGATGGGTCTCTATCTCTGGACCTCATGGAGCATGCTCAACCTATGTCCTCTTCGGTCGGTACTATGGTTACCATGGGCCACTCCACTGGTGGTGGTATAACAGGTGCACCACTGGGTGGAAAAGCCTATGGAACTAGTCCCTGTATAGAATCCTTATCACTGAGTGGGCCATCCTCATGATCATGCAGCTGAATCCCAGTGGGAATGCATCTCGGAGGCATCCTGTATGGATCCAAGAAGTACCACGGTCAAATGAGTATATTTGGATAGCTGACACAAAGGACATGGAAAACAAAAACCATTCATATATGATGCATATACCATTATTTTATTTCCCCGAAACTAGTGTTTTCATATACCAAGTCGTAAAGAAGGATATCAAAGTCCTGGTGTATGGATATGTCGGCCGCCCGCATCAATAATAGAGTCTCTAGCCTAAAAGACGAGATCAAAACAATGAACACTATTTCCCCAAACCAATCTCACATACTCTTGGTCCTAAGGTAGAACTAACTACCTGTGATACCACTCTATCACAACCCGTCCCTGTGGGGCCTGCGTCGTGACTCCCCACGCCCGCCTCCAATATTCCAGGGGCTGGTGACTAGCATCGAGTAGGTATATTACTAATATGGGATGAATTCACTAAGTAACTGTACACACACACATCTCCAAGACCACAATGACGCAATGTAAAAACCACTGTGGAACATAATGCAAGCATACAACTAAACCCAACCAACAGAGTATGACAGAATGTAATGTACTGAAAGTTAACTGGGCCAGAATAAAAGACCACAAAAAACAAGAGCCTGAAAACAAAAAATTCCAACCTGTAAACATGAAGAGGTACTGGGACTACTGCTCGTAGCCATAGGAACACCTCAGCCTGTAGAGAACTCAGAAAGCTCGGTCATGTTCTAGTCTACCCTAGACTCTTTCAAAAGGCTGCTCGTCTCCACAAGACATGACACGTGCATGAAAATCCCATGTAGGGGTGAGTATAAAAATACTCAATAGAGGACCCTGAAAACCCTAAAGAAATACACAAAAAAGGTACAATCATCTCAAACACAATATATGTCTACTTAACATGTAAGAAGTGTTATAGAAATAATCAGAAATACTCACAACCTAGACCCGCGGTCTAGGAACAAGTCACATAACCACATACCGCCCACTAGAGATTCCATTCAAAGATTCCACGAAGCACTCATCTAGGAGAACACACTCCACAAGTATGATATATCTGTTGAAGTCCATCCGAGAAGTACTGTTCATCGAGAAAATACATGAGATACAGATACACACATTACGGGGGAACAAACTCTTGAGTGGGGAAGGATCACGATATATAGATACAATAATTATGGGAGAACACACTTATGAGTGGGGATAGATCACGACACACAGATGAGGATCACTTCTAGGGACATGGTGCATACCGCAACTCATCAGGATTCACCAGCTAGGTAGAAGATCGAATCCTGGTGGAGTTGGTAACGTCGATGCCTGAATCTACCAATGGTCAATAATGGATAGATGATATCGCTATGGGCCTCTCAGAGGGATGCCTGAATCTATCTCAGAAATTCCAACTGAAGGGATCTTACTTCTGTAGAAGGAAACGATACCTGACCTTCAGTGGAATGAGGAGATGGGTCACTCACCCAAACGAAACATGTCAATGATACAGTGGACAAGAAGATCAATCCATGTATGAAATAGTACACAGTGTGTAGAAAGGTCACATGCCGTGTCCTCTAACCCTGTGTATTTCCCGTGTACAACAACCCGGGTCGCAATGATCATCATGTAAAAAGTCAATACACGACATGTAGTACTGATCACGAACTGTGTCTGAGTAACTAAGGTCGAATCTGTGTACGTGGTCGTGTGCCCGTTCACGGCTGTATCTCATGTTCACTGCCTTTTGTAACAGATATATGGGGTAACCCGTGTGGCCGGCCTAGTGTGGCTTTGTTGTGGAGTACATGAACGTGTACTCCATCTTATTTTTGTGTATCCCCTAGATACACGCCGAGTCCTGGATAATCACCTCTTCTAAGCCGCATTTGGTCTGCATGTCGTGTTCTGAAACCGTGTAGTCCATCTCGTGTCTGTTTACATTCCAAAACACACGCCGAGCTTCGGGGAAAGCCTACACACCGTGTGATTTATATCTGACCCCCAAAACACCAGCCATCGTTTCCGGTACTACATGGCGTGTTCTTTAGATGTACATGTCTTTTATTTCGTAATTTTCTAGAATCATGAGCCGCTACATCGGGCTTCCCATGTTTCCATTCTTTGATCCGGCCACCTGATCACCACGAAACACCAGATTCAAGGTCGCACCGACATCCCGAAGTCGTCTCCGTTGTTTTCCGGCCTCCGATCGACCCCGAAAATGTGTTTTGGTCCACTCGCATGAAGAATGGTCGATGAACAATAATTCCCGAACCGTGTTGATTCGTCTGCCGCCATCGCCGTCACTCTTCTGCTAGGTCACCACAATGTTGGATCTCTAATTCATATCATTGCACCGTAAAATAGATGCACAATGATCTATTGTTCCTTTCCCCACTAATAATGAGAGGAATTCAAGATAAAGTAGGGGGAAGAAAATCCAAGAAAAGAAATTAAGGAACAAACACGTTCCATCATTCATCACGGCGTTGATCCGCTCAATTTAGTAGGATTAAATGGACCAGGATCAAAACAATAAACAATAATCATGGATTTACTCCCCGATATCAACCCAATAAACCCACTCGAAAGAACATGAAAATCCATGGATCATCCTGTTCATGGGTTGATCCACATTCATCATTTAACCAAAAAAGGGGAAGAAGAAATTGATATAACAAACCCTACAAAGATCTGGTTGAAGAACGATCACTGTTTCGCGTTCATTGGCGAGTCTCATCGGATATGAGATGCTTCATCATTCATCTGTGCGTTCACATCTAGAGAACCAAGAGGCTCCCTCTCAATTCGTAGGGTAATAAGGCTAACCCTGCAAACATACAATGTTTAGGTATTTAAAAGAGGGTAAATTAGGTTTCTGAAAAAAAGGATTCATTTAAATAAAATAATTTATTATTATTTTTATTTCCATTCGACGTCCAAAAACCAACTTTTGCGGCCAACCTGTGCCGATCAATGTTAGGCCCTTCCAAAGGTAAATTTTTTTCTCTAAATGCAACAGTGCCCTCAGATTTTGGAATCATGCAACCGTTAAAAAGATATTTCATTTTTTCAGGAAAACTTCTCACGCCTGCTGCTTAAAATTTCAATTCATTTAAAACATTTATTCTGAGAACTCTGGGCCACAGAATCGCAGGTCATCAATAGGTATGGTCTCAAAATAATTCTATATAATATTTAAAAATAATAATACAAGGAAAATATGAGAAATTATAAACAAAACAGATGGTTTGATCTTATGTGGTAAACACCATCTTCATGCTGAACACGCCTTGTAGTTTTACCTAGGAGAGAACCGTGTGGTTTAGAAACATAGAAGGACTAGGGCTATTGGGAAAAATCATGTACATTGTATGTCACAGGAGGAACAAACCGTGTGTAGGGGTGTTACACAACCATTTTTGCAGAGGTACATGCCCATGTTAAATGATTAATGGAACACACCGTGTAGGGGTTATACACACCATGTACCCTTGTTTTGTAAAACATTATTGTTTTTCACTCATGTTCCATTCTTACAATTATATGTTTTAGTCCTTGATAATCATGAACTGAGGTGGGTGCTTCACCTTGAAGAGTAATTACATTGATACATCATCTAGTTTTATTCCATATACAGGTCAACGATCAGACATTAGAAATGGTAGACTAGGGACTACCCGCAGATCCTTCTATCATGCCAATCTTGGCACCAACTGTTATACCAAATATAGATGTTGATGTATAGTTATGAGAAAGATTCATAAGGATTATGAAAACATACCTGGGAGCACATAATCAGGCCCCATATATAGAATAGTTGAAGTGGGTTTCACATCTGTTGCTTCCTCCCTCTTTCTCAGGGTATTAAATATCTGAGGATGTAGAGTCATGGTTAGAAGCCATGTTATCTATCTTCGAGCATATAGAGAAACCTCTTGAGAGGATGGTGAATCTCACATCCAACATGTATCAAGATTACTCCAATAGATAGTAGGATGAGATATCATAGGTAGGGCACCAATGAGTCATGGATTAGGATGAATTCCAACAGACCTACTTCGACAACTTCTAAGAAGAGACCTTGAGCGCCAATCAAGACCAAGAGTTGATGGGTCTAGAATAGGGAACTATTTCAGTCATGGAGTATTCTTCTCACATCAAAGAGATGAATCAATTCAAACCCATTTTGGGGGGGGGGGAGGGTTGATGCATTATTTCTTTCTAGGATGTTAGAGGATGGTCTTAGACACGACATCTGATCCTATGTGAACATATTTGCATAGAAATCAATATAATTTACATTTAACTATGATATTATCACGTTTCGTAATATGAAGTAGTCTGGATCTATGATCCATGGAGGTTTGGAATCCTAAGTTGGTACTCTTCCAACTGATAGATGGAAGTGCCACAGGGAGTCTACATATAGAGATCTGAGTAGACATGATACTCCTTTAGGTAGCTAGGTGGTGTGCTAACACTACAGGAAGAGTGGGTATATGAGACCTCAGTTCCCGAGAGAACCAACTGAGTGATAAACATGTGGAAATATGGGTCATCTACATCATTTTTGTTGGTTTTTCTCACATGTAGTTTTTGATATGGGTTCTACTATGACTCCACAATAAAGAGAAGGACCAAAAGTTTCTCATCAGTCTGGAAACTCGAGTTTGTCCAGCCATTCAAGTAGAGCAGGAGGCCATGGACATGGTAGCCAATAAATAGTCATTCAGTGATAACATGGTGGATCAACTCTGGGTAGCAAGGCAGGGTCATAGGGTCATGGTACAGGTCAAAATTCTACAGTGGAGTAGACCCAGCTGATGTAGGATCCTAAACCCTCTAAGGTTAGTGGTACTATTCTATTTGCCTAAATTTTAGCTTCATTTCTATTTTATATAGGGGCTTCCCAAATATATATACCTATTGTTTTTTTTGGAGATCCTTGGCCTCTATATCTTTACTTACGAGGATTTTATGACGGTAGAAACTCTTTTGCGTATTAAGAAGGCTATTGTTTGTTATTGTAAGGAGTTCCCTATTGAGGTTAGTGGGTGTCACTTATTATGGGACCTCAATGTCATAGAGATGATAGTCATCGAATTCATTCTAACAATGGACTGGCCAGTCACCATTCAGGCCTTTGTTTACTGCTATCTCCGTAGGGTGAGTTTCACATCACTAGAGGGTGGTTTTTTCTACACAAGGTAGAATGGGATTTCTATGAGAGAGGAGATAGACCCAAGCATCATGGATTTGTAGGAATTACAACCCAAATTACTGGTCTATATCTAGTTGACCAGGGGACTTCATATATAGATTTCCTCTAGTTGTTTATCTTTTCAAGGATTTATTTCTAAGAGACTTTTTAGGTTTACCTCTAGAGCGAGAGCTAGATTTCACTATTTAGATTATCCTAGGAGCTATAGCAGTGTCTATTACTCTTTATATGATGGAAAAACTAGAGTAATAGGATCTCAAGAAGTAGTTATAGGAGTTACAGGAAAAGTGTCTAATAGGACCCAATATTTCTCTTTGTGGATCTCTTGTCATTATTTTTAAGAATGTGTATGGTACACATAAACTTTGTGGGGATTACCAGAAGCTGAACCAGTTGACACTCATGAATCGATATCCCTTTCCAAGGATTGTTAATCTCTCTGATCAGCTTTGAGGAGCCTAGGTGTTATCAACTTTTGACTTGAGATCCGGTTATCATCAATTTCACATTAGACCATAAAATATACTTCTTACGGCCTTTTGGAGCAGGTATGGTTTATAAGATTATGTGGTTGTGTTGTTCAGTCTCCCAAATGCTCCAGCAATTTTCATAACAATTATGAACCGAGTTTTCAATCCTTACATGGACTCTTTTGTGGTTGTTTTCATGGAAAACATCTTGGTGTACTCCCATAGTTGAAATGACCATGCCACCCTTCTTGAGATCATGTTGATTACACTATGAGACAATCAGTTATATGTTAATCTCTCAAAATGTCACTTTTGTATAGACCAGATTCACTTCTTGGGTAATGTTATCTCAGAGACAGAAGTATTAGTAAACCCACAACAAGTGAGATAAAAGGTTTCATGGGAGAATATGAAGATCATCTTTTAGTTACGGAGTATTCTAGGAAATGAGGGTTACTACAAGAACTTTTTACAGGACTATTCCTAGTTAGAAGCGCAACTGACAGAATGGACTAAGAAGGGTGAGAAGTACTTGTGGATAGATTCCTTTGATTTATCCTTTTAGGAGTTAAATGGGAGAATAAAATCAGCACTGATACTAGTTTTTCTAAATCCAAGAAAGGGTTACACTGTATACTGCGATGCATCAGGTATTAGGCAGGGAGAAGTTATTTTTCATTGGGAAGAAGTCATTGCGTATGGGTATTGGAAGTTGAGGCCACATAAGAGGAATTACTGAACACACAATCTCTAATTAGCTATAGTTTTTCATTCTTTACGCTATTGGAGACATTATATTTTGGGAGAGAATTTTGTGGTGTAAAATAAACAAAAGAGTCTCAAATATATCTTTAATCAGTGTGATCTGAATTTGATATAGTGAATGTGGGTTGAGTACCTTCAGTATTTTGACATTGAGCATGCCTATATGCATGGGAATGGTAATAGAGTGGCTGATGCATTGAGAAGGAGGACTCAAATACAAGAAGATAAAAAGTCCAGTATTGAGTGTAAACTTATGGCTATGTTCTCTGAGATGCATTTGGAGGTTCACGAAAGACAGAGGAAGTTGTTTCTTTCTTCTATAGCTGTTACCTCTAACCTTCTAGATTGAGTGCGAATTAGGATGTTATCATATTCTGAAGGCATTGTCTTATGGGAGGGTGTGTCAAGATAGAACCCTACTCTAGGGTTGACTATCAGTGTGGATGAGGATTTTTTTCATAGACATTTATGGGTTTCAGTATAAATACGCGAGGAGTTGATGTGGTATTTTCATTCATCAGTTTGGGAAGTAATTCCTTGTGTCACCAAGATGTATTGTGATCTACAACGTCTGTATTGGTTTCCAGGTATGAAAAGAGATGTTTCTGGTTTTGTTATGAGATGTTCCACCTATTAGTATGTGAAGGTAGATCATCAGTGACCATCAGTGATTTTACAAGACTTACCCATTCCCGAGTTAAATTCAAATGATATCACAATGGATTTTGTGACAGGTTTACCCAGGTCACCTCGAGGGAATGAGTCAGTTGTGATTGTAATTTATTTACTCCCAAAGGTTGAACACTTCCTACAAATGAAGGAGACCTTTCGTGTTGATGAGTTTGGATGGTCGTACATTATAGAGATTGTAAAACTGAATGGGGTTCCACACTCTATCATTTCAGATAGGGATTCCTAGTTACATCTTGTGTCCTGAAGGGACTATAAAGGGCTTGGAGTGCATATGTACTTATGAGTACAAATTACCATCCCTAGATAGATTGTCAATTGGATTGTAAAATTCCAATTTTGGAGGACATGCAACGAGCATCCATCCTAGATTTTTTGGGATATTGGGAGAGACATATACCCCTAGTAGAGTTTTCCTAAAATAACTTTATTCATGTGATGACTCAGAAGGAACCATTTGTGACTTTGTACAGTAGAACATTCTGATAACCCCTATGTTGGTTGGAGGTAGGAGAGTAAGATATGATGGGACCTCATCTTGTTCAAGAGACCACTGAGAAGGTGGAGTTGATTCAGAAGAGAATGGGTACAACCCAGTCGTGCTAGAAATATTATGCGGATAAACAGAGATGACCTATGGGATTCAAGGTTGAATATTAGGTTTTCTAGCATGTGACAATGAGTTTGGGACACCGAAGGATTAGAAGATAAGGAAAGAATGAACTAAGATATGTCGGGCTATTTGAGGTCTTAGAGAGAGTTGGGCTGGTTGCATACCAGTTTCAGCTATCTTAGGGTTACCTAGATAAGCACTATGTTTTTCATGTTTCTTAGTTTCGACATTACTTTTCAGACCCGTATCACGTATTTCAACATGAGGAGTTTTATTTGGAGGTGAATTCATCCTTTGATAACCACCTTATCAGAATTGTGTATCCCAACATGACGGTTCACTGGGGCCAGTCTGTTCCTATGGTACGGGTGCTAGAGCAGCACAAGTGAGTACTGGACGAGACATGGGAGAGGGAGGCTGACTTACGATCATATTGGTTAGAGTTGATTGATGTTTCTTCTTCTCCACCCTTGTAGGGTAAATTTATGGATGAATTACTATATGGGGGAATGTTTGTAAGAAGATCGATCATCATTTCAAGTATGGATCTTGATTTTTGTTGTTTTTGTAGAAAAATGTAAGATTTTGGAATTTTTCTATGTACATACAGTGTACTCTTGAGTACATGCCATGTAACCTGTTTCCACGTGTAGCTATGCACTGGCTGTGTAATGACCGACTACAGGGGTAAGTGGACTGCCTAATATGGGGGTCGATTGAGGAATGTATATGGCATGTACATTAAATGAACATGCCCTGTACATTTATTTTTATTTTATTAATCAGACTGGGGTCATGTCCCATCTCTATAATGTGTTTCTTCTTCCGGTGTCTCATACAAGAAAGAGACGTACAACTGAGAATCATCGAGTGGATCTCATTCCTCCATCCGAGCTCCGATTTAGGTGCCGCCAGGTGCACTGGATTCCAGCCGGTGTGTTCCCACTTTCCATAGACCATCTCTTCCTGGTTTCTCTTCTCCCTTGAATTATTCATGGTTGAAATTTTTGACCATTTGTAGATCTATGATGTTATAGGATGATTCAAAGGCCAACATTGAAAAGTGTTCACCATACAACTTTGAGGTAGGTGCTTTGATGCCTTTCAGAGTTTTTCTTTGAGTTATATAGGCCTATGTGTCGATTATCCTTGATTCAAGTAATTTTTTTATGGAGATGAACCCTGATATCATATTCCATAGATTTATTGAAATATTTATGGTTCTCATTGATATATTATACTACATTTCATGTTTAAGGGACACCCCATTGGTGCAGTTCCTTTTTTGAATGTTTATGACTGTTTGGTCTAGGTTACCTATGAGGCAGACCTTATTTCCTTTCCTTTCTTTTTAGGTTGGAATTGACTACTTAATTTATTTTTGTTAAATGCTTGTATTATTCATTTTAGCTTCTTAGACATTTAGTAGTTGAGAATAATTTGGGATACTGGATATCATTTGTAAAATATTGTATTTCACATGGCTGTGAGAACCTACTGTATTTATACCATAGAGGGAATTGACGTTGAGGTATTCCCCAAAGTGTCTATTAGATTTACATTGCGAGACCATATGGGGAGTTGACGGTGAGTGCTTCCTTAGAGTGTCTATAGAATACCATTACGAGACCAGATAGGGATTTGACATTGATTTCATCCTCATATAGTCAGTAGTTTATCATTAGAATACGTCATGGGGAATTGATAACGAGTTATTCCTCATAGAGTCATTTTTTTGAACACATGATGATATAGGTTAGACTATCTGAGCCACCTATATTGTCAATGTGATATTTTGAATGCTGTGACGAGTCTGCCAAGAAAATGAAAAAATTTGGACTCTATCGTACATTATTGTTAAATAGTATTGGGAGACTTCTATTGGATAATGTTTTACTAGGGGATATAATTCTTATGCTAGATCCTGAGGTTACATTATTCAATGTTTTGAATAATTATTAAAAGTAAATGAATGTAATTGTATACTGTTGGATTTTTTACATTGAGTAATTCCCTTTTTGTTACATCATTCATTTATAATGCATGCTCTACATATATTCACAGATAGTTAGGAACATATCATTTGGTGGCTGCCTATTTGGATTTTTCACACACCCTGTTTGAGTCATGATTTTGGGCCCAAAAAGATTATATGGTTGTAGGTATATATAAGGTAAAGTGACATTCTTCTTCAGGTACTTGAGTGTTGATAGAGCTAGAGAGCATGAGACTATGATGAGGCTTGCGATGATGTGGGAGTTTAATTACTTTTCTATACTTTGGTTTCAATATTTTATTTCCTACATTGTGACTTGTTAGATTGCATTACTAGATACATGTGACATGGATCATTCATTTATATATATATATGCTGCATTTTTTATGATATCGGTCTTCTTCTAGGAAATTTTTATATGGTATTACTGCATCCGTTACAGTTTACTATTTGTTTCGGCTGTGTTAGTCTTCCAACGAGGAAATATTTTCACCACTATCCCACCCAAGGCAATCACTGTTAGTCGAAATCATTTTGAATTTAGGGAAATTTATTTGAGGATATGTGACCCACAAGGTATGGGTTTCTATTGGGAGGCACCTGAATTTGGGATGCAACAAAAAGATATACATCATTCTTTTTTTATCTTTAAAAACTGTAAACATTTATCCCAAATGATATTTTTTCCAACACATAAGTGTATAAACCACTACTACCAACATGAGGTCATGTGTAGGGTAATTCCATTTGTGTGGCATCAACTACTGAGACCCATAACCAATGACTCGATCTCCATGAATCAACACAACTCTGAGTCTGATCCCATAAGAGTCACAATACACCATGTACTCATCAACTGACAAAGGTAAGATCAAAATGGGTATCGATGTCAAGCACTTCTTCAACTCTTGGAAATCATTCTCACATGCTTCTATCCAATCAATCATTATCTCTTTCTTTGTCAAACTTTAAAGTGGTGCTACCAATCATGAAAAGTCCTAGATGAACCTTCCATAATAACCCGTTAATCCAAAAAATTTTCAGATTTAAAAAACATTTTTCGGCAAGTCCCACAAAAATCAATCCCTATTCTTTTTCTAGGTCCACTTCCACACCTTCTTTTGAGATGATATGCCCCAAAAAGTGTACCCTGTCAATCCGAAAAAAAAACATTTGTATATTTTGGAATATAGTTGCTGCTCTATTAGTGTACCAAGGATGATGTCAAGATGTTGGGTATGATCATACTATCTCTTAGAGGGCATAAATATGTCTTCCAATAACACCACCACAAACCAATATATGTAAAAATGAAAGATCATGTTTATCCAGGACATACAGACTACTGGATAATTTGTCATCCCAAACGGAATTACAAAACACACATAAAGGCCATACATATTTTAGAAATTTTTTCTTGGTATATTAGAGGTATTAAATCTCACCTGATGATAACCTAATCCCAAATTGATCTTTGAGAACTCACAATCCTCCTTCAGCTGGTCAAATCGACCATCGATATATAGAAGAGGAACTCAGTTCTTCACGGACATTTTATTCATCATTCAATATTCGAAAAACATGCATAAATTCCAATCATCCTTATTCTCAATTGATACATGTGATCCATAAGGTGACATAATTAGATGGATAAAACCTTTACACTCCAACTCCTCCTATAGCATTTTAAGCTCTTGATGTTGGTCCCATTCTACAAGGTGGAATAGATAACAGCTCATCCCCCAGCATGTGCTAAATATTGAATTAAACATCTCTCTCAGGTGGAAACCCTCAAAAAAACTTTTGGAAAGACATCCTGAAACAATTATACTCCTGTTGGGAGGATATACTGCCTACCACTCCCATCATCCACCAAATGAATCGAGAATTGGGCTATGAGATCTTCTAGTTACTGAGTAATTCCCCCATCTTAGCATGCATGGATATCCCATTCTCCATGATGAACATTTTGGTCACCCTTAGAAGATACAAAGGTCACTATTCAATGGTAACAATATATGTGGGCTTAGTATGCAACTATCTAGAACATACCCACAATCATGTCGAAGCTCATTACACCAAAGAAATATATATCCCAAATAATACGATACTCTCTGATATCTAGTGAAAATTCCTTGCTTAAATAGATATCCCTACACCATGTTCCCTACCATGTTTCGATAGTCATAACCCATCTTATGTACTCCACCTCCAGTCTCAAAAAAGTAACATGATTTTTAGATATGAATGAATGAGAGGAATCCTCATCAAAAAATGTAGTAGCTAAATTAGAAGGAACTAGAATAGTACCTCACACTATCGATGGGCCAGCCTCGCTCTCCACAAGGGTAGGCTGAACTGCATGTTACATTCCTACCCTCCTCGTAGTGGTTTTTTTGACTCCCATGAGTATCACCACTCTGATGATACGAGTTCACATAACCTAAAGCACCACATCCACTACCTATACCACATTTTCTAGAAGATTTCTAGCTGCTAGACCTATATGTTTTTAAATACCTCCTTAACACACTATGACTCTAAGAAGCTGTACCCTTAGTACTAGCTTGTCACTTCTTCCTATAGATCTTCTATTGGTGTCCCATATTGGCACAAAACCGACACTCCATTGGTGGTTGAGGACAATGTGTATGATAGTGTCCCTCTCTAACACACTCGTGGAGAAGCACATGATTAAGATCTAGTGGAACTAATCCTCCTTGTTATCTACCTTACATTCCATTATCCAGACAAAGGATCTTGAAACAACACTTACTACTCATAGAAGGAACACTCCCTGATCGTCCACTGATATCTAAATGTTCAGTTTTGGAATCCTCTTTCAGGTTCTCCTATGAAATGAGAGCCAGATTAACCACTAATAATAATTTCTTCTACATAATTATATTTACTTGGGTCTGGATTTCACACCTAATTCCATCTTAAAATACATTTGCCGAAGAAGCCTCATGTACTTCCAAATTTAGTGAAAAAGGCTTTAAATATGTGAAATATTAAATGTAATCCATTATGGAATTGATTCCTACTGTCAGATGCATAAAATCTAAAGCCTTCTTGTATCTCATCATCCTTGGATAGAAGTTCTCCAAGAAAATCTCCAAAAAGTCCTTTAATAGCATATCATCATTATGTCTAGGTAATACCTAAGCATCTTACAAGTTCTTTACTGACCCCCGTAGCATGTATGCATCCATCATGACCCTACTCCCATCCCGAGTCTCTGACTGATCAAGTATAATCTATTTATATTCAATAAATAATTCATCTCCCTCAGGTCCAACATCTCTAGTAAAAGTAGGAGGTTTCTAAAGTCGGAGCTCCTTTGTCATCTCAGAGATGCTTTTCAAAACCCGCCCTAGGTCTCTCTCATTGAATTTCATGATCTGAGAAATGTTTTCTCAGAACTTTTCCCCTTCTTCCTCATCATGCACCAATGGTGCCTCAACATCCATGTCTGGAAGTTCGTTTCGGGACATGCCCCATGGTCTCTCCATTAATAAGAATCATGAAGACATATCCCTACATTTCCAAACATATGTCTTTGGTCTCACAACAAAAACATATAACATTGACATAATAGGAGAAACTAATAGATAATACTTCAACATTCCCTTTCCCCTTTCTTTGTCACACTATCAACACCGAGTTATTATCACTACCCTTAACCATCCTACTCTTAGGTATTGGTTAAAAAGGGTTCATACATTCTCATTAATTAATTTACCATTAATTAATCACATTATATAAAATTAATTAATTAAATAATTAATTAAATAATACAACTCATTTCACCAATAAAGGTTCTTATTAGACTCCCATTTATTCTCATATTTCATCATTATTTCAATCTCACGATAAGGGGAAACTATTCAAGTTCATCAACATAACCATTACCCATTTTCACTTTTGTGCCTAGAATGATGCATGTCACAACAGAACTGAGTTCCTAGAATGATGCATGTTGACTAAAGTGTTTTAACTCTTTAGTCCATGAATCAAAATTTAACAACTGTTAAAACAAAAAAAACACGACACCATAATTTCATCACCCAAGGTGAAATAATAGAAAACTATGACAACAAACCACAATCACAACAATCCCACCCTGATTACTTGGATTTCCCCTCGTACATGGGTTTTCTACTCCCATGAACAATCTAATTACCAAGCCTTGAATCTTCCTAGTCTCCTATCTATCTTTCCCAAAACAGTAAGACCAAATAATAATAATGAAAATAAAACTCATCTGATACCACTTTGTGATGTCCTGACTCGGGTCCCACTAAATGGTTCCCCAAGGCAGTTTTCCACATGCCCCGATGCTCACCTCACTATATTCCATAGGACACTAACTAGATACAAGGGTCTGCTAAGTCAGTCTTGGGGAGACTATAGCCTCTTTTATCTGAATAAAACACCAAAAAAATCGAACAAAAATAACCAGGTGTGGAAGCATATAAATAATGAGAACAATAACATATCATATGATTATCAAAATAAGAAAAATACAATAATCAATTAAAAGGTAAAACATGCCATGCCAATGAGAAAGTCAAGTGTCAATAATAAAACTATAAGTAAAGACATAACATCTACCAAGAGGGTCCCGAACCAAGTCTGGTTCCCTTTACCATGCTTCAATCCCAAACAAAAACCTATCATATGGCCTTGCACTTATCCTCTCATGCAACATCAATGTCTACTCGGGTTCCGATCAGGTATCCCAAATTGGGTGTGAGCACAACTCAGTATTCCACTACCAACTATACTTAAAAAGGTCCAGTAAAATGATATTTTATGAAGTTTTATGAAGAAATAAATACAATGAATAATTAATTAGTTAAAATATTTTTATTTATTTTTTAATAATCTCATTAGGCCCAGTTTCAATTAATGTTTTCCATTTTTATCTGCATTCATTGTTATCATTAATTTGGTGTCAAACATCATGTCAAGAACCCCAAATCTAATTCCCTATAGTTCTCCATCCCTAACACTATATATCTCATTCGTGTAGGTCATCATGCCTAACACCCCAAAACCTCAAGCATGGATAACTATTGTGGATGAACGCCATGTCCATGTCCCAACATCTAATTTGTCTAGAATTCCATTCCTAGGACCACAATAATATCACATATTTAATCATTCATTAATTCATAAGAATTATCCATATCATTAAATTACTAATACAATGATTAGTACAATATTTAAAAGGCAATTAGTTAACTCAACAATTAACTAAGAACATAACCCATTAATTAAATCATCAATTAATTAATAATTCATCATAATTCTCATTCAATAATTAATTATTAATAATTAATAATCCATAAAAAATATCAACTTTTCATAAATAATTATCACTATTAATAATCATTGATCAACATCATGGAACATAATTAATTTTCATAATTAATTATCTTTTTAGAAAAACATCATTTCATAATTAATTTCCCTTAATTAATTATCTCAACATAATAAATTCAATATCTCAATTACAATATCTAAAGCCATAACCAATCTCTAAAAAAATATTTATTTGGGAAACCCCCTATGTTTGTTCCATGATTCAAATATCAATTAATCATCAAGGAAACTAGAAGTCAATTCCACATTCCTAATTACTGCAATTTAGGAAATCAATTATCATGAGTAGTTAGAAAATCCATAAACTCACATTGACATATCAACTCCATGGCTATGAGAGTTTGAATTAGACCACCTACCTCTGATTATTGAAGGATGTTATCCCAATATAAATCCCCAAAATTTGAGTGGAAAAACTTTGTCGATCAAGATCCGGATCTAAATCCCTAAACCAAAATTATGATCAAAGGCATTAAGATCATTAATATATAGACATATATAAACAATATTAGATCTAAAACTCATCTCAAAGTTTTAGTTCCCTGAAAATGGTTGAGATATTCCCTGAAATGATCAAGTAAAGAAAGAGGAATGATATGGATAAGCAACGAGATGAAATCTACTTACTGAAAAGATAGTTGATCTTCTATCTGGGGTTTTGATCACAACGAAATATGTCTGAATTACTTTGGAATCCCTTCAGAAATCTCTGGGATCACCAAGAATTTGTCAATCTCAAGACAAGGTTGAAATATGGGAGTATTAGGAATTCAGGTGGGTTTAAAAATAGATTTTTAGATAATTATTCCACACACATGGTTTCTTGGGTAAGGGCACAAAAATAGGGAAAACCGTTCGCCAACCATGCATTCCTCTCTATAAAAGTTTATAATGTTGGATGGTTCAGATGGATGGCTTTTCAAACAATTTGAAAACCGTGCATAGCACACTTCCTGTTTGTTTTTTTAATTCACCCAATTGCACCACAAACCATTACTTGTAAACATAGGTACATAATAACATCAAAAAGTACCTCAAAACACGCCCGAGATGACTCCATAAAAGGATGATATCTTATAATTTTATTACCATCTAAATATTTTATGATTTTCAATTTTTATCCATAATTTCCACTATTTGGATCCTAAATAAATCAATGAAAATTTTATAATTAAATCTCATTCAATTTCTACTCTGAAAAGATATATTTTTCTTCCATGTCTGTATTTGTCAAAATTTATTTTAGAAAATTCCATTACATATACTCAAATAATATTTTTATGAAATATTAAGTTATCCATGAATTTCAAAATGTTTTAATAGAATATTATTATTATTTTCCCAAATTTTTAATTTCAACCTTCATTAAAAAACGTTATATAATTTCTCTCCACCATAACTGTTTTACAATATGTTGTTAAATATAAAAGTAATCAATGTATATTAAAAGCAAAATACTTAATTAATAATTTTTATAATAATTTTTTTACATTTTATTTAATCACCTTAAGTCAATAATATTTTACCAAAAATATGTTTTTGATGAAAGAATTGTAACACCAAAAAAATTAAAATAAGAACATCATATTCGATATCATCAATGAAGAACAACACCAATTATAGAAAGAGATATGATATCTTGATGCCTTAAAATAAATTTAATATTTAAAATAAATTCAATCTAAGATATATCTTAAAATACATGAAAAAATGAGTTTTCTTATGTTACAAGAAACAATAACATTCTTTGATGGATTTTGTTAATTGAAAGACTCTGTTTTTCAGAATACAATTAATATTATTATATAAATTAAAATTATATACTAGAATTTAAATTGGAGTTCCTGAATAAGATTATCTAAATAATAAAATTATATGTTTAAAAAAATATAAAATTAATTCATTGGAAGCAAATTAATTAAAAATTAAAATAAAATATTATTGAATATAATTTTTTTTATAAATTGTTTTTTCATGCTCTTAAAGGTGATATTTATTAATAAATTATATCAAATACTAATAGAAAATGATAATATTGAAATAAATATATTATATGTTAAACAATTTTTTTTTTAAAATAATCCAACATATTTTATAAGATTAAAATAAAATCATACCAAATTTTAGGCATAAAAAGATATAATTTTATAATGAAATATTTTCCAACTTTTAATAGAGAAAATGTTTTAGGCTTAATTTTTAAAAATTTATCAATTTTATATATCCAAATAAACTTCATTACATATTTAATATAGTCAAACATTTCATAATGTGATTTTTTTTAATTTTCTTAGAGTTTTAATTTTTTGATGAATAAAGAAAAAATTAATTTTAAAGTAATATATACATTAATTCAAATAATTTATATTGATATTTAATATTATTATTTGGTCTTAATGTTAAATTAGAAAAATCATATATCTATTATACAATTTATACCATTAAATAATTTCGTTATTTAATTTCTATTTAAAAACATTGTAAACTGTTGATCAATTTCACAATAAGAATCTTATTTCTCATTACGTTTGAATGATTAATTTTATTTTAAATTATTCCTCTTATTTGATTTGAATTTGAATAATTGGGTTCAATATTTATAATTATAATAATTTATAATTTCTATTAATGTCAACAAAGTTATTGACCAAAAATTATTATTAAAGGAAATTTAAATTATATACATTGATTAAGATAAAAATGTGGTTACACGATGGTCAAACATTAATCATAAGTTTCCAAATGACCTCAAAAATTTTAAAAAATAATTGATGGAAATATTTAGAACATTTATTCACTTATATAAAAGATGATTATTTATTTAATGAAAATGATGTAACTTAGACCTCTCGATATTTTTTTCCTTTTGGAATATATAAGAATTCCATATCCTCACTATAAGAAGGCCCTGAACCCTCACACTTATCTACACCATTGAAGAAAATATTCTCATCCAAACCCTAAAAACATATCTTCCTAACATTTATCCACTAATATTATAATCCTAACAAAGGGATGAAATCAAACCGAGGATGGATTTTTGTATAATCAAAAATGATTTAACTGAAAAATAGGTAGCCTTCATCAACTAGTAGTTTTGTTTATTTTCCTTCTACACTACTTAAATTATTATCATATATTGGATATAAAATATCCTATGATTATTAAATATAAATACATGTAATTATTTAAATTTTATTTCCTAAAATATCACACAATTCCATCAAATGGGATACATAATCATCATTCACGTGTACGGTTGACTGTCGTCTTGTGAGCCGATGATGTTGATTCTTACAATATATTCATATGAAGAAGAAGGTTAAGAGGAGACTCAATGATCTAAAAATTGATTGGAGCTTGATTAATTCTGAAATTGACATATAAAATGTGGTTACATTCCACTTTGAAAATCTTTATTCAGATTCTGGGGAGGATAATTTGGAGAAACCTATGAAGTAATTTGAGTCAATATTTGATGATATTCAAAATAAAAGGTTAAATGAGGTCTCTAGTTCAAGAGAAATACATGCATCCATTTTCTCCTTAAACATGGATAGTTCTTCCAATCCTAAGGGCTTGACAAATAATTTTTTATGTTTTACTAGGAAATTTTTTAGATTTACGTGACAAACTCTATGAGGGAGTTCCTTCATCATTATTCAATGCCATTTGGGGTGAATCAAATTTTCATTGAAATAATTCCAGAGAATGATAATTCCTTGGATATTACGGATTTCAGGCCTTATATTTATTTGGAATTATATACCAATGGTAATTAGTAAAATCATGGCTCATAGGCTAGGTGTGATTACCAAGGACCTTAGCTCAATAAATAAGTCTGGGTATGGCCTTAGTAGAATCATACCAAATTTTCATTTCACTGCATCTAAACATGTTAATACTATAATGAGGAAGGTTAAATATGATAATATGGACTTGAAGGTTGAAATTTTGAAATCTTTTGACAAAATAAAGTGGGATTTCATCTTTACAATCCTAAAAATGCATGGGTTCACACCAAGGATTATTATTATGGTCTGCTCCATCTTGAATAGTGTATGCCTTTATATTCTTATTAATGGGTCCCTAATGGGGTTTCTTCTAATTCTCAAGATGGTTTGAGAAGGGTGATCCTTTATCTGGATTGTTATTATCCAATGCTAAGGACTAGCGTAGTTGTTTCCTTTAGGAACTTGTTAATACTGGCTCATATCAAAGACTGTGAGCTAGAATGAATTACCTTCCACCAAAACACTTGTTTTATATAGATGATATCATGATATATACTAAAAATTATAGTCAAAACATCTCTTTAATTAGGATCATTTTTTAACACAATGAATAGTTTATAGGTTAGTTTATTTGTGGGAATAAGTCCTGTACTACTTTTGGGGAAGGAATTCACATTTCGAATCTGAACAAGGTTGCTCAAAAAATCGGTGCGAAGAGGGGTTCCATTCCCTTCACTTATATTTGATATCCTCTCTTATGGGGTGGGGTGAAACGTTCACACTTAGAAATAATTTCATTAAAATTACTAATCAATTAGAATGTTGGAAGGGGAAGACAATGTCTCAGGAAGGTAGAGTTTGTATGGTCTATTCTATTATTTCCTCAAAGTTAGTTTACACTTTCTCATTTTATAGATGGAATAGGGCCCTTCTTAAGAATTTGAGTGGCATGATACAAAATTTTATTTGGAATGGTTCAATTTATGAAACGAATCTTGTCATGGTTTCCTAGAAAGAGTGTATCAAAACGGTGGGTATCGGTGGAATGATAATTAAAGACATCAGGATTTTCAATGATTGTTTTCATCAAAACATTAGATGGAGGATTATTTCCATGATTGATTTCTCAGTGGAGTTTCTAATAACTAGTTTTTTTGGATAGTCTGCATAATTGGTTTCATATGTATATTAAATCCTTTGTTTGGCTATCGATCAAGAATACTTACTCAAATATCAGGGAACACTCTAAATTGATGGTCTATATGAATTGTACTTTAAACTATTAGACCACCTATTTTATGTTCGGTCCCATTAAGGATAATATTTTAATCCATTCATACTTGAGTAATCATTCTATATCACAATTTAAAGGAAATCCGAATTCTGAAGATATTAATCCTAGTCATTTATGCATAGAGACCTATGAATATGAGTATTCTGACTATGAAATATTGGTCTGGATGCAAGCTCTTGATGGGACGTTTTCTAGTGATTAATGTTTTAAGATTTAATGTGGTAGCTCATATAGTATTCCTTCATGGGTGGATAGATTTTTCAAATAGTTTATTACCCCTAATTATGTGCTATTTTTCTAGAAAACAAGAAAGGAGGGGCTTTCTATTCAGTGTCTTCATCAGTGGACTGGGCTATATCTTGCCTCGATATGATCCTCATTCTTGAGTGATGAGGATTCCTTTCTACATTTTTCTCATTTTGAAGGTTTAATGGATGGTTATAGAGCTATGTGCAGGTCCTATTTTGGTGTTGTTTCAGCTTCGTGTCCATCGAGGCACTGCTCCCTTCGATATTCAAGTCGGACTGTAGTGACTAGGTCCATTCCCTCTTGCTTGCAGCTGCTGTCACTATATTATCTTATATATGTAAGACATGGAAGAACATAATATTTAACAACTGTAAACCGTTTTTCCATGATGGTGTCTTGGATATTCATCATATTATCATATTTGTTCTATAATTCAAGCTGGATCAATGAATAATGATGTTTCTGACCTTATTATCTTTAGGTAACTTGATATTAGTAGAGGGGAAAATAAACAACATTTAGTGAAATAAATCTGATGGATTCCACTGATCTTTTATTGTCTTAAATTAAATTTTTATGGGAGGCCTAAGGTGCACTAGGTTTTGCTGGCTGTGGCAGCATTTTTCGCACCCATCAGGGCTTGGTTGAGGGCTATTTTTTCCACTTTATTGGTAATTGGTTTGCAATTAAACCGAAGCTATGGGATATGATAAAAACAATAAGTTATAAAATCCATTATGGTTGGCCTAAATTATGTATAGAGTCATACTCATCTGTTTCTGTGAAAATTCTAAAAGATCATTCAATGAATGTACCATGGAGGTTGTTGTCTCCATGGATTTCTTGTCTTCGTCTTTCTGAGTCTATCTATCTTTATGTATCTCACATTTAAAGAGTGTAAAACCAGGTTATTGATGCAATTTCTAAAAGATCCATTATGGAGGTTTGTTCCAATTGATACTTTTTTTCCAAGTTTTTGTTCTTCTCTAGAATAGGTGGACTGTAGTAGTGATATGCACAACCAACTTTGTAACCCTCCTCTATTTTGAATTGTTTGGTACTGTTTATTTTATAATAATTTTTTAGGAGGAGGATTTCCCGCCTCTTAAACCTTTTGGCTATTTTATATTTATAAATTTTTTTATCCTTATGAATTTTTTTATAACACATACCTTCATGCTTTCCATTTTGTGGGATTATTTTAACATCATTTGTGGACATGTGGACTACCACCTCCTAAATGTGATGTGATTCATTCACAAATTACATATAATGTATTAAGTATGTTTTAAATTAAAATAATATTAATCTATGAAATTAATATTATAATATATTTATAATATACATATATTTCATTTACATGTATTTCATTAATATGACTAGAAAATGGATGCAACATTCATGTGTACGAATGATCTAATGTCTCCATGGTTACTTCATTACATTTCATATGAATAAATTATAATTATTTCTATAAATAAATATATAATGAATATGAAAAATATTTACATCATGGCATAAATTCCAAGTATGATGAAATAATTATTCATGTAAAATGAATAAAAATAAAAATTCCAAACATTGTTGAAAAACAATGAAATTGACACCTAAAACATTTAAAATAATGAAAGATTATTAATGAATGGGTTATAATATTTTATAAAAGGATTATATTTGATATAATAAATATTTTTATTGTTCTGATATTTGTAAATAAAATTATTAATTCCATTATACCGGAGGCTAATGTTAATTTGACCAAAAATGGAGAAAAATATAAGGGTATTTCTACTCTCACTCTTATTTTGGCGAGACTTTTGTCGCATTCACTTGTTTTTTCTTTGTCATGGTGTATATATATCTTCAATAAATGTTATATAATGAATTTACTTAATTTAATTATATCAATGTTTCAATTATTGTTATTATGTCATGGGGATGATGATTTAAAAATTCTGAAGTAGTAAGGGATTTTTTCTCAATTTCATTTCATTTTGGAAAATTGTAATGTTATACACCTAATTTTTTTTGTATAGTTTATATACATAAAAAATAAAATTTAATATCATTAGACCCTCTTATTCCAAGTTTTATGTGTTTAAAATTGAATTATTTCATATAATAGGATTAAAACATAAATATACGAAGTGGTAATGAAATTTAATAACCCTATTCCTTTTTATTAAGTTATATTACATCCTCATTATCATTAATGTTTGATGGTTATGTTTATAATTAAAATTAATATTTTTTTTATCTACACTTCTTTATGTAAATTTATAGTTTGAATCATAATTGATTCCTGAATTCATTCACACTTCAACATTATGATCATTTTAAGAGGTTATACCACAATATCATTTTAATAAACATTGTTTTCTAATGAATTTAAATGAAAAGAAAATTGTTTGAAAATTATTTAAAACATCATTTATTCTCTTCTCATATGATTATTAATGATATTTTTATGATAATTTTACTATTTTCTACTCTTTGGTACATAAAATTTTTTAGAAAATGTTTTTAAGAAAACCCGACTCAGTGCCTCTCTTCGGCCTGTGATATATTTTCTATCAAACCATGTTTTTTAAAAATGTTTTCAAATTTTTTAACTATTTTAAAATTATTAATTAAATATATTTGGCCCATGTAATTTTTCAAAATATTTCAATGGAATATTTTGGTCTCTTTGTAAAAAATTCAATTTTAAACTTTTTTTCCAGGAAAAATGATTGTTCTTTTACCCTATACGACATTTTTGAAATTTCTCTCTCTAATTTCATTTCACATTCCTTTCAATGTTCAAAATGATACTTAAAAAAAATTTAAAAAATTTATGTTCATAGAAAATGATTTTCATGATATTGTTCAAAATGAAAATATTATTTTCTTTCATAATGATAAACAAGATATTTTTATTTCAACTTCAACACAAACAATTTATTATTTCATTAGTTGTTATATATTGTATTAATATCATTCTTATTATTTTTTTAGATGGATACTTATTATTGTTACAAAATATTATATTGACATATACTACCTGGAATCATTTTTGTATTCATTAACATCTCATTTAATTATTTACATTACCGTGATACTTGAATATTGAATTTCCCCTCAATATCCATATCATATATCATAGAAAATATTATTCCAAAAATTATATATCATTTTTAAATATGGTTTATACATTGAATGTTTTTTTACTAACTCTATAATTATTGATAAATCCATATCATCTAATCATTATTGATAATTGATAATGTACATATTTTATAAATTAAAAAGATTATTTGATATATGAGGAATACTTTGGAGATGGAAGACATGGGTTGGGGACAACTTAATATAGTAAAATTGATTCACCAATAGTCTCATTGGATGAATCAATTAGGAAGAATTTATTATATGGGTTTTTTACATTACGTTTTACTCAATCTTGTTGATAGATATTGATAGTAATGGTATCATGTTATTTAGAAACATGACATAGGATAAATTTGTATTTCCTTAAATTAGTATTTATTTTTCATTACGATCCATGATATTTTCACAATGAAAAAAAATCTATGGGTGCATTTCATTCTTAGTTTATTCATAAAATTGAAGGTGTGTTTAGTTTTTTACCTTTACACTGATTATTCCATATCCAGTTATTTAAATTTAATGCATGTAAAATAATTTTCCATTCCATATTGTATATGGAATCCCTATATGTTTATTGATAACATGGAATGTTGGTTTAGTAATTTATTATACTATATTGATTAATCTCATTGTGTCATTATTGTTTCCAATGTACTTAACCCTTACAAAGAATTTGAGATCACCATTATTTTGTCTCCTTTCCCCATGATTCCATGATGTTTATTAAGAATAATATAACAGGATATTATAGGTGGAAGAATATTATCCCTGAGAAAAATTATTTTGTGTTTTTTTCATTAAAATGTAATGTAAGACTCATGTATGTATCTAGTTTATGAAGACTACTAAAATGATTAGTCCCCCTGATTTAATGATGTTTTTTTTCATTCAATTGTATCTTATTCCAATGTAATGGTAGTTGATAGTGGCTCCATGATTGATGGGTTAGGGTATCTACAGTTTGTATAAAAGGATGTTTAATACAAACATTGGAAACTATATATATAAATACATCAATTAGGGAACATAACCCTAGGGTAGAATTTGAGTATAAGTATTGAATGAAACTACAATGTATTGTTTATACAATGATTATGTGGTTTTAATAGAAATAAATACCAATATAGATATAATTAGTAGATGATGTTTTGGTAGAGATGTACATATGGATCATAAATCGAAAAAAATGGCTTTGGGATTGAGTCCTGAATTACCTGGTATATGAAAATAAGCCTCACTTTATACCTAGTTTAACACTCCGAGGGGATATGATTATGATAATTAACATATTATTTAAAAACAATTAATAATGATTTTAATAGCTAATAGAAATGAATGATCTTGGATAAACAGGTGGTGTGTTTTTTGAAAATATTTTTTCAATATTTAGATATCCTAAAAATGATTATATTGTTTTTCTAATATGATAATTGTTTCTCACATTATATTTTTTGGTTTTAGTAAATGGATGGAACCAAAAGAAGTCATGGTATCATTAAAACAGAAGGAAAATTTGGTAATAATAAGAAGAGAATGGGATGTTTATTAATCTGTACGATTTTTGTTCATCATTAAATTTATTTCCTAAAATACCATTAACAACATATACCTTAACCCACACTCAAACTCAAAAAATTAGAGATGGATAATGTTTTCTAAGATACCGAGTGGTGGAGTCCACAGAAAAAGGGGATATTTCAATCATGTATGAAATGTGGAAGGATACATTTAAGAAAGTGTATCAATAGAACAAGGAAATGTTTTATGTGTTTTAATAATGGGAATAAAAAAATGAATTTCTAAGTAAAAATGAACTGTACGATGGAAGAAAGTAAATATAATACAAATGATCAATTCAAAAAATTCTGTCTTAAATGTGGGGATACTGGGCATATCCCATGTGAATACCACTTATAATAGATAAACTATAGACCAAGCTAGGAACTATGTTGAAATAAATGGATGGTGTATTTATATATATAAAATATATTGAAAACCATTGTTAAAATTCAATTTAATGAAAAAAATTCAGGGATGTTCATCACAATTATTTTAAAAAATATATTGATATTGATTTAGAAAAAATGAAAACTTTTATGTTGGGTGATAGCCCATAAAATCCGGTAAGGTGGTTGGGATTGAAACACTGACAAAAGGATGACAATGCTTCTGTGCCAACCAGTAACCTACATAATTTCCAAGTCAATATGTAATTATTTTAGACAATGAATATTAATGATAATCCAAAATTATTAATTATAAATTTGATATTAATGTATTAAAAAAATTAGTTTTATAAAATATTAAGATATAGATATAAATTATTCATATTTTGGATCATGCATTCAATTAAAAGTGAATTCAGATTCATTAGGGAATAAAAAATTAATTTTTGGGTATTCATTTCATTAGGTAATGTGTATAAATTGTAAATTATTAGAATCATAACAATCAGATGAAATTTTTCTTTTGAAATATAAAATTCAATTTTTAGTATATTTTATTATATTATTGTACTATAATAAAATTATTCAATTATAGGAGAAGTAACCTGAGAAAAATTTTATTTGCATTTATTCATATCTGATGAACCTGATGATCTTTTAAATAATCACATAGATATAGTTTTTTAGACCCAAAAAACCTATTTATGACTCAATTTATTTTCATCAATAACCTCAATCACTAACTATATTTATTTTTGTTTTTCTTTAATGTCCAAGATTACCATTCCCACATATGTCCTCATACTTGGGAACCTAATTATTTGACCTTAATATATAAGACTACTTATAATTAAGATGATATTTTTTAAAAACATTAGAGATGTGTGTTTTTAACACTGTTATTTTAAATTTTGTACTCTAAATTGATAAGATCTTGTTTAAATTGCGAGGTTGAAATTTATTTAATGTTGGTAGAATCAAACTCCCCCAAATTTTAAAATACAAACATCATATTTTAAAGAGTTTATGACATAGATCAGCAAAAATATAATAGCGTAACATATCATATTACATTAAGATATATTTAATATTTTAAAAAATTAATCTATTATATTTCTTATAACAACCTCAACACAATGTTACTTTGTGTTTCACACAACAACTAATTTCATCAACGTCTTGCATTAAAAGCAAGCAAGAGTTTCTCAGAATACTATAAATATTATCATATAAAATGAATACAATCACCTATCTGTTAAATTGATGGTTATTAATAGGATTAAATAAATTATAAAAATGCATGGTTTATAAAAATATAAATTTTTTTAATTGGTTACCAATTATATAGAAATGAAAATAAAAACAAATTGAATAAAAATGACATGCTTTAATAAAAAAATATTATTATAATTTTAAATGTTTTTTATGTAAATTTATTGAGATATTTAAAATTAGTGAAATATATTAATGAAATATATTTATATTATATTCAAATAAATATTTTTATGTTTCATCCATTATATTTATATCCATAAGATAGAAAAAACCTAAATTTTAAAGGTAAAATGATATATTTTAATAAAGGTCATTTTTCTGCCTTTTAATAGAGAAATTGTTTTAAAAATAAATTTTGAAATTTTTTTAAAAACATTATTTGTAAAAATAAACTTAATTTTTGAAATGGGAATTTCCAAATTATCTTAGATTTTATTTTTAGAATTTTTACGAAGTGTTCCTTTTCATTTATTAGTGAAAATATTAATTTTTAATTGAAAACAACCATTCCATTAATTAATTTATATTGATAAATTATTTTATGAATTTATTTTAAAGATAAAATAGAAAAATTATACCTATTTTAAAACAAATTTGATATTTATAATCATTTTTATATTTAATATAGATGGGAAAATATAGTATTCTTTTGATCAATTTAACATTAAAACCTTTCATTCTCATTGCATCTGTGGGATTAAATTTAAATTAAATTCCATAAATTATGTGATTATAATTTCTAAAATGGATAAATATTTAGTAAAATCATAATTTATATATTATAGTATCAACATTAGGGATGAAACTAAAATTATTTATAATTATTAAGTAAAAAAAGATTCTAATTAGTGGTTAAACATTAAAAATAAAGTAACATATATCCTAGAATATTTTTATAAAACCTTTTTATAGATATATTATTACAAAATAATAAAATTTATAGAAAATTTGTCAATATTGTAGGAAAATTATGTAAGGGATACTTCCAAATAGTTTTTACCTTTTGGTATTTACAAAAGTGTCACTCCTGCCCCACTATAAAAAATGCACTCACCCATCCCACTTTTTCACATCTATCAAAACACTGAGCTCAACTAAACCCATCAATATTATATTCTCATAATTCATTATCTATTAATAGTATCATAATTTTGGGAATAAAAAAACCATGTATGTATTTTCGTATAAACCAAAAGGTGTTACCCGAAGAATAGATATCATATTTCAAGGAGAAATTTTGTTTTATTTACTTCTACCCTTCTTTAATTCATATTATATATTTATTTTATAATAAAATATGTATATTATATATATTGGGATGTTTTAATGTTATTTAAAAAATATGAAACTTAAAACACTTCCATAAAATGTGATTCATAATCATCGTTTGTGCCTACGACAGATTACCGTCTCGTAAACCATTTTCATCTATTCTTCCATTACCACATTTCTTGGATTGGATTAATAATATTTTTATAGTTTATATATGATATATATTACATTTATTATTTTTTCAATCTTCTTTAATTTTAATATAAATGTAACATTTATGATTTTCATATTATGGGAATATGATAAGTTATTTTTCGATGTGTTGACAACCGCCTTGTCAATGTGATGCGATTTGTTCACAGATTATGTGAAATATATTTAGGATTTTTTAATTAAAATATGTGATATATATGAAATTAATATTATAATTTATATATAATATATTGTTAAATAATTTACATTTATTGCATTAATATGACAGTAAAATGGTAGGGGTGTTCATGTGTACATCCAGCCAACCATCTCCGTGAATGGTGCATTCAATTTAATAACACTAAATTTTATGGATTGGATTAAATAATATATAATTAATAAATAGGATATTGAAGTCATTTTTATCATTATAGAGTTTATGAAATCATTGTATTTTTAAAAGTAAAAAAATAAAATCCAAAACATACTCGAAAAAACTATGCATTGAACAACTAAATTGATGAAAATAATGAATGATTATTAATGAATGAGTTGTAATTTTTTATGAAACCATTATATAAAATTTTATAAAAAATAATATTTTTTTTAATATTTTAATAACAATTATTGAACCATTATACAGTAGGATAAATAATAATAATCTAAAAAATGAATGAAAAATAAGAAGATTTCATGTCTCACTTTTATTTCTATATGAATTAGACATATTAAACACTTATTTTTCTTTGATGTAAATAGTTTATTCAAAAATTTTATATCATTAATTTACATTATTTTATGATATTAAATGTTTTTATTGATGTTATAATTTTATGGGGAACACTATTCAAATGTTACTAAAGTAGTATGGGATTCTGCCTTAATTTCATTTCATTGTGGTATATTATTGTTGTACACCTAGTTTCTTTTACATGGTGTATATATAATCCCTTTGGAATTTAATATCCTAGGTACTTAATTATTCATAGTATTTTTTGTTTAAATTTGAAAAATTTCATGTAACTAAAAAAACTTTTATCCATGGAATTTCACCCATATTATAAAATTTTTATACAGTATAAATCAAATAAAATCACAAATATAACACAATGAAAACATTATAAATGATGAATTAATGACATAAGATCTATTTCATGAATTTAATGAACTTATAATGATGGAATAATAACATGTCTTTTTGAATTGTAACATAGACCAAATTAATTATAATACGTCTAATAAAATAGTAACATAACAATTGAATGTAAAAAATATGTATCTTTTTAAAGAAAATATGATATCACTATATAATTACTTATGAAAATAATTTATTTATTAATAATAAATTAATTATTGGAATTTTTTCTTTCATAACTTTGTAATAGTAATTTTATAATAAAGTTAACAATTTAAAATAATATATAATTTCATAAAAGTTATATTTAAATTATTTTTTTATTTTCATACCATTATAAAATTATTTAATGAAACTTTAATTAATTTTTCATAGTTTTAGAAAAACAGTTTTAATTTTCAAATCTTTATTTTTTGAGTAAATATTGATTTTAATTCAAAAAATTAAATTTATCATGTTTAGAAAAATATTTTAATAAAATGGAGTTTATTTTGGAATTCTATATGTCAAAAAAATGTTAGGGTGATTTTTTTTGATTATTCTAAAAAATCAGAATCTTTGGTGATGAGTAAAATTCAATAATTTACAGTATCTATAAATCATAAATTAAATACATTATTCCTTGATTCATGGATGATTTATGAACCATAATAATGATGTATCTTTCTCCATTTACTATATTTATTCATTGAATCTTAAATATGTTTTGTCTTTTTGGAAAATAATAATCAAATGTATAAAATTATGAGAAAACACCCTTCTCCTCCACTATAAATAACACCACCACCACCTCTTTTCCACACACCTCTCATGTTGGGATCGAAATCCAAATTCTAATTAGGTAACATCCCAATACCCTACCACATTTAGAGGATCCATTTGTCTTATAAGAAGACCCAAACTATTTCTCTAAGGAGATTCTCAAGAAGTAGAGATTTAAGATGGAAAATCTGCTTTCTTTTTCTTTCAATTTATTTAAATTTATTTTCTTTTTCTTTTTATCTCCTCAAAAACACTATCCAAATTTTCATGATAACTCTATTATCTATTATATAATGGAATAATATAATGTTAATAGAATATCCATCATCAAAATCCTTCCATTCTCTCTCATTTATATTAAAAATGGAATCATTGCTTGTGATGTGTCAATTTAATGACATCATAGATGATTCATTTTAATTTCAAATTAAAAAATTAAAATTTTCTCAGAAAACCAATATAATAGTTGGTACATAATGTAAAATAAATTTTACTTCTATTTATATGTTTTATAACTAAAATATGTTTATAATACTAAATGATAAAACAGACCGAGTTTGTTGTTATTGAAAACAGTCAAAATTAACCCAACCAATTATCATTATCTATATATATAATGATTCATCCTCGAGAAATTTAAAAAAATTATATTTATAACCATTTAAACCATTAGATGTTCATTAGTAACCTATATTTTCTATTAGGAATAATTATACCCATTCAACATAAATTTCCATACTCATATTCATGTAAACTAATCCTGAATGCAATGAAAAAAAACACACCTAAAAGGATGAAATTAATCAATATAACCCATTGAATTGAACAAAAATGAACCTAATAAACCTATAATGAATAAAATACATTTATAAAAGGTACTGTATTTTTAAATTAAGTAATTTAATTTCATTATCAAGGATATTAATGAGAAGATAGATTTTAGACATAATGTAAGGTGATTCTAAAACCCAACTCTCTTCCTTTGGTTTTTCAATTCTATAATGTTCCATAAATATCCTTTATTTATCCATATCTTTTATTTATATTTATATTCAAGATTTAAATATGAATTTATAAGTAAATAAAAAAATTCCAAAAAGAACTCTTCCTTTTAAAAAACACATATTCTACTACTGTTGAGTTTGTTTCTTCGTCACTTATGAAGGATGATTATTATAACAGGTATGTTATTCCCATTTTATTTTGGGAAATAAAATGTTTATCCATGAAAATATTCTTTATGAAACCCATTTAATTTCAATAGGTTTTTTATATACATGGTTTTTATATATTTTATGTGGCATTTATGATAATAAATATGTTATGCTGTGACAGGTGTACCCGGAATTATATATCACTCCAATGAATTCGGTAATGTTTTAATATTTATTAGATAATGTGAAATATTCATGAAAATGATGTTTTATTTTTTTCACTAAAATTTGTGGTAGCATACCAAGAAGACATAATGTTTCATTTTTTATGCATTTCCACATTCCAAGCCTTAATATAGTAATTCCACTACTGATTATGTTGATGATGTTATGATGATAATTATCTTCACCCCATGTTATATTGACACATGTTCTAATTTATACTCTTACTTTTCTGTTAGATCACCCCATTCATTGAATTATATCCTCTGGTGTTTACTTTTACTATAGAGAACATGAGGAAAAATAATAAATTAGAGAATATGGAATTAAATAAATTTTTATGTTCTATATTTTAAATTTTATGTTTGTTTCTAATTTTCCCAGTACATGAAACATTTGGATCTGGGTTGTGTAATATTTTTTTGTTTATTATCTTTAAAGATATAAAATATGTTATGTAATAAAAATAGGGTCACTAATGTTGGTATTAGAGCAAGTTTTAATTAATTATTGAATTAGGATTAGATATCCTTTGTGACAACCCATAGTATAAGACTAAGAAAATAAAAGAACCCAATAATAATTTTTTATCAAAATGATAAACATAGGTATCCTTTAAGATATGCTTTTAAGGTATATTTTACAATGGAATAAACTATTCCTGAATTTTTGACTTATATTTTGTTCTAACATTTTCTATTTTTTAAAATTGTGGGAACTAGGAGAAACCGGGAAAAAAACCAGTGTGAGGGATAATGTCATGATTCCATGAATGACATCCCCAATTCCATGGGAGGTGTAGTTAAAAATTTCAAGGAAATTATTACCAATATATCTTAGGATATACACAATAACTTTAATAGTGAGGAACACCTTCCATCACCTATGAGGGATAAACTAGCTATTGAGTGTTCTATGCATAAAAAACCACAGATGTTTAGTGGATCTTCTAATCTCGTTGTCCTGGAATAATCGGTCAAATCAATATAGAAGATATTTTTTGTGATTCACTACTATGAGATAGATGAGACTCTGACCAATTACCATTTTGATGGTGAATAGGATTAATGGCGGTCTTTGATTAAGAACACCATGAATAAGGACAAAATTGAATATATTGTGTGGGTATAATTTAAGATAATTTTTCTTAACACACATTTCCATCAAAATATTTGAAAAAACATTGATAAATATTTCATAAAGATGAAACAAAAGGAAAGTGAATATGTCTCGGACAATGAAGAAAATTTAACAAGGATTTCAAGGTATGCATTGGGTGTTGTTGTTAACAGTGAATGAAAAATTGATTACATCTTTAGTGGATTGAAACCAAAAAATTTAAAGGATATAGAATTTCATGACTTTCGGATTTATAGAAAATTTGTTCCATGTGATCTCTAAGTGAAGATAGAGAATTGAGAATGGTCCCATGGCTATGATGATAAGAAATAAAACATGGAGTTTCAAACAGGGGTATCTAATTAAAAAGGTGGAAAAAAATCCCAACTACCCCCATGTAATAAATATGAGAGGATTCATCATGGGAACTTTCTCAATGAAATGATGAAATTATATAATTGTTGGAGAGAAGTCCACTGAGCTCATGATTTTCAAAGTGGTATTTATAATACGGAAAATAAAATTGAGCAATGGAGAGAACCACACTTGGTCAATTGCCACTAATACTGGGAGTACAGGAACAATGAAATCTAGTGTACTAAAACTAGAGTCTTTAAGGATAACCAGCTTCATGAGCCACCAAATCCAATGGAAGAAATGAATGATTATTCATTCAAAAATGCTGATGTGGGGAAAGAAAATGAAGTCATAAAAGGTACACATCATATTCACTCATGAATGAAAAAAAGTATTATCTTATTATAGATGTATGTATTCCTTTATATCATTCAAGTGTGATAGAACTATTGAATCAATGTGATGAATCCTTGAAGTATATAAATAAATAAAAAATAGTGGTCGACAATTTCTTCCCACGTGTTGGAATATTATTCTGTCGGTGTATGATGGAATATTCTCCAAGAAAATCTCATGATACACCCCTTTCAATAATTATATACTATAGTATGGATGTATGGGATGTCATTATATAGATCAAAACCTAAATATTAGGAAAGTAAATATCTTTTAATATACCAAACCATCTAATAACCCTCTACAAATTCAATAATGATAAGGAATATCCTTGGAAAAATACTCAAATAGTGTGGGTGTTTATTCCCTATGAAGAATCATACATTTATAAAATTTATTACTGAAAGGTAGTTATCATCCTTGGTAAAATTAAAATTCTTAGGGAATATATTAATTTATTTCCTAAATAATTTCTTAGACATCTCCCAAACCAAGATGTTGAGTTCTCAATAGAAATCATACTTGAAGATACTGTTATCTCAAAATTCCCCACAAGAAGGCCCTGATCACACTGAAGGAGTCAAAGAAGTAGCTACAACAACATTTGTAAAAATGGTTCATATGACCTAGTTCATCGCCACTGGGGTATGCCAGTACTCATTGTAAAGAAAAAGGATAGATCATTATGGATATGTGTTGACTACCAGAAGATCAAGAAGATCACCATAAAGAACAAGTATCTCATTCTAATGATTGATGACTTGTTCTATCAAATACATGGATATGAATACTTCTCCAAGATGGATCTACATTCTAGATTTCATTAGTTCTGCAAACCATTTTTTTTCATTTTTAAAAAGCCGGTTTATGGGTATCCGGAACCCCAACTTACAACCAAAACACAAGAAGGAAAAGCTTACTCATCAAAATACCCAGACTCATCACCGCACCCCATATAAGAACCATCTTATTCAGTGGCTAATTTTCACTCTGGAGATCTCCAATAGCTTTCACTTTGAACCTGACTCCTAAGTAGATCAAGGCCGGGTTGCTCTGTGGAAGACTTATTGACCACACTACCCTTCTTAAAAGCCTCCATCACCTCGATGTTCTATTTCGAAGCTATCTAGTCCGCATCGGCCGTGAAATAAAGAAGTAATCCTTTATTGGTCTTCTTCTAGGAGAAGAAGACAAGGGTCCATCAGCTAACACCATCGTCTTCTTCCCACATTAAACAAGAGCACTGAATGACCGGCCGAATGGGCCGCTCTCATTTTCTTTCCCTCTCCTAGGACTCTCTCTTCTAATATCAGCTCACACCCCCAAAATAGAGCAAGAGGCTCAAAGATGACCCCCACCTCCGGTCATCAGTGTTACTCTCCATCAAAGGGAGCTACCTCTCCTCAGTAGTGGCTTCCTTCACACCCATGGAACCTATCTCCTTTCCCATACCTTTAGGAACCTCTGGTGTTTTCACACCACCATTCATCCCGGCAACATCATCCTCAACCATACCATCCTCCAAAATTCCTGTCGAGGGGTCATTTAACCGATTTCTATGAGTAATAAAGGGCCTTTACAAGGGATCCATACCCCTAATACCCTTAGCACAGACATGAAGGGCCACCTCACGTGAGATGGATCATCTATCCTCATTCTATTTTGAAACTTTTAAAACATTGGAGCTACCAATTTTCTCCTAATCATGTCTCAATATTTTCAAGACATAAAAAACCAGTGGATTAAACTGTATCCTCGGACCTCCAGCTGCCTCTGAAACCTAGAACTATCTATAGGTTACCTGTTGGGAGTTAGGTTGTTGGACCTCCACAACAGAATTTGGCAGAGAGACCTTCCCACCGTCCATCAACCCCAAGTCATCCTGACCGTGGCCCAACACCATTTCCTGCTCAGATTTCTTACTGCTTGAATCACCATCTATCCCCACAGAAACAGAAGACTCACCACACCCAGTCTCACCATTCATAGGATGCACAGGGGACACCATACCCTTACTCACCCTATCCCCCTAAACTGGGCTCTTCACCACATCACCCTTTGCCTTCCTATCTTTAGACGTCAACATTTGAGGGGGATCTCTCCTTCGGAAGACCAACAAGGTGTGACCCAGCCGCTTACAACAGGAACAGAATTCCATCCAGTTTTCATAAACCACCATCTGCTTGCACCTGTACTCCTCACCAATGGTAATCAAAAAAAAATTTAAAGGAAGGAGAGACACATCAACTTCAACACAGATCTGGGGATTAACCGCATCACACACAACCGCAGTACGACTATCAGATCAAAGAAACCTTATTATCATATTACCAATCATCCAAAGAATCGTGGGATTCTGAAAAGAAAGCATAAGTTTATGTAAATCCCCCAAAATCTTCCTGAATTTTATGAATAGTTTATTTAGACATTACCTTGAATTTTTCATGGAAGTTTTTATCTATGATATTCTAATATACTACCAGATTAAAGAAGAACATAGAGAACATATAAGTCTTGTTTTGATGACATTAATCATGTAGAAAAAATAAACCAAGTTCATAAAGATTGAATTTTGGATATATCAAGTCACATTCTTGGGAAATGTGATAACAAGTGAGGGAATTTATGTGGACCCATAAAAAATGAAATTCAGGAAATATCCAAGACCTCTTGTGTCACATGAATCCGTATTTTTAGCTAATTAACTGGGCACTATCAATGAATTATTAGAAAATTCTCATGAGCTCCTAGCCTAGTAACTATGTTAACAGGGAATAGAGTAAAGTATGTATAGGGAGAAGAATATGAGGAAAGCATCAAGGAGCTAATGAGTAGGTCGGTCGCTGCACCTCTAGTCACATTACTAAAATGTGGTGAAAGGTTTTTGATATATATTGATGGTTTAAACAAAGTCTAATGTTTTTTAGCCATGAAATATGATAAATTGATAGCATAAACATCATCATTGTTGATGATCTTTGAGAAGAACTATCACGACCCGTCCTCAAGACCCGTGTTGTGACAACCCCAAGCCCGCCTTCCATAGGCCAGGGGATGGCGACTAGCACCAAGGCGTAAATCCTGACAAAAAGGGGAAGGAATTGCCTTTATAAAGTAAACACACACCACAGAGTAAGCAAGCAGAAGTAAAAACTTAGTAAAACTGGGTACAACAGTAAGTTAGGAAAAGTAAGTGGGCCAGAATACAACCCAAACTGAAAGTAATGTATAACTGGAAAGAAAGTATAGGAACTGAAACGTAAAGCAGCAACGCCGAGCCGTCCACTAGAAATCCCACCTGAAGGGTGAGTACAGATAGCCTCCTCGGCTCCTCGGGTCCTGCCGTCCGCTCTGTGTACGTCCCACCCAGTGGTCCACCTCCAGGTACCGACTTGCTCCAAAAGCCTCAACCACGATCAGCGATGTCCGTCGTCTGCATCCAACACAATGAAGTGCAGGCATAACCCATGCAGGGGTGAGTATACGCTACTCAGTAGGGACCCCGAGACCCCCGAAGGTCTCCCAGAATCCACAAAGGATAATCCACAATGGAAAGATACAAATATGAAGTAACAACCAAGACTACTTAGGCATATGACCATATATATACTTAAGCCATCAATTCCAGTTTGGTTCCAACATCTGAGCCCAAGTTCGACCACATCCACACAGGATAGTACAACCCAATCCACACAGGGAAGCACAACCCAATCCTCACAGGAAAGCAAAAGTCAATCCACATAGGAAACAAGTCAATCATATCGAAGATAATGATTGAAAGTCAAGACTCAACTCACACAGGTATACATCATTTGTAAAGAAAAAGGAGATGATCAGATGTAGTTACTGATTCATCTATATGGGACCCACATAGGATACTAGGCCAACTACTCTGTCAGACCCACGTAGGATACTACAACAGAGGTCAATACTGTCGGACCAACATAAGATACAAGTACAGTAGTCGTCACCGCCGAACCCACGGAGGATTTTAGTATGGTTGTCATCGTTGTCGAACCCACGAAGGATTCCAGTATGAAAGTATTCACTGTCGAACCCACAAGGGATTCCAGTATGGTTGTCATCGTCAGTCGCAGCAAGCTCTAGGGTTCCCGCACACAGCATGCTCATTTCCGGGAGGGTCCGCTCCACGAGCTAAAGGGTCGAAACATCAACTGACACGTATTCTAGAGTTGATGTATCCCAAAGTTCTACCTCATCAATAGGAACTCAACGTGGTAGATGACCCGTCAATCAGACTCATGGTCTGAGAGTTAAAGGCTTTTCAGTTCCAGGCACCCGGTTGGTTTTTAAGTCAAAACCAACCTGACCCTTCAACAACTGCATCCAAACCTCGAGTGAATTAAGCCAAAAGATCCTTATCACTAAGAGGAATCCAACAAAGTTTACGACACGTTAATCGGACGTCCATAGTTCATGTTATAAGTGTTTCCTCTCCCAGGGCCCGGTTGGTTTCGTGTTCGAACCAAACTGGCCATACCCAAAGATATTTGAAACCTTGAGTGTAATATTCTGAAATGACCTTCTCGATCCAAGGATCCCAATGAAACTAATGATGCATCGATCGGAGGTCAAAATCCCAAGATACGGGCAAATGACTAAAAACAGTCTGAAATGGGGGGTCTGGTTCCGGCCCAACCCCCCTAGGACGGCCTGAACCAGGTTCGTGTCCTACCCAGCCGGGCATGGCCCGACCGGGGGGGGGGGGGGGGGAGGTGTGCTGGCTTGGCCAGCGACCGAGCAGGGGGGCGTGTTTCCCCACTTTTGCGCCCCACGGATGCGGCAGGCGCCACGTCCTCCTCCTCCGGATCCCGTACGACCATAGGATTTGGCCGCCTGCTGGCGCAGCTTCAGCTAGAGCGGTTCCTCCTGCGAGCACAAAGGGCGCCGCCACCTCCAGCCGCCAGTGCGCTGGCAGAGTCTTCCCCGAACCACCGGACGCGCTCCGGTGGTCCGATTTTCCCGCCGTCTGCGCCTACTGCCCTACCAGGACCCGTACTTTACTACAAAGGCCTCCAATCGCCATTCCGGTTCCATTTCATCATTTCCAAATGCTCTGCGCAAGAATGACAGAAAAAAAGTGGGTTCAGACATGTTCGTTTGTTCGCACCCACCGCGTTAGTGGTTTGAAACAACTCCAAACAATTCCCGAGAAATGATAATCCCCAACCAGAAATAATAATCCGCGGATAAACTTGTTAATTAGTTGGTCTGTGTTTATGTTTTGGAGGAAAAAAACATGGCAGTATTATAATTTTCAAAACAACCCCTACCTCGATGAAGTCGTCGATCGAGGTTCGTTGCGGGAAAAAGACGTCGCGAAAGGTGGCGTCGCGGAACGAGGCTCCGTAAGCGTTGTCGGTGTTCACTCGATGAAGCATGAGACAAATCATCGTTCCCTAGAAAAGGAGTATATTACCAGCTGTGGAGAAAAGTGAAGACGGCATGGTGGTCTTCCCTTGCAGTGATGGAGTCCTTCATCGTAGACACGATGTTCATCGTGTTCTTCGATGAGGAAGAAGATGTTCTTTATAGCACAAGAGTTATCTTATTTTGTTCCACACAACGAACTCACCGAAAATAAAATAAGACCTTGTCATATTTTATTCACAGACACATGCCAACATTAATTCTAAAATCAAATTGAATTCACGAATTAATTCACGCGTGTTGACCCATTAAAGAGGCATTTTATTGGCCTGTAAATTAATGTGGAAGAGTTACGAAATAATTTCCAGAGGGGAAATAAATGGGGTGTTGGGGAAAATTGAAGGAGGTGGGGGCTCGTGTGGGCCCCAACCCAACATCCTTGCTTCTTCCTTTTCCAAAACGCTTAACGATAAGTAACGAAATAAAAATAAATTGTGAAACAATTTTATTTTTATTCCTCAAATTTTTAACATCTGCCCCTGAGCAAACGCAACTCCAGGAAAAGTCTTCCTAAGAAATTATCGGTGCTGCGGTTTAATCGGTGCCCTCAGATTTCAATTCCGAGCACCAGTTAAAAAGTTAGAAAAACCCGCTCGTTCGTTCACTAAATGTACCTGATCTAACTTCAGAAAACGATTCAAGGCACACCGGGCCTCGGAACCAGGTACTGCCAGAAACAGCGCACTTGAAAAATCCCAAGGAAAATTAAGAAAAAATTTTCCTTGAAATTTACGGATCTTTACATTACTCCCAACTCAGGGCTTTATGTCCCCTTAAAGAAACATCACAAACTAGGGGAAAAAATGAGGGTACTGAGCACACATCTGAGCCTCCCGCTCCCAAGTGCTCTCCTGGAGGTTTCCGTACTGCCATCTGATGCGCACTAGAGGAATCGACCGACCACGTAGGACTCAGTCCTGTCGATCCTCGATCTCCACTAGGACCTCCGCAAAAGCCGCCCCATCGTCAAAGTCCAGCTCCCCATGGTCGATGATATGCTTCAGGTCGTGTACCTACCTCCTCAGCTAAGATACATGGAAGACGCTGTGCACCTGATGCAACTGATGTGGTAGAGCCAGGCGATAAGCCACCTCTCCTATCCTAGTGAGAACCTGGAATGATCCGATGAATCATAGAGATAACTTGCCACCCCGGCCAAATCTCTGTAATCCACATCGAGGAGAGACCCATAGGAAAATGTGGTTTCCATCCTTGAACTCTAATGGTCTCCACCTCCTGTCAGCATAAGTCTTTTGTCAGCTCTGAGCTGTCCTCATCCTCTCCTAGATGACTTCGACCTTCTCTGGTCCGAAAAGAGGTGCTAAGATTTCTTCCTTGATGATAAGAGAAATCTGGTCTAATCCCCTGGATGAACCACGTTCTTTTCCTAATACAGTCAATCCCTAAATGGATGATACTAATCTATACCAAGGATGACATTGTAGGGCCACAATGATACTACCAGGAGATCCAATTGTTACTCTCGCCTCCAAGGGTTGAGCCACACTGTCAGTATCAGTGTGTGGTCACTGGGTCTCCTCAAGTAGGTATCTCAAAAGTGAGGGTCAAGTCAACAGTTTTAAACTGGAACCTATTAGTATCAACTACATAAAAAGGACAGGGAACAAAACGTCACAAGAACAAGTGTATTTTATTACTGCAGCTGAAGGTACAAAGACACATAACATCAACAAACCTAGAAGTAACATGAACAAAATTCCCCATGACTTGAGATAGTCCCTCTCCTATCCATCTGCTCCTGGAGCTTCATGGTCATAAGCCTTTGCTGCTTATAGCTAAGCTCTCCCCTGTCCACCCATTCCCTGCGGTCGGGGTAGTCTTCCTGGTGGTGGTGGTGGTGTTGGGGCCTCAAAGCGTCGCCCACCACCCACTGCTTGACTAGATGCTTTGCCTCGTATACCAGCTCCCTGCAGACCGCCATGGTCGAACCTCTGCCTCGGAGATCCCTCTACTGCCTGCTGCTCATTAGCAGGACAAGTCGGGCATTCTCGAGCCATGTGACCCTGCCCACCACATGCGTAGCAAAACCTGCTCCTCGTGTAGTTGGCTCTCCTTCGTGTGCACCGCACAACCAAATCTGCATCCTGAGATTACTCATCTGATGGTCTGGCCCATTTGGACCTCTACATCATCTGTCTACTGCTAGCTGCAGAAGACTTCACTACGGGTCTTCCTGCGGAGGGTTCCGCCGCTGGTGACTGCTCGGAAAGAAAACTCTCCACTAGAAGGGCTCTCTCCAACACCCATGCCTGCGTCAGAATGTTGATGGAGATCATCGAAGCCCGGATCTCATGCCTCAGTCCCTGTTCGAAGGTCCTAGATGGGAAGAACGGGTCCCGTACCATATCTGTGGTGTAGCGCGAGAGATCAGTAAACCTCTCCGAGTACAGGGCCACGGTTATGCTGCCATGCCGCAGCTGTAGTAACTCCTGAATGCGCACCGCACGAAGGGTGGTTGGGACGAACTTCGAGCGGAAGAGAATATCATTGTCCGTCCAATGGAGTGATTACTCATCGTGCACCTAGAGCATCAGGCTCAACCATTTTCTTGCTGCCGCGTTCAAGAGACTCGCTGCAAGGATCACCATGAGGTCAGCTAGTGTCCCCACTAACCTGAAAACATGAACAACAACCTCCAGCCAATCCTGAGCTGCCTGAGGGTCCGTCTCCCCATAGAACCTGGGCGGTCTCTGACCCTGGAACTCATACAGTGCATTAAGGCAACATGCACTCTCCGTAGTTGGGGAAGGTGGCATCGGTGGCTCGGTGGGTAGAGGTACCGCCGGTGCCTCCGCTATAAAATGGCTCTACACCAAGGCCTCGTCGCTCGGTGGGCTGTCGTCTCGTACAAAGCTTGGAACCCTAGCTGGCTGCCGTCGTGGGGCCATCCTGAAAAGAAAAAGGTGTGCCACGGTCAAAACAGTATACCTGGTGAGCTGACACAAAGTAATCACAAAGAAAACTTTTGAAACACACATGCAATCAGTGATTTCATGCACTGAGTCGGAAAACAGTAGTCAGGGTCCTGGTGTATGGATACGTCAGCCGCCGCACCATCACTGAATTCCCTGGACTGATAACCACACTCAATACCCTTAACACTATTGCTTCACTTATAAGAAAGATTAGAGTCCTGAGTTCTGTCGTAGAACCAAACTCCTCTGATACCAATTTGTCACACCCCATCCTCGGGACCCGTGCCGTGACAACCCCATGCCCGCCTTCCATAGGCCAGGGGCTGGCGACTTGCACCAAGGCGTAAATCCCGACAAAAAGGGGAAGGAGTGGCCTTTATAAAGTAAACAAACACCACAGAGTAAGAAGGAAGAAGTAAACACTATGTAAAATTGGGTAAAACAGTAAGTGCGAAAAAGTAAGTGGGCCAGAATACAACCCGAACTGAAAGTAAAGTATAACTGGAAGGAAAGTTCAACAACTGAAAAGTAAAGAAGCAACGCTGAGCCGTCCACTGGAAATCCTACCTGAAGGGTGAGTACAGATAGCCTCCTCGGCACCTCAGGTCCTACCTTCCACTCTGTGTACTTCCCGCCTAGTGGTCCACCCTTAGGTACCGACTTTCTCCATAAGCCTCAACCACGATCAGCGTTGTCCGTCGTCTGTGTCCAACACAACGATGTGCGGGCATAGCCCGTGTAGGGGTTAGTATATGCTACTCAGTAGGGACCCCGAGACCCACAAAGGTCTCCCAGAATCCACAAATGATAATCCAAAAAGGAAAGATACAATCATGAAGTAACAACCAGCACTTCTAAGGCATATTCCCATACATATACCTAAGTCATCAATTCCAGTTCGGTTCCAACATTCGAGCCCATGTTCGATTACATACACACTGGATAGTACAACCCATTCCACACAGGGAAGCACAACCCAATACACACAGGAAAGCACAACTCAATCAACATAGGAAACACGTCAAGCATATCGAAGATAATGATTGAAATTCAAGACTCAACTCCCACAGGTATACATCATTTGTAATGCAAAAGTAGATGATGATATGTAGTTACTGATTCATCTAGCTAGGACGGACGTAGGATTCAAGTACAATAGTCTTCACTGCCGAACCCACGGAGGATTCCAGTATGGTTGTCATCGTTGTCGAACACACTGATGATTCCAGTATGAAAGTCTTCACCGTCGAACCCATGGAGGATTCCAGTAAGGTTGTCATCATCACTTGCAGCCAGCTCTAGGGTTCCCGCACACAACATGATCGTTTCCTGGAGGGTCCTCTCCATGAGCCAAGGGGTCAACACATCAACTGACACGTATTCCGGAGTTGATGTATCCCAAAGTTCCGCCTCATTAATAGGAACTCAACGTGGCAGACGGTGTGTCAATTGGACACACGGTCTGAGAGTTAATGGATTTTCCGTTCCAGGGGCCCGATTGGTTTTTAAGTCAAAACCAACCCGACCATACACCAACTGTGTCGAATCCTTGAGAGGAGTAAGTCAACAGGCATGTCTCACTAAGAGGAATCCAACAACATCGACGACACATTAATCGGACGTATGGAGCTCAAGTTATAAGAGTTTCCGCTCTGAGGGCCCGGTTGGTTTCGTGTTCGAACCAACCCGGCTATACCCAAAGTTCTCCGAAACCTTGAGTGCAATATACTAAAATGACCATCTCGATCCAAGGATCCCAACACAACTAATGGTGCATCGATTGGAGGTCTGAAGCCTATGATATGGGAAAATGACTGAAAAAAGTTTGAAAAGGGGGGTTTGGGCCCGGCTTGGCCCGACCCAACCCCCCCGGGTCGGTCCACACCGGGTCAACCCGACCCGGGTCCAGGTCCGCCATGGTTGGGCACGACCTAGCACGATGGGGGGCGGCCTGTCCTGGTCCGCGTGACCCACCCCGGCCCAGCCGGGGGGGGGGGGGTGCGCTGGCTCGGCCAGCAGCCAAGCAGGGGGGGTGCATTTCCCCCCCCCCTTTTACGCCCTGCAGACGCGACATGCGCCGAGTCCTCCTCCTCCGGATCCCGCGCGGTCATGGGATCCAGCCGCCTGGCGCCATGGAAGAAGCTGTGATGGTTCCTCCTGGTGGCGCACTGGGCACCGCCACCTCCTTGCAGCCAGCCGGTGCCGGCCATCGCCTCCGGCTGCCGGTGCCGCCTATGGCCGCCGGCACCGCGGTGCCGGTGTGGCGCGCCGACTGCGTCTTCCATGGACCACTGGACGCGCTCCGGTGGTCCTATTTTCCCGCCATCTGTGCCTACGGCTCCCCCGGGACCCGTACTTTACTGCAAAGGCCTCCAATCACCATTCCAGTATTGTTTCATCATTTCCAAATGCTCCGCGCATGAAGAACATAAAAATGGTGGGTTCAGACTTGTTCTTTGGTCCACACCCACCGCAATAGTGGTTTGAAACAACTCCAAACAATTACCGGCAAATGATAAACCCCAACCCGCAATAATAATCTGTGGATCAACTTGTTAATTAGTTTGTCCGCATTCCTGTTTTGGAGGAAAACAAACATGGGAGTATTATCATTTTCAAAACAACCCCTATCTCGATGAAGTCATCGTTCGTGGTTCGTCGAGGGAAAAAGTCGTCGCGGAAGACGGCGTCATGGAATGAGGCTCTGTAAGCGTCGTCGGTGTTCACTCGATGAAGGATGCGATGCATCTTCGTTCTCCAGAAAAGGAATCTCTCAGCGGTTGTGGAGAGGAGCGAAGACGGCACGACGGTCTTCCCTTGCAGTGATGGAGTCCTTTATCTTAGACTCAGTGTTCTTCGCATTCTTCGACGACGAAGAATATGTTCTTCAGAGTGCAAGAGTTCTTTTCTTTTGTTCCACACAACAAACCCGCCCACAATAAAATAAGACCTTGTCATATTTTATTCACACACACACATGCCAACATTAATTCGAAAATCAAATTGAATTCATGAATTAATTCACGCGTGTTCACCCATTAAAGAGGCGTTTTATTGGCCTGTAAATTAAGGTGGAAGAGTTACGAACTAATTTATAGAGGGGAAATAAATGGGGTGTTGGGGAAAATTGAAGGAGGCGGGGGATCTTGTGGGCCCCACCCCAACATCCTTTCTTCTTCCTTTTCCACAACGCTTAACCATCAGTAATGAAATAAAAATAAATTGTGACAAAATTTTATTTTTATTCCTATCATTTTTAACATATCCTCCTGAGGAAACACAACTCCAGGAAAAGCCTTCTTAAGAAATTAATGGTGCTGCGGTTTCATCGGTTCCCTCAGATTTCAATTCCGAGCACTGGTTCAAAAGTTAGGAAAACCCACTCGTTCATTCACTGAACGTACCCGAGCTAACTTTGGAAAAATATTTCGGGCACACTGGGCCTCGAAATCAGGTGCCTCCAGAAACAGCGCACTCGAAAAATCCCAAAGAAAATTAAGAAAAATTTTCCCTTGAAATTTATGGGTCTTTACAAGAACTACCTGACACAAGATATCTAGCTAGAAGCTATATTTTTTTCCTTAAAAATCTTATGGCACTATCTATTTGGTGAGTAATGTTACATATATAATGATTACAAGAGAAGAAACAATATATTCATAAAAAATAAGCACATAAAAATTCGAACAATATAGTTATAGATATTCATAGACTACAATTTCTCTATTCACACTCATCATAGTAAGGCAAACAATGTAGCTGATGCCCTTATTTTAAAATAATATTATAATATATCCATTTCACAGGTTGAGAATGACCACATATACTTGGACATGAAAATGATATATTTGGAAATCATAATAGTAGAAAATACATCCTATATTTTCCAAAATAATGACAAATTATCTATCTAAGAGATGATTTAAAAGGCACGAAGGGATGATCTAGAGTTACAAAATAAGGATAATATTGTAAAGTAAAGGAAGCTACATGAGTTACATACTGATGATGTTAGTGTGATTTAGTTAATATAATTATTTTTGTACCTTCCTCATATGAGAGAAAGAGAGATCTTTTTTGATAATGCACATAGATCACCATTGTACATTCTTCTTGATAGCAATAAGATGTATTGTGATATCCAATAACACTTCTGTTGTGACAACATAAAGAATGATATTGTGGAATATATTGCAAGGTGATTGATATGTTTGCAAGTTAAAATCGGAGTGATAGAACTCAAAAAGGATAATTCTAACATTTCATATATCCATGTAGAAATTAGAGAATATATCCATGGAATTCATCACCTGTCTCCTGAAGATAACAAATGGAAACAATACAATATGTGTTATTATAGACAAAATCACCATGAATTCCCACTTTATAAATATTCATGAATTTTTCTTTCTCGAACAACTTGCGATGATATATGTGAAAGAAGTTGTGAGGTTACATGGGGAATCACATTACATCTTCTTTTTTCGTGATCCAGTTTTCATGTCTTAATTCTGGAGAAGTGTCCATTATTCTATGATTACTGAAATTAATTTCATCCTGAACTATCACCCCTAAAATAATGGAAAATCTGAATGGAATATTCATATTTTTGAAGACATGCAAAGAGCCTACTCAATGTAATTCTAAGGTGGATGGGAAGACCATATTTACTTGTTGAGTTTTGTTACAACAACAACTTCCATAAGAGTATTCAAATAGATCTATATGAATCTTTGTATGGAAAAAATGTATAACTTGAACCTTTTGGGATGAAGTTAGAGAACTAATGATACTTGGACCTAATCTTGTGCATGAAATGATAGAGATGGTTCAAGCCATTGGGAAATGTATCAAATATTCTCAGAGTCAGAAAAAGATCTATACTGAAAACTATTTAAGGTACATGGAGTTCGATGTTGGAGATAATTTTTTCCTTAGAATATCACCATTGATGAGAGTCATGCTATTTCGAAGGAAAGGGAGGCACATCCGAAGGTACATTATCCCCTTTTATATCCCTGATTTCATAGAAGTAGTGGCCTATTGGCTTTCACTTCCACCTTGTATAGATCGAATTCATGATTTGTTCCATGGATATCCCATGAGAATGTATATACCAGATCCCTCACATGTACTAAACTAAGTGGTGGTTCAATTGTAAGATGACATGGATTATGTAGAGTAGCCATTAATGATTTTAGAGTAGAGAGATAAGGTTTTACACAATAAGAAACCAAAACATGTCACTATATTATGGAGGCACCATAAGTATGAAGAAGTGACTTGGTAACCAGAGGAGGCGTTGAATGGTAAGTCCCCACACCAGTTTATGTCAAACAAAATCTCTTTGGTAAAAATTCAATAGGGGAATAATTTATCAAACCAAAATTTTATCAATGGAATTTCAGCCTACAAAAAATATTTTATTATAGTATAAATCAAATAAAATCACATGGACAACACAAAAAAACATTATAAATGTAGAATGAAATAAATAAGATGTTTTTTATATAAATTAAGGAACCTATACCGATGAAATTGTGACTTGAACTTTGGAATAGCAACATGACTGTTTGGAATAGTAATCCATCCAATATAATACTAACATAAACTTTGAAAGTACATATAAAATTTAGGTAACATATGAATGAAAATATTATATATTTATTTTACAGAATATGTAAATAGATGTTTTAAAAATGATATATTAAGTGTGGGTATTTTTGTATGTTATTAATATATAATTACAGTTTCATAATTAATTTAATTATTCAAAACAAAATATATTTTTATAAAATTTATTCAAAAATAAATATATTGTTTTCTTATAATTATAATTAAATTTTACAAGGCCCTTATTACTTTTCAATGTGTTATAAAATATGTTTTAATTTTAAAATCTGTATTTTTTTGAGTAAATAATGATTTTTATTAAAAATTTAAACATTAATTTTAGAAAATTATTTTCCTTAAATGGAGTTCATTATGAATTATACACAGAAAAACATTGTTATGGTTAATTTTCGGGATTTTCCTGAAACACAAGATTTTTTATGAATAGTAAAATATCGTAATTTTCAGTATATATAGATTATAAGTTAATTACACCATTCCTTGAGGTACAAATTATGTAAGAACCATAATCTAAAATTTTAATTCTATATGTATTGTATTTAGTCATTGAATCATCATTATTTCTTGTATTATAGAAAAATAAAAAAATAATGAAAAAACACCCCTCTCTATCCAATGGCCTGAAGGACATCATTTTTCATTGATTTTTGATAATATACCTTTCAAGGGTTTAGGTGGAACCATTACATGGACTTTAGGCCTAAGTATTACATGTCCTGTTTTCCTTAGAGGAATTCATTACCCGTAGGCTTTCAAACATTACATACAACCCATACAAACTACTTGAAACTGCTCCTCCACAACATCTTCTTCATGAAATCATCTCTCCAACTTTGCATGACTGTTCGGCTAGGAATTACCGTGCATGCACAGGCTTGTCCCGATGGAGGGTTCTATACCCTCTCATTCTTGTAATTTGTTTTGCTTTAGCTACAGTGAAAGCTCCTTTGCTCATCCTTATTGAAGAGCTTGTTCCTTGTAGGTTGTCTGGTTTGTATCTATACTTAAGGTATCCCGAAGGCCTTGTAGTGGCCCTAAGGCCTTACTAACCTAAAGGCTTGGTTGGACGAAGGCCTTAAATGATGCAGAGACCAAATCTATGGCCCTAATGCCCAAATAGGGGCATATTCCCGGCTACTATAGTGCCAAAAAGTACATACTACCATTCCCACTACAGTACCTGCTATAGTACCTGCTACAGTACTACTATAGTATTGCTACAGTGCCCTTGGAAATTATGCCTCCTCCTGGATTTGATCCCGGGTCTCTTGGATGCACTTACGGAGTCCTTACCAACCGGGCTAAGGCTCATGTGCGAGAAAACACCCCACTCCTCTATGATAAATACCACCTCACATGCTCTTTTTCTCTCACCTCACAAGATTTGATCCTTGACCAAATTCAACTCAAGTATATTTTTATGCCCCTCCCCCATTTTTAGGATCATTTTTTCTTCTAAAAATACCAAAAATATTTCCGTAATGAGATTCTCATGGATGAGATATTTAATAGGTAAAATACTCTTTTTTTCTTTTAATTTAATTGAATTTTCTTTTCATTTCTTATTCTCTCCCCACATCCTCTATAAAAATGTTTATAATTACTCTATTATATTTTATATACTATAATTATTTAATTTTAATGGAAGATACATCATATAAATCTTTTATCCCTCAAATTAATTTTAAAAATGAAATCATTTTCCATGATGTGTAAATTTACTAACACTTTGGACAATGAATTCTCATTTTCCTTTAAAATATTTAATTATATTCTTAAAACCTCTATAAGGGATGATACATAATAAAAACGTTATTTTATAACACTTTTTTTTTGTTCTAGAACAAAAATATTTATATAATAATAAATTATAAAACAAATCAAGTTTGTTGTGATCGAAAACCGCAAAAATTTACCCAAACGATTATAATTAACTATTTATTTACCCATTCATCATCATTTTATTTAAAAAAATGATACATATAACTATTTAAACATCTTTATGTTCAGTAAAAACATATATTTTCAAATTCTATAGAATTATAATCAATTTACATAAACATCAATACTCATATTCAAGTAAACTGATCATGAACACCAAGAAATTGAACACTCCTGAATGATGAAATTAAACTATATAAGACATATAAAAGAATATAAGTTAATGTAATAAATCTGTAATGAATAAAATAAATTTATAAAAGGTTATCCATTTCTAGTTAATTAATTTAAGTTGATAATACCTAATATTAAGAAGAATATAACATTTAAACCTAAGGTAAGGGGATTCTCAAACCCGACTCTCTTTATTTGGGGTTTCCCTCATCCATATAGTTTTCAGTATGGATGATTCATTAATATTAAATAAATATATTTTATTCATAATTACATTGTATTTTATGGATATACAAGCTTCCAATCTAGTTTTGTTAACAAATAATTTTTTTTATAATAATTGTCCATTTACGATAACACATGTTTTACTTCTCTTGATATTGTTTCTTATTCACTCTAGATGGATGATTCATATACCAAGAATGAAATTACATTTTTATTTTGGGAACCCCTATGATTATCAATGAAATTATTCTTTATGAAACCCATTTCCTTACCATGGGATATTTTATGCCAAATATTGATATAATTTTTATGTGTCAAGAACGATTATTTAAATTTTATAATGAAATAGACGCACCGAGAATTAAATAGAGAAATTTATATGTTATGTTTTGATGGGTGTTCAGTAAATTATGTATTTCTTCAATGAATTGGGAAAAGTGATTAATTTCATGAGATAAATGGAAATATTACTCAACATGATGCCAGACTTGTTAACAACTATGTGTGGTAGTAGACCACAAAGGCATGAGGTTTCATTTTTATTTATTGCCACATTCCATGGAATTAACTAATAATTCATCTCACTATTATGAATATGATGTTGGGATGATGATTATAGTCACCCCATATTTTATTGATTCATGTTCTTATCTATCATCTTACAGGGATTCATCTTATCCCTTTCATTGATGTATATCTTAAGGTGGTTACTTGTATTAAGAAGAACATGAGGTCCAATAAGAAGCAAGAGAACAAGGAATTAAATAAATTTTAATTTTTTATTTTTTAAATCTTATGTATGGTCCTAATTTTATAATGACACTAAACCTTAGGATATTGTTTTTTAATGATTATTTTTATCATTAAAATGATGTAATATGTTATTTATCAAAATTAGGGTCAATGTATTTCATCTATTGGGATTTTATATTAATGATATCATGTTGTAATGAAATTTTATAATTAAATTAGTTTTTATTGGTTTATATTAATTTTTCATTTTTGTAAATATTCTATGAATATGCTTATCTTTTACTTGAATATACCATTATGTATTTCAAATTCGTTTATGTGGATTTATAGTATACCCAAATAACTGATTCATTGATTAATTCTCACATCAACACTATTTTCGTTTAAAGGGTTTATAACATAGCCTCATTTTAATTGAGATTTTTTATTATTGAATTTCCATTAATGGAAATTATTTTATCATTATTTATTAAACCCTATCATTTTTATCTCCTCATGTTATTCATGTTCTTTTTCAGATATTAGTATTAGTTTTTCACTATTTTGTACATAATTTCTTGTATAAAATATTTTTACGAACACCAGAATCAATTTCTCTATTCAGTTATAGGTCTATTTTCTCTCAAAACATTATTTTTATAAAATCTTTTTCAAAATTTTTACATTCTAAAATTTTATTATTAAAGAACTTTTTTCCCATTTTGTCTTTTATTTTATTCAAATTAATATTCTATTCTCTTTATAAACAAGTCACTTTTCAATCCCTTTAACTATGAAAAATGAATGTTATTTTTACCTTGTGCTACAAGTAGAGAATAAACCTCAAATATTTTATTTAATGAAACATTTATATTTTACAAGGAAACTTTTAAATAGTTTTTTAAATGTTATTTTCAAAGAAAAATATTTTCAATATGATTTTCTAAATGAGAAGGATATTTAATCTTATAATGTTTTCAATGATCACTATACTTTTTAAATGACAAGAACCATTTTTTCTTACTCTAATTTGTATACTTTGGATTGATATCATCCTCAAAATTTATCTAGAAGGCTTATGATTATTTTTACATGGATATAATTGAAAGTCAAATCATTGAATAATAATTTTTTTCATTAATATCCACTTGAATTGTTAACATTCATGTGATCATTTAACATATCAGGTCCAAAAAACATATATATCATTTATCATGTATAAGATTATTTCCTAAACCATATAAAAATATAATATACAGTGTATACATTGAATGTTATTTGATTAGATAATAAACTAATGATAAATCCGTATCTTTTTCTCCATATGGATAATTTTTAAGGAACATTTTATTTGAATTAATTAAATTAATTGATATATAAAGAATGATTTGGAAAAAAAATACATGGGGTTGGGATTAGTTAATGAAATATCCTTGATGCATCAGTAGTTTCATGGGACATATCAGCTTTCTTTCCTCACAAATACTGGTTTTTACCAAGTAATTTTTAAACTATCTTTGGGAAATATCTTTATGGTAATGGTACCATGTTCCGAAAAAATGAGATATAAGATAAATTTGAGTTTTCATTATGTATTATTTAGTTATCATTATTATGCATCATATTTTCACTACAAAAAAGTATTGATTCATTTCATTCTTAATTTATAAATTAAGTTGCACATGTGTTCAATATTTTTACATTCCATATTGATTCTGCCTTATCGAGTTATTTATAGGTAATGTTTCTTTTGTAATATTTATTTCCTTACAATATATGGAATTCTTATAAATTTATTTTTGCATGGAATGTATGTTTAGTTATTTACCTTACCTCATTGATTCATTATTTTTTCCACTACACTTGACCCTTAATTGGAATTTTAGGTCCCAGTTATTTTGTTTCCTTTACCTGGGATTCCATGATGTTTACTGTGAAATATATTCAAGGATATTCACGATGGAATAAATTTATTATTTTAAACAAATATGTTGTAATTCAGGCATTCAAATATAACGTAATACTCTTGTTTGTATCTATTTTACCATGACTAATAAACTGATTATTCCATTGGGAAGAGTTTCCTTGTATATTATGCAAACGTAATGGTAGTAAGAACCAGCTTTAGTGTTACTAGGGTAGGGTTTTAACCATAATATTTAAAATTTTTATAATATTAGTTTTTTCTATTTACATTCTCCTGAAACAATAACTTTTCTATTATTGTATTTCATTAAAATTAAATTTCTATTAAATATCCATTTATCAGTTTCATCTATATGATTATGGGAAAAAAATGTATGAAATTTCTAATTTTGATTTTATACAATGGGAATTATTTAATTTACTAGATAAATCTTGATAATATATATCCATTACTCAAGATAGGTAGTTATTGACATAGAGAAATATTTATGCATTAAATTGTTCATTCAATTTTAGAGGATTAAATTGGATATATAATGTGATGGTTTGGGAATTAAATTACATAGCCTTGGATATATTGGTAGGTCTCCTAAGAAAAAATAGGATGGTAATTTTGTTGAAGCTTTACCCATTTTTCCAAGATATATTGACATGAGGCATCAATAATAGTTTTAGGATACCCAATTCAACATATTCCATCATTTTAAAATCAAATGTTTATTTCATTTTATTATATGAATAGTTAACATATACACTAGAATCTTTCAAGTTCACATGATTATATATATGGATTTATATGATAATTCTTAATTCCTATTGTATTATTATTTTTTCTCATACTTCTAATTAGATAAAACATGTTTTCAGTTATTTATAATTCCCCATTAAGAATTCCTTCTTTAATTTTGCAATATTCTGATGAGAATAAACCATACTAAGAATTTCATGTAACACATAATTTTTCATTTCCCTAATATATGAAATTTAATGACATTAAGGATGAAGAATATTTACTTTCATAATATATTTATATTTAATTTATAATGTAATACGTGAATCATGTTTGTATTTGGGTCTCCATGACTACTAAACCGATTGATCATTTGTGATGTGGACTCTTGTATCTTATTTCAATATAACAATGTAGATAAATAATATTGGCTACTAGACATGTCAATTGTTACTATTACATATCCTTTTCTCTAGTCATATTATTTTATTTATTTTATTGAGTTTTACACCTTATAGATGTGATATGAATGCTATTATTAATACGATTATTATCTATATATGTGATACATGATATTAAAATATAGGGTGTTGGATTTGAGACAATGTTTATTGTTAATGATTTATTGAACGATTTTATGATGATTTATCTAATTATTTCACACACACACACACACAGATATATATATATTCAAAGGGAATAGAAGTATCTATATGAGATATCTTGATTTCCATGAAACTATTAGGATTATTCAATAGATCTCGTCCTATAGTTGTTTGTCATAACCCACGCTAGGGGAGTGAGAATGATAGAACAAATGAGAGTCACATTGTTGGAATTCATTAGAAATGAAACATATTATGAATGCAGATTCCATGAATTTATTACTATGATCATCAAAAGTTATGTGCTTGTGAGTTTACAATGAATTTTATTCATTTAACATTTTTAATAACTTTGGGATTCCCAATACATGAATTATTTTAATTTCCATTGTGTTCATTAGTTTACTAACTCCATTCTCATTATTGATTTTAATTATACTAGGCCTATAAATGTGATGGTGATGATTTTTTATAAACCTTATATATTTATAATAAGATATACATTTTAATATATTTTTGAAGAGTGTATATTTATGAATTATTTCTAAATGATGGAAAAAATAGTTCAGTTTTCATTATTAAATGTGGAATTCAATCCCCTTAATTAAAATAATCCAATTTTCTATTTTATTCTGTGGATTCCAACCCTTACGTGATAAACACATTATTTGGGAATGAATAAATGTTGACAAAATGTGTAGATTATAATTTGGGTTTGTAATCATGGTTTTAAGGGTTTAATGTATTTTTATTAAATGTTTTACAAAATTATTGTAATGGACCAAACCATATGGATTGTTACATTATGAAAATACGATATAAAGTTTTTTTGGGAGAATTAAAGAGTTATTTTGAGACCTATGAGTCATTAAAATGGTGAGACAATACAAATTTTTTAAAAATTACTATTTCTCTTATGGTGAATCACCATGTCAGTGACTCATTATTGTGGTCACAGATTCAGGTGGTGACCCGACCTAGTGGTGAATCTTTCTACAAGTGACAGATCATGGTAGTGAATCATTCGGATAGTGACACATCATGGAGGTGAATCATTTGAGTAGTGACTCATAATAGAGGCGACTCATCATAGTTGGGACTCACCCTATTAGAGACTCATTCTAGCGGTGAAACGTTTTGGTCGTGAGTCATATTATTAGTGACTAATTCTATTTGTGATTCCTCTGGTCGATGAATCACCCTAGTGAGGACTCATTTGGGTGGTTAATCATCCTATAATTGAATCATACATACAATGATTAATATTGGTGGTGACTTAATTTACTGATGACTCACTCTGATGGTGACACATTCTGGTAGTGTCTCATCCTGAAAATGACTCATTTTTGTGATGAATCATCAACAATGTTTCAAGTTTTTATAGGTTTTCCCTTTTGCATATATTTTTGATAAATGGATTTATCAACTAAATTAATAAATTTTAATTCCTTTGAAAAATACATCAATCATATATTAACTTTATAATATGTGTAGATTCTTTTAAAACATCCAAACTACATGGTTGTAATGAGATCCCCCATTAATGGTAAACTAAACAATTTAAAAACCCATTAGTTTTGAATTTATTCTATCTATGGTGTAGATATTAACATTATAATTTCCTTTTTTTTCTATTAATATTAGAGGCTCCAAATGCTTCTTCCTTGGAGTCATAAAACATGATGCTACAGTTGGTTTGAGTTCTCACTATCAAAGAGGTTGTTTCTACCAATACGTGCAACCCTTATTTTGTGGAAATAATATTGTGAAAGGATTCATCATTCCAATTAATATTTTCCTTCATTTGTTTTTAGTTTTAACAATATGGATGGCTTTATAATTTTTATCCTTATTGGTATGGTTTAATTTAGAATAATAATGATCAATGAATTTGATTAAATTGAATTTAAAGGGGAAGGGGAATGAAAATTATTAACATAAATATTTTTATTGATTTGATATGTATTATTTTTATATTATGATTATATGGGTATAATTATATTTTTAAGATCCAATATTATAGTGGATTCCTTTTCCAGTAATGATTTTTTTGAAACCTCTATTTATATGATTTTTTTCTATCATCATAAATTTATGGATCACTATATATAGTAAGTTAATGAATTGAATAACCCAATATCATATCTTGTGTGACAAAAATATTAATTAATGAAGAGAAATTGAATAATATTTATATTGATCAATATGAAAATATGGTGTTTTGTGGAATGAAATATGATGTGTATGGGGGTAGTGGGAACAATATGGTAGAATATTTGGGTTGTGATGAAATGTGGTGGTGAATGTGGTTATTGGGAAATTTTGTTACGCTTCTTGGTATGTGTTGTTTTATTTTATGTTCCAGAATGGTATAGGTGGTGATAAAAATGACTTTGGAATATAATATTATTTTCATGTTTTAATGGAATGATTTGTTAATGGAGAATTTGAAAAATGGTCTATTATTATATAGACACTAAAAATGAAATGTGGCATTCGTTCTACTTGTGTAGAGTTATGAAAATACTCTTAACAACAGATGTGGGGGACCATGTATCTTGGTTTGTGATCTACTTATAAATGTGTAGGTAGGGATTTTATGGATCTATGTATATGCATGTATAAATTATTATTTTTTGATTTCTATACGCACCTCAGGAATATATAGAATTATGTTCCAATACCCACATAATCATAATCAGGGTGTATTTCGCAACATCCTAGTGGGAGGATGGATGACTGGATAACCCCTCTTCCACAGTCCCTCTTTAAGGAGAAAATGGACCATGTTTTTTTAGGGTGAGTTGAGATGTGTTATTTCTGGAGTATTTGGGATAATATGTGATGTAACATGTTGAGATGTGTGGACCAGTTGTGTGAGAGTGAGATGTGCGTTGAGGTGATTCTAAGGTACGTGCGAGAGGGGTGTAATGTGATATATTCGGAAGAGGTGGGAGTGCCTGAATGTTTTGTCTTCAGGTCTAAGAGTATCTAATCAGTGGGAATGTGGTGTGGGGTACCCTATCATCGATGTGATACATATTATATTGTATTACATGGAAGTTTTATTTGGGGAGATAGCTTTAGTGAGGTTGGGTTTATGGTTAGTCTACCTATTATATTTGGTTGTTTTCAATTGTTTTCTCACTGGATCATTAGTATTATCCTTTCTATTGTGCATGAGAAACTTCAATTTTCCAATGTATTATACATTTATGCACATCCTACATATATAAAAACTAATTTATAGTTTCTAGGAGGATTACTTAGACCATTTTGGGATTTAATAGTCGTACCCTAGGATAGTTTCGATGTTGTTAAACTAGTTTTGTTTTTGGGTATTTAATTTGGATAATTTTACTTGTATCACTTTTTTTTAAACAAGCAATGAGTAATGGGTTTTGGTTTTATAATATATATTTCATGGAGTTGATTATTTTTGATACATCCTATCTCCCAATCTTGATCTCTTATAGACAGAAATGCCTCCCATATTTTGAGATTTTTATACCATCAGTGCTAGTCTCCAATCCATGTCCTATTAGATGTTGGGACTCATGAGGTCATTATCTCTCTCCATTATTTGAGGCATCATTCATGGGATGGGGTTGTGAAAGAGTGGTATCAGAGCTGATTATTTAGATATTGGATTGATTTTGGAGTTTGGTAGAGTGAGGAATGCATGTGTTGGTATGGAAACAGTTTTATTTGACCTTGGTGGATGACATAGGCCAGGGACATCAGATTGGGAAAGAGATTTCAGGTCCCCCATGATCTAGTGTATGAAATCTAAGCTTATTTAATGATAATCTGAGATGATACTATTAGAAAGGTAAATTCATAGAAGAGGTACATGCATCATTATGACTTGTATTCTTGTTTAAATTTCATTTTTAGGGAATATAAAAATAGGTAAAATGAATTAAACTGGTCAATGTTAAATAAAATATACAATAATGAGATTACATACTACCGGGATCATGAAATACTTGTTTCTCTTTCATATATAGATCATGGTCATCATCCAGGTGTGTATCTTGTAGTGGAGTTATAGCATGTCAACCCAGTGGATAGATGTAGGGTTGATGATGATAAGGATGATAATCAGTGGTAGAGGAAGTATCATGATTTTAAGTGGAAGTATTTGGAACAGTATGAGGGGAGAATTTCTAATATGGAAATAGAGATTTGGCTAGTGAAACTAAATACCACTTTTAGATTTATCTGATCCTCAATTAAGTATATGGTCCTTTTAGAATTAGTTATATTCTGTGGATATTCACATCAGTGGAACACATTTTACCTTTGAGTGAAGAGGGAGGAAGATGTTTCAGGGGATTTCTTATGTGGGGTTCATGACCATCTTCATAAAAAGTTCCCATTGGATGCTCGAGTTCAGTTTGATCAGGGTGAACAAGATCAACTTCGGCCTCATCAACAGTTACTACAGAGGTCATTCCAGTAGCATAGGTAGTAGACTTACGGTTCAGTGATGCTAGATAAGAAAGGTTTAGGTTGACCTCAGGATTTTTATTGAGATAAATGAAGTTAACATGGTCATGTTGATGGTTTTAGATGTTATAATATAGGTAGGGGATGTTGGCACAATCAATTTCATGTAGCAGAGGTAGTAACACCAGATGGATCATAGATCATTAGATGTATGACTAGTTTATCATCTATTCTTGTATATGATTTATTTGATTTTGGAGCTTCTTAATCTTTTATATCCCACACCATTTTTCTTTATTTTCAACTAGATATATATATTCTTTCTATTTTACTTGTGTTGACTATGCCAATTGGAGGTAAGAACATATTGTGAAATTTTTGTTAGGTATGTGGACTGATGGTGGGGAAACATTAGTCATGTGTGTACCTTATCTTGCATGAGATGCATCAAAATGATGTCATATTTAGAATCAAATGGTTTAATTATATACATTCAATTATTCAAAACATTTTAAGGATAATTTTGTTTGTGGTCATCGATAGAAAACATGCAACTTCATGGGAAAGTAGAGATCTTAGGTGTGATGAAGACACATAGAGCCCCTTATTTCCTTGATGGAAGATATGTATATGTATCTAGTCAGTTATATGGTAGAGTAGGATCCCAGTGTCTTCAGGGAGTTCCTAGAAATTTATCTTGAGTAGGTTGTGGTACTACCCCCTCGACACAATGTTGAGTTTGTGGTAGACACACAACCCAGTGCTTATCCAATTTTAATGGATCCTTAAATGATGGTACCCTATGAGTTTCAAGAGTTTAAGATTCCAATTGATGATCCGATATAGAAATTCTACACCAGGCCTTGTGTGTCACCATAGGGAACTTTGGTGTTATTCTCCAAAAAGGTGGATGGACTTGTATGGTTGTGTATAGATTATCAGAGGTTAAATCATGTGACAATCAAGAACCGTTTCTGACCTAAGAGGATTTATGACCTTTTTGACCTGCTAAAATAGGCAAGAATTCTTTATAAGATCCACCTATAGTCAATAATTGGTAGGTAAGGGTGAAGGAGAGTGATATCTCAATAAATACCTCCTAATACATGTATGGGAACTTTGAGTTTTTAGTCATGTAGTTAAGTGTTAAAAACAAAACAAATGTGTTCATGGGGATCATCAAATATTTATTACTTGTGTTCCTGGACCATTTAATTCTTGTATTCATTGATGATATCATGATAAACTAAATATTAGAATAAGATGATGTTGAGAATCTCTGAACTTCCTTAGAGGTTCATTGGTGCCACCAACTCCATGGAAAGTCATACAAGTGTTTCTTTTTTAAACAAGATGAACATTTCTTCAGTAATGTGGTTTCTCAGTTGGGTGTGGCAGTAGAACCAATGATGGTAGATTTTGTTATTTCTTGGGAATAACCCATTAATGTGTCTAAAGTTCATATATTAGTTTGTCTCACAAGGAATTTTTAGATGTTTTTTTCACAAATTCTCTCAAGAGGTAGCTCTAATGACAACATTCACTAGGAAGGATCAATATTTCATGCAGAAAAAATAGTTCTAGGAAGACATCAGTTAGGTGAAGGGGAAATTGTTCAATACTTCAGGCTCTGGATTCCATAGGAAGGGGTAATGTTTGAGGTGTTTTAGGACTCTTCCTATATAGGATTATGTTGTGTCTTGATGAATCACAAGGCTTTAATATCTTATGATCTAGGTAGTTACAGACCCATGATCACAACTATACCACCCTTGATCTGGAGATTGAATAAATTTTATCCAATAATTTTATGGAGACACTACCTCATTGTGGAGATCTTTTTGATCCTCTAGAATCAGAAGAGTTTTAGGTATATCTTTCACTATACTGACCTAAAAATATAAAAGTGGAGGTTGATCAAGTTACATTAGGACTATGATGTTTTGGTCTCCCACCCATCTCGAAATATAATTTCATGGCTAATTATTTGAGTAGAACTTTTCCAATTTATTTTTTGTGATTTTTCAGAATCTTGGAGAATAATGGAGAATTTGGAATCTTCAAACCTGAAGGCTGATGTAGGAGGTTGAATGTCCTAAATGAAGATGAAGCCTCCTATGATACAGAAAGTGGAAGATTCACAATGGGGAGACTCATAGGTAGAGGTGACATGCAGCCGTGTTGTCCATTCTGATGTTATAATGGTATGGTTATAGGATAGTAAAAACTAGATTTTGTTTTAAGGAAGGATTATTGTTCTGATATAAATGTTAAAGGTAGTTATTTGTGAGTTACATATCCCACATTTATAGTCACACCTAATAATTTATAATATTTTTCAAGACCTGAGGATTTAGATTTGGTGGCCCCAGATAAAACATACAGTGGTAGAGTTTGTGGCAAGGCGTTTGGTTTTCTTATAATCGAAGTCTTACCATCATGTTTCTGGTAGTTTGTTACATACCCTGTTTATTCTCAATTTGAAAGGTGATGAAATATATATTCACTTCATCATGGGATTATCTTGAGATCTGGGAGGTTTTGACTCTATCTGGGTAATTGGGTATTGGTTAATAAAATCATCCCACTTTCATACAGTCAAGGAGTCAGGTGTAGTGGATGTTTTTGTAAATAAGTATGTGGATGAAGTAGTATAGATTAAAAGAGTTTGAAGGTCCATGGTTTTATATCGAGACACATGTTTTACCTCAAGAGTCAATATGGGATTACAACAGGCCTTTGGAACTCAATTTCACCTCATAACTACCTTTTACTCTTAAAGAGATGAGAAAACATAGCAGACTAGCCAGACATCAGAGGATACATTGCAGGCTTGTGTATTGGAATTTGGGGGATCCTAGATAGGTCAGTTTAACATAGTTTAGTTTTCTTATAAAAATTCATATCACTCATCCAATAGTATTTCCACATTTTTTGATCTGCATGGATGATTGGGTCTTTTCCCATTTTGTTCGAAAAAGGAAGTAATTTCCTACCCCAATTTGTTATGACCTTTGAGTTATTGGGGGGTGTTAGTGGGGTAGCTTATAGGTTGTAACTTATGCATCAAATGGTTCATATACATAATTTATTCCATGTCTCTTAGCTCTATTTGTATCTTCATAATGACTCACATGTCATTGAATAGGCAGAGTAAGAAATCGATGATGACACAACCTTCATGGAGCATCCAATGGAGATTCAAGAACACCAAGGTATGGTGTTTTGAGGATGAATCATTCCCCTAACACGTGTTCTATGGAGGTATTCTGGTCCAAAATAGAGTACTTTGGAGGATGATATGAAGATGCAATTCTATTACATAGATTTTTTTGGAGTTTTCCCTTATCTGTTTTCTTTTATATGTACTATTCAAAACTTGGAACTTTGTGAAATATGTTGTATTCACCATGATATGATGTGTTTTGATTTATAATGGTCTTACAAGATAAACATGAAAACCATATTCCCTAATCATGTGAAATTTTACTACGATGTGATGGAACTTGTATGAGTGAGTCAGTGGTGCCCAGAGCGGATAATATTTAGACATGTATGACAAAATTCCCTAATTCCAAGGTCTAGAGTAGTACGTTTTTTCTAGTTATTTTGGGTGTCTAGGATAGAAGGTATGGATTGTTGTAGTATTTTAGTTGTGATGATGTCATTTAGAGGTATCTTGTGAGATTATTGTTTGGAATTTATTCTCCTCTTCCATACGATTTGGTTTTAAATTAATTAGGGAGATAATAGTTTGATAGGTATCCGGTGTAATTTTTTGACCCTTCTAGATCATTAAATTACTAAAATCCGATAATTGATGTGCTTGGGGTGGAAATCATTGGCGTTTTTGAGATAAGTGATTCATTAAAAAAGTTATATATTATAAAGTTTTTCCAATGTTTGAGTTTTACAAGGGTGACTAACCCTGGAGACAACTCATTCTGGTGATGAACCATGTTGGTGCCATCGCATCCTAGAAATGAATGATTCTAGTGGTGACTAATCCTGGAGGTGGCTCATCATGAAGGTGACTCATCCATGTGGTGACTCATTCTTGAAATGGCTCAGACTGGTGGTGACTCATCTGGTTGGGGACTCACTCAGGTGGTGACTAATTACAACGATGACTCATTCTATTGGTGAATCAACATGGTGGTGACTCATGCTATAGGTGATCATCCTGGTAAAGAAGCTTCTGGGGGAGAATCATCTTAGTAAGGACTAATCCTAGAAGTGACTCATCTTGGCGGTGACTCATACTGGAGGTGACTGATCCTTGTTAAAACTCATGCTGACAGTGGATCATTCTATTGGTGACAAATCCTAGCATTGAATCATCTAGGAGGTGACTCATTCTAGAGGATACCCACGAACAATGTTTCCAATGTCTCTAATTTTACACTTAAATTAATATTTTGATGAGAAATGGCTTAACAACTTATTTAATTATTTTTAAATACATTTAAAAATGTATCAATAACATTTTTGGTTTTTAAGAAGTCTGGATTCTTTTAAAATCTATAAAATGCATGGTTTTAATGAGATATGCCTTTAATGGTCGACTAAACCATTTAAAATCCCATCAGATTTAGTTCTAATATTTTCAATGCATATATCTTACATTAATCCATTTTTTAATCTTTCACTTGACACAAGAGTCTTCAAATTATTTATCCTTTGAGTCAAATAATGTGATGCATTATTTGGTTGTGGGTATCACTATAAAAGTTGTAAGTTTCACTAATATGCACACCCCTTTTTTTGTTGTAGTATGTTGGTGAAAGGATTATCATTTCTTGGAATTTTTTTTGTTCAATTCATTTCATTTGTGTCACACAATATGAGTTTATAGTTATTATCCTTGTGGAGATGCTAGAATCTATTCTATGAATGATAAATATAATAGTTTAAATTGAGTTTAAGGGTCAGTGGAATGTGAAACATAATTCAAAATATTTTTTTTATTGATTTATTATTTGAATGGGTTGGAATCCATGTTGAAGATCATGTATTTTGGTGGATTTATTATTCTATAGTAAATTTTATTTTGAACCCTATGTTTTTATGATTTTTTTATCATCATAAATAATTAGATAACTATTCATAATCATTTAATGAATTTTATTCATCATTATCTAATGGATTGTGTGATAACACCCTTAACATACTATGTGAAATTGAATAAGATATCCCTTTATAAATATGAAAATATTTTCTTTTGTGGAATGTGATATCATATTTATGAGTGTAGTGGGAATAATATGGCTGAGTAGGATGGTTTTTATTAAAGGTGGTGGAGGATGTGGTTATTGGGTCAGTTTGATATGATGCTTTTAGTGTGTTATTTTGTTTTAGGTTCCTTGTTGGTAAGGATGGTGATAATAATTATCTTAGAATATAAACCAATGTACATATTTTAATGGACCAAGTTAATAATAGAGAATATAGATAATAGTATAATATTATATAAAGATTGGAGAAAAACTATGGTTTTCTTTCTACTAGTGTGGGGTTTGAAATTTCGTCTTGGTAGTGGATGTGGGGGACCTTGTAATTTTTTGGTGTTATTATTGTATACCAATAGTTGAAGATTGGGTTCATATACATATATGTATGAATAAATTTTATTTTTTTCCTTGTGATATTTATACGGACCCCAACCATGCCGAGCACAATGTGCTGACACTTTAATATTCACACAGAGGGCTCCTATTACAACATCTCAGTGGGAGGATAGATTGTTAGCCACTCTCTCTTCCGTGATCCATATTCCATGTGATAATGTCCATGGTGTCTTCAGGTGAGTTGAGATGTGTTGTCCTAGGTGTTTTTAGGAAGTGATATGTTTTGAAATGATGTGATGTGTGAACTAGGTGCGTGCGAGAGAGATGTTACATGAGCTGTGGCTCAGGTTTGTGTAGGTGGGGTGTGATGTGATATATTCAGAATAGGTGGGGGCTCCTAGACATTCATTGTTGGGCTGTGGGAGTGGATAATATGTTGTAAAGTAGAGCGGGGTACCCTATCATTTGTGTGGTCTACATTATATTATATTACATGGAAGTGTTATTTAGTGAGTAAGTCATGGTGAGGTTGGGGATGTGGTTAGACTACCTGTTTGGTGCTGTTTGGTTCTACAGTATTCTCACGGTTGCATTAATATGCCCTTTCCACTTGTTCACAAGAGTCTTTGGTTTTCCTACTAAGTATACCTATATTATCACCATATGTATAAAAAATATTTCCAAGTTTCTATATGTATTATGTGGACTATTCTGGGCATTACTAGTTTTTCCCTTGGATATTTGTTATGTTACTGTTCTAGTATTGTTTTTGGGTATTTATTTTGGAGACCGCTATTTGTATCACTTTTATTTACACATAAATTGTGAGATAGTTTTTTGTTTTCGTATATATATGTCATGTAGTTGATTATGTTTGATACATATCATATCACAATCTTGTTTTATTATATAAATAAATGTCCCCCGTATTGTGGGATGTTTATACTCCCAGTGCTAGACACCAACCTAGGGAATAGAGGAGGTGGTACATATGGGACATTATCCATCTCCCTTCATTGAGATATCTTCAGTGGTGGTGGTGGTGTGGGAGGGGGGGGGGGGTCGTAAAAAATAGGTTATGAAATCATATATCATATTATCCATTTGTTCTAAATGCATTGAATTTATAAACCCTTATTTTTTATATATAGTTAAAAACGGATTTTTTGAAATGTTTTATAAAAGGATTTTTATAGAAACTTTAATGTTGCATGACTGAGTAAATTTATACCAAACCAAAAATAAACACACAGACACAAATATATATATATATATATATATATATGTAGTATTGTAAATACAGGTTCTTAGGTTTTTATTTCATACATTTTTGTCTGATAGTGTTTTTTTCACATTGTGTATATTTAGGGAAATTATATGTCATCTAAAGATATTCAAGTGCTATATTAAACTATGTTTTACATTTATTTATTTAATTTAAAACCTATTTTTGGAAATTTTACATATTATGGATTCTATTATGATAGGAACTTGCCAAATTTTTCTTTGATGTTGAATTTTAAAATATAATTTAGTCATAATATGGATTATTCTATGTTTGTTTTTCTATAGTTCATACAATGTGTAAACTAATTACTTATTATTATTATATTATTTTATATGTATAAGTGCCTACAAAATGGATATACTGTGTAAAATTATTTGTATTTATATCTAAATTATTATTTCAATTTTTTAGGAAACATAATTTCCAAGACTACATCCTTGATTGATAAGAATCCCTTTCTTTCTGAAAAAAATCATGGAATTACCCTTAGTTCAAGTGATGGATTGACTAAGGTGACCAGATATGTCAACTATGGATAAGTCATTAAAAAATAATATTTTATCCTTATATTAAGATTTATGTGTGTAATTTTTTTGTTGCAAGGATTTTTGTAACTCATTAGGTAAACCATGTGTAGGTTTATGATCACCAAATTTAATTTTAAATGCTTGAGTATCCATGGGTATTCAAGATCGAGATCCTGTATTTTGAATTAATTAATTAATATTTTCATAATTATTGGGAACCCATTGAGTTAAATCCTATACCATGTGGATTCTCTTAATGTTTTGTGGTGAAAGGGCCAATAATGTAGAGTTTTAGGATCATATAAATTTTATTTGGAAAAGTGTGTAGATCATAGTTGAATAGTCCTAGATAATATATAGAGGATATACCTTGATTTTCACTCAGTCTTGTAAACCATGAATAAAACGCACAAAGAACTCTATATCTCTATTTAAATTGATTTTTGAACCATGTTTGATTCTAAATTTATCAAGAAGAGGTTTCAAAATATGGGAGATGGTTCAAATGGAGTATTAATGTGGTTTTTGTGATGTTGGTTAGGGATGTGTTTTCAATATTATTATTTCTATAAATATAATGATTAATTTTTCCATGGTTTTAATTTGGTAATTATAAGAATTTTTTGTTTTATGAAATAATTTTTTTTGTGGGTCAATTAAATAAATGAACTTCATAAAATATTTTCCCCTATATATTATTAAAAATTATTTATAAATAACATTGAATTCAATAAAATGTTTTAAAAATTATATTATTTCATGATAGGAATTAAAAAAATTCTCTTAAATGATAATTATATTCAAGTATTGTCATTTGTATTCCACGACATTTGAGTTCATATTTAAACACATGATAATATTTTGAAATGTATTTTCATTAGTTTTTGAAATGAATTTGAAAGCTATAAATAGGTTAATGCCATATTTGAAATGTGTTATTTTATAATTTCCAATTAGTTTAGTTTTTTAATAGAATTTAATTACTATGGGTTTTTTCCTTTAGTGTTTAATCACATAGTTATAACGGTATAATGTGACATGTATACTGATGAATGGATTGACAGGAATCAATTATTTTGTCTTTTAAAATTTTTATAAAAGAATAGTCTCAATAGAATGTGGAATGTATTTATTGAAGGACTATCCATTAGTGAGTACCTCATGTAATTTATATGTGAATTATTCTATTTTTTACGTCACAAAGTCTTTTTATAAATAGGTATTATTATAACCGTATATATTCATAGACATATTATATCATATCTCATAATGTTTCTATAGATATCATTGTCAATATAAGGTGATTGAAGGGTTTTAGAGGATTAAAGTAAACATTTATATCCTAGAAACTTACGCAATATAATTTTTAAAAAATAGTGAGGTGGAGATCAATAATTCCAATGAGTGAGAAAAGAAGTCTTGTATCGATCATTTTTTAGATATTGGGCATTTTCCTTATTATAATCATCAACTATATTCATATCGATCAACTATAAAAAATGTTCTTTATCATGAATATTGATAAATTTTTATGATTTTATCATAGTATTGTAATAAAAAATAGTTATTAGGGAGTCTCTTACTTATTAATAACTCCAATGATCATATAATTTTTAATTTATTCTCAATGGGTATATAAAAGAATTTTTTTATAATTATTTTATGGCATGATTTATTAGATCCCCTCCCTATTTATATATATATATATTTATTAATTATTTGAGGTTTTTTTCAAGACTCACTGATTTCATTGACATTTTTATATTATAATTAATATTATAATAGTGTCAAGGAATGTATTTGTATTGGTTTCACTAGGGAAGCCTTGGGTTTGTGATTGGTCAACTATTATGAGTTTTATAATGGTATAGATTATACATTGTCTATTACCTAGTATGGTATTATTCCTATTTTAGATCCCTATGTTTTTCACCATTGATGGGTTCTCTATTGGTGCGGTCGTATGTTTTTTTTCATTTTTAGCTTTATGAACAAAGATTAGAGAGAATATACTTTTATGATGACACATGTTTTAGGATTTAGGAACATCATTCATTTCTATTTTATGGGATGATTATTATGATTATAGATTATAATTTGGGAACTTCCAATAATAAGTTGGTTTTTATTCATTTATAATGATTGAATCATTTTATGGAAGGTTCATTGTTGTTAATTAAGGATGTTTTCTCCCCATTTAACATTTTTAAGAAACTTTGAATTCTATTTTGGAAACCTTATTTTTATGATTATATAAATCAAATATCACCATTTTTTGGTAAATCAATTTTATCAAGAGACCTATTACCAGTAATTTTTATGTTCGATATTTCTTCATATATATTATTATATGTGTAAGATTAGATATTATAAATTTTTTTTGGGGATTCATCCATTTTATTTTGAGGAGAATTTTTTTTCATTCATGCTCAATTCACATTGTCCTTTTATATGATTTCTTACCTATCTATCCATTGATGAATGTTGTTGAGGTTTTTATTTCCATTTTTAAAATTTTATAGAGACATTATAGTGGTTTGGATTCTAATTATGATGATAAATTTGACACACCCATGCCATTATTGTATTATAGAATATATATATTTATTTATTATACTAAATTTTTAGTAGAATTATAGATAATTCACATTTTTAAAGTATTTTTTAGACCAAATGCTCGGTGACTTAGTAGAGTCAAGCCTGGTTGATTGCATTGGTTTTTCGTCAATTCAATATATAGTGGGTAACACAACAACATATATATGCTATGAAATAATTTGTGTTTCAGTAGTTTTGATTTATGAGTCTTGGGAAAGTCACACTAACTCTTGGGATGTTTGGGAACGATGAAACTTTTTAGTTAGATTGTAGTTATACTAATCATTGAGGATGACTGTTCGTGGAATTATAGGGAAGGTCTTGTCCAAACATTCCTCTTATTATTTTTATTTTTATGAATTTCTAAATATATAATCAATGAGTTAAAACATAAATAATATTAATTAATCAAAATTTCATGCATAACAAACATGAGATATGTAGGGGAAATTTTCCATCCTTCTACCATATTTTTTGTTTCATTCCATTACTCCATTAAACTATTTGAAGGAGAAAAATATCTCTTTTTTTTAATGTTTCTATTTTGATCTTATCCCTTCTTCATTTTTCATTGGATTTAAATTCTCCCATGAACCGTAATTAAGTAATTTTATTGAAATTTTTTTAAAGTTCTTTCAAAATATATATTTTGGAAGGAGTTATTACAATATACGAGACCCTTATATGGCATATATAAAATTTTCATTTTTATAATTTACACGGGGGTCAGTAACTAATGTTATTTGTATTAATTTATTACTAAATAATTTGTGTGCTATGTTACTATTAAAATTATAGTATATAGACTAAAAAAATATTTTGGTTTATGATTTAAGGATTTATTACTTTTTTTATAAAAAAATAATCAATTTTACTATGATATGATTAGAACAAAACACATATATATTGATCTTAATTATCTATTAAGTCATTAATTTATTTAAATTTTGTGTTCATAAATGATTTATAACGAATTTTTATGATATTCCATTTCATATTGAACATAGAGGATCAAATTTTCACTCAAATAATTGTACAAACATAGTTTGTGTGGAATCAATATTTTTTATATTGACCATCTAATATCATTTAAAATGCCTTGTGATAATATTGTAAAATTAATGATTTATTATTATACAACCTATTTGTGAGTCGTTTATTTTAATTTATAATATATATTGTTAACCATTTCATATGGGACGTGAATGTTATTATTATCTTAATTCAAATATATTTATTTGAAAAGTGTTCATTTGAGTGACTGTGCTAGGGGTGAGAAGTTTATAGTGTTTTATGATCTATTATGGATTATGTTGATCATTAGGTTAATTTTTTGTTGCCTCCTCACTAACATGTTATAGGAACCTTATTATTTAAGTGGGAGATAATGATTTGTGAGATGCTAGTAACATTACAAAGTAACTTATGTCCCATTGTTGTATGTTATCACCATGGATTATTAATTTCACATGATGATAATAGTTAGAGTTCCTTGGTTTCCATCCATTAAAAATTCATCATATTCATGAAGTTGATTCCAAATATAAATTTTTAGGATTTTCTAAAGTTATAACCTAGTGATATACCAATGTCACTTTCTTATTTTATATTAGAATTACTATTGGGTTCATGTTATATACATTATATGTATTATTCTTTCATCAATTTATTAGTTGAAAAATATTCAAAATCATATAATAATTGTATTTTAATTATTAACATGGTTGTTCCATGGTATTTTATTTCAGTTATGTAGGATGTTATTTTCTATTTAAACAATTCCTAAAAGCGGATATTTATGGATGGCCTCAACAAAATTAAAAGTATATCACTTTTAATTATATAAAATTTATAATTTACTCTCTTCAAATATTTAAGGTTTTTACCATTTTGAAATAGAAGAATATACCCGATGGTTAATAAAAATAGTGTTTTCAAATAATTAATTTCAATAAAAAGTTTTATCTAATTATTTGGATGAAATATTGGTATTCAATCAAGAATTTTTTTCCCAAAAATTATTTACTCTATTGTATTAATAATATTGATTATACATAATCCTTGTTTTTCTCATTACATATATTTAAATAACCATTTCTTAAAAATAGTGTTCAAAATATAGAATAAATTCTTTTTATGAATTGAATTTTAGACTCTGGTGTAATCCTACTATTTTAGTTCATCTTGAACACTATAAATTGGTCTATGAATTTTAATGTAGCTACTATGATTTTATATCAGGACCTAGGTTATGTAAAAGGATCATTGTTGAGTATTATGTGTAAAGACCCGTAAAATTCAAGGAAAATTTTTGAATTAATTTTCTTTAGAATTTTACAAGAGCGCGGTTTCAGACGGCACCTGATTCCGAGGCCCAGAGTGCCCGGAATTAATTTCCGAAGTTTGGCTCGGGTACGTTCAGTGAACGAACGAGCGGGAATTCCTAACTTTTGATCCGGTGCTCGGAATTGAAATCCGAGGGCACCGATGAACTCGCAGCGCCGAAATTCGCTTAAAGATACCTTTTCGGGAGTTGTGTTTGTTGCGGGTTGAAAGTTAGTTTTGGGGATTAAAAGATAAGTAAAATAAAATTATGTTTGAATTTTATTTTATTCGTGGTGGTTAGACTCTCTCATGGGAAGTTGTTGGTGGGGCCCACAACCACCCAACTTCCCATGTGTGGTTATGAGGGAGGTGGGTCCCACACGAGCCCCCATCTTTTCAAATTCCCTAACCCCTCTAAACCCCCTCTTAATTATGTGACTCTCCCCTACATTAATTATTGCCAACTTATCTCTCATTTAATTTTTGTCAACTCTAGATTTAATTAATGTAATGAATTCAACTTTTGAATTTTGAAAGGTTGGCAAAGTGAAAATAAAATAAGGTGTAGCTTATTTTATTTTGGGAGTTGCTGTGTTGTGTGGAGATTTGAGAGAGGAAGAGTTCTACACTTTGAAGAACTTCATCTTCCTCCTTGAAGAACGCGAAGAACACCGACACGCCGTTCTATCTTCTCTCCACGTCAAAGAAAGGGAGACACCACTTCCTCCTCGGTTTTTCTTCGTCGACTTGAGAAGTTTCGCCAACGACGTATCGCATCGGACGCATCCCTTCGTCAACGGATTTGACGAACGACGACCGCGACGCCCGACCTCTGCGACGTCGTCTTCCGCGGAACGTAGACAAATCTTCGAACCTTATACCCGAGGTAGGGGTTGTTGTTTTTCTTTTTGGTTTAACTATTTTATTCTTGATCGTGAATTTAGCAAGTCTAACGTGTGGCTTTGAATTATTTAAAGTCGCATTATTATTTTAACGTGAGGGGGCCGGACCGCACGAACACGGCCGAACCCCCTCCATCGTTCTTGTTTATTATTGCGGGTGGAAGCAAGTGGCGTGGTGCCGTCGCACCACGCGGATGATCGTGCAAATATTTTTACGCGGCGCCGTCGCGCCACGCCGTGGAAGAATCTTCAAGAACGCGACGCCGTCGCGCCGCGTTGAAAGGAATCAAGGCACGGGAAGGGGCACGGTGCCGTCGCACCGCGCCAGATGACGAACACCGCGGCCGGTTCTGGGCCGCGGCGGGACGAGGAGACCGCGGCCGGTTCCGGGCCGCGGCGGGAAGAGAAGACCGGCGGCCGGGCCGCCTGCGTCGGAAGCCGAAGGGGGGACCGGAATTTCCGGTCCCGTTGGAGAAAACCGGCCGGCCAGCTGGCCGGCCGGAAGGCATTAAACCGGGGGAATTAATTCCCCCGGCCAACACACAAAACCCCCCTCATTATGAGGGGGGCGGTTCTTTGAAGAGAGGGGGGCAACCGACCCCCCGGTTTGTTTCCAGCTGGCCCCCACGTGCTGGGGCCGTTTTGTTGCAAAGGCGCGGCACAAAGGCCGCGCCGCTTCCCAAATCAGCGGGGGCTTGCCCCCCGCGTGCCGACCACGTGCGGCGCCAGCCGCCAAGCCGCCGCGGCTCTCCGCGCCGCCGCGCCCCCGCGCCGCCGGCCACCGCGCCGCCCCAGGGGGGGGGGGTCGGGCCGGGTCGGCCCGGACCCGGACCCCCCGTTTCGAACCAGAATCGGTTTTTGGGCCATATCTTGAGCCTCAGACCTCCGAATGACGAACCGTCTGCGGCAACGCGATCCTTGGATCGAGACGGTCGTTTCGGTATATCGCACTCAAGGTTTCGGTTTACCTTGAGTTCGGTCGGGTTGGTTCGTTCACGAAACCAACCGGGCCTTCGGAGCGGAAACGCTCATATCTTGAGCTACGAACGTCCGATTGACGTGCCGTCAGCTGTGTTGTGTCCCTATTAGTGAGACGAATCTTTTGGCATACTCCGCCCGAGGTTTGGACGCAGGTGGAGTACGGTCGGGTTGGTTTTGCCTTAAAAACCAACCGGGCCCCGGAGACGAAAATGCCAATAACTCTCAGACCGAGCGTCCGATCGACGCGCCGTCTGTTACGTTGAGTTCCTGTTGACGATACAGAACATTTGGATACATCAACCCTGGTCTTCGTGACAGTTGATGTATCAGTCTCTCGGCTCGTGGAGCGGACCCTCCGAACGAGCTTGCTTTGTGCGGGAACCCTAGTGCTGGCTGCGACTGTTACTGTGACTACTACTGCTGCGACTGTTACTGTGACTACTACTGCTACGACTGCTACTGTGACTGCGACGACGACAGTACAGAGATCCTGTGTGGATTCGACGACGACGACTTCATCACTCAGCGATCCTACGTGGATCAGTGCTACCGATCCTGTGTGGGTCCGATCCTGTGTGGGTCTCTGCGCTCAGCGGTCCTGTGTGAACCAGCGCCTACAGGTCCTGTGTGGGCCTGATCCTGTGTGGGTCTTTGCGGGGGTTAGTTACCTATCGATCCTTCGTGGGTCCAACGACTTAGATGGATCAGTGATCATCTTTATCGTCCTTGAAGAAGTATACCTGTGTGAGCTGAATCCTGTTGCTTTCCTGTGTGGATTGTGTTGTGCAATCCTGTGTGGATTATGTTTTGCTTTCCTATGTGGAATACGTATACTTTCCTGCATGGACTGAGTTGTACTTGGGCTCGGAGGTTGGAGCGTATTTTAATTGATGACTTAGGTATATGTATGGGCATATACCTAAGCAGTGTCGGTTGTTACTTCGTGATTGTACTTTTCTTCGTGGTTTATCCTTTGTGGATTTGAGAGACCTTCAAGGGTCCCGGGGTCCCTACTGAGTAGCTTATACTCACCCCTGCACGGGCTTCGCCCGCACTACGTTGTGTTGGTTGCAGACGACGGACAGTGTTGACCTTAGCTGAGGCTTGTAGAGCAAGACGGTACCCGGAGGTGGACCACTGGGCGGGACATGCACGGAGCGGACGGCGGGACCCGTGGAGCAGAGGAGCTATCTGTACCCACCCTTCAGGTGGGATTTCCAGTGGACAGCTTGGTGTAGCGGCTTTTACTTTTCAGTTGCTTTTTTCCCTTTCGAGTTGTACTTTACTTTTAGTTTGGGTTTGTATTCTGGCCCATTTACTTTTCCGCACTTTCAGTTGTACTCTGCTTTGTTTAGTGTTTACTTTCCGCTTGCTTACTATGTGGTGTTTGTTACTTTTCAAAGGCAATGCCTTCCCTTTTTACTGGGATTTACGCCTTGGTGCTAGTCGCCAGCCCCTGGCCTATGGAAGGCGGGCTTGGGGTAGTCACGACACGGACCCCGAGGGCGGGTCGTGACAAATTGGTATCAGAGGAGTTCGGTTCTACCGCGAACTCTGATCTTTTATATGTGAAGCAATAATGTTTAGCGTATTGAGTGTGGTTATCAGTCCAGGGAGTCCAGTGTTGGTGCGGCGGCCGACGTATCCGTACACCAGGACCCTGACTTATGATTTCCGACTTAATGCACGAAAACATTGATTGCGTGTGTGTTTCAAAGTTTTCTTTGTGATTACTTATATCAGCTCACCAGGTATACTGTTCTGACCGTGGCGCACCTGTTTCCTTTTCAGGATGTCCCCACGACGGCAGCCAGCTAGGGTTCCGAGAGTCGAGCGAGACGACAGCCCACCGAGCGACGAGGCCTCGGTACAGGGCCTTTTTCCAGTAGTGGCACCGGCGATAGCTTTACCCGCCGAGCCCCCGATGCTTCCAGCAGCAGCCGCTGACGATGCATGTCGCCTCAGTGCACTGCATGAGTTTCAGCGCCAGCGACCACCCAGGTTTCGCGGGGAGACGGATCCCCAGGCAGCAGAGGACTAACTGGAGGCAGTGGTTCGAGTGTTTAGGCTAGTGAGGACACCAGCAGACCTCATGGTGATCCTCGCTGCGAGCCTACTACACGCAGCAGCAGGACGATGGTGGAGCCTGATGCTCCAGGTGCACGATGAGGCATCCCTACTTTGGACGAACTTTGAGAGCCTCTTCCGCTCAGAGTTCGTCCCAGCCACCCTTCGAGCGGTGTGTATCCAGGAGCTTCTACAGCTGCGGCAGGGCAGCATGACGGTCGCTCAGTACTCGGCGAGATTTACCGATCTCTCGCGCTACTCGACCGACATGGTACGGGACCCATTCTTCCGGGCCCGGACCTTCGAGCAGGGTTTGAGACACGAGATCAGGGCATCGCTGATCTCCCTCAGCATACCGACTCAGACAGGAGTACTGGAGCGGGCCCTTCTGATCGAGAGCTTCCTTGCTGAGTCTACACCAGCACAGCGACCCACCGCAGGGCGGCACGTGGCAGAGTCATCTGCAGCAGGCAGTCGACGAATGACTCAGGGGTCCAGACAGACCAGACCTTCGGGCAGACGTTCTCAGGGAACTGGCTCAGTAGTGCGGGGCACACAGCGCGGAGCCAGTCTTTCGAGAGGCAGACAGTGCTACTCATGCGGCGGGCAGGGCCACATGGCTCGCGACTGCCCGACCCGCCGTGCCGAGGAGCAGCAGTCAGTTGATGGACCACCGAGGCAGAGGTAGAGGGTCGACCGTGGCGGTCCGCAGGGAGGAGGCGGACGAGGCAGAGGAGCTGGACGAGCAGCCGGTGGTGGGCGATGCTTTGAGGCTCTGCCACCACCACCACCAGGAGGTCCACCCCGACCACAGGGAGCTGGCGGGCAGTGACAGGCACATCTCCAGGCAGCAGAGGCCTACGACCACGGCGCACCCGAGATGATTCGAGGTACTATCTGTGTCTATTCCACCCTTTCTGCAGTTCTTATAGACACAGGAGCGAGTCACTCTTTCATAGCCGCTGCCCTTGTTCGGAGCTCGGAGATTCCGACAGAGCCGTTGGCTCGATCCTTACGGCTAGAGACTCCTACGGGAGCAGAATCGACGATTACGCACTGGTTCCGGCAGTGTGAGCTTACTCTAGGAGGCGAGAGCTTCGGCTGGGATCTTCTTGTAGCATCGTCGAGGCCTTACGAAGTCATCTTGGGCATGGATTGGCTATCTATGGTCCATGCACAGATTGACTGTTTTAGGCGCAAGGTGCGATGTGTACGCACCGACGGGAGCAGGTTCACCTTCACCGGAGAGAAGGGAGCCTTTGCAGCAGAGGATGAACTTCCGCGGAGGAGAGGACAACCCATCACTCATCAGTTGGCTAGCCTCATCCTTGGAGCAGTTGACGTGCGGAGTCCTGGTTTTCCTGCAGTGGTGGATCAGTTTGCGGACGTTTTTCCCGACGACGTCCCAGGGCTACCTCCTCGCAGAGAGGTAGACTTTTATATTGACTTGTACCCCGGGACAGCCCCGATATCTACTCCAGCATATCGGATGGCCCCCGCTGAGCTTCGAGAGCTACGGGTACAGTTGGAGGACTTGCAGGGCAAGGGGTTCATCCGACCCAGTGTTTCACCCTGGGCTTCTCCGATATTGTTCACCAAGAAGGCGGACGGGAGCTTGCGACTTTGTGTTGACTATCGTCGCCTGAACCAGGTGACAGTGAGGAACAAGTATCCGCTACCGAGGATTGATGACCTCTTTGATCAGCTCAAGGGAGCACGGTGGTTCTCGAAGATAGACCTCAGGTCAGGCTATCATCAGCTCAGAGTCAGAGACGAGGATGTGCAGAAGACAGCCTTCAGATGTCGGTATGGCCACTATGAGTTCTTGGTTATGCCTTTCGGTGTAACCAATTCTCCAGCAGTGTTCATGGCTCTCATGAACAGGATCTTTCAGCCATACCTCGATCGGTTTGTCGTGGTCTTCATCGACGACATTCTGATTTACTCTACGACAGAGGAGGAGCACGCCTATCACTTGCGAGTTGTTCTTGACTCACTCCGAGAGCACCAGCTTTATGGTAATCTCTCGAAGTGCCAGTTCTGGATACGTGAGGTCCACTTTTTGGGACACGTTATCTCTGAGGCAGGATTTGCAGTGGATCCCGCGAAGATTGAGGCTGTGTTAGCTTGGGAGCCACCCAGGAGCGTGACTGAGGTTCGGAGTTTCTTGGGACTAGCTGGATACTATCGGAGATTCGTACCAGACTTCTCTAGAATTGCGGCATCACTCACATCTTTGACGAAGAAGGGGAAACCCTTCGTATGGACAGACAGATGTCAGCAGAGCTTCCAAGAGCTGAGACAGAGATTGACTAGCGCACCTATCTTGAGGTTGCCTGAGGAGGGAGTAGGGTACGTAGTCTACTGCGATGCATCAGGGACCGGACTCGGATGTGTTCTGATGCAGGAGCGGGCAGTGATCGCCTATGGATCACGACAGTTGAGGCCGCATGAGCAGAACTACGCTACCCATGACCTGGAGTTAGCAGCAGTGGTCTTCGCTCTGAAGACATGGCGACATTATCTGATGGGTGAGCGCTTTACAGTCTTTTCCGATCATCAGAGTCTCAGGTATATCTTCTCGCAGAAGGACCTGAACCTGAGACAGCGGCGATGGCTCGAGTTCCTCCAGGACTATGACTTTGAGATAGTCTATACTCCTGGGAAGGGGAACGTAGTAGCCGATGCCCTCAGCAGGAGGACGGGCATACAGCTACTTGAGGAGGCGACAGAGCAGCTAGCCTCTTTGCAGATAACCTTCGTGGATAGAGATGGAGCAACCTTCCTCCAGTCTCTCACAGTCACCCCTCCACTACTGCAGCGAGTCAGGGAGGCACAGCGTGGGGACACTGACTGTGAGACACGGCGAGCACAGATATCCTCGGGACAGGCACCTGATGGTTTCTCCCTTGGAGCAGAGCACGACATCCTTTTCAGAGGACGTACCATGGTGCCAGTCGCATTGCGAGAGGAAGTACTGAGAGAGTTTCACACTTCTCCTTTAGCTGTACATCCTGGAGTGGCGAAGATGTACCAGGACCTCAGACGACAGCACTGGTGGCCGGGCATGAAGAAAGCTATGGCAGAGTTCGTTTCACGATGCCTCACCTGCCAGCAGGTGAAGGCAGAGCATCAGGTACCAGCAGGCTTGGTACAGCCCTTGGAGGTCCCGGAGTGGAAGTGGGACGGCATATCTATGGACTTCATGACTGGACTTCCACGCACTTCCAGAGGTCACGACTCCATTTGGGTGATTGTCGACCGACTCACCAAGTCGGCACACTTCTTACCCATCAGAGAGCAGGGCTCAGTGGAGAGCTTGGGACGTCTTTACATCCAGGAGATCGTACGGCTTCACGGTGTGCCATCGTCTATCGTCTCCGATCGAGATGCCCGCTTTACTTCCCGACTTTGGAAGGGGTTACAGGAAGCGTTCGGGACACAGCTACGTCTGAGAACAGCCTTTCACCCTCAGACGGATGGCCAGACGGAGAGGACCATTCAGACTCTCAAGGACACGCTCCGCGCATGTGTCCTCGACTTTGGTCGTAGTTGGGAGGACCACCTACCCTTAGTGGAGTTCGCGTACAACAACAGCTACCACTCCACCATCGGGATGGCACCGTACGAGGCGTTGTACGGCCGACCATGTAGATCTCCTTTGTGCTGGACAGACCCTGGGGAGTCAGCACTGGTGGGACCGGAGATGGTCTAGGCCACGACAGAGAAGGTCCAGGTCATCCAGGAGCGGATGAGGACAGCTCAGAGCCGGCAGAAGTCATATGCTGACAGGAGGCGGAGGCCACTGGAGTTCGAGGATGGCGACCACATCTTCTTGCGGGTCTCACCTCGACGTGGTATTCGGAGATTTGGCCGAGGCGGCAAGTTATCTCCACGCTTCATCGGACCCTTCCAGATTCTCCGCAGGATTGGTGAGGTGGCTTATCGCCTGGCTCTACCACCTCAGTTGCACCGGGTGCACGACGTCTTCCACGTATCCCAGTTGAGGAGATACGTGCACGACCCGACACACATCATTGATCATGGGGAGCTTGACGTTGACGATGGGGCGACTTTTACGGAGGTCCTGGTGGAGATAGAGGATCGACAGGAGCGGGTCCTGCGTGGGCGATCGATTCCTCTTGTGCGCATCAGATGGCAGCACGGGAATCTCCAGGAGAGCACATGGGAGCGGGAGGCTCAGATGCGTGCTCAGTACCCTCATTTGTTTCCCTAGTTTCTGATGTATCTTTACGGGGACGTAAAGCCCTGAGGTGGGAGTAATGTAAAGACCCGTAAAATTCAAGGAAAATTTTTGAATTAATTTTCTTTAGAATTTTACAAGAGCGCGGTTTCAGACGGCACCTGATTCCGAGGCCCAGAGTGCCCGGAATTAATTTCCGAAGTTTGGATCGGGTACGTTCAGTGAAAGAACGAGCGGGAATTCCTAACTTTTGATCCGGTGCTCGGAATTGAAATCCGAGGGCACCGATGAACTCGCAACGCCGAAATTCGCTTAAAGAGACCTTTTCGGGAGTTGCGTTTGTTGCGGGTTGAAAGTTAGTTTTGGGGATTAAAAGATAAGTAAAATAAAATTATGTTTGAATTTTATTTTATTCGTGGTGGTTAGACTCTCTCATGGGAAGTTGTTGGTGGGGCCCACAACCACCCAACTTCCCATGTGTGGTTATGAGGGAGGTGGGGCCCACACGAGCCCCCATCTTTTCAAATTCCCTAACCCCTCTAAACCCCCTCTTAATTATGTGACTCTCCCCTACATTAATTATTGCCAACTTATCTCTCATTTAATTTTTGTCAACTCTAGATTTAATTAATGTAATGAATTCAACTTTTGAATTTTGAAAGGTTGGCAAAGTGAAAATAAAATAAGGTGTAGCTTATTTTATTTTGGGAGTTGCTGTGTTGTGTAGAGATTTGAGAGAGGAAGAGTTCTACACTTTGAAGAACTTCATCTTCCTCCTTGAAGAACGCGAAGAACACCGACACGCCATTCTATCTCCTCTCCACGTCAAAGAAAGGGAGACACCGCTTCCTCCTCGGTTTTTCTTCGTCGACTTGAGAAGTTTCGCCAATGACGTATCGCATCGGACGCATCCCTTCGTCAACGGATTTGACGAATGACGACCGCGACGCCCGACCTCCGCGACGTCGTCTTCCGCGGAACGTAGACAAATCTTCGAACCTTATACCCGAGGTAGGGGTTGTTGTTTTTCTTTTTGGTTTAACTATTTTATTCTTGATCGTGAATTTAGCAAGTCTAACGTGTGGCTTTGAATTATTTAAAGTCGCGTTATTATTTTAACGTGAGGGGGCCGGACCGCACGAACACGGCCGAACCCCCTCCATCGTTCTTGTTTATTCTTGCGGGTGGAAGCAAGTGGCGTGGTGCCGTCGCACCACGCGGATGATCGTGCAAATATTTTTACGCGGCGCCGTCGCGCCACGCCGAGGAGGAATCTTCAAGAACGCGACGCCGTCGCGCCGCGTTGAAAGGAATCAAGGCACGGGAAGGGGCGCGGTGCCGTCGCACCGCGCCGGATGACGAACACCGCGGCCGGTTCCGGGCCGCGGCGGGACGAGGAGACCACGGCCGGTTCCGGGCCGCGGCGGGAAGAGAAGACCGGCGGCCGGGCCGCCGGCGTCGGAAGCCGAAGGGGGGACCGGAATTTCCGGTCCCGTTGGAGAAAACCGGCCGGCCAGCTGGCCGGCCGGAAGGCATTAAACCGGGGGAATTAATTCCCCCGGCAAACACACAAAACCCCCCTCATTATGAGGGGGGCAGTTCTTTGAAGAGAGGGGGGCAGCCGGCCCCCGGTTTGTTTCCAGCCGGCCCCCACGTGCGGGGGTCGTTTTGTTGCAAAGGCGCGGCACAAAGGCCGCGCCGCTTCCCAAATCAGCGGGGGCTTGCCCCCCGCGTGCCGACCACGTGCGGCGCCAGCCGCCAAGACGCCGCGGCTCGCCGCGCCGCCGCGCCGCCGCGCCGCCGTGCCCCCGCGCCGCCGGCCGCCGCGCCGCCGCCGCCGCGCCGCCCCAGGGGGGGGGGGGGGGGTCGGGCCGGGTCGGCCCGGACCCGGACCCCCCGTTTCGAACCAGAATCGGTTTTTGGGCCATATCTTGAGCCTCGGACCTCCGAATGATGAACCGTCTGCGGAAACGCGATCCTTGGATCGAGACGGTCGTTTCGGTATATCGCACTCAAGGGTTCGGTTTACCTTGAGTTCGGCAGGGTTGGTTCGTTCACGAAACCAACCGGGCCTTCGGAGCGGAAACGCTCATATCTTGAGCTACGGACGTCCGATTGACGTGCCGTCAGCTGTGTTGTGTCCCTCTTAGTGAGAAGAATCTTTTGGCATACTCCGCCCGAGGTTTGGACGCAGTTGGAGTACGGTCGGGTTGGTTTTGACTTAAAAACCAACCGGGCCCCGGAGACAAAAATGCCAATAACTCTCAGACCGGGCGTCCGATCGACGCGCCGTCTGTTACGTTGAGTTCCTGTTGACGATACGGAACTTTTGAATACATCAACCCTGGTCTTCGTGACAGTTGATGTATCAGTCTCTCGGCTCGTGGAGCGGACCCTCCGAACGAGCTTGCTTTGTGCGGGAACCCTAGTGCTGGCTGCGACTGTTACTGTGACTACTACTGCTGCGACTGTTACTGTGACTACTACTGCTACGACTGCTACTGTGACTGCGACGACGACAGTACAGAGATCCTGTGTGGATTCGACGACGACGACTTCAGCACTCAGCGATCCTACGTGGATCAGTGCTACCGATCCTGTGTGGGTCCGATCCTGTGTGGGTCTCTGCGCTCAGCGGTCCTGTGTGAACCAGCGCCTACAGGTCCTGTGTGGGCCCGATCCTGTGTGGGTCTTTGCGGGGGTTAGTTACCTATCGATCCTTCGTGGGTCCGACGACTTAGATGGATCAGTGATCATCTTTATCGTCCTTGAAGAAGTATACCTGTGTGAGCTGAATCCTGTTGCTTTCCTGTGTGGATTGTGTTGTGCAATCCTGTGTGGATTATGTTTTGCTTTCCTATGTGGAATACGTATACTTTCCTGCGTGGACTGAGTTGTACTTGGGCTCGGAGGTTGGAGCGTATTTTAATTGATGACTTAGGTATATGTATGGGCATATACCTAAGCAGTGTCGGTTGTTACTTCGTGATTGTACTTTTCTTCGTGGTTTATCCTTTGTGGATTTGAGAGACCTTCAAGGGTCTCGGGGTCCCTACTGAGTAGCTTATACTCACCCCTGCACGGGCTTCGCCCGCACTACGTTGTGTTGGTTGCAGACGATGGACAGCGTTGACCTTAGCTGAGGCTTGTAGAGCGGGACGGTACCCGGAGGTAGACCACTGGGCGGGACGTGCACGGAGCGGACGGCGGGACCCGTGGAGCAGAGGAGCTATCTGTACCCACCCTTCAGGTGGGATTTCCAGTGGACAGCTCGGTGTAGCGGCTTTTACTTTTCAGTTGCTGTTTTCCCTTTCGAGTTGTACTTTACTTTTAGTTTGGGTTTGTATTCTGGCCCATTTACTTTTCCGCACTTTCAGTTGTACTCTGCTTTGTTTAGTGTTTACTTTCCGCTTGCTTACTCTGTGGTGTTTGTTACTTTTCAAAGGCAATGCCTTCCCTTTTTACTGGGATTTACGCCTTGGTGCTAGTCGCCAGCCCCTGGCCTATGGAAGGCGGGCTTGGGGTAGTCACGGCACGGACCCCGAGGGCGGGTCGTGACATTATGGTAATGTTCAGACTCCATACATGATGATGTGGCATTCTATTGGTTGATTTTTTTTGATTGAATGCAATTGGAATGTTGATTTATCAGCTATGTTGGATAGTTTATTTATTTGAAATTAGTTTATTCAATATCAGGATCATATTTATTTTTAATATGATGGTAATATTTAAAATTAAAATAATTTTATATATAGAATATGTTATGTTGAAAAATAATTGGTATATTCGACTGTTGGATAGTTCATATATTTGTATTTGTTTTTGATTGGAATGGTAGTCCATTGTATTTTTGTAAGATGCATAATTATTTGTATTTTTAAATGTATTTTTATTTAAGTTAATTTGGAATATATTTTAAAATGATTTTATTAATGATTATAAAATAGTAGTTTTGATAAAATAATGACAGGAAAACCCCTCGATATTTATTGTGGATTGGCTCTGTTCATTGGTTAAGTCGATCCAAGTGGGTTCAATAAAATTCACTTTTTCAACGTCATCATTGTTTAAGAAATGTTTCTTAAGTTATCGGAATAGAAACCACCATTTATACAATTGTTATATTGATCATCAAATGTGCTCTATCATAGCTAGTTTAACAAAAACAAATTAAACTTGTTCTTGTGGGATTTAGATATTTTAGAAATATTTCAATAATCTAAAAATTGAAAACTCAAAAAATATAATTCATTTTCAAATAAATCCTCGTGAAAATAAATCATCACATCAATACCATATGATAAAATCATTATATGAAATGATGATAAGTGAAATCGTTGAATTATTATTTATATAATGTTTATCTTCTTTTTATATTTTATAATAATTAAATGACATTAGGCTTGTACCTTACTATGAAATAAAATACCATATTTCATAGAGTGGAAATCAAAATTCCTTCATTATACTTTAAACACATGACTCATATTGATCATGAAAAAGACTTTAAATTTCTCAATATACACTTCTATTTATGTTTAGCATTGAGGATAACTATATTTATGTTTATATATATAAACATCTATCATATTTGAGATGTGAAGACATGAAATTACAAAATGGTTTAATGTCTATATGGTTGTTATATTACACACTAGGTTTTAAGACACACTTTTCATTAAAAATATTTATTTATATATTAATTATAAATAATTTAAATTTATTAGGAAATATGTATTGCATGATATGAATCAATATTTTAACAATATATTGTTACATATTTTAATATTATAACAAGAATATATAGAACTATTTATTATATATGGTGGATGGCTATATTTAATAAAAAAGAATAAATTATAAATTTAATATTAACATAAAATAATAATACTATGATTACTATGAAATTCCATAGATTATATACTCCCTTTATATTCACTATGAGAATTACAAATAATATAATGAAAAATTCATTATAAAAGGTGAAGACATGTTTTAAAAATGAAATTGACATATATAGGTATGACAAGTGTGATTATTGAACTTATAATGGGATGAAATTATATGAAACGATGGATGTGAAATAATATTCATTTGAATATTATAAAAGTGGTTTGTAGTGATTATGTATAATAAATAAAAATAAACACCATTTCAGAATTACATGTCTATATACAATATAAATATTGTTTATTTTAACCTAAAATATTTAATTTTCATTATAATTAATTATATTTAAATAAAATAAATAAATTTGATTCAAAATAATTGATTCGAATTTATTTGTGGAAATAATAATTATTTTTATGAATTTTATTTTATGAATTTTATTTTATTATGTTTATTAATTTCATAAAATGGTTTCAATAAAATAGAGCCATTAAATTGGGTTATTATTATAAAAAATAAATAAAATTCAATATATGGTTATGGTACTATAAGAAATAATTAATCAATGTTTCATATCTTAAAAAAATATTTAGAAGCATTATTTTTGTTATATGTTTTTAGTTGAGAAAATTAATTTATAAATTATTGTTGTGATAAATTAAAATATTTCTCAATAAATATATAACTATATATATGAATTCATACATTGACTAAATATTTCATAGAAATGATGATAAAATTATTGAGTAGTAAAAGTATATATTTTCCAGATTTTTATATATCTATATAATATTAATTTTTATATTTTAAATAAAAATTAATTATTATATATTATTTTATTTAATTGTATTTGATAATATATATAAACAACCAAAATAGGAATCATTTAATAATTTTTACATCGTAGAGTGAAAATAATAACTTTATTTATACATAAAAATATATTTCTTATCAATAAATTGAGTCCCCACATTACGAGTAATTATATTTAAAATAAAATTTCATCACATTGATAAATAAAATAAAATAAATTATATTTCATAATTTTAATTATCATCCCCAAAATTTTTAAAATATAATTTTATATCAAGAAATTATTTTTTAAAGTCTAATGTTAATCACCATGTCAATTGAGAAGATTATGTAAAAAAGTGTAAAATCAAATTAGAAGGACCTATAATATCATTAATAAATATCTATAATGGGAAAATTAAGTATTCATCAACCAAAAATCATCTAATAATCATTATTCTTACAAATTGGTTCTAATTCCTATGAGTATTATATTCGTTTTATATTAAGAAATTGATATTTAAAATAATGCCACTATACTCACATACCAGAATACCCCACTAACACACCTTCATATACATACCTAAAATTATAATCCCCATCAATATTCAACTATATATTTTTAATTGTTAACCCTCTCTCATAATATAATTCATTTAGTCCAATAAGAATTTTCCAATATTAATGATGATATAAATTCATATCATAGATGGGTATAGAAAATTAAATATTAGTATAATATATTATTAAAAATTCAATGACATTTTTTTCATTTTTTGAAGGTTAATATATTAATTTAACTCTTTATTAATATAAAAAATTATCCTAATGAAATATTATTATATGATACATGTAATGTATTCCATTTTTGAAAACCATAATCACATAAATAATTGTTTTTAAAATAAAATTTCAAAACTCTTATTTATATGCCTATTCTAGTACCATAAATATTTTGAATAATATTTACTAATGAAAATTTAATTATAACTGCTGTTGCAATACCAAAATAAATAAATAATGGATAAAACTACATAATTAGATTATCAATAATTCATAAATATAAAAAATATGAAATAATTATATCCAAAGAAATAATATAATAATTAATACAAATTGATAATGTTATAAAATAGATACTTAATTAAACTGATATTATTATATAAGTGTTTATAGGACTTCTGATCAATTTTGGATCAAATGTAATAATTTTTTCCTCTCAATTTTCCTTCTTTGATGCATATAATGTATTACACATTGATATTATTTAATTGTTTGTATAAAAACCACTGTTTGAAATATTATCACATTATTTATTTTTTGATGGTATATGATGTTTAATTTAATGTTCACTATTTCATAGAGGTTTGAATCAATACATACTAAAACTATAAGGTCTTTCACTCATTAAGAAACATTCTTCCAAGGAAATAAACTCACATTTTTTCTTGTTAATTAATTTATCTTTTATATATGGAATAAAATCAAATTTTCTATGGAAATTGATTCATTTCATGGATGTAATTTCCATTAATGGATTTCATTTTCAATGTAATATGTAATTTATTTTAATAATTCAAATCCTTTCAAAATTTTCATTTTATTCCCTACTGGCATTCTTTATAATGATTAAAACAATTCATCAATATAAATCAATAATTTTTTAATGTAATTTTTTGATGATCATTTTATTTTTCTAAAAACGATTAAGATGAATTATTATATTATTTTACAAAATGAAATTATATTACTTTTTTTATAATTTTGTGGAAACAATATTTTTTTATTTATATTCACATGAGAACATTTTCCTAAATTTATAACTACTTTTTATATTGAATCATATTCCTCATTATTTAAGGGGTATTAAAATAATTTTTTATTCCCATATTAAATAAATTTTTTATTTAAATAATAATGGTTATTAAATAATGTGATTTTTTTCCACATTTGTATATATTTATCTTTCAATCCACATTTATTATATTTACCTTATACTTATATTATTGGTTCTATTTATGGAATTATTTTAAAATCAATGTTTTCAAAGTCCTCATTTCAACCACTATAAAATAATATATATAACCTATACATTTTTTATAACCAGACATTAATTCTTTATGAAAATTATTTCTGTTATATTTTTCTATTTTTCTCAAAATCTCTACTAATTATAAAGTAATTATCATTATCATCCTCTAAATTATTTAATAATATTTTTTAATGAATTAATTTTATATATGTATATATCTATCCTTGGTATTATGTTTTGTTAAAATATTTGAAAATGATATGATTCCTTTTTTTTTATTTATTGGTTATTAATTATATTATTAATGAATGATTTCATGCTTTATGAATATGTATGAAATATCATTAAATGATGTTTTAGGACCTATATAACCCACCCAAAGTCTGGTAATTTTTTATTTCTCATGAGATAAGTATTTTTAGAAATTACTTGATTATCTATGTCTGCAAATTACTATTTGGGAATGATTTGTATAGATCAAAAGAAGATGTGTGGAAATTATAGGATTTTATTGCAAAATAATGCATGTGAATGATTGAATTTTATTAAAATGTTATTATTTATGAAGAATGTAATTTTCCTAGGTTCCTTTATTATGCATCATCTTGATGATATATGTGATGAGTTGGGAAAAATGTGGTACGGTCAAACTTTTATATTACAGGTTATTTCTATGATACTAGTGGTTATATTCCATTAAATAATACCTTATGGTAATCTATTATTATTTCATATTCTTATTATTAATATATTTATACCTTTTTCATTTATTCACAAATGATTATGATCTAAACCTTTTTTTCTCACTCATATGTTTTACCTTATTAATAATTTGAACTACCCTTCTTATGTTTTCCATATCCCTATTAAATTATATATATGTCATTTTTTGGATTTATTTTTTATATAGTGGTGTGTATTAAAGATTATATTGTATTGATTTAATATAAGACATTTATATCAAATATATCTAAAGATTCAAAACATTTGGTATTTTAAATCGACTAATTACTCTTAAATTTAATGCCATTGTTATAAAAATGAGATGATATATTGATATATGTCTATGTTCATGTATGTGTGGTTATCTTGGTTCATCTCATTTTAATTTATTCATTGATTTCAATTATTTTAACTTTGGAAAGATCACTATAAACAAGCCTTTTGAGGTTCCTTAACAGTTATCCTTTCTAATTTATATTATTATGGAACACATGTTTTATTATAATAACATACATTTTTATTTGATTTTAAAATGAAACCCATGATTATTCTTCTAATAAAAATCCGATTCTTCATTCATGTCCTTAATATAACATATATACTTTAATTGAGTAATAAAAATCACCAGTTAAACATTATTATATAATGACTTATACCTTTCTTTCCAGAAATATTTCTTTGTTTGAATTAATTATCCCTAATCAATAATGATTCTATGAATCTCTATAATCTATATATAGACCATAGCTGAAGTAAATTTAATATTTATTCATATCAATAAAATATTGAATAATCATTATATTCATTACCATCCCTAAATGTTTTAAATTTTTCATAATTCCTAGAATGAAATATTATTAATTTTCATTCGTATTTATTGAAATAATTTTTATTAGGATATTTTCATTAATAATATTAATAAATAGTTTTTCACACCACATGATACTCTAATTAAAATTCATTGTTTCATTAAATAAGAATATACAAAATTAAAATGGAATATGTTAAATGAATTATAAATGAAATATATTTTATAATATTTCAACACTATATATATAGAAATTAAATATGAACATCATAGGATTGAATTATTTCCCATCAAGAATTCCCATGATATTTATTCAACCAATAAGAAATGTATAATGAATGAAAAAATAGAAATATTGTATAAATTTTCCAGGTTTCAATATAATGATTTATTGTTGTAAAATATATTAGGGAATATTTAAGAATTATAATTGATGATTATATGGTTTTTGGGCATACATAACCATTTAAAAAATATTATTGTTGAAAATATATAGATTTTAGAAAAATAAAATATTTTTGAAGATTCATTCTTTATTTTATTTGAATAATGATTTTGTAAAAAATATTAATGGGATAAGTTATTTTAGTTTTAATGAAACAAATATTGGATACTAAAATAATGAAATAAAGACATGTGACCATAATATCATATCATATGTTTCATAAGTATAAATACAATAAATTACATTGTGAATTAATAATTCAATAACTATTCTATGAAATAAAGTAATATGATTCTTCAATATAGTGATTTTTTAAAGAGATTAGGATAATTTTAGTGTTACTATGATTATCATGACCCTTTCAATTAATAAATAGTTAGCATATTAATTACATTAAACACAAATAAATGTAATAATCATACTGGTATATTTACTTAGGAAATGGGAACACATAAACAACTGGTAATAAAAATATTAACAACATTTCCATTTTTGTTCACATAACTAGAACCCTTAACATTATTTTTAGAAATCATATCCATTGAAATAAAACATTAGATAGGGGTTGTTAAGATTCTCTATATGTATAGAAATGGGAGATATCATTGAAATCATGAGAATAAAATGAACATAAGGGTATATGAATATGAGGATAACATTTGAAAATCAAACCCTATATATCATTAATCATAACCTATATTCGTGGAATAAATCATGGTAGCTCATAATACATTATTCAAAATAAAATGAATGATCATGACCCATTAAATCATAACGTTGGATTAAGTTACATAATTATGTAATAATCATACGAGTATAAAATTATTTACCTAAAATTCAAAGATCAATTCCAATATTGTAATAGTGGATAAGGTTCACTTCATGAACCACCATTGTAGTCAAGGATAATTCCAAATTCAACCATAGTTGTCTAATACCATTACTAAACTTGGGAGAATTTTTTTTTCTATCCTAGTATATATCACGAGATATCAATCATTACCAAATGAATTGGAGAGATATATAGTCCCCAACCATCATATAATTAAAATCATATATATGATTGAAACAATATAATAAAACATTAATAATACCATAACCCATATATGAATGTGTTTCATGAATAATTAATTATAGTATAAACTTTGGAAAAGTAATTGGTTTCATAAATTCTTATCATTTCATCACATCGTATCCTATAGAATGAGAATGCGTTTCATACGTATATTTTCCTAATAAAAAAACATCTATAAAAATTGTAAGGATTATGTACTAGGATCATACTTGTAGTAAATAACTATATAAATAAATGGTTATTATCTTTTTGGAATTTATATACAATTATAAAATCAATAATAAATTCTTGTGGAAAATATCTTTTACATTTTGAGATAACTTCTTTAAATAATATTTTATTTAAAAATTAAATTGAAAAAATTATATTTTAAAATAACCATGAAAAAACGTAATGTAATATTTAACTAATTTGGTGGTAATGAAAAGGGAATTTTTTTTAATAATTAACTTTTTATATAAAACACCGCTTTTAAAAATTATTAAAAAAATAACACAAGTAAATCAATTTAAAAAAATGAAGATTCACCTTGATCCATTTTTTTAAATAGAGAAACATGGGTTAAAATGATATTAAAAAATAATATAGATTTCTAAAAATATTCTTTCAAAACATTTTTAGAAAAAATTGATACTAAATAAATTTTTTTCTCGAGAGAAGATTGATGTGAAATAAATATTCAATAAAAACATATTTCTAGTCTCCTAATAACTTATTTTAATGAAAATTAAATGGAAAAATTTGTTTTCAAAAAATAAATAGATTATATCATATTATATATGTTTATAGTCATATAATTTATATGATTTCTTCATTAGAAACCTATTAATAAACATTCATAATAAACAATGAGAATATAACCTAAAACACCTTCCACTTTTCTAACATTTTAATTTTTAATCAACATGTTAGAAATAAACATATATGTATATATAAACCCCCATAACATTACTAAAATTATTAATTAAAAAAAATTCATGGAACATATATAAACAACATTAGAGAAACAGGATGTGAATACAATATGTGCGTCCTTGAAATAAATGTGAGTAAAAAATACATAATGTTTGGACCAATATCCTTCTTACGCAATATAATATCATATAAACTAAATATTTATTTATTATAAATATATTACATAACAAAACATATATATATATATACATATATTAAACCATTTATTATTTGATTATGACCCTTTATCACCCATTTTGATTTCACTACACTATCAAAATATATCTTCTAGGGTATATATGCTTCAATTTTGAAATATGTTGTAGATTGGTAGTTTTTGTCCATATGTTTTGATTAATTTTCCATAATCACTGTAATATTAATAATTATCTGTAATAACCAAACCTTGTTTGGAGATGTATTGAGATCATTTTCAGGACTTATTTTTCTTTGTATTTGTGTATATATTCATGGGGTTTTTGTTCTAGGTTGTTTAATGTGAATTTGGAATCTTTGGGATATTTCTGGAGAGGTCTTGCACTGTGAAAGACTAACACATTTTTGTTCTAAAACCACTCACCCATATCAATGAAACCATGCAACCCCAAATAGAGGGGGATGAATAGTTTGCACAAGTCTTGGGTTCACAATTTTCAAAACTTCGTTCCCCACCATAGGAAACCAAGAATATGTAAATAAATCTACAATTTTTTATATTAAAATTTTCAATTCCCCTAGGTTTCACCCCCATTCACCATAGATTGACCTGAGTTGTTTTATTTGATTTTTGGGGGTCTTATAGAGGATTCCATGTCCATAAGAAAAAATTTCATGACAAATTGAAGATCTAATTGATAGATATACACCTCTTTCGATATGTAATCTCTTCATGTGTTGTTTCTTCTCTCCCCACCACTTTTTTCCGAATGAAGAGGATATTTTTTTTAATTTTTTGGTGGTTTTATAGATGTTGTTTTTGATAGATCTCAATACATTTGATCTTGGATCTAGTTTGTTGTTCTGGATCTCATTATTCATTGAAAAATTGAATGTACCAAATAAATTGGGGGAATATAGGCTTTCTGAGTTCTCTTGACCAATCTTGCGGTATGTGGTCTATTATTAAATTTCAATAGTCTTGAATTGTTAGAAATTTCATTTAATTGTGAAATTTCACATCCCCTGCTCGGAAATTGAGTATTAAATTGAATTTATTAGCTAATTAATTAATTGATGGTATTATTCAATTGGTCAACTGATGGGATTATTAAATTGGTTGATTAATGGGTACATGATTTGAATGATTAATGGTAATTATGAAATATTTATAGTATCCACAAAGGTCTAATGGTTTATATAATTAAATGATGTTAATGGTTTAATGGTGAAAGGTTCATATTATTCTGTGTTATTAAAGTTGGGATCTAAGAATAAATTGATAGTTAAAATGGTATATTTTGATAAAAATGTTTGATAAGAAGGTTAATGGTGTATAACCCTGATGTATATGAAATTATGATATATGTGATATTGTGATATTTGTGATTTTTTGATATACATGTGTGTGACGTGGACTGATGCATCAAAATGGAATTTTTTCTACACAGATATACATGTTTGGGATATGTAATGATGCTTCAAAAAACCATATGTGATTTTATAATATACATGTTTGGGACACATATATATTATTAAGAATCCCATATTAAAATTACAAATAAATGGGGAGTCGGATATAAACTAATGCATTAAAATCTCATGAGGTTTCAAAAATTGATTTATAAGAAACAAATATTGGCATTGGACTATGGTTCCAAGAAGGCATGATTTTTACTTGATTTAAATATATAATGAATGATAACATTATAATTAATATTTCTTCCCTTGTGTGACATGGTTTATTCTTTTTCATGGGCCAAAGTTGGAATTGATGGTTAACGTGTTATCAGAAAAAAAGGGATTTCTATGGCTAAATAAAGAATAATTGAGTATGAATACTTCTTATTTTCTAACTCGTATTGTAATATTCATACAAATACATAAACTGTTACTTTCTAGATATTTTTTTGGAATTTGTTTGTCGTGGTATACTGAGTTTTAGTCAGGCCTTACTCAAGCATCTAGATTGGTACCTAGATAGACTTTGTGTTTATCAGATACGATAAATGAATGATTCATATATTATATGGATGATTTGGGATTAATAATGGTACAGGGAACCAAATGTTGTATCGGGACTGGATTTGGAGTTGTCAGTATCATTGTTTGGGTTTTTCATTTGATAGTTATCTCATATATGGAATGCCATATTCAATGATTTGTTCTTGGTTATTGTATTCCTATTTTGGTAATCATGTCAAATGTTAATTATTCAAGTTCTTGGTTATAATATTTATATATTACATATTTATTTCTGATATTTTATCTCTTTGATAAACATGGTATAGTCTCAAAATGTTATATATTATACAATCACTTCTATTCAGCAATGACTATTATATGGGTAGGTGCACTTGAAGACATATGGCCCACTGCATGTGGTATAAGCATGTGGAACCTAGCTGGGGACGTCAAAAAGTTGTATCAAAGGATGTTTTAATTCTTCTCTTTTGTGTTACTATTTGGGGAAGGAAGATAAGAGACTAGTATGAGCTAGGCACTGGGAATGATATCACAAATTGGTCTATCTCCACTATGTAGAAGGTAAAACCCATTTACATAGGCTGTGATTGTTTTTGTTGATGTGTGTTGTTATAATTGAATGATATTTCACATTTAGGGATTTTTTTTTTATTTGATTTCATGTTTTTCAATATTTTCAATATTTGACTTGTGGATCCATATTGTTCGAGATTTATTTACACATTTATTTCGGTATTCTATCAAGATTATTTATGACATGCATCATCTTTGGAATGCATGAGGAAAAAATGATTTGGATAACTTGTTTATTTGAAAAATATTTTCCTTATTTTTATAAATTCATTGAAAAAGATGAATAATTTGAAATTGATAATTATAAATGATGTTAATGATTTTAAATTAAATGGAAAAGCGGTGTTCTGTGGAGGATGAGTATCATTTTATATGGGATCCCTACATACATGATATGTCTTGCTTCAACTTAATTTTGGGTTCAGATTGGTTAGCAGCATACTAAGACCGTATAGATTATTATAGGTGGATATTAACCTTCATGTATATTGAGGGATAAATACATGTTCATCGTAATGAGTGGAATATCTAGGAAGGTCATGTTTGTCCAGTTCATTAGAAAATGGGGGAGTTCACCATCTAATTTGGATGTTTGTTATTTGATGATGGTGGTGTGAATCATGATGTATTTCGACCCATCATAGACCAATTTTTTGGATATGTTTCCAAAGGAATTCTGTGGAATTTCACTTGAGATAGGTATAAAATTTAAAACCATTATTATTCAAGGATCTGATCCATTTTATATTCAACCCAAAATAATGGAACCAACATAGCTTCATAAGCATAATTCCCAGCGAGAAGAAGTGAAGGATAAGTAGTTTAACCATGATTACATGACCTTGGGGTTCCCCATATTTTTTTCTAACAAGGATGGAATAACATTCTGATTTTTTATTGGTTACAAAATGTTGAACCAGATGAAAGTGATTAACCTATAACAACTTCCATGTATCAATGATCTCTTTTTCCAGATGGGAAGATGTTGTGTTTTCTCCAAGATTGATTTTATATTAGTGTGACATCATATATTAGTTCGACCTTTTGGTACACTATAGACTATAGTAATAAGCTAGTATATCCTTTATTAGTTCATCAAAATATTTTTTGGATTGATGAATTCTTCTAATATGTTTCTGTACATGATGAATCTAATCTTCAAACCATATATGGACAAATTTGTGGTAGTGTATTAGATGAATTGTTGGCCCGAATAGCCCGAAGGCCTTAATTTCTTTTTGGTTTTCAATAAACCCACTTTAAAGGGATGAAGGAGAACCCTTACAAGTCCCGTAGGCTCAGAGATTACAAGGCACATAGGCTTAGGAGATTACATGACCTGAAGGTATTAGGTAATTTAACCAGACTATCTACAAGAAACTGCCCCTTCCCTGCATCTAGGTCATGATAGTAGCTCTACACATTTTCATTGCAGTCCAGCTAGGCTTCCTGTGCGAGCACAGGATGGTCCTGATGGCATATCCGTACCCAATAATTCGGACAAATCCATTTGGCTCTTCTCTGGTGGGTGCACCTGCTCTAATTATTCTTATGGGACTGCTCCTTTTTTGTAGTGTGTCTGGGGAAACTAAATGTGGCCCGAAGGACTTAAGGTGGCCTGAGGGCCTTAAAGGTGGCCCAAAAGCCCTACTGACCAAAAGGCCTGGGTGGCCAAAAATCCTTTAGGACTCTAAGACCAAACTGTTGGCCCAAGGATAATAGTTCCAATAGCTAAAGTACCGAATAGTACCTCCTACAGTACCTGCTACAGTACCCACACAATGTACAATTAGGCTATACTACCTGTACAGTGTACAATTCTGCTATAGTTCCACACATTGTAAAGTACTGTTACAGTATTACTTTAGTTCTTTCTACAATACCTACTACATTACTACTACAGTACCCAGAAAATATGTGTCTACATGGTTTTGAACCTGGGTCTTGTGGATGCACTTAAGGATACTTCACCAATTGGGCTGAGGTTCATGTGCTATATAAATGCTTGGTATAATCCCAGACTCAATACAATCATGAACAATATATTGACATCATTTGGAGTACATTGAGTGATCAAAAGCTATATTCCATGATATTTAAGTGTCAATTATGGATTGACCAGGTATATTTCATGGGTCACATTATCTTAGAGTTAGGTGTGTCAGTGGATGAAGAGAAGGTTCATGCAATTATTTCAAGGTTAAAATACAAGAATGTTGTTGTCATTTGTTGACTTCTAGCGATAATGGGATATTATAAGAGGTTTATGTAGTACATTTCCAGCACAGAAGAACCACTTTAGGGCTTGACCAATATGGGAGTTATGAATGAATGGTCAATATCATGGGAGAATTGATTCCATAAGTTTAAGAAGAGGTTCACTATTGTCCTAATCTAGATCCTACCTGAACAAGTGGAGGAGTATATAGTGTTTTGATATATATTTTTTATTGGTTATGGAGATGTTTTTATGAAGGGAGATCATGTATTAATATATAGGTCAGAACAATTTAGGTCACATGAATGTAATTACCCTATAAATGACTTTGAGTTAGCTGAAGTGGTATATTCTTTAATTTATTGGTGGAATTATCTAATAGGATAAAATTTTACTATGTATATTTATCACAATTGATTAATTTATATCATTTCATATAAATATTTTACTCTTCACTATCATATATGGTTTGATTATATTCCAAAAAATTATTCGGAAATAGCGTATACACCTAATAAAGGAAATTATTTGTATAATAATGTATGTAGGAAAAATCATACCCAAGAACTTTAGGATTCTAGTGATAAGTGAAAGTTGATGAATTTTATGTATAAGATGAATGTTTCGATTTTGGAGAGGTAGGGTATATTACTATTCTATCATTCGACATGGAGTCTATACATTTTTTCAAATATTAGAGAGGCTGCATCAGGATCTAGAATGTTTATCCTTGAAGTAAATCATTGATGGTGGGGATATAACATCATATTTGACCATAGATAAGGATGATATAATATATTTCTAGGGATGTGCAGTTGTGCATACATGATTTCCTATGTAGTAAATGCATAGGTTTCAGGCCTTGAAGGGGGTAGTGAATCAAGGTATCAAATTGATTTACCATGACATTGGTTAAATTTATTGGTGGTCCATAATAAAAAATGATGTTGTGCTGTTCATGATAGGATGATTCACATTTTTACTGGTGATGGGCAAGAATAAATGACCTGGTGGTTTACTATATCTTTCACCCATTCGTGAAAGGAAGTTGGATGATTTAAACCTCAAATTTTTATTGGGTATCATGAGGAATCCTTATAAGAAAGATAATATTTTTATTTTTGTGGTAAAATTGATGAATGGAACACATTTCTTCCTTATAAGGGAATCATTATTAGTGGATCAGTTGGGAGGGTTATACGTTCATGAGATAGTCTATCTTCATGGTGTTCCATAGAGCATTATTTCATATAGTGATTAATGATTCATGTCGCGCTTCTATAATTCATTGTATAAGTCACTAAGTACTCATCTATTTTTGAGTATAAATTTCCACCCATAAGAAAATGGTTAGACTTAACATTCGATTCAGGTATAATAGGATATTCTACAAGTATGTTTTATATAATTCAATGGTTCTTGGTAGAATCACATATTTCATGATGAGTTTTCCCATAAAAGTTGTTAGTAGGAGAGAATTCAGATGGTACCATTTAGGGACCCTTATAATAGGTTATTTTGAAAAATTATTTGATGGATGGGGGTAGGTGAGTAATAGATTTTGGGACATAGGCTCATGCAATAGAGGTTAGAGAAGGTTTCAAGGATTTGAATCTTATGGATATATCTTACAGAAGGATGTATTGATATAATGCACTAAATTGATGACTGCTTGAGATTAAAGTGGGTGATCATGTGTTACTTTGGGTGTATTCTAGATTGGGTCACTATAGGAATCAAAGGAGGGAAATCCTAGAAACCAGTTTTTTAGAATTTTTAAGATTATGGAGAGAATCGGGTTGGTGGAATATTTGTTGGCTGTTTCATATAGGTACAGTTCTATGAGAAATAATTCTTATGTCGCAACATCGATGGTATCCCCCCAAAAATTCTTATGTGATCTATGTTGATGATATTGAGCTTTAGTTAGATGTGTCCTTTGAGGATAATTTTATATTTTTTTGTATAGAAATGGGAAATTATTGTGGGAATGGATTGTGTTAGTAGTTAGAGTACTATGGAAACATGGTCGTGTTCGTGAGGAATCACGAGAGAGGAATGTAGATATGCATGCTCAATTTCATGATATTTTTGACTCAGAATATTAGAGATATTTTAGATAATATCAAAGGGATGAGGTGTTATAAGGTTGGGATATTGTATGATCCTTACAATTGAAAGAGATGTATTGAGCCCATTTTTAAGTATTGTTTTTACCATTTTTTCTATATCTTTGAAGGGGGTTTTCTCTAGGGATGTTTTGGGTGATGTTGGAAAATTTTAGAAGCCCTTGGGATGGTTTTAGTCAATGCATGGTTGATGTACAGTTTTCCAAAACCATGTACGCTACCCCAGAATGCCGTGAAACCCTAGATATAAGGGTTTATTATGGTCAGAAAATTGTTAGTGTTATTGGTTATCCAATCTATAAGCCCTGACACAAGAAACCATTCCTGAGAAAATTAATCACTTGAAAAAATGTTTTAAAATTTATGATCCTTTCCTCAGTTTTCACAAAACATTCCCCCAATCGAACTAAGATGTTCACTCTTTTTTAGAGATTCCAGATAGTACTCCATGAACATATGAACATCATTCTTGACTAATCAAATATTTTATTGATGGATCTCAACAATTTTGGTATGTATTCTCTTTCTATGCGGTTTCATATCTCACATAAATATTTTTTTCAGGATGAAGAAAGATAATTTACCTCTTTTGGGGATTGTTTTATTCTATTATGGGATATATATTAATCTATTTGGGGTGGATCATGTTTTTTATTCTAGATATCATTCTTAAAAGTACAATTAATCCTTATTCATCTATTTGTGGATTTCTATTTTGGTGATTTCTTTTCCACGTTATTGAGTTAAGTGGTCTATTATTCAATTTCTATAGTCTTGAATTATAATTATCTGGTTGTAATTTTCGAATTTTAATTTTTGTGATCAAAAATTTAAATTTAAATGTGAATTTAAATAATTAATTTGTTAATTTATTAATGGGATTATGAAATTTGTAAATTGATTGGATTCTTGAACTTTTTGATCAATGGGTTGTTGAATTTATGGATTAATTAGAATTATGGAATGGTTGGATTAAACATAAAAGGGTTAATGATTTATATGATTAAATTGTTATAAATGGTTTTATAGAGAATGGTTGTTATTATAAAATATTATTAAATTAAGAAATATGATTCAAGTGATAAATTAATTGGGACACTATGATGAGACTTTTTAATCATAAGGTTAATGATTTTTTAACAATGATGTATATGAAACTTTGATATATGTAATTATGAGATATGCATGTCTCGAACATGGACTGATTATTCAAAATACCATATTTTATTGATTGGAATAGCTATATGGGAAGTTTATTAATTCTTTTAAATCCCAAAAATGATTTAATGTTATATTAGCATAGGAAACATACGATGCATTAATAACCCTTATCAAATTTATTGATAAACGATTTATGGGACACAAAATGATGCTTAAAAATCCCTTGAGGTTTTAGAGATGTAGTTCCTGGCCCAAAATTTTGGAATTAAACTATAGTCTCAATTAGAAACGATTTTACTATGAATTAAATAGATAAAAAATACAGGGTTATAATGAATATTGATTTCCATATGTTATGTGGTTTATAATATGGCACAGTCCAAATCATGAATCGATTGTTTAGGTGTCTGCAGGGTACCCATGGATTTATTTGGTTAAATAAAGAATCATTGATAATGTTTTCTCTTTTTTACCATCTGTAACTTTTTAGTTATACAAATTTATATAAATTTATTGAATGGTTATTTTTTTAGACACCGTTGGTGGTGACCTTCTCAGTTTTACTCACACCATCTCAGGATACCTGATCAGTACAAAAATAGATATTTTTTATAGGATAGGATAAAAGAACGATTATTTTATTAGATATATGATTTGTGATGGATAATGGATGAGGTATTAAAGAGTGTTTACATGACACACTTGGGAGTTTCAGTTTCATTATTTGTGTTTTCATTTTGACATATGACACGTATATGTGTTGTCATATTCACAACCTGATTTTATATTATTATATTAATATTTCAGTCATCATGTGACATTGGAATTATTCTGGTAATTAATTATTAGTTTTTCTATTTTATTTTCATTTAATCTATTTTTATACTTTGATAATTATGTTATAGTTATCCATGCTATATATTAGACCCCTATTGCTAGTCAGTTTCCTTATGTGTGCAAGGAGGTGCGTATGAGGTCTTGTGGCCAACCAGATCAAGGTGCTAGCATGTGGAACTCAGTTTAAGACTTCACATTATAAAATTATCATATTTATTATCTATAAAAAATTAAATTGTAATTAATAAGTTATAAATATATAAAAATTAATTACAGTATACTTGAAGACAATATACCATATATACGAATGAATACTAATTACATTTTTCGATATGTGGAATGAATGAAAGGAAAATAAAAATATATTACATATAAGGAATAATTATTGTATAATTTTATCATATATATTCAATTAAAATATCATTATTACAATCCTAATATTATACAAATGAAAAATGAATCGCATCCTTTCGTAGAGGTTGTTGTCCACACATACAAATGATCGATGCTGTCTTTTTCCAACAATCAAGAATGCATGAAGGTAGATATGATATTTTTATTAAAAAATATTAAATATTATACAATTGTAATATATAAACATTTATCCAATAATAACAACCATCTTTGTAATATGGTGATGTGAAAAGAATTGTTTTCCTATATGGATATGCTAAGTCGTACATACATAAAAGAGATATTTGTACTTCACATTTAATAAAAATATTGTGAATAATGGTGGTTTCATAATAATAAAAACATTTGATACTATTGATGATACATATATTATTATTTTATGAATTATACAATATATTTAGAAGAGGTAAAGTAATAATAAAATATAATTTGATGGATTAAAGTGATACATTGAACTAATTCCTTCATATCTCTCTTTAAGGGAACTAGGGCTTGAATTTTGGGATTAACATCACCTATATAATATGTCAAGGTGAGTGAATATTATAAATTTTTTGGGTTCATTCAAGATATAAGGTTTAATGTGGTGTGAAGAATAGAAAAGAGGGGTGCCCTTTTATAATTGAATGGAGGGGAACTCTTTGAATTTTGTAAAAGATTAAAAAATATTAAACTTATAATCATGACTGATTATTCCAAATGGCATATAAATAAGAAAGGGATGAACTTATAGACCATATAATATATTTAATGTTCCCTATTAGTACGTTCATCAATTTTATATAATTTAATAATTTTTTTTTCTAAAATATCATTACTTATTATTTGTATACTTTTAATTTAAATTGACATTATAAATAAAAGGAAACGTTTTACATTGAATGTATTTATTTATAATAACACAAATAGTCCATATTACTTTACAAAATTCATGGAATACTAAAAATAATAAAAATATTATTACATTTACAATTTTTAAATACTTCATTATACAGTTTTATGAATTTGATATATACTACACTGATGTCGCATAAGAACTTATGGTCAATATATAGTTAATAAATATTTTAAATAAATATAGTTCATGAACACAATATCATAAATATCCAAATAAACACTTATATTCATTCAAAAATTTCCTTTCCATATTCATACACATAAAATATTTTTGAAAATAATTGAATGATATTTTATTACATTCTCTCTCTATATTATATAGTTTACTTTCATAGAAAACACAATGTTAATCAATACAATTTCAATATAAAGGTTGTAAGTGATTTATTAAAATCATCAATTTATAATAAGGATGAAAATTTTGGGCCTTATCAGTTATTTTTAAAATATATTAACCTGATTTACAATGTATCGATGTGATAAAATTTTCCATTGTTCGTATTCATATAAACCAAAAAAGGGAGCTATTTACAAAATTTAATCATCTTGAATAAAAACAATGATTTTATTTATCAACTTCTATTTTCACATATTTAGACATTTCATTTTAACATAATTATAAAACATGTTACATAAAAAATTATAATAATTGTTTTTATAAGCATAAAAATTATTTATTCTTATACAATTCCAATAAAAATTTTAGATTAATTTTAAATAAAATATATTGTATTTAATATTTATATATATATTTATTTTATATCATTCAATATTACTAAATACTTTAATATAACGATACATAGAACATTATGTAAATAATTTTTTTTTCATAAAATATAAAATACTCTTTCCAATAGTTTTTATTTTCATTTATAATTAATTAAAAACCCATATATTATTTTAATATATATAAATAAATTATTTAATAATTCTGTTAGTTCTTTTCATTCCCACTAATCCATCATCAGTTTGATAAGAATCACATCAAATAAAAATATTTTTATAGTATATCAATGTCTCCTTAAACATGGTGTTATGTGTAATGCAAGCTATCAGAGAAGTTAATATCATTAATGGAAATAATATTTCATATAATATGTAGTTGATAATTATAACCCACATAAATATAATTTCACCATTTAAAATTTTCACCCAAATACAATGATAAGGGGATATTGGTTTTTGTTTATTACATCCTCATGTTCCCATGTAGAGTCCTTGAATTTGTGATTTCTCTCTATGACTTCCACTATGTGGGTAGTTTTGTTCCATAATAATTTATATCTATGTTATGATAATTCTATTGGTTGTTCCTAACAAGAATGATCATGTTACAACTGAATTTAAAATAATTTTTGTGCATTTGATTGATTAGTTATGCATATCCTCTGGATGGGTACATGGAAAACATTATAAACTTGGGTGAGGTTCGATGAATGTTCCAAGAGATAATATACCGTCCCTACTTGTTAATGAAACTATGAAAAAATAATATAAATAGGGATCAACATTCCATTATTTTTTAATCACATACCCTTCATCCATGGAGATATTCTATGAATAACATGATCATAAAATTAAAATTACAATTCATGATAATGTTTGTCAGCATAACTTTTGTGTTGACTCATAGATGTATTACCATGAAGCGGAAAATATCATAAATTATATGTCATTTACTAATCTATCTATTTTACAGATAAAATTATTTCTGTAATATCATCACATAATGATATTTTTAATAATTTTTTTACATTGAGGGATTCAAAAGTGTCCATATGATTTCTCAAGAAAATATATTATTCTAAGAAAAATAAAACTGAGGAAGGTTTTGATCCCAAAATTTATAGAAATCCATTGAAAAAGTTATGAAAATATACTATGTGGTATGAATTATTCTCTAAGAATAACCATAATTCAATGTATGAAATGTCATACTAAAACTAAACTCTATAACCAGAGCCTCCTAAATGCTTTGTAAAAACAACAAGTTAATCCTTTGAACCAAATATGATAAAATAAATGTTGAACTCCAAGAAATATTAAAACATCCATAACGAAAATTGTATATGTATTATATATTTTCAATATAATCTAATTGAAATGTCATGTAATTAATTATTAATACAATAAACTACAAATGATATATAATAATTATATTTTTATGTTTTGGGGATTAGAAAAACGAAATCAATTATTATGTTTTCAAATTTCTATTATGGTGTGATAAATGGTTATAAAATACACAGATAATTTTTCTATAAGAAAAAACATGATGAAAAATAATGGACCAAGACCAATTCAGAAAAATATCACTCTTCTGGTGTATCACCAGAAATATAGCTTCATATATATATATATCATTGTCCAAACCTGATGAATAGTGACCGGTGAACTGTGAGCTTTATCCAATGGCTCAATAATAAAATATGGTATGGATGGAACCCATACATGGTTGCATGACCTTTTCTCCACATTAAAATCTATCTTAAAGTCATGACCATATTTTAAATTATTTTTCAGATCAATTTCTTCCTTCTTTGCCTCTATAATATTCATATGGATTCATTGTTTAAACCTCCTTTGAGAAAGATAATATTTCTTGTCTTTATTCAAGATCTCAAGACCAATATTTTGTAAATACAGAAATGCTGGATATTTCTTCAGCTTCATCATTAAAAAGATAACATGATCATTTTCTCTCATCATACCTTTAAATTATTTTATTTTTGGGGGTGGTAATGTATTGCTGAATAATTATCTTAATTCAGAACCAACCATATTCTCAAGACCATATACAACTATTTCTATGAGAAAATATAATATTAACCTTTTTTATTAGCATATATATAATAACTTTTTTGATAAATATAATAAATCCATATCTATAATGAAATAATTACCACAACTAACACCAAATCACAAGTTATATAATTTTTAACATTAATATTTCAATGGCATGCTGCATAATCTATAACCATATCAATCAATATGTGATTTTTGAAAAATAATTTCATTGAGGCCTCAAAATATATCATAATTCATTCTCCATTATTTTTTATGTTAATCAAAGATTCATTGAATAAACATATCTTTGGTTCCATGAAATTTTCCTCACACTCTTCTATCTAAAGTAACATATCTCACTTTATATTTCACATGGACGGTAGATTAGATAGTTTTGAAAAACACTCCAAAAAGCACCATTAATATCTAGAAAAATCTACAAAATGGATCTCAGTTGTATTTTTAGATATGGGAAAATTTCCAATAAAATATATCATTCATAGATCCAATAATATACCATATTATGAGATTAATTAATAAATAATGAAATCTCTATGACCAAAATCCAGATATGGTGAATTTTTAAGAAATCATATTTTTACTCAGGGAATTCAGTACAATTCTCATGTGATCATCATGGGTTTCATTTCACTTTGGAAATATATTAATATCACCTATAAAGTATTCAAAAAACTTTTAAAGGTAAAAATTAAATACTATATTCATTAGTTTAATGAAGATATTGGGAGATTTATTTTGAGAAAATGGAATAGACGTAAATTTATAATGTCCATTCCCATTATAGAATGCCTCCTTTTAAATATCCACATTCTTTTCCATCATTTTATGATATCTAGAATGAAGTTCAATATTAGAAATTTATTTTTCTCCATTAAATTGATCAAAAAATCATCAATAAAAGTTAGAGGAAACTTGTTATTGATAGTGATATTAAAAGGTTTAGATAGTCATTGAAATGTTTCATTAATCCATCATTATTCTTAACAAAATTAGTGGGTACACCCCAATGTTTTTCACTTGTTAGAATAAATCTCATTTTATGATTATCTTGGAGTTTCTTCTTCTGTTATTTAAGCTTAATACAATTTATTATATATCAATTCTACAAAATATGTGTCGAACTGGGATTAGTTATATCAAGAAATCTAATTGAATATTTTTTGGAAGATTAATATATTATTCTAGAATTAAATCAAAAAACACTTGTACAATAGTCATATAACTTATTTTGAATTCCTCTCAATCTATATGAGGTGTGAGACACTTTGGAATAAAGAATCATTTCCCATTCAACAGATGCGATTTCCCTCAAAAGATAATAATTATCTTCACATTGATAGATAATCATTGCTTTGTCGGAATTATTAAATGTGATTCCCATTCCTCAGTTCTTGATGTGGTATTTATGTAATGAAATATAATCCATATATAAGATAATATCAAAATCTAACAAACTGTGAATATCATGATTTTATAGAAAACTATTCCCACAAACATCAATCAGTGAAAAATAATAGGCTTATGATGTTATTATCATGTCATTAGCTATTTATAATACTAAATCAACATATAATCATTGAGGTGTTAGAGTTATATCCTTTTCATATTCCTTGGAAATGAATGGAAATGTAGATCCATAATCAAATAAGGCATTGGTTGTTTTATAGTTGATGGTATGCATACATTTCACCATGTTTTTATCTTACCCAGATCATATATAATAATCAAATGATATTTTCCACTATCATTGGGTTTAATAGGTTGTTTTGATCAATAATATTAATTAACCTTCATATTTGTGATATTTTTTCCTAATTCCAATACACTATGGGTTTGTTACATAGGTATTTAAGTTGTTCATTATAATTTTGTTTATCTATATTTTCATCTTTAGATAACTTCTTCTAAAAAACATATTTATTTGATTTATAAATGACCAAACTTTCCACACATGAATAATTTACAAGTTCCAATAAGGAAATTTCCACTTTTTTTCCTTACATTCACTGAGGATAATTGAATACTCTTCTTCATCTTTCCAAATATTTAAGAACTTCGTTGGATGTCCAAATTTTATATCCTATAGAAATATATTGATTGGTAATTGAAATCTAAATTTCACCAATGATGTAACATATAATAATTTATTCATATAAATTAAAGTCTATTATGGTTCATTCCAATGAGAGAAATGGTTTTATGACATTAATGAATAAGTAAGCCTTACAATCATTTTATATCTTAAGAAGAGATTATTTCCATTTAGGAAATATAAAATTTTCCTCATAGGTACCAACTAATTCACCATACTTTTTTTAACCTCAAGGAATTTCTTCTCCACTAGGTTGAAAAGAATATGGGGAATGTACATATTTAAAAATACACTATAAAACTCATCCCACTTAATGGATTCTATTAAATAATGTTGCATCGTGTTCTGGATAAGAGCCCACCATTGATTCTTATTTTCCTTCCAAAAAATAAAGAACCAAAATAACATTCTCATTTTTGGAACACTAGAGAACCAAAAATATATTTTCAAGGTTACTGATCTATTTCTAAATAAGTAGTAGGTTAACAGACCCACTAAAACAAGGTGGATGTTTCTTCGTGAAGGACTCAACAAATAATTTCTCCAATTTTTTCTCATTTGGTACCTCATCAGGAATCATATCATGAGAATGTTTTCTAAATATAATAATATCACTTTTCATTCCAAATTTTATAACCTTTAGTTTCATCGGATCGACATCAATTAATTTTTTGTCACATTAAAAATTAAAAATAATTTTTTAATATCTAATCATTCACTAATACCATAAATCATTTTCTAAGAAATTGTATTCATAGTGTAAATCCACATAATAATGAAAAATAATTTATAGGTTGTGTAAATCCTGAAAACTTCAAATATGAATCCCTACGTGAAACATATTTTATTCATGATCATTACTATAGCATCAGGATGTAATCCACTACTTATAATTATCTACATGGGTTCACTAAATTTCACTCATCATTGTTTCTGATGGTTATCACAACATTATTGTGATACCAACTATAGTGTACCATATTTTTTATATGTAGATATCACATCCTAGTATACGAATATTAATTACACTACATAAAGATCCATTATTGAATAATAAAGGTATAATGCTTTAAAAAAATGGTAACATAAACAGTTGGTTTGAAAATGATATATATCATCTCCCACTATGTTCATCATAGCTAACACACTTCATAGACATATCGTACTTCATAAAATTAGAAATGGAATCGTAAGAAATGGTGATCACATAAGCATAGTAAGGGTAAAAAATGGAAATACCACTAATCACCTGAGAATAACATGAACATAAGGGTATGAAAACATGATATAAAAATTTTAAAATGGTAAATTTCATATCATAAACCAAAATATTGATTAATTGAATGGATAATGACAGTACATAAGACATGAATCATAAATGAATCAAAGATTATATGATATTTAATTATAACATCAACATAATACATGAAATTATGGACCACACATAAGAATATAAAATCATCTTATTAGTAGTGAAAGGTCATTAAAAAATCTATCATAGTGTATTAAATTTACTTTAAAACCCATCATATAATTCATGGTACAATCCCAAGATTATCACAGGGGATTAATTCCCTTACTCAATTGTGTTAATTCCTAATGATAGTCCTTTTTTATCTCATGAGATATCAATCATTAACTGATGTATCAGAGGATGATATCTATACAACCAGTGAAATAATTAAAATCATACATATGTTCTCATAAGATACAAAAAAATAATCATATTAGAACCCATGAGATTAATTGTGTTTTATAAACATTTCATCATAGCATGACCCATTAAATTATAATGAGATTCATAAACATATTATCATTTCATCATAGCATAACCCTTGGAAGAGGAATGGTATCATGGAAATCTTCTCATCATAAAAAACCATCTTGAGATTTATTATGGATTGTATCCATAGATCATATCCTCATAATTTAATTTGTGAAATCAAGGTTTTTTTTGACTTTGATGAATATAATTACCATTAAAATATCATAAATACATTATTGGTAAATATAACCTATGAAATTTGAAATCACTCATTTAAAATATAAAATTTATGAAAATATTATTGATAAAAATTTCTTTGAATGTATCGATGTAAACAAGTAAAGGGATACTGAATGTATTGTGTAGTCAGGATTGTCAGAAATTCCATTCACGGTGTAAATGCTCAAAGAAAAAATTTATTTTAAGATTTATAAAAATTAGAACATTACTTCATTTAAAAACTACAAAAAATATTCACTCTATTTTTTTAGATATCAATTATTTTTGAAATATAATTAATAATATAATAGAATAATATAAAAAAATTAAATAATATTTAAAAAACATATTTATAGATGAGAAAAGAGTTTTGATCGATGGGATAAATAAACTATATTTCTGTTAAAAAGATATTTTGGGTTTCTTATTAAATGAAGATGATGATAATAAAATACATTCTTGTATATTAAATAAATAACCTAATTATAAGATACATGAAAGGTTTCTTGTGATATATATCATAGGATTTAATCATCAGAAACATAATTATAAATAATCCCACAAATAATGAGATTGTGACATAAAATCATAACCACATTGGTAACATATGAATCCCAATTAACATTAAATAAATAATATTAGATGATTCTTTAATCACAAAAATTTCATATAAAAATTCAGAAAATAAATTTATTTGTTTTATATACACCACATAAATGAAACTATTGGTGAATATTACATGTTTCTCATTGATATTAATGGGAGAAAAAATCACTTTCCTTTTGTATGACTTCCATCATTCACATTGGTTACTCCATTATATTAAATATATAAATGTCATGCATCTTTTAAAGAAATAATTATATATATAATACCACATATTATGTACTTACAACATTTTTTCACTCATTTTTTAACACACCTTTATAAATATTAATATTCCTGGTGATATCAATTTCATTTTTAGGTATGTTTTTATGTAGTTTTGGAAATTATATTTTAATTATGGTTCGGTATTTCCCAAGTTGTTATGAATAATATAAATATCATATAAAAAGATTATATTCATTTTTTAGTTATTCATTATAGACATAGATAGAATAATTAATAACCAAATTAATGGAGATGGTTGGTTGTACATATGTATGAACACCGTTTCCAATTTGAAACATATGGAGAAGAAATAAAGGTAAATAATAATTCACATTTAAAAAATAATTATCTTTTTATATAATCATATATATAAATTCAAGATATTTTTAATACTGTGAAATCAAAGAAAATATCTTTAGTCTAAACCCTAATAGTGCAGTGGGACCTGATGGATTCAACAATGGTTTTTATCAACATTACTAGGAGGTCATACAAAAATATTTTTGTAAACATGAAAAATGATTTTTCTTTAATGGTGTCTTCCTTCATCGCCTTAATTCTCAATTTCTTACCTTAATTCTCAATGTGAATAATTCCTCTAAAATTTATCTCTTCCGACATATTTCTCTAATTAATTAAATTTGGAAAAATTACTAAAATTATAGAAAATAAAATTTATTCCCTATGTAATAAAATCATAACATGGAGTAAATTTGGAATTATCAGGGGAAGGTCCATTCAAGACTACATTTTCCTTGCCTCAGAATTCACCAACTCACTTAATAAATCTTCTAGAGGAGGGAATATTTCAATTAAACATGAAATTAGAAATTCATTTGATACTATATATTTGAGATTCAATTTCATTGTTCTCCAGGGCTTTGGTTAAAATGATATATTTATAAGAAGGATAAATTATTTATTTAAATCATCCACTCTCTACATCCATGTTAATGTCTCTCCAAAAGTGTATTTTAAATGTACCAAGGGGGTAATTCAAGGTAATACCATATCATATATTCTTTTTGACATTGGGGAAGTCTATCTTAGCATATTGGACACTCACCTTGTTGATCAAAATAAAATCAATCCCATTAACGTGGCCATAAACCTAAATGTGTCGATTCATATTTTATATGTCGATTAAGTAATAATGTTCTTACATGGAGACAATAGAAACATTTAAAAACATAAAAAAATGCTTTATATTATTAGTAAGATATCTCTAGTCAATGTATTAGATGGAACAAATATTTTGTATTTTTTGGAAAAACATTTATCCCATTCTGAAAAGTAGCATCATCAATCGTCTAAAAATCAAAGAAGCATCCTTCCCTTTCACCTATCTGGGAGTTCACATGTTTTGGGGAATTCTGAAATCAATGTATTTCAACGTTGTAATTGACGAGGTTATCAATCAACTGTCCTCCTGGAAAAGAAAAACCCCTTTCCATGACTAGCTGGATTTTTCTGGTGAAATATATCATTGTCTCTAAAATAGTTTACTCACTCATGGTCTACAAATAGAATATAAGTCTCCTAAATAAAGTGAACGTACTAATCATTTTTTTCTAGACTGGTAGCATTCTTGAAAGTAATCTTGTTAACATCCCCCAGTCAACCTACTGCGGACCACTTGAGAAGGGTGGTCTTGGCATAAAAATTCTAAAGCTCCTTTATGAGGCCCTTCACGCTTGAATCACTTGAAGATTGATTAATAATTACTATAACTCTATGGAATTTCATAAAAATCGATAACTTATGACGATAAAAAAAGGAAATTTGAATTATTTTAACTCTTTGATATGACATTCTCTAAGAATTTCCTTTTCTAAAATCATGAATAACTCTAGATGGATGGTTAGCATAGATTCCTCTCTAAAATTCTGGAATGAAAACTGGATTGAAAACCCCTTCTATCCATATAATTTCTAAACTCCCCTCCGGAAAACAACAATTTCACTATAAAGGAGGTGAATCAATCTCATAAATTCAATTCTTCTAATACCATCATTCATGTTGTTGCTAATTACCTCTACTCTAAATCTAATGATTTTCATATCTAGGAGCCTTCCCATAATGCTATTATTGATTCCAAAAGTTTTTAAAACCATAAATTCACTAATTATGAACATAGATTTTTTTTGGTTGAAACTCTTTGAAAAACCTTGGATTAAACACTCAAGACATAACCTTGTTTGGGGTATCACTCAATAACGTATCCCAATTGAGGTTTATATTCAGTATTTTGGTAACCTACTCTGCTCTAAATGTTACTTTTTTCATCATCATAGAGAAGATACTAACCATTTATTTTTTTCCTGTGCTATGGATTCAACCCGTTGGAATTATATTACTAACATGTTTGACTACATATGGTTATTCTATGAATATATTTTCTCCGAATTTCAACGTTTCATGCATCTTGATACTTCTCCCAAAATCAATAATATCTTTTTATTCATTGTTGTAGAGCTCATCCATATGTTATGGTATGATTGAAATTCTATTATCCACAAATCTTATCAATCAATCTTAACACAGGTTAGAGGAGAATTCTCTTTTCCATTTGGGATGTTTTCCCGCTTCAGAAAACTTATTATGATAACACTATTAGAGACATTGTGACCCTTAATCCACTAAGGATTAAAGGTCACTACATACATCCAAGACACACCCTTGAGGTGTTCTAGAAAGACCCACATCATGTATGGATCATGATTAATGTTGATGGAACTTCCAATGGAAATATGGGACCTCAAGGCTATGGTACTATCATCAGAGGCATTCTTAACGATTTTAATGATTGTTTCTTCGGTAGTTGTGGTATCCCCTCTTCTATAGAGGAGGAAATTATGGAGGTGATTCATTCTATTGACTTGGTTAAACAAAAGGTTTGGAACAATATTGGTATTTAAAGTGATATAACCCCTATTGTGAAAGCTATTTGGAAATGTTTTGTACACCTTGCATAAATGCTTACTACTCATTGGATGAGTTGCCTTGCTTCACTTCTAGATATTCGATACATTGTCACCCATGCCTATCATGAAGAAAACATGGTTTCTGATGGGTTTTACAATAACGAAACCAACCAGGGCATTATGTAGTGGTATGATATGTAGGTTGATCTTTTCCCTACTTATGAAAAATATTATAATAAGATCCTCTCTATCAAACACATATAGTTCATTTATTTATATTCAATAAATTGTGTGTTGTTCTTTGAACAAGGAACCACCTTTCAAAAAACACATCACTTTATGGAGGTGATAATCTACATGTACACAATATCACTAATATCATTTTATGATTGTATATAAGGTAATAAGGATGATATGATATTATAATTGTAGAAGTATAATAATTTCACAAGTATCATATATTAATAATAATTATTTTATGATACCCATCTATAAAATAAATTGGTGGAAAACTAACTATACCTTTATTTAAGGACTTCCAGTCGTTTGTATGCTCATGAGATATTTTAATGTCCAATTTGTTGGAAAAAGGGTTAATAAATGTGGTTTCTAGATCATAATAAAATTTTCAATTCTTTAGGATACTATGTTACAATATAATGAATAATATAACATATTTATAGGATTTATAATAATAAAAAAATGTGATTGATTATGGTTATTATTAATTCTCTAAAATAACTACTTTAGATATCATATTAATTTCTCTATGGATGGACATTTTATACAGACAAGAACCTCTATAATTATAATATGGGACTGTATTAGTGAACATGGTAGTGGTATTACAAGATGTGATGACCAATATGTTGTGAATAGGATACATCATGGATTCCGTTTTATAAATGAGAAGCGGTGAAATAATGAAATTTCAGAACAGATTTAAATAAATTAAATTCATTATCAAGAAAAAGAGTTTCAATTGTCCTTAAAGTGGAATGAGATGGAATTTTAAACCACATATTATCCACTTTATATTCATAGAATATGTTAATGTTGATTATGAAATTTGATAAATTATTATTTTCATAAAATGGGCTTATTTCTGATTTAGATTATTTTCATGTAATATGACTTAAAATACATAGGAAACAATATTAATTTGAAAAAAATTATTTAAAATGGCACAAATATTTCTTATTCACTTAATATTTTTCTAATACACCTTAACTCAAAAAAATATTTATTTTTAATATATAAAAAATCAGTTCATATATTTTTTTATAGGACAAATATTACATCAATGTGGCATAATAATTTACAGCCATTATGTAATTTATAAAAATTAAATTTAATGAAAATGATTTTATTAAACTCCCAATATAAACATTAAAACTATCATAAATTTATTTTCATCTATGTGGGTACCAACTTATAATTTATAACATAGAGATTGAAATTTTATTTCATTCACTCGTATAATAATTATATAGTGCATTTACCTATGCAAGTGTCCATTAAACAACTTAAGTTATAGTCTTGTATGATAAGGGTCCAATTAAATTAATCCAATTAGAATTAGAATAAATATTTATGAATTTATGAATTTTAGTTATCAATATTAACCAACTTTACAATTTATCATGGTCATAAATTTTAAAATTATTACTATTAATTTTGACCAAAACATAAATGGAAAAATTTTCCATATTTGAACCTAATATTTAAAATTATGAAATTAATTTTATGAAACTAATTTAATATATTTTGAGGAAATAATTTATAAAATAAGCACAAATCCAGAGTCATAATCCAATTTTTATAAAGAATGCATTTTCATCGATAAAATGGGTTTTATTATAATCTGATTCCTTAAATAAGTGTTATTTTAAAATATTATTTAAAAACTAGTCAATATAATTTTCCCTCCACCACCCCATCTAAACAATGTTTATAATAACATTTCCACACAAATATGGACCAAATACTCCACTATAACATATATATACATTTTTTACCATTCCCTAAATATATATCCCAAATTACTTTATAAACAATTAATATTCTATAGGTAATTGATTAAAATGTAATTAAAAATATAAATTGTATAATTTCTATTTATCTTCACATACTAACCATTCTAAAATACTATTTATCACAGTAATATCATCAGGATAATAATATTAACATTCTATTATTCTGTTATGGTAAATAAAAATCATAATCGTATATTAAATTATAGTGGAATACTTTTTGGGAATGTTTAACCACCTACGTGAACAATATTTTAATTTTTTTATTATATTTAATTATGGTAATATAAATTATTTTAATATATTATTTAAAATATTTATTTAATTTATAATTTTAATTTTTAAATCAAAATATATATGGAAATATTTATTAATAAAATATTCATTTAATTGAATATATATTTTTAAAATATGGGTTTTAATAATTAATTATGAACATTTATTGAAGAATCCCTGAAATAATCATGGTTCCCCATGAAATCTATGTAAATAACATATACCTCTACTATAAAAAATCACGTGGTTTTGAAAACATTAACAATGTTTCATATAAACCATTTATATATTTTTCATTTTATATTGGTATTTTATTATTAATATGTCTTGATAAAGTATAATAATTTTTCATTTATGTTGTTTTGAGTAGAAGGGATCTACTAATAAATTGGACAATATGATGCAATTATTATAGATTCATGCCTTGATAAGGATTTTTACAACATTGTAAATGTGAATAAATAATCAAATATTTGAGATGCATGGATTTATGTCGTGAAGTTGGTGCGAGACATCCTGAAGTAGTTTGAGTAAAGGTAAGCAATTAGAGCCATTTGATTATTTTAGAATGAAATCCTACATTACATGGATGTCATAATTAATTTTGAAATTTTACAATATCTATAGAAATTATTGGTGAGAGTTGATTTTATTAACTAGGGGTATGTCATCCATTATCATCCATTGATAAATGCCTCCATGATGGATGGAAGGAGGGAAGTTAGTTTTAGTGGGAATGGACTAATGTGTTGGGAGTAGTGATCCATTAATGGAATTCTATTGTAGAGTTGAAAAAATATTCATGTTCAAACATTGATATCTAACAGATATAGATACTAATATATTTCAAAGAACTGATCATGTGATGAACTATTTTATAATGTAGTGGATTCTCTAAAAATTTTTTATATTAAAGACATGAAATATATGAACTACTAAAATATATAACAAAAAATATTTATTTATAAGGCTCCACTTTGTGGTAAATTTCATAAGTATTCATTTGGAGATTTTAATATCATAGTGACCCCATGAAAATTACCTTTCCACCAAAATATTTTTATTCTTGATTGAATGGATGAATCCCCACTTACTCATACGAGATGAAATTTCATGATCTATATGAAAGATATAAATTCAAATATTAAAATTAATTTTAAATTTCAAAAAGAATTTGGTCTCTCTTTGATAATTTTTTGAGATTAATTATATAACAATGATATATATTGTTAATGTAATTATCTTTCTATTCAAACATTCACAAATAAATACGATATATTGAAAAGTATAACGTGCTGGAAGGGGTGTCTTGAATTTTGTTATATCCTTTAATATTTTTTGAAATTATTTATAATCAATTTTATAAGATTAATCCAATTTACTAATTTGTTTTGTATTTTTATTCTCAATTAATGTATAATATTACGATTGATAACTAGTACTTATTTCGGTTTTTTAATTCTCATAATCATTCAATATGATTCAATCTTTATATATGATGAAGTTCTTATGTGTCATTCTTAGATAAATTACATAATATTGGAATTATCAAGTTTATACTGATGTGGGATTAAATAAAACTCTAACCATGATCCACAAATTTATTTCACATTATGAAGTATCATTATATCATTATACATTCACATCACTTTATAAGAACGTAATATGTATCAGTGTATAGTGGATGTCCAAAAATAATTGGGTGAATCATTTTAGAACTAAATCCTATAACTTTTATTAGAGTCTAAGTGAAGAGTTTCATCCATCAATTTTGTCTAATTTTTGAAAACCCCTTCATTTCCATTTTCATGGATAATATTAACTAAATATAACATAATTTGATATTAATTTCAGTGATGCTTTATCGCCAGCATAATTCTAGAAATCTATAGATGAGAGAAATGAAAAAAATTCATAGAATAATTTGATATTTATTTTAATAGCATACTTGAGTTAATTTAATTACATTAACATGAATTCAAGCTCTGATCCTAACCAGAATACATAATGACTGATTTCAAAAATTAGGTTAACCACTCTAATGAATTTTTTTTCCTTATAATGGGTTTGACATTTAAATATTCAATTCCTATTTTTCATTGTTATGGAGTCAGTTTTTAGAGTTTTATTTATAAATTATTAAATATGATTCAAGGATATAGGTTGACATAATACATATGGATCTTTCATGTTTTTGTAATTGATTTCATAAAATCCTGATGACCTCTATAGTAACATGAATCAACTCATTAACTCACGCATCAACTAGAAAATTTCTTCATATTGTTTCTACTTTATTTATGGTAAATTCATTGATTAGTTTTCTTTTTTGTGAACTATATATAGTACTTGACCAATACTCCAACAAACCCATCTTGTAAATTTTCATTTCAAGTGTAATTTGATAATGAATCTATTATTTGGGGATACATGTTTCCATGATACTTATTTGACATAATATACAGTCATAATTTCACTACTTTTACCTCTTTCAATGCCCATTTCACATTTGTAGAATAACTTTAAGGGGGAATCATTTCTTCCTGAATAAAAAATTTTAGAATATAGGATTTGAGGCATTGATTGATACCACCAATCATAATTCTCCCATATATCTAAATAAATATAGATATAAATCATATTCTAATTTAAATTATCTACAAACATTTCCAATTCATTGGATTATAATGAAATAAACTAGTTTATAGTAATCCTATCATTATATATATATATATATGAAACCAAATACAATAATGGGGTTTGATATAGCAGTATTATCCAACACATGTTATAGTTTCTTCTACATGAATGAGTGAATGATATGAATGAAATTTATCCCATTAGATAAATCAATACAAGTGATGAGCTAGCTAGTACTTTTCTAGACATATTTTTTCCACCACCATAGCCTTATAGAGATAAATTTGGAAGTCATAATGTCAACTGAATTGATAAATAATTATATTAGGATCATTTTATAGATTTAGTAATCATTATTGGATGTCACCACACCACATTTCTATCAATTGTCTTCGGAACAATATATATTTTTTTATCAATTACATCCTTATTCTAGATCCTTAATAGATGTTTTATCCAATTATGGAAATATAAAAATTATTAAAGGTCAAATTGAATATTATCTTAAGATTAATCCAAATATATTTGTTTAGAATTGTGATGGTGGTCCCAAATTATATGAATTCACTATGTGTAAGTAAATTGACAAATAGATTTTAATATGGAGTCACTCAGGAAGAAGTTTGCTAAACATTAATTTTCAAGACATAATTAATCATCTCAAACCCCACTAGTGGAGGTGAAATATTATTATATGTCTAAAGGTGAAAATTCATATTAAGAATTCCAAGTAGGACTAAATTATACTAAAATCGTGAATTTCATTTATTATTATTAAAAGTTTGTACATTTACAATTACAGAATTCCAAAAATCAATATAGAATAGTTGATCCCCAATAAGTGATACTTTATTAGTTGAACAAAGAAAAACCTATCAATAATTACATGATGTACAGTTTAACCCTAGTAATTCACTACAGTAATATGAAAATTTTCAATTTCATATATTCCCACCCCATAGAGCTCGACCATACCCATCATAACTCTTATATTTTAAATAGTTTTGTCCCATAAAAAAATATTCCCATCCCAAAAAATCTAGTATCTTGCAAATTATTTCCATATTCCTTCACAAGGATAAAATATGGTAGAAAAAAATTAATATTAAAAACCAATGGGATAAATTCTTCAATGATGATAAATAGTTATGAATAATTTCAAAATCATTATTATAATTATTTCTTGGTAAACTACATCGTAACATTAAAACATGGTCTCATAAATAATCTAATGTTTTCATATTTATATGTTAGATAAATCTTCAATTAATATAGATATGTAAAGATTATTAATAGGATGATATGATGAAATAATAAGAATGTTTTTTAAGGAATATATTAAGAAGGGGTAAGATGCAAATTTGTATAAAATAATGAAAAACAAGGCATGATAGATTCCTCAATATAATTATGATGAATATAGGAATAAACATCAATTAATAAGTATTAATAATCTATAGAAGAAGATTTATATTATATAATATAACCATATAATATTGTTATTAGATTTTAATGGAGTATGATTAATGGGTATGTTTCTAATTACATCAAAAACATTATTTAATTTTTTATATAACTCAGCATCCAAAAACTATTAATGAATTCAATAAAAAAATTATTTTATAAAGTGAATTTTAAAAATTTATTCACTAAATATTATTGAAGTGTGTTTTTAATATCTTCCTTAATGATGTGTAATCATCCATAATTTATATATGAATATCCGAAAAGGTGAGGGACATATATAGTTTTTCATTTCCGTGAAGTGTTGGTTCAAATATGTTTCCAAAAGAACATTTTGATTGATTTATGATATGAAAAATGATGATGATGAGAAACATTTAGTGAAAATAATATATTTTTTTTAAAATATATATGAATCGTATTAAAAAATGAGTTAATAACATTCTATTACCCCAATGTAATTCATGACGATATAATATTATTAATTGGTAAATTAATTTTCCCACTAGATCACATGGCTATATAGCTGGATGATGGAGATGTGACACTCATATTTAAAAAAAAATCCTACCAAAAAAGATCAAAATAATTTATTTTAATTAATGGAGTGATATATTAAGAGTTTGTGAAGAGAAAAAATTAATTTATTTTGACTATAAAACAAATGTTGAGATAGATGGGGTTGATAAAAATGTTATTTTTTTGTACTGAGAAATAAAAATACATTAATGAGTTATCACTAAAACGACATGAAAACACATAGGAGAGAAAATGTCAAATATATGAGATGAGACAATGGATGATGAGGAGAGTAATCTAAAGAAAGATATATGTTAATGATTTATGTTTTCAAGTGGATATAACAACATGCATTGGAGTACAACATAGATATCATTATATTATGTTTTAATTTATAAACAATAGATATAAATCAAATACCATGTAACTATAGTCAAACAAAATTGAGATAAAATTATATACTTCATATTGTTACAAACATAGATCTAATGAAGCAGAAAGAAAAAAATATTTTTCTAAAAGAATAAAACCTTATGAGGCATTGACCATCATGGGAAAAAAGGAAAATATACCCATGGTGATCAGATAAAACATTTTATTTGTAAAAATAATATTAAATAAAACCCAAAAATATTGAATACTGACTCATCAATTAATTATATCATCAATAAGGATATAAGGAAATTAAAAATTATTTAATCAAATTTTCCTTTTTGGATAGTGAAATGGTAGCCCCATTAAACGTGTTACCAATAAATAGAGGCCCTAATATAGTGAAGAATATGGAGAATGAGTTAATACTGAAATGAAATATCAAAAGCTTTTGAGCATAGATTGACTACATAATATTAAATACATTGACTCATAAATATCATTTCTCTCATATATTCTGGGTCTAAATAGAGGAATTATTGTCCATTCATGAGTTTTATTTTCTTCATGATGGATATTCGATATATATAAAAATCTCAATGAATATATTTATACAATGTAATATAAAATTTAACAGTTTAATTGTACTATTTCCTATAATTAAATGTTTTTTGTAATTTTTATTTCATATTCCACATTTTAGAGGATCATGAATGAAAAGTTTTATGATATAGATTCTGATTTGGGGGGGGGGTTCAATGATAAATTTTCAATGTATGGGATATTTCTATAGAATACAATAAGATATTTTTATAGGTTAATGAAATGATATGGAAAATAATGCTTAGTTTTGAATTATGTAAAATTCCATTTTATGGTAAAAGGATGTAATATTTTTTGTTGTTAAATTTTAATGTGATATGTTCGTATAGAAAATACAATTATCAAAGATATTATTGAGTTTTTAATTGAAAATTGATTTTGGTGATTCAAAAAATTCATGGGAATGTTGGCTGTCACAAAATATTCATTAGTAAATTTCAACCTAATTTTTCTTGAACAAAAAAACTATTTGGTTAATGATATAAAATTTAAATTTAACAGTTATTATTTATAAGACTTTACTTAATTTAAGATAAATCATCTATCAACCTCGATAATTATTTCACTAGATTTTGGAGACAATCTGTTTATTAGTTGATTTTATAATTATTTTAGTATGGGTGTTTTTTATGTCTAATATTTGATCAAACTTTTTACCCATATATTATATACCAAACTCACTCAATGATTTACATTTGAATTACACTATTTTAGATATGAATTTTATCATTTTTTTATTGTACTTTGATATATTGATCACATTTCTTATACTCAAATTGTTTTATTATGTACACAGAAGATGTGTCTTAAATGAATATGTTGAAAAATAATGTTTACATGTCAAGGGTAATTGTATTTGATCTTACCACTACCCACATTTGATATAATCATAAAGAAAAATAATGGTTTGGAAAACATTGTTGTTGATCAGCAACCAAGATGGTGCCTACCAGTATTTCAAGAAGTAGAGTAGTTGACCAGTCTAGAATTGTTATCAATTAAAAATTTATTTATTGAGGAAATTAAATATAGGACATGGTACTTTTATATATATATATATATATATATCTATTTTATAATTTAATATTATATCAAAAAATCTCTTAAAAAATGAAATTACTTTCTAACTGATATAGAAATAAAGATTTGGGATAATCTATTTCTATATAGACATTACAGAGATGTCCATATAAAGTAATGATTTTTAAATATTGATGTACCAATAATTCAATAATTTTTCCCTCATATCTTATCGGATAAAATTAGTTACTAATCTCTATAGAATTTATTATCCATTTGTTGATTTATTATTTACATCACCATTTTAATTTGGAATATATACTTCATTATGATCGATAATAATGGATAAATAATATTGAAACTAGAAATGAGATGGTGGAAAATGAAATTTCTGATGTTGAAGAGATTAATTTGGTGGGTGTATATTTCATAAGAATATTCATTATTCCCCCTATTCTATGATGTGGGTATTTTTTTATAAAATAAGTGAATGTGGAAACTATAGTTCTCAAAATTTCCTATGTGGTAATGGTTTTAATTGAGGATTTTTTTATAATTTTAGAGTTCCCCAATAACTAATCTTTTTTTCAACCACTTCAAAGAATAAATATATAAGGTAATTCTTGGGAAGTAAAATTTTTGAACGAAATGAAAAACCGATTATCAATTATACTTTAGTGGAATATTTGAATTATCATACCAAAATAAAAATATATTTCTATAAAAGGTAGTTAAATTTATCCATGATGATTATATAATGGACCCTGATAATGTATTTTTAGTATATAGGATACTTCAAAAAATCCTAATTAGTACATCCCCACTAATAAATTATTATGGTCATCCCAATCATCATCCTGTATATCTTGAATATCAATCATATTATTCTTTTAAAATCAATATATGGATTTTTAACATTATTTAGAAGGGAAATTGATAAATGATAAATATTAAGAATAGAATTTATGAGATACTTATTATAATTTTAATATTAAAAAATAAATGAGAAAAAATTGGTATGAAAAACTCATAGCAGGGCAAACTATTTTCCTAGTATAAAAATAATCTTTTTTAACTCAAATTTTATGTTTTCTCCCTATAAACTATATTAACATTTGTTGGGACCCTTCACCAGATGTAGATTATTTTCACATATAGAAAAAAATAAATAGAAGAATAATGATATATTTAATGTTAATAGAAAATTGATGTATATTTATATAGAAAATTTCTTGAAAGGCACTCTGATGACAATGAGTTTTATTTAAATAATATAATGGTATTTATATATCCCAATTTTTAATAAAGAATCGATAAAAATTTCACCATTGTATATTCTCTAGTCATTATTCAATGTCCTTTTAGGGTAATCTTGTTGTTTTCTAGGATTGTAAAATATAGGAATCCAACCCATAAACCAAATAAAGATCATCAAGGCCAATACAGTCTCTCAATATATGATTTAATGCAACAAAAGTCATATGTATCATGAAATAAGGTGTTATATAAAGACACTAGTAAGGTTAGACCAGGTTAATGTCAAAAGGTGTGTACATAGAAAAATTATAATGGGATTGCGTAATGTGATTGTGTTAGAATGTTGGAATTTATATAGTTAATGTACATCATTCCATGTTTATTTTAATAAAAAACTCTATAGATATATCAATAAATGCATCTAACTCATCACACAATAACTTCTATGGATAAAAAAAGTTTTAATTTTAATATATTATTTTTTAATAGTCTAGGTGTTTATTTCCAATATTTTATAGATACAGTGGAATATATGTGAATGAATATTGAAAAAAAGCGTTTCACTATGAAGCTATTAGATGATCATGTAACTGATATAAAACATTAAGACATATCGAAGAGAAGTAGGTGTTTGTAGATGTGATATTGTTTACATAAAATTTTAGAAAGGATTATACACCATGCTTGAACAACAATTGGGGACTCACAAGTGATGGTGAGTAATCTTAGATCATTCTCTTTTCCATAATGATCTGTGGTCTAACTATAAAAATGATAACCCGTGACTCCATTTAATATGATTTCCATGGCTGTGAGGCCTAAAACATTCTGATTGGTGGTTGTTTTTTCACGCATTTGGAAAAATATTATTTTATTTTTGACCCATTCTATCCCCATTAAACATTTGGAAAAAAGTAGAGGATTTACATGAATATATTTCAATAAATGGATCCCCAAACGAATGTGGAGAAAAAGAAAAGAGTGTGAATTAAAATATTCATTCCCCATGAGGAGGTGGATACACCATGATACTAGTAACATGATTCATTATCGATAGAATCAAAATCTACATATAAATCACCCCCAACCAAATTTGAGGTTTGGATTCATTATTAAAGTGTACCCATCATATTCATTTTGTTAAACTTATGGGTTCTATTTACGGATAGGGGCATAAATTCCCTGATCTATTTCCAGATCTATTTTCTATATTCACCAATAATCCCATATTCCCTAGATATAATCCAACCATTATCCAACTCCTATCACTACTTATATAGTTACACCTCCATTATCCCATGTCAATATTTAATGAACATTATCATAGAAATTCTTATAATGGTGAAAAAATTGGTTGATATTACTGGCCCAATTGATGAATTGATACATATGTTTGAGTACCAAAAGGATACAAGTGATCCACTTTGTATAAAATGTAGGATCTTCTATTCATCGATCCAACTTCTAGAAAATTGGTTACTATTTGTATCATGGATTATCCCAGTTCACAGTTATCCATAAATTCTTGTCCCTAGAAGGATTTATGTGTTATCCTATAACAATCATTTCCCACTGACAATTGAACCTCTACCTCAATAAAGATCATTACAATGAATTTGTCTGTAGGCTATTTAAAATAATTTATTCCACTATGCAAGATCAAAAGTACTAAAATGGGGAGGGGACTAGTTAAAATATAGGTCATATTCTCAAAATTAAAAATCAATTTCTCCCATTACCAATTAAATTTATGTTCTATAAAATATTATGATGCATATTTTTCTATTTGTATTTTGATACCATTTTGATTTTTTATTTTATCACATAACAAAAAATATTTATAGAGATTTATTTTCCTTCTATCATCAATAATATTTCAATATTTTATTGAACCCCTTAACAATCAAATTGAAGGTGTCTTGTTGCATGAATTACTCAATTTTTCTTAAGCTAAATATATTCAACCATCCACCATAGTCAATATTCCAATGAGCATAACAATCCATCAATGAGTGTTTCTTTCCACATAATTTTTATGTTATAATCCATGTGTTATTTTAATATTTTTATACTGGTACCTTACTCTTAATGATTCGGTAATCTATTGTGTGTATATATATATATATTAAATTTATATATATTATAATTATTATATGTATATATATTATATTTATGATTATATTATATATATATATATTGCTTTTACCATTTTATATTTATTATATTTATGATGATATTATATATATATACATATTAAATACATGTTTATTAACATAAATTTATTAATATAAATAAATATTTAATATTATTAATAAATATAATTATAAACATATATTTTTAGATATATATATATATATATAAATATATAATAATATTTTAATAATTAAAATTAAATATAATTATAAATATGTTCATATTAATAAATATATATATATATATATAAATAAAAAAATAAAAAAATATTATTTAGTTATTTCTATTTAGTTACAATGATATATTTTTAATTATATTTAATATATTTATATTTGTTATATTAATTATTATATATGTATTATATATATATATTAAATAATATTTAAAAAATAATTTTTTTATATAAATATATATTTAATATTATTAATAATTATAATTATATATATATATATATATTCAGCTACATATATAAATATATAAATATATATTAACAATTAGAAATAAATATAATTATAAATATATATATATATAATTATAATTTTATAAATATATATATTATAATTAAAACTATTTAGTTATAGAGGTAGATTTGTAATTATATTTAATATATATATATATATATACATATATATATTTATACATATAAATTCATATTTATAAATATATATTTATAATTATATAAATTTATGATTATATTTTTATAAATTTATTTATAATTATGTATATATTTATAATTATATATTAATTATATTTGTGATTATATATTTATTATATTTATAATATAAATTTATAATATTCAATCTTATTATATTAATAACTATTACTAAAATTAATATATAATTATATATATAAATATTTATTTATATTTTTCATATATTTTTTATATTTATAAATATATTAGTAAATATTTATTATATTTTATATTTATATTTTATATATCTTATTCATAACATTTGTATATAAATTATATAATTATAAATATTTATTTATGGATATTGATTTTAAATTATAATCATTATATATATATATATATATATCTAAATTTCTAAAATTGTAAAAAATATTTAAAAAATTATATATTTATTTAGAAATATTTATTTATAATTAATTATATTATTTAAAAAATTATAAAATTATTTACAAATAAAAAATATTTATAACTATATAAAGTTACAATTGAATTGACACTCTAAGTTTCATCCCAAAGTGACACTTCAAATGGCACTAAGGCACCCCTTTCCCCAAATAATAAACACCATACCCCCTTAAATTTTAAAAATGATCTTCTGCCGAATTATCCCACACCTGCCACATCCCCATCCCATACTATTGTCGAACCCCCTTGTGTGGACCACCCCTATCTAGATAGCATCACTTATAGTCAGTCCTGCTAATACATCTAACCCCAAACCACTTATATGATTGGACCAAACCGAAATAGGGTGTCTCGGTGTCCTACTTGACCCCAAATGAGTCTGAATGGGTCCATCCCAACCTAGGATTGGTCATGGTGAGTCCTTCTCAACCTTTCTAGCTCTATCCTGGTTGCATTGGGCTTAAGAACACTAATTATATATATATATACATATGTTTCAAAATTATAATTATATTTACAAAATATGATTTTTAAAAAATGGAATTATTATAAAAGAAATATTTGTAGAATTAAATTAAAATTATGAAATATAATTAAATTAAATTGGGACTGAGATATTTTTATAACTAGAATTAAAATGGATTTAATTATGTTAGTAAAATTAAATGTCTTAACATAAAATTTATTGAAAATGTAATTTTTAATTTCTCTATTAATTGCGCATTGGCTGATCTTTAGGAAGGGTCGACCAATGTATGTCTCAAATTATTTTATTTAATTTTTCATTACCATTGAATGTAATGTTTATAATTAATTAATTAATTAATTAATTAGATACTTTGTGTATCATCTGTATTCATCATTATATCTACAATGACATGTATATCCAGATAAAATTTATTTGTCAACATTATGCATAATGGATATGCCATCAGGTATGTGATAATATTTTTGTACTATGTAATTGATAAACATTGAAATAGACCACATTGAGAAAAAATGATATTCAACATGGGATCGTGATACCTTGTACCAAGGTGCATGTAGAAATATGAGTTATGACCAAACATAGGTATTATACCCCTTAGGCCATGATTGATGGATTGAGTATAAATGGATCAACCAATATCAAATGGTCAAGATCAGTAACACAATTTATTTAATTTATGCATGTTTATTATTTTTAAAAATTCTCATGATTACATAATAACAGAAAATGAAAAAAAATTAAAAAAATGCATAGATTAAATTAATTTATAAGGGAATTATTTTTAGACATATTACATTGTCAGTTGTTAGTGTGATAATATAGAATGAGAATATCATATATAAAATGATATCATTCATCAAAAAATAATTCAAAAACCCTCAATGAAATATTAACTTTAAAATTACTTTCATCATTTTAATTTGAAGACAACCCAGTGTACGGGGTGACCGTTAGACCTAGTTGCGGGCGACTCATACTACTGAGGATTTTTTATGGGAGAAATGCTTTTACATAACCGACCATGGTAGAAAATAAGTATGAAAAACTCACTTGTGTTATCTTAATAATGAGTCATTGAAAAAAATAATTTATTTTATTTTTAAAAATGATAATTCACTCAATAGATAAAGGAGATATGAGTCAATGTGGTCGACTAGTCAAACACTAACTTTGGAAATTTCTAAGTAGTGGTGTAGCAATTTTTTGTAGACTATGATGAGTGGTTTAAATAATCTTTTCCACTAGAATACTCAATTGACTGAGTATTTCATGTCAAGTAGTTAGGGATATCAGGGTTCTATAAAATAGTGGAAGATATTTGATGATTATCTTAGTTGGAAATGTCTAATCAATAATCAAGAAAAAAGTACAAATCTATTAGATTTTTTTGGGGTAAAAAACGATGTGTAATACCACAAGTACACTTTGATTATTATTGGAAAATGTAATTTTCCCATCATATATAGATTTCCTAGAGTAGTACAATTTATTGTGAAAATTACTATGATAGGGGTAATATCAAGGTGTTGGAATACCCAATACCAATTATTCCACCTCATGAAGATAAGGTGTAAAAGATTCTTACTGTAGAAAAATTTGTCATGCATTTGATTTTTTACATCATAAATATATCATCAACGTTTGAACTAAGTTTAGAATAGAACATCATGTGATGGATGATTTCACATGTTGTCTTATCTTCAAGAATCTCTGAAGGAGAAAGTGAAGCGAGATATGGATGGGCTGATTATTACAATGGATACATGTAATTATGAAAGATGGATCATTATCCTTCAAGAAATTTCATTCTTATTACTTTATCATACTTTTACTCTAGTTTTTTTATTATAAAAAAATAGTAAAAACATAAATCACTTCATCACCTTTAGGGTATGGTTCCCCAAGTAAACATGATGCTAAAGAAGGATTAATATTTAGATCACATGGTGAAAATGTTTAAAGAATAGGTGAAAATACCAATGGAATGAGAAATTCAAAATGCAACATAGTGATATCTTTAAAATAAACAAGTTTGATCATTAAATAAGAGTTTATTTTCTTCTCATATCACGAAATATATTTATGAAATTTCATATGTTAAGAAATAAATTGAAGAATCAAGTATTCTCTTATTCTATAGGAATATTCATCGATTATATTTGTGGTTTTCAACATAATTCATGGATATTAAAAAAAATATGCCTATAACATATGTTTATTGAAATATATAAACCATGTAAGAATGAAACGTTACAATACGTAAGGCGAATTCTCAATGTAGAAGATAAATGGTGATTCCTAAGTCAATAGTAAGAACTACACAAATTATAATTTATATGTTCAATAATTACAGAATAAATTTTATTGAGTATATTGATAATATTTATATATTTTTATGGAAAAAATGTTACATTATTATACGATTGAATAAATGATGCTTGTGGTGTCTAATACCAGTTCAGTAAATCATGAATCAATGAAAATAATTAATGAATATAAAATGTGCAACTTAGTTATACCTAATTGTGGAAAGATAATTCTCAGTGAAACAAAACTATGTAATTTTAATGGATATAAATATTATGGTTTCAGAATTTATGGATTTAAATCCCTCTGTTATTATTGACAGATAAAGTTATTTAGTATTGGAAAAAGGTACCATTAGAAATAAAGGTGGGCCACAAATCTTATGCAATTATTTCATCTATAGAGCCTGAACTATTCTAAGGGTAATCTATAGGTAATTATTAATACATAATAACATTCCTTTAATATAATTAAGGAATAAAAATTTGATGTATGGTATATCCATGGTTAAAATATATAAGTTTCTTTGGCACTGTGTGCCAAAACATATCAAGTCCAAGAATACATTGATCCTGAAATGTAGAGTACGTTTGTTCTTAAACTCCCATTTCACTATTCAATTCAAAGACACAAGTTTTGTAAAAGCATGATCGATGATGAGTCTTAATTGTAAACATTGATCATTAAAATGTGTCATAGAGTAATTCATAAACCCAAATTTTCATAAATATTTTAGAGTCATGTTGAATTTATAAATAGAATCATTTTTTAAATTAATTTTTATTGCAGAAACCTTCATTTATATTTCAATATGTTCTTTGAAAATAGAGGAACTATCGAATAACCGTATCCCAACTATAATTAAAATGGATATCACATGAGATATAATAGGATATATTTCCATTGTTACCTAAGAATATGTGTTTGGATACAAAGAGATTGTTAGGATATTATCAAACTTTCATAAAAAACTCAATGTTCCTCTAATGTAATTTTCCTAATATTTTGGAAGGATATTATAGAAATTCCTAAGATATTAAATTTATAGTCATGTGATAGACTATATATTTCCATAAATGGGTGGACATCTCTATTAAAGATAGTGGTGTCAATATTGACATGGATTTAGTAAATTATGAAGATGGAAAAGTAGATTGTATAGAAACATGTTCCATAGGAGTTTGTGGAAACAGAATATTCCAGACACACATAATACATTGGAAGGATACAACCGAGATAATGATTTTACAGTCACTACATCTAGTGATAAATTTTTCATTGAGAATAAATGATTCTATATGTAAATAGTTAATGGAAGTACGACATGATTAACTAAATCATTTAGAAATCAATATTGGCCACCATGTATCAAAGTATTGGGGCCTTATTATTTTAAATATTGTGGTGGGTATTCAAGTGATATTATCACGAACCAACACATGCAACCTTGAACTGGTCACCCGAGATAGTCTGCGACATGGCCTGAATGGCATTCCTGAACCCCATGGGCTGGAAACCAATGTTGGGCATCCAAGTTGAATTGTCAGGAACAATTTGGCCCAAAAGAAAAATAAACAATAGAGAATAGATAGATTAATAAAACTCAATTATAGAAATGGAAAAGAAAAATAATATCGGACATACGTCCTTGTGACCTTCTATGTCACCACCCAACTCAAACCTAATACTGCTTCAACACTGAACAACTGAACCATGTACCATGAACCTGAACAGTAACTAAACCATAAACTGATTGAATATAATAAGTGTGAGCATCAAGATTTTCAGTAGGGGTGTAAAAATAAACCAAAAAATCTAACGTCTCCTTTCCCGAAACAATCCATTAATACAATTTTGAAATACTTTTATAATAGTAGGTTTTCCATATTTTACTAAATCAATATCATATTCCCATTTTAAAAACCTAACGTACAACACATTTCATTCTTAAAATACTTACAAATTTTTCAAACAAAATTCTAACAAGGAAAACAAGGAAATTCTATAAGAAAGAGTTGATGATATAAGCTGGAAAAACATGTATAGCTTAAATTAAACAAGAAAATCAAAGGAAAACCAAGGGTGATCCTAAATATCCCTAGAAAACCCCTAGACATACTTGGTTCAGAACTACCTGTTAGTTTATGGTGAAACATCTATGTCTATAACCAACTGGCCACCCTCATAGCAATAGAAACTAGAAGCACTCTCCATCTCGCCTATACACCTTCTAGTGGGTACCAAACCGTCTAATTAGGATTGATAAGAAAACATCACTCAATCAACTCTAACATTCCCAAGAACCCATGATGGTTATAATAATACATTGTATATAAGAAGGCCCTCACACACATAACTCATCTCACCACAATTTCCATCCCCAAACACACACGCTTCCTAAACATTCACCTATAAAGGGTTACACTAGATAGGAGCGCCTCACATACATGTTCAATCATTAACATTAAAAAAAGTTTTCGAAAATCTGTCACATCATGTTCATATCGAATCCATTTTATAAAAATACTTAAAACTCCAATCGGACAAACAAAAAACTTCCAAAAACAACCCATATTAAAAGTTAACACATGTTCAGCCATGATTTAGAAAAGCCAAATGAAATTTGAAGTTCTAAACATGCAAACACAAAAACATCAGAACGAAACAATGGTTCTTTACCCTTTTTTTAAAATTACATCAAAACATGATCTCAAGCCAAGAATACCAAATCCTAGAGGAATGCGTTTAAAACCACTTCTTGGAAAACACACAAAAGAACTAACATCCTATGGGATTCGAGAACCATTTTTTAAAATTAAAAACAACCACTCCCTTTATTTGAAATAACACCATTCCTCATAATTGAAACATCAATCCCTTTTCAAAATATTTTAATACAACCACAATTCCATAACAACCAATGTGAACACACTAAAATTCCTCTTTTGAAAGAAAACACACACCAAATCCCTATCCAAATTAGTTTCAAAACTTCCACACAATTTGATAAACCGACTTCACAATTTATAAAATGCTATCAAGACACCACTATTTTGAAAATACTTATATGAACATAAAAAAAATTTCTAAACAATTTCAATAAGCAGAAAAAACAACGACTAAATAATATGGATGAGCAAACCACACAATTTGTTTACAATCATATAACCTGGAAAAATAAGTTACCCAAATCTAGAAAACCCCATAAGTACATATAAATTTAACTACATAAAATATTTCAAAACTATTTCTAATAGAACCAATAAATTTGAAAACACTAAAAAATATTAAATAATTTCATTTAAAGAATGAAAAACAAGTCAAATATTTAACTAAAATCAATCAACCATTAAATAGATTTATTTGAAAATGAAAACATGGGTTCACTGACCTCAATGTTGTGCACGAACATGACTGAACTTCAATAGATTGGAGAGTGATACTTCGCAGACCAAACACACACCTTAAACTACAATAACAACACATAAATTATACCATTTCTATTAGGGTTAGTCCAATGATGGTGGAAAACCCCAATAATTGATGATGAAATTTATCAGAGGGAGGGATTGACTGGTGCGGAGAGGCCGACGCAAGGAGGAGTCACCGTTGCTAGAGCACGGATGTCCGAAGATGCTGCTGGACAGAAAAATAAGGTGGCTTGTTCAGTTTCACAGTGTAAAGGAGGTAGAGGCAGGGGTCATGGCTATTGCCAGAGTGGTTGTGGTGAGGTCAGCCGGAGCTAGCTGGCTGTGAGAGGGGGAGTCGACTGGATTCGAGGGATGCCAGACCATCGAGGGTTGGGGTGTAGAGGACCGGAGCGGTGTGACCGGGTGTCGAGGGAACTGGCGGCCATGATACACAATAAGGTGAGGTAAAGTGGGTGGAGGGAGGCACGATGGTGCAAGGAGGTTGGCCGGATGTGCGACACATGTGGGAGGAGGTAGTTGGGAGGCATGGTGCACCGACAAAAAAAATGAGGGGGGGGGGGCTTGTTTGCAAATGGGGAAGGGGGGGAGTGGGATTAGGTTAGATTTTTTTCTTTTTGTTTAATTATAATAATTATTATAATAATACCAGAAATAATAAAAATAACATTATTAAAGATAATAATAATAAAAGTTATAATAACAACTGCAAAAACAACAGCAACAACATCAATAATAATAATAGAAATAGATATAATAATGATAATAAAACCTCTATAATAACAATATTAATAATTTTATAATAATAATAATAATATTACGGTTTAAAAATTTAACTCACTTTATTTACTATAATCGTTGGGTGTTGGCATTACACATGGGTTGACCGTACACCTACCGCCCACCGTGCGGTGACTGCACACTGGTCCAAAACCTAGTAAAGACATTAAACACAAATACTTTTAAGTTGGGAGCCAGCACATACCTTGGCGCGAGGACCCAGAACCAAGAAATAATAAAATAAAAATTAATTAAAACTCAGTGTGTGATAGATATTTTACATTGGTGGTACAATCATGGTACCAATAAGGCTTTATTTGTAATACTAAGTAGATATGTTAAATCCATTAGGATTTTACATGTCATAGAAACTATGTATGATCAAAATATTGAGCAATAGAGATTAAGACCACCACTCTTGGAAGGCATCTATATGAAGAATCCAAAGAGGGTTGGGGACATCATAGAATTATAATAAGGGGTGAATTTTACTAAAATCATGGTTTGGATATAATTAAGCAATATAATCAAAGAATATTCCTTAATAATGAATTTTTTACCATTTTTCTACAAGTGGTTAGTGGGAGTGTAACTTTTTCCAACATACTATATGTTTGAAAATTTATGGAAAAAATTAATGGTCTCACTGTTAGTAATCTACAAAATGTATATAACTTTTTATATATATTATTAAAGTAGATAAATATGTTTTAGGGATGAATATAAAATAATATATATCTCATGGGTTTCTTAGAAAAAGTAAAAAGGTATACATAATTTTGAAGGTTTTGAAAAATACTAGATAGAATAATTCGATGAAGAATTATTACACATAAATCTCCTCATGACAACATGTATCATGAATGTAATGAGATTAATGAGTTAAGTAGAAAACGTATAATTATATAAAGGATCAATAATATTTTCCATGTTGTGTAATACATATGATATTGAAACATACACTTTATGGTAGGGAAAGTTTAGTTGTATCCAAGAAAAATTCATGAAATGAAATTTTTACTATACAGTTGTACTTGAGAAAGTACAAGATGTATGTACCTAGTACATGGAGAGAAAAAGAGACTAGTATTGAAGGGAAAAAACTATTCTTTCGTGGATAAATATGACCTAATATTGAATTTAGGTTCAGGTAATTGGAAAATTATGATCATTTAAGTTAGTGATATCCATAACTATAAGTACCGGGTGAATTGTTACATTAGATAAAGCTAAAGAAGCAGTATATAAAATGGAATAATTTTCTCTTGTTCTTGGTAATAAACCCATAATTTAAGGTATTATCAATAAGATAATTATATTACTGTTATATTCAACTATTTCATGTTTTGATGGTGAATAAATAGAATATACTCAGGGATATCATCTCTTTAGGTGTATTACTCAAAGAGGTGATTTAAAATATATATGAATAGCCACATAGAGAATATATGGTAGGTCTAATGACTAAATCCACATGATAATGAAAACATGATCTTATAATGTTATTTCTAACAAGGTTAATTAGCTAGTTAGAACATGGAAAGTGGTAATATTTTAATAGAAGGTTCTCTAGAGACAACATAAACTGTAATTTTCAATTACCATATCATGTATACAATAGGTTATGTATGACTTACTCTTACCCTAGAAGCATTGATACTTCTATATACACTATTTGAATGGATATTCCAATAGATTATTTTTTATATAAAAGGGTTATATCAGTTCCCAGTATATAAAGAGAATGTCGAGATACTCTGATATTAATCATTAACATAAGTACTATGGTGTATATATATCATTATAACTAGACAGAAGAAGATTTTTGGATATCAGGTGTTGAACATTATACTAATTGATGCTTATTCTCATTAGGATTTCACAAAGAGAACTCATGTAGATAAGTTTATGTGGACTGGTACACCAATTGGAACACCACATGTTTTGGGGGTCACTGGTAGCTCATATCTGTGAACACCTATAATGGTCATATAAATTGATATTATTATTATGGAATAAAATTTTATCGCATACTACGATAATGGAAAAACCTATAGTAATGAATTCATAAAATTGTATCTTGTGTTGGGTATGCAAATAGTAGTATGAAATTGATTGAATAATGAATAAAGAATTTGTGGATTCTGATATGACGAGAAATCTCATTCTCAGTTCATCAGTATTAGAGAACCATTACTAAATCCCTAGCCATAGTAGAAGAAGTTATGTCATTCCAGTAAGATCATCGAAGAATAACTCAATAAAGGATGATGAAACAATGTTTACCTCCATATTTATTGAATATAAAGAGACAATGACATTATATTACATGGAATGTGTTTATAGGAAGGCTGTTGTTGCTATGAAAATTACTTTTCACATTAGGGTCCTTAATGGTATTTTATAATCTGATCCTGATATGTGAATAATTTTAATTTCTATCAAGATAAGGGCCTATAGGGTCACAAATAATAGCATATTCTAATGTATTCCATATTATTAAGAATATGTGTTTATGAAATGGTGGGACCCACCACATTATCCATGATAGGTCTGAGGATATATGATCTACATGGAATAAATAAATTCAAATTATTTTAGTTTAGAATAATTATAAATGAATTTAATTATTAAAAATATTGATAATAATTAATTTAAATACATGTAAAATATTATATAAATGAATTTTTTTTTCTAGATTCAATAATAGTTTTTATATTTGGGATTCTTGAGTCATGTTAATGAATCACTTTTATTGTATGTTATATTTATTATATAATAGATATGTGAGAAAATATATATGATATTTATGATTCAATAATTTATTCATAAGATGTCATTAATTTCATTTGTAGTGTGTAATAAATGTTTGTGGTTAGGGATCATTTTCTGTGTAATACTATAAATCACTATATAATGAGGAAGAGGCCTAAGTGGTTGAGACTTTTCTTTACTCATTTCTATTTAATCTATCTCCTCTACAACATCTTTGAGAGAGAAACTCTTGATCCTAGAAACCAGAATAAGATATCCTTCATAAATCCTATGAACATCGATGTAGTGGTCACCAGGATGTCAAATAAATTATTAGAACTATGTGTTAGTACCAAGAATTCAATGATATATTATCCAATAGATATTATAATCATTCATGTAAGTTATATAAGTGTTTGAATTTATATCCTTCTAGAAATGATCTTTGGTGGTGAACAGATGTGGATCATCGATTTAAATCATTTGTGGATATTCTAGTTTTAAATATTCTTTTTAAAATCAATAATGTGGGATCCTTAGGCCTATATTGGGACAACACTTGAAAATAAATTATTTGCTAATGTTTTTAGCAGTGAAAATTATTAAATACCCTACCCACCAGCTTCCACTGCGTTCTCTCGTACCTTTAATATGCTTAGGATTAATCAAATTTCCTTTATTAACCATCATGAAGGATTTTAATAGATGATGACAATGAATGAACTAGGATAAACATAATGTGTATTAGATTCAAAATAAGGGTTAATAATTTATACATACTATAAATGGTTATTTGAGTTTATAAATATGGTTATGGTTTTTCACACAAGGATTTTTGGTTTTAGTATATGGCTAGAATGTGAGGTAATCATAATAACATTAAATATTATAGATAATGTGGTGATTATGAGAATCCAAATGTTATGATGAATATTGTGAATGTTATTTTTTATATACAAAATCAATTATCATTATATATGATTAACAAACTACACCTTTACCAACTATCAGACTCACCAAAGAAGTGAATGATGGAGTCCACTAAGAGCTCGAGTGGTGGAGACCACATGAGAAAGAAATATTTATTTCCTTTATGTCATAAATGTTGCATGTGACACCCATTAGAAAGTCTCAAAAGAATAATAAAATATTGAATGTATGGAAAAGGAGGGAATAAAGAAATAAATTACTAAGAAAACACAAGTTTTTTAATGGGGAGAAATAAATTTCATCCTTGAGATTGATTTATAGTTTGTTTTCATAAATGTAGGGAACCTGGAAAGTATTTGAGTCAAAATCCACTTTTAAAGGTTAACACAGAGACCAAGGAATGACCTATGTTGATATAAAAGGGTTGAATTATTTTTATATTGTAATTAAATAAATATATAGTAGAATTTATTTTACTAATGGTATTTTGGTTATAAGAATCATGAAACATCAAATGATTGTGATAATTTTGGAAGTGTATATGTATTCATCTAATATTTATTTTTGAATTATGGATACCATTATTAGTTTATGAGTTTAAGGTTCATTTTAATATCTATGGATTAAAAACCTAGTTTTTAGGTTTTATATGAGGATATTTTATCATGATTAATGTTATTTTGGGATATATTTATGGATATTCCGCCCATTGGTTTAGTATATGTTTTAGTAAAATTGTTATTCAAGGATGAATTCATTCAAATTTTGAGTATATATGATTTTGGGTATTTGTAAACATTATGTTTTATATTATATTTGATATTTTGGAAATTATTGGTAATTAGAAATTTATAATTTTATAGGACTTATATTGATATGGCTATTTAAAAAGGACATCAAGAAAGCTAGGTGGAAACTTGTCGCATTTGGCAAAGATATAGTGCTTTAACCCACAACCAAAAGATGTCAAGGGTTTATCACCTACCCCCTTCCTAAATTATGTATTGGTTAATATTACATTGTATTTACTTAAATTATTTGACGAATATAATCTTATGTAAAGAATTAGGATTATTTTTTTGTATTAATGTTGAGGTTTTAGTTGTTAATATATTATATTAGATAACTTGTTCTAACAATTTTTGTTTTGGTAAATAGTTGGAGACACAAAAAAATAAATGTTCATTAATTTCTGTATGTTTTTTTATTGATTCATGCATAAAAAATTCATATATGATATTCATTCCCTGGAGTAAGAGGTGAAGTAGAAATTGATCAAAGTACAAGAAAAGGATGAAGTGGTGCTTACGAAAATAAAAAGAAATCAAGTAAGTATATTTTTGGACCACCTTATATTAATATTAAAAAAACCACTAATTTTTTTGAAATGGATCATGATAAAAATAAATCCTTTTTTATTCATGTCAAAAAAAATAAATTTTCATTTAACTCATCACAGATTTATGGTTTTGTGGTCATTGAATTTTTCTTAATCATTCACATTATTATGATCATTGATAACTATTTATCTCTATAATAATTTATTAATTTCTTACATATTTTCACTTCATAATAATGTTATCCTAATTTTAAAACTAGCAATAAGATATTCCATAAGGACTTCATATTTACTTTTACCCCTTTTAAGAGGATGTTTCATTCATCATTTTCATTGATGTGGCTTTCAAAAAATGTATTCTCAAATATCAAACCCTTGATTTTTGAGTGACTGCACAAATTGTTGGGATATAATTTATTAGGGGGGGGGGGAAGAATATAACATCCCTACCATTAAAAATAAGAACATTGTTTTCAATATAATATACAACATGAAAAACTGAGTATAAACAACCTAAATTTTTTTTATTTAAATATGACCATTTCAAACTTTCCATCTCATTGGAAGGTATTAATAGGATTAATTAAATTAGTAAATAAATATAGGTCCTAATCAATAAAAATTTATTGATACATTTTTTATAAATAATGACAATTTTTTTTAGAAAATTTATTTTATGGTTAAAATATTTTTTTCCTCAAAAATTATTTTCCTCAGAATTTTATGTTTGAGAATTATAATTATTTGTATACACATTTAAAAATTATATTATATAAAAATAATATAATTTTTTGAAATTGGAATATCATAAAAATTTACTCTTATAGGAGCACGTGTAGACCCAAGATAAGATGGAATCTTGATTAAAGGATCTCATAATGGACCACTCGGAAATGGAGGTAACTTCCAATGAATGGTGTATATAAAAGGTTAAAATCTCTAAGTATTTTAATTTTTTCAGGAAGGAAAAAGATATATCTTATAAGGTTTGAATTCTCTGAATTATATACTCTTTGTTTCCCAAATTTTCCATAAAAGAGCTCCTGAAATAATGTTTTCTATTTGGTATGTCAATGTAAAAAAATATTTATATTTTAAACAATTAATAAAACATGAATCATCATTATATCCAATTAATGTATAAGAATATTTTTAGGCTTAAAACACATTTTTCTAAAAACTATTTTTAAATTCATAATTTTTATCCATTTTAATTAATTGAAAATAACAAGCAATAAGGAGTTACATAAATGAATCTTTTAGGTTATATATATAACTATAATAAATTAAATCTATATAGTAATGATCAGTATTCATAGAGTTAATGTAAGATCAACTTATTCTTGAAAAATGTATTTATTGAAAAACCACAATTTGAAATGATTTTTTTGTTTATTTTAAAATAATATTCTAAAAATTCTATGCATTAAATTTAATAAAATCTGTTAAATATTTATAATCATGATAGTATATATATTTATTATAAGTTCAACATTTTTTTACTAATATTATTATTAATTAAAGAACAATTTATTTACTACAAATAGGGTTAAAATGGGGTTTTGTGTATTACATGTGCATATGTTAAATATAATTTTTACATAAACATAATATTTTAATTTAATTAATTGGATATAATATTAATAAAAACGGGTCTAAATTATCTGACATGGATGATTTAATTTTAATCATGAAGGATAAATTACTTAGGCTAAAAAAACTATTTACCATAGTGAAAAATATATGATAAAAGTACATAGACATAAGGGATAAGGGTATAATATGTTTAAATTATGTGTCTTTTTTTAGTGGAGGGGTTTATAGAACTTAAACTCAATACATTCCATTATTTATTAAGTTTTGGGGAACTTTCGGAAAGATTAACATGCCATTAATTAATTTTTGTATTTACGAAAATACCACACCTCTTTAATTATAAAAGGGAACTCACTCCCCGAATTAATTCACACAACCCAAGAAATTTGGATCAACAAAACCATGAAAAAAGACTCTCTAAAACATCATTATGCACATTTTATAGTATATGGTCTTTCTAAAAGAATGCCCCTAGGGTCCTTATAAAGAGATCCAAATGATGTTTCTCAAAAAGGATGTAATAATCTTAATTAAGAACTTTTTTCATTCTTATTTTATAACTAAATATTATGTATTAACACATAAAATATAATAAAACACATATATAATATATACTTATATTTTATTATGATCATGGAATAGTATTTTTCCATTTATTTCAAAATCAAATTGGGAATAAAATCATTTCTTGTTTGTACATCAGATTACCGCATCACGAACTGAGGTAATTTTTGTTCAATCACAGACTCATATTAACAGTAATAATGATAAAAATTATGAATATATATGATACATATGAAATTATATAAATTATATAAGTTAAATATATCATCATCATTCTTAATATATCACCCATTAATAGAATTATATCGTCGTTCATGCATATCTATGACCTACCTTCTCCTTGTAGCCATGCAATTAATTTTCCATGTCATACACTAAAAATGGTTATAAAAATATATCTAATTATTAAATATGATATTTATAACAATAATATAATTCTATATATTATTTATCTATATCCTATATAGATGAACTAGAACATCCATAAAAAATCCTGTATGAGAAAATCGAACAGTCAACACCTGAAACAATTATAACAATGAAATATTATTAATAAAAAATTGATAATATGTCATAATAATATCATATATGATATAAACAATTTGAATATCTTGCTTTTATAAAACTATTACATGTTTAAAACCATTATACACGAGGTTATAACATATTCAACTAAAGTTAAATCTGACATAAGAGAATTCATAACAATTTCCTTTTAATGTTATGAACCTTTTTGTTTTATATGGTGTATATATTAACCATTTTACCTGATATATCATGAATTCTTAATAATTAATGTTATTTATTTTTTAATTTGAATTATTTCATCCAAGGGATTTTATTTGAATTTTAAAAAATGGTAATTAATTTAATAATTCAATTGATTTTCATTATGTTATATTACCTTTTATCTATAATTTATTTTAAAATATTTTGTGTTTAATTTAATTTCATTATTTTTTATTTTATTTCCACGTATTTATATCAATAAAAATTTAATACCTATAATCAATCAATTGATTATTTCACTATTCAATGGTATGAAAATTATAATGGATTTAATATCAAATGCCAATCTAGAGAGATATATTTGATATTATACACCAATTAATTTTTATGAGGTTTATCTAATTCCGATTTGATATTTTATATTATTAATCAAGTAATATTAATTATATTTATTTAATTCACGGGGGTTATGATTCAAAGAAATTTAAATAGGTAAGGGTTTATTCTTCAATCTCATTTTAATCCAGATTGTTTATATTTGAATTTTCATTAAAGGAGATTATTTGATCATTGTATAATAAAACCCATTAAATTTATTCTCCAATATTTTTTCATGAATTATGAATGTTATATATTGTACACTGAGTATTCTAGTATATAACCGTACTTTATTATTTTCATGGTTATAATGTTTAAGGGTGATGGATGGTAGAGTTGGGATAACTTTTGAAGAAGTTTTAATGAAAAATTGAAGCCACTCAGTCGACACACAGTTTATCTAACCGTGTGACCAAACCATGGATATTTTTCCTCTTGAGGAAGTGGATCTCACATGGTTGGAGGATGTTTAGAGAGACTGTGGGAATGGCAGCCATCTTGGTGTAAGCCCCTAGCTTTTCTTGTAGGAGGTAGCACCCCTGCTCCTCCTCACTTCATCAGTGCCAAGGCCAGTGAAGGGAATGATAGGGAATGGGGATCCTCATTTATTCAATCGCAAATCCCTCTCCCACTGCACTTTGTCACCCTCGGGCCTCCATCTTGGAGTAAGTACCGACACCATGGGTCTCTCAACGCATAAGCCCCTACTCATTTCCCATGGAAACACCCTTCGCGACGTGATCATTAGGTCTCTTCTGTCTATTGTTTCTCACAATGATCATGACTCCCGTGAGATTAGAGTAAGCACCGACCATGACACACCATGGGCCATCTCAGAGAAAAAGCCCCAAATACCCCCGTCCCGCATGATGTTAAACTGTACACCAGAACTATGGAAACATTGATTCATGCAAATGAATGGTATGTAGGAAGCCTCCACAAGGTTCAAGCACCTACACATTGGGCCACCTCAGAGCGTAAGCCCCAACCATCCCGAACTACAGATACTTTGATCCATGTCAAGGCATGGTACGTAGGAAACCTCCACAAGGATAAAGCCCCATCACCTTGGGCTGCCACAGGGTGTAAGCCCCAACAATCTCGAACTACGGGGACATTGATCCATGATAAGGCATGGTACGTAGGAAGCCTCCACGTGGTTCAAGCCCCACAACCTTGGGCCGCCCTAGTGCATAAGACCCAACCATCCCTAACTACGGGGACTTTGATCTATGCTAAGGCATGGTAGGTAGGAAGCCTCCACGAGGTTCAAGCCCCACCACCTTGGGCCGCCTCAGAGCGTAAGCCCCAACCATCTCGAACTACGTGGAATTTGATCCATGCTAAGGCATGGTAGGTAGGAAGCCTCCACGAGGTTCAAGCCCAACCACCTTGGGCCGCCTCAGAGCATAAGCCCCCACTAACCCAAAATATGGGGACTTTGATCTATTCTAAGTCCTGGTACGTAGGAAACCTCCATGAGGATCAATCCCCACCACCTTGGGCCGCCTCTGAGCGTAAGCCCCAACCATCCTGAACTATAGGGACTTTGATCCATGCTAAGGCATGATACGTAGGATGCCTCTACGAGGTTCAAGCCCCATCACCCAGTCGTTCCGAACCCATTCATGTCAATTCACCAACACCAGGGGCCACCTCAGAGTGTAATCCCTATAACCATCCAGCATGTTGTCCAACTAAATTTACCTGAACTACATGGAATTTTATTCCCTGCCACGTGGATACATAAGAAGCCTCCATGGGGTTCAAGAGAAACACCCATGTCTCATCATGATATCTTTCTCAAGCCCACGTGTCTTGAGGAAGCTCATGCCTTAACCCGAAGGTTCCACTTCTTATAGGTCGCATCCATGCGTCCATTCTCATGGGTCGCCTCCTCTGGTGTCCCATCATTCCTCCAAACTACACGGACTTTGATTCCCTACCATGGGGATACGTAGGAAGTCTCTTCGAGACTCAAGACCAAATCCATCATCCATCCTGATTCTTACCCAAGACACCACATCCATGTGGGATCATGCCAGTTCATTCCCCATTTCCCTCCATGACATTCAGGAAGCCGCCCTCAAGCCAGCTCCCACATCGTTGTTCCCTCCAGTGGGTTCTTCAGTCTGATCCACTTTATCTAGTGTTCTGATCAGTCTGATCCATCTCTGCAAGACGTTAAACTTGCGGCATACACTGTGTTAAACATGGGAAGCTGAGGAAACCCTCAGATACATGCATATGACAAAGGATTGTCCATGTTCCATGTGGGACGCCTCGGGATTCCGCACCCTTGAGAAGCCCTATAATAAGGGACAGAAGAAAAACATGCCAATCCCTATCGTCAAGACAAGCCAGTGATGCCCAATGTGACTACTCTCCCAATAGAAGGTTTCTTCCCTGACTGGAACCTTAAGAAGGTCTTGACAGAAGCAACATAATTAACTGGTTTCCATGAAGATATGTCGCCATGTAGAGCTTCACAAACTACATCTTAAATCTTTGAGGGAGACTCGGACTATGTGACGAGTTCCGAGGAGAAATACATGGAAAGAAAAACCGACATCCCATTATCCAATTTCGATCAAGGAGAAAACATCCCTGAATAAAGAGAAGATGCTTCCCACCTTTGTAATGTTGGAATGCAGGGTAACAGCAGTGCGTCCTCAGCGTGACAGATGCGCACGCCCCAACAAAATCATCGATAAAAGAAAATGGTGAACCCGATGTAAAACTCCTCTCCTCAGCATGGAGGCTAGTATCATTCGGGGAATCAGTAGATAAGCATGTCATATGGCCTCATTATCTTGTACAAGGTCCCACCAAACAACATCATGTGAAACTCACTAGAAGTTGGAAAAATCATGACATTGGGTATTCCATTTTGTGATGTTGTCAGCATGGATCCCTCTTATGGACCACGAAAGATGGAATGGTGTTGGGGCACTGGTTTTCGATTTATTTTACTATTAGTATTAATGAGTTCATCTCCCTTCTCTCAGGAGTCATGTCGTAGCATCCGGAGCATGACCACCTGCCCACCGGCACAGGGGCAGGGGAAATATCGACCTGGTTACCCCATGTGGTTCTACCTCTTCCACGATGGCCTCAACCGCCATGACATCTGGGATCACATGCCCCCTCTACCCATTAGAGATTATATAGAGAAGGGTAATTAATGACCTTGTAAGCATGTACAAGGAGGAAGGGGTCATCCCCCCCCAGAGATATAGCCCGATTGGATCTCGAGTCAACTGCGCCTCACCATCAAGGATACCCACTAGGGCCGCACAGTGAGCCACTACTCCCCACCCCAAAATTAAATTGTTTCAAGAGCTTGTCCCCGGAACGACTTGACCTCTCCCTTCCCTACGCTGACGAGGTAGGGGATACACGTGTCGGCCCGATTGGAGCCCCACTTCAAGGGCTCCTAGTGAGGGCCCCCACCCTGCCACGTCAACACTGCCTTCTAATTCCCTGAGCCAAGAAGCTGGTAAGCCACGCACCTGCACCACTGGCTCTAGTTCATCTGACCCTGTGCCAGTGCCAGGTACAAATGGAAGAGGACGTTCGTCGTGGGGCATCAACATCAGTGAATACTATGGCCCGAGACACTGTTGACTTATATCACTAACTCTCAGCATACGTTGAGAAGGGGAAGTTGTACTCTAGACCCGGATCGAGGCCCCAACAGCCCCACGGGTAGGTTTGGTTGACTCTCCCAGTCGCTGCCATAGGCGATGGCTGCTGCGGACCAATCCATCGCAATTCCACCTATTTTGAAGGCATACTCCGTGCCACTATTATGGAAGGTGTGAGCCCTCCCTACCTCCAACCGCGGCTTGGAGATCTTCCTGCCGCCACCTTCAGCCCATGTAAGGGTCTTCCCCATTACGGCAACACTCTGTGTGGGGTTCTCTCCTATGCCCACTACACTAGGTATGGGGTCACTCCACATGTCGCAGACTAGCGGTAAGGAAACATTAAATGTCCGGTCACTCACCAACATAGAATTCATCCCATGTACCTGTTCCAATAGGTGAAGTTCCTCCTCACCCTAGAATTTGGGGAGGTGGAGTCCAACCCCACTTCACCAATGCCCAACATGGAGGTCCTCCCCGTGTCCCTTTCCACATTTTTCCCGGTGCTCCCCGCAACCTGGCTTTGTTGAGTGGAAACCCTCTCAGCCCCAGGAGCAGTACTGCCAGAGGACCCCATGTCGGAAATCAGACCTGTCCCGAGAATCCACCTAGGGGAAGGAAGGCAGGTCACCACCGCCGTAAGAGAAATTTTGGGGAAGGCCAGACATAAATCAGACTAGTCCACTTCTTGGACCCCTAAGTAGAGTACGACTTAGTGCTGGAAACTCTACTCAGCCCTCTGAGTAATGGACCAGGGTAGGAACGAGGTACAACAGCCTCGTAATCCCAGAATGCGAGATCCATATAATCCATGCCTCCCTTAGAAGTTATATCTTGGAGGATGAGAACTTGGCATGTCTATAGGGACAGACCGCAAAATTGCTACAGGCATCTCCAGAAGCACCCTATGCCTTGGATAGAGACTACAGAGAGCTATTTTGGGGGTCAATGGAAAGCGAGCTACTGTATAACCCACCATGGACAGATGCTGATGCTGCGTTAGGAGCCCGGGTCATCGGTTCATTCTATCGCGATATAGCAGCCGGGTCGCTGCCACCTTTAGAGGTCATCCCAAGATTTGGCGGCCAATCAGTCCGCTCGTCATATTCTCCGCCAACCAGCCCACAGGCCCAGTGGCCTACCTAAGCGCCGCTACCAGTTCCTCAGCCACCCCAAGTTGATGAGGGGGGCAATAAAGGCCAGCCCCTGAGTCTTTTATGAGGCGTTTCGGGACCATCCTCACAGAAGGCCACTTCCCCGAGAAGTTTTGGCCGGTCGTAGGGTTGAATTTTGGTACGCCGGAATCGCTCACCCAGGAGAAGTTTGAATGTTTCCATCGGACCCTCTGGGTGACTCACCTCCATCTTCACCACCGGTGAGTGACTTATCTCAGCAGGCAAGTGTACATCAAAGTCATCGGTGAACAATTTTGTCTGGTTCACCTTGCCACGCTCCCCACGGTCCAGCACCCTGAGTCACCTGACCAGCATAGGGTCCTCGAACAACAATGCATTTAGTGTTTAAAAGTACTAGGAAAAGTTATTGCAGAGGCTACCTCCCACACACATGTTAGTGGCTTGGGGTAGTACGCTTCCCTCCTCTTCATTGAGATTCGCCGGCAGCCTGACTCGCTTGGAGATAGTGAGGACATGCCCACAAGAAGAGTGGCGGTCAACATGATTGATCTGGTAGGAGAAGAGAATGAGCTGGGAATTCATGATGGTGACATCCCCCCTGAGGACGTGCAACCAATAGACCCATCAGGGAGGATTACTCTCAAGTAGAGGAAACTCCTAGGTCTCCCTCCACCCACCGAGGAATTGGTACTGAGTCGGAATGTCAACAAGGGAAAAGAGCATGTTGGAGCTGTCAAGCTCTCCGACCCATCATCCTTAGTGAAAAAGATGAAATAGGACACCGAGAATGAAACACTACACCAACATCTTGCTGAGTAGAAGAGGTCGGCCGATGAACTTCTGTATGAACACATTGTAGAGCAGCGACCCAACTACGGTGATCCTAGGCCAGGGTAGCTATGCCAGGAACAACTACCCCTCGGCGAGATTCTCCCAGGTAACCCTGATCATGCCGTATTCACTAATAGAGTGGAAGTCGTAGCTCAAAACAAGAGAGAGAGATATTTCTTTCTGAACCCTCCCGAATGGTGTGGTAATCCATGGAACCCTGTTCGGGCTCCTCAGGCCGCCCCAAGGGTCACTCCACCAAACGCTCCATGAGCTGATGAGCTTGTCTACCACATTTAAGAGACCAAAAATGTGATTTTGGTTAGGGATACTCGTGAAGACAGGGACCCATGACCAGACGACCCGATGGCGGCTCTCATTTCCCACTTCGATGCTTTGGAAATGTGACTCGTGGCTATCCCACCAGATGGAAACGCATGACCGGCATGGGTAGATGACATGACAGCACCCCCGAGATTTGGGAATCCCAGTTTCTCCCCCTTTAATAGGATGGGGGACCTGCGGAAACACCTGGCCCCTATAACTCATGGTGTGAGCCTATGTTAGGGACCCCAACGCAGCATGAGGCTGCCAAGATCCACTACATTGTTCAGACACTGGAGGGGCTGACATTTGTTTGGTACATCCACCTCCCTGTTGGATTCGTGACTTGCTGGGAAGAACTTCACAGGATGTTCCTTTACCAGTTCATCTCTACAAACCTAAAGATGATCATCATAGACCTCTTCCGGTGTAATAAAAGGCCCGATGAGCGAGTCGCGGACAATATCGCCCGGTTAAAGGTGCTCATATACTCCCTTGACATTGCGTTAACTCAGGAGAAACTACTGACGATGTGAGTGGGAAATGTCAACATGGAACTGGTTCCCTCCCTGATAACTCAAAACTATCCAAGAGTGTTCCTAGACTTCTCAAATAAGTCCAAAAACCTTGAAGAAGCTCCACAAATACGCTATCCAGGTACACATGCAACCTCCTGTAATCCGGGCAATAAGGGCTGCTAGAGCCGAGCCCGCCACGGTGGCCGAGGTAGATGCCCCCAAGTAGCTAGAATTTCTACCAGTGGAGCCACCTCCACTGTCCTACAATGGTCCACCACCACAATCACAACTTCCAACCTAGAAACGCCCTCAGAATTGGCAGGCGCCCCCACGTAATGCACCGCCACTGCCTACGTGAGATAATCAAGTTCCACCTCCTCGTCAAGCTCCTTCGGAACCCCATGTAGGACAGGCTACTAGAGCTCACATTATATATATAAGGGATCAAAACTACTCGTTCGATGAGACTCAGGGCCTTGGCTACTTCTGTAGTGCCTTAGAGAAGAGAATCGTGCGACTTCCTGAGTGCCGAAAGCCGGAAGAGGCACACCTCACTTATCACCCCAGCTACTACCCTTATAACCAGATCATGCGGCACACCATCAATCAATGATATGTGTTCAAGAACTGGCTCAAAGACTCGATTGAAATCAACATAGTCAGGTTGGGCCTAGTCCTAGAATAAGTGGTGGTTGTCTTTGTGAGATCAGATAGCAGTAGTAATGGAAAAGGCGGGTGGCAGTAGGTTTCCGACCATGGGTCCCAGAATTATAACTATTGGATGGATTGAAGTACGGTCACCCAGGCCCATGGAATTATCTGTGCACGCCTAAATCATCTAGATCCTTTAGAAGCTGCAGACACCACTTTTCCATCATCATCTCAGCTGGCCTCCTCACAGAGGAGCAAGCATCGATGACGCAAGAAGAAGCAACGCGCCCCACAAATTTTGTTGTCGTCTTTCACTCTTGGCGAGTTCATGCCCCCTGAGATGGGGGTCCCTCCCGAAATACACCCAGTGGTGGATGATTCTTCGAGTGACAGTCATGGTTATGTATTAATTAACACTGTAGAGTTGGTAAACCCCTATATGACTCCCGACGAGGGGGAGTGCCAGGTGAACCCTCCCAACGTCCCCTTCCGACGCCAACGTCGGTGGAGCCGAGACCATATGGGTTGCTAGGGAACATCAGTTGGGGTCTTTAGCATGGTCATGCATGCTGATGATACGAGACAGTAGGCCTAGTGCATAGCTCAGCACACACATTCTCTTCATCCGGTGTCTTCCGGACCGCCTCCACCACCGTTTGTGCTACTGGATCATGCTGAGCGACTACTATCATGCCGCGACTAGCTTCAACCTGGTACATGCTGATATCAGTCACCCGGTCCTCATCCGGTAGCTACACTCTGAGCTTCAACTAGTGAGTAGCGGGATATACCCATTACCAGTCAGCTGCTAGTCCACCCGGCAGGTCCCGCCATGCTTTCTATCATAGAGCGACTCCCTATAAGTATAAGTTCGCACCTGGCTCGGAAGTGTGATGTTGTCAAGCACCTCGCTGGCATCCCATCAAGGCTTTACACCCTTTAATATCTTTTCATATCTCATGATATGCGCTAATCACTCACCGAGACTTTGGAGAGCCCCCTCTAGTTTGAGACAGAGGTAGCAGCTATAGAGGCCTTCCATGATGAAGAAGTTGAGGAAGCCGAATGTTAGGCCATAATTTCATTCTTAGAGAAGACAAAGGATCTCCCAAAAAGAGTCACATATGCCCGCATTATATCACTATCCAATTCAATGGTGTGGAGGTTCGCTGCTGTCTCATTGACACATGCTTTGGGATCATCTTTATTTCGACATAGACACTGATGAAGATGGGGTTATCTGAGGATGACATGACTTCATCCAATTAAAGTATCCAGGGATATGATAGGATAGAGTAGACACCTATCAACATGATCCATCTGAAGACCCAGTTCGGCGACCTAATTGCCAGCACTGAGTTAATGGTTGTCTCCCAGGACACTGCATATAATGCATTAATGGGAAGGCTATGGCTCCACCTGCACGTGGTGGTCCCCTCATCATATAACCAATGACTCAAATACTCTCTTAATGGCCGAGTAGGCATACTAAAAGGTGATTCGACCCCATTTTCCTCTTGTGATGCCCACTACTTGTATGTTGACTATTACAAGATCAAGGATAAACAAGTTCAGGCAAGTGGAGTTGAGCTCGTCGCCGTTATGGCCGACCCTTGGGAAGGCCTGAATGACACCTACGTCTTCCCGATGAATCAGTTGGATGCCACAACCCTCGATATGGGGCAATTTTTTCTCATTTCTGATACAAGGGGAATCATGATCCCAAATCCAGCCAACGTCAAAAGATCACTTCTTATTCTTATACGAACTAGGATCCTGTGATCTTGGAGCATCTCACTCCCGTCAGGTAACGAGACATCCGACCCATGGAAATGGCAGTACGTCAAACATGGCAATTTCTTTGTGCTGGAATAAGTCATCTCTGGATGATGTGCCTCTATTTCTATGATATTGTCAATCGTGGCCCCTTGAGCCAGACACTAGATGGGATCGGGTTGACAGCCCTCATAGCCATGGTCTCGGCATCACCAGAGTGCCCCGATGAAATGACCACAGCCAGACAAGCTGGTAGCAGCCTCCCATCCAGGATTGGTAGCTTAGAAGAAGCTTCCCCCATGGAGGATCCCTCCATAAGTGGAGAAGAATATATAGAGAACTCTCCCACTACTTTTGAGAAAGGTGTCTCAGCCACAGTCGATGATTTGGTACAGGTGAACCTCGGAAGCGAGGCCGATCCGAGACCCATATTGATCTATGCCGATATGTCCCTTTAAGAGCAGAAGCGGTATGTGGAATTCCTTAAATAGCACCGTGATTTATTCACATAGAGTTACGACAAGATACCAAGACTAGATCTTCAGGTAGCCATCCACCACCTCGGTCTCCCAACAAATCATCGTGGGTTCAAACAGCCTCCCAGAAAGATGAATTCGTCTCACGGTGACATTTTTGAGGCTGAAGTAGACAATCTCATTAGAGCCAAATTTTTCAAGGAGGTTCAGTACCCCAAGTGGCTAGACAACATCATGCCAGTCGTGATGTAGAACATGCAAATCAGAGTCCGCATTGACTTATAATACCTTAACTGTCACTATCTGGAGGATAATTTTTCCCTTCCAGTGACATAATAATTGATCAAAGCTATGGCAGGTTTCTAAGCACTCTCCCTCATGGATGGTTACTCTAGATATAATCAGGTCTAGATGGACCCTGAGGATTAGGAGTCTACCACTTTCAGGGAACCCTAAGGTACTTTCTGTTACCAGGTTATGCCCTTCGACCTGATGAATGCAGGAGACACCTATCAGCGGGCCATGCATTGCATATTGAATCCAATCTTGGGAATGTTGGTGGAATGTTATGTGGACGACCTGGTAGTCAAATCTCAGTAGCGCTAGGACAATCTCAAGGACCTTGATAAAGTGTTTAGCTTCCTCCGTTCCCGCCACCTGAAGATGAACCCATTGAAGTGTTCCTTCGAAGTCACCTCCAAGAAGTTTCTTGGCTTCTTTTTCCGATACTGAGGCATTGACATTGACCAGGAGAAGATCAAGGACATAAGCCAGATGCCTCCCACGACCAATATTCGAGAGCTTTGATGTCTCCATGGCCACTTATCCTATATGCGCCGATTAATTGTGATTCTGGATAGAAAGTGTAAGAGATGTTCCCGGCTTATGAAGGAGGGCACCACCTATAAGTGGGATGAGGAGTGCCAGACCTCTTTTGAGGAAATCAAGCAATTTTGCTCTAGAATCTGGTCTTTATGCCACCTGTATCTGGGAAGCCACTAATCATGTATGTGACCACCCTGGAATGGTCCCTCAGTGCCCTCCTCACCCAAAATATCAATGTGGGGAAAGATAAAAACTCTACTACCACAATTTCATGATCGTCGATATGGAAACCAGATACTCCGCCATAGAGAAGTGATGCCTTGTGCTTGTATTTTCTATGGAGAAATTGCATCATTTCCTGCAGCACCACGAGGTACAGATGGTCACTCGGGTAGACTCGCTGAAGTACATTTGGAATCTCCCCATGTTGACTGGCCGACTAGCGTGGTGGGCGGTGATCCACCAACAGTTCGACATCAGGTTCAGCCCCCAAAAGGCTATCAAGGGGCAGGCATTGGAAGACTTTCTAGCTACCCATCCTACCTCCACAAATTAGTCCCTGGACCTGGATTTTCCTAATGAGGAAATCCTGTTAGTCGATCAAGTCATCCCATGTTGGAAAATGCACTTCGATTGTGCCTCCCGGAGCCCCACTGGTAGGAGGCTCAATGATCATAGGCTCAACAGAGTAGGTCTGGGTATAGTCTTTATCAGCCCGGCACAAGATGTCCTTCCATACTCATTCCTGTTGTAAAATTGATGAAATAACAATGAGGCATAGTATCAGGCCCTCATTACTGGTCTCGAGCTACCCCTTAAGATTGACGTGCCCCATTTGATTGTGAAAGGGGACTCCGAGGTAGTTATTAATCAGGTCAATGGTGACAATGTTCTCAGGAAGCTAGATCTCGTATCGTTGTTAGAACACACTCTCCAGCTAATGGCATAGTTCCCGTCTCGGTTAGAGGTTATCCATGTCCCTCGGTCATACAACGTTTGAGAGGATGCTTTAGCCAGTTTAGCCACATCACTTGCAGATCCCGAATAGGATGATCTGATTATCCACGTGGTGCATCAGAGATTCATAGCTCCTGTTACCCCAGATGGCGATGACGGCCCACATGGAAACCATAATACCATCGGTGCCTCTGTGTAAGGACCCCCAGGTCATCTGGATGCGTTAATTGAAATGGTTGCCTATTGGAGGACACCCTTGGTCGAATACCTCCAACACAGAAATCTCTAGTCAGACCAGGCTGAGCACTAGAAAATTCGATGCCACACACAACATTTTACTCTCCAGAGTGGTCCCAGCCTTGAGCAGATCATCTATAAATGTGGATTTGATGGTATTCTCCTCCGTTGCATTCCAGGGGTTGAGATTCCATAGGTCATGCAAGAGGATCACACCATTTCCTGCAGTGCCTATTGGGCTAGGCCATAATTGACTCACCAGATTTGGTGATTTGGGTATTTTTGGCCCTCTATGATCCACGACTACATCGAGTTCTCCAAGAGGTTCCATGCGTTCCATGTTCATGCTATATTTGTGCAACGACCATTGGTGCCTCTCTATACTACCATGTACTCTTGGCCCATTTGAGGTCTGGTGATTAGATGTTGTATGACCATACCCACCGGCGACAACTCACCAATGTGTATTCATTCTAACCGCTACAGATTTCATTTCCAAGTGGGCAGAGGAAATTCCGCTCAAGGAAGTTAAGGACCGTTCTATCGTTGACTTCGTGAGTTCAAATATCATCCATCGGTTTGGGGTTCCTCATGCTATCCTCACTGATAATGGAACCAACTTCTGGGTATCTGAGCTGAAGAAATTGTACGTGACATACAAAATTCCCTCCAAACATACCTCTCGCTATCACACACAATCACATGGATAGATTGGGCCATTCAATAAAACCCTCTCTAACATTATGCAGAAAATGGTTGGTCAGAACAAGAAGAGTAGGCCAGATAAGCTCCCCAACACCCTCTGGGATTATCGGAGGAAGACCTGTAATTCCACCAAGGTGACCCTATATTCCCTGGTGTACGGAACTGAGGTCGTCTTGCCCATCGAGATCCACCTACCATCATTGCACACAGCAGTCTATGACCATCAAGCACTGGATAGAGTGGATGCGATCCGTGTAGCTAAATTGGATGAATTGGATGAGTATAGGCTTCATTCCCTACACAACATAGAAATGCATCAGAGCAGGATGGCTTGAGAATTCAACAAGAAGGTTCATCTCCACTCTTTTCATCAGGTTGATTTGGTATTATCCCTCAGAGCACCAATGATCCCCAGAAGGAAACCACCCAAGTTGGAGCCCAAATGGGAAGGACCTTTCATTGTTCGTAAGGTTTATCCCAATGGAGAATACTCCCTGGTGACCATGGATGGTGAGCGTATAACTCCTCCCACTAATTACAAGTTCCTCAATCAATACATTGCCTTATCGTTTGGTCCAGCACAACCTTAAACTGCATTTGGTTCTACATTTGTGCCTTTATGTTCCCCCATAACCATAAAATGGACTGTGGTCCTACACAACCTTAAACTGCATTTGGTCCTATATTTGGGCTTTTATGGTCCCCATGAACTTAAAATAGAAAGGGTTCCTCTATGACCTTAAAATGGACTTTGGTCCTGCATGACCTTAAACTACATTTGGTATTACATTTGGGCCTTAGTGGTCCCCAATGACATTAAACAAGACTGGGGTCCACCATGAACTTAGAATAGACTTTGGTTCTCCACGACCTTAAACTGCATTTGGTCCTACATTTGGGCCTTTATGGCCCCCCACGAACTGAAACTGGACTGGGGTCCACCATGACCGTAAACTGGACTTTGGTCTCACATGACCTTAAACTGCTCGTCCCGCTTGACGTTAAACTGTATGTCATCATGCATGATGTTAAACTGTATCTTCAAGAACTATGTGTGGCTTTATTCCCTTCCTTATGGGATACGTAGGACCACCTGAACATTTAGATTTCAGGTCCAGCCTCATCTCGTAGAGATCTCCCAATCTCCCTGTCACCTAGGCCCCTTGGCATGTCCTTCTCCGAGCGGGGGATATACACAGGTGTGGTACAGGGTTATTACCTCTTTCATGTTTGGTTTTTGGAACCATTCCCCCCTTCTTCCAGGAACCCGCCATCTGTTGGATTCTCTCAAATTGAGCCCCTCAACCCTTTGTATTGGTCTGCCAATTTTTTCATAGTACACTGGTCTAGGACCTGAAGTGTCAGATTCAACTTAGGAAAGCTCTTTCCACTTGTCAAACTTCGTGTTACCCTACATTTGGGCCCCCTATTATCTTTCACAGCTGAAGGGACCCCCAAAAATATCATGGATACCAAGCCTAATGGATCTCCTACCGTTATGGGATAATGCCCCCGAGGGTTTCAGACAAAAAATTGATACAAATCCCGCGTTGTGAACATGGTCAGTGGTCGATGCTCATTTGTTTGTCCCCATTTCTGGCTAACACGACAGGATTTGGTGTTGCGAACATGGTCAACATTAATCCTCCATCGTCACGCCAGCCCCTTCAGGCCTTGAATGTTGGATTCATGATTCACATTATGTTCCACCCTATCATTTCCAGGTGGAATCTCGACACATTTGGCACTATCCCATAGTGCACCTTCGCAAGCTAGGGGAACAAATCCACTATACGACATCCTTTGGGGCTCCCACGGTCCTTTCTCTATGACCATAAACTAAGATCTTCATTAAGGGCCATGTGTGGCTTGATACTCATCCCCATGGGATATGTGGGATCACTAGGGCATCATGCTTCTAGTTCTAGATCAACTGGGATCTAGTTTCTCCTTCCCCTTATCATCTGACCCTCACTGGCCTCTTGGCCCAAGGCTCTTTTCCTAGAGGCATTCGCGGTGATGATTTGGACCTCATCCACATTCACGTCCACTATGTTTTACCGCGTCGTGTTCATTCCTCCATGTCCAACCCATATGACTTTAAACTGTGATGTTTGGTCCTACCACATGACCCTAAAATGTGATAATATTGTCCCAGATGCACGAAAAAAATGGCCCTATATTGAGTTGGCCTCATCACAGGGGATTTCACGTTGGGTATCAGTCATTTACCATACCATTTTTAAACGACAGTATACAGCTTGATTATTGTGGAGATACAAAGAATTTCTACGCTAGGCCTGTCATTCCACAAAAGAAAAACCATTCACCTTAAATAACAAATGAGATACATCAAATGCCACTTCTTTTGGTGTCAGGGTTAGACCCACACACCAATTTCATCCTTTTCACCGGTACCTTATCATTCCACCATCAAGAACTATGTATGGATTGATTCTCATCCTCATGAGATACATAAGAGCACCCAGGCACTTCCCCGTGGTCCCAGCCTAACTTTCGGGTTCGGTCCCTTGACCTGAACACTTCCCTAGGGAACACATGGTAAGTTGGAATCATGTCCTCATTCGCATCAGGTTTCATAATCACCTTACCATGTTCCTTCTTCATTCCTTACCGATCTCTAGTCCGAGTTCTAAGACATTAAACTATTACCCTTTACAGAACTACGTGTGGCTTGATTCTCATCCTTATGGGATACGTAGGAACACCCAAAAATTTTGTCTTGGGTCCAGCCTCAGGAATCACTAGTTCTATCCGCCATCACTGTCGACCCCTTGGCCTGACTTCTCAGGGAGTTGTGTAACTGCATCATTTTTCTCGAACAAGTTCGGGATGCCCCATTATTACAATGGGAAGAGATGGTTCCCCTACAAGATAGGTCCTGTATAAATGTAGGGATGATCCATGATCAGATTAATTCCCCTACTAATGTTCTTCCACCAAGGTAGCTTAATTTCAGGAGTTTTGGATTCGGTTTGAAAAAACCACCCCTTCACTTTCCACACTTTGTGTGTCCCTTTATTTAGATCTTCATCTTCTTTCATGTCTGAAGGGACCCCCTAACAGTATGGATGCTCGACCTATGGTCCGCCTACTGTCCTGGGCCAACGTTCCAGAAGACTGATCACATTTGAAGGGATCCCTTAACAGTATGGATGCTCGACCTATGATCCGCCTGCTGTCCTGGGCCAAAGTTCCGGAAGGCTGATCGACGATATTTGAGTTAGGTCCCATGTTGCGAACATGGTCAGCGGTCTACCCTCATTTATTTTTCCCATTTCAGGCTAATTCAATAGGAATGGTGTGTTTAGAACATGGCCAATATTCGTCCTTCATTTCAACGCCCCTCTCATAGTGTTCTGAATTTGGGTAACATGATTCAAACTTTTCATTCCCTTATGTTTGGACTGATTCCAATTCCCCTAGCATTGCCCCGGTCATGCGTTAGAGCACATTGAGAAGATGATACATTGATGGTGCTAAGGTCCTCTTCCTTTGGATGGGCCTCCCACTTCTCCGTAGAAATCTGGGATCAAATTCCGAATGCCTGAAGCTTTGTTGACGCTCACATGATCAAATGAAGTGATAGTACGAGCCTACTTTGTTTCTCAAATCCCACATGAGCATAGGAATGGATTACTATTTATTTTTGGATTATGTTTGAGAATGTTAAACCAAAGGGACAAGTATGTTAACAAAAGGGGAAAGTTATTAAATTGGTCCATACATACAGTTAAAAAGAAAAAGAAGTAGTAAATCGGGATAAGTTTATGGGTATGGCCAAAACATGTCCCCAAAGGGTTGGATTCTTGGGTAGATCTATCCAATACTGCCACCTTTTCACTGGTGGCCTCTAGGACTACCTCCCGTCCCCTGAGGACCCTTTCTTCATTAGCATCCATGGAATGTAGCTCGCTGACCCTGGCCCTTGCCCGCGCCTATTCAGTCTGGAGCTCAATTGTCTGGTGACTCACTTCCACGATTTGTTCTTGGGCATCTGCCAGCCGGGCCCTCAACTGCTCCACAAGCTCAGAGCAGATTTCGATGAATATCTCTTGTTCTTTCACCTTCTTCTTGAGGCATTGGACCTCCTGCTCCACCATCAGATGTTCCCGGGAACTCACAGACTCCTCCGGACATATGGTGACATCGGTGCGCCTGATACTCTCACGCATCTTCTTGGCCATGTAATCACAGACCATCATGTGAAGGTGTTTATCAACCACCCCTCTAGCACACAAGAAGCAAAACCAGGTGTGGAGTGACCCCATCCGCTTCATCCATTCCACCTGGGGCTGATTGAGAAAATGCCGTATGTACTTCTATCCATTGCATCATGTCATCCGACTCTCCTCAGCCGCTTTTACAAGCTAAGCCTGGGTTCCGTGCCCACGCAAAAATCAGACTCTGCGACTGGTCGAGTTTTACACGCCCTCAAAATTGATGTGCATAGGGGGCCCACAAATCCCTGCATTTCAACGTTTCCCTCAGAATTCAATCGTTGTGACCCCTCACCGATCCAATTCCGAGGGGGGAATTTGTAGACGTCGAAAAGTGATTAAGTGTTAGAAAACATTTTGAAATGACAAAGAGAAGTCCTATTCGGACTCATAGACCCGGTCCGAGGGGCCCGGAGGTGTTGCAAGAAAAAAATGGGGAAGTGCGTGGAATCAATTGTCCCAAGCGGATAGTACCAGGATTTGCGAAGAGTCCCGATGCCGGCATGAAATAATATCACACCCGCACCCTGAATGTTTGAAATTTCTCACCGCTGCCTTTTTCATGCAATAATTACGCCCCATACTTTATTTCATTCCCTCGGTCTCCTATAAATATAAGGTTACCCCTTCCTTTTCGAGGCTAAAAGAATCTGAACGGGATCTCATGCGCGTAATCGGCATTCTGAGCACGTGAAATATGGTCTTCATGTATGGTTCATTTCGCACCATGTTGTCCTGGGGTCCACCTTTGCATGAGATACCCTTTTGGCTTAGACTGAATTCCAATCCCTTCGGGGTCTGCCCCTTGCAAACAATTCCTTCCACTGCGCGCATGCCGACCGATTGCGTGCAATTTCTTCCATTGCGCGCACCCCTTTTCCTTGCGTACGACCCCTGTCACTTGCACGTAATTCAGTCTCCATGAGCACAAAACCTCTGCCCCACCAATTCTGTGAAAAAATCCATGATTTTGCGCCAACCCGAGGCTTTTCCCACCAGACCCCTTTATTTCGCCAAAACCTTAAGGGCTACGTGCAATTCCCCGGGGCCCTTCACCGCAGTGCTCCCCGGGCACCCTCTTGCGGAATGCCCAATTCCCTTCTTCTAGGTACCATTCGCAGGTGTCTTGTGAACCCCGGACATCTGTATCATACTTGGTTTTCCCGTACAACCTTCAAGGTTTTTAAGAAGTAACTTCAATGTCCCTTGGACAATCCTTCCCGTAGCGTTTCTTGACCTCATTATTTTTCACATAGGCATGAAAACAGATATTTCTTCTTCGCATAGCAATGCTAATATGGACCCCTTGATGGTTTGTTCCGTGACACCCCCTCAGTACGGCGTTGCCGATGCCTTCCCTCCCACAAGGAGCAGAGGGCACCGGTTATGTAAGTCCTAAGGGTGTGGAGTGGACCCACCTCGATGGAGCTGCTGGATGTTAAACAACCAAGCACCTCGTCCTCAAAACATGATGTTAAACTTTGACATGGAACCATGCCTTACACGTAGGTTCCCCCCACCTCAGATATTCTCCACGCCCACTTGTCTCTATGGGGATTGGATCATCCCTCACAGGGAGTGAAATCCTCTTTATTGGAGTGGTGTTTGTCCACAGGGAAGGGCAACCAACTTGGTGTAAGCCCCTATCTTTTTTTGTAGGAGGCATCACCATTTCTCCTCCTCACTTCCTTGGTGCCAAGGCCAGCGGAGGGCATGATAGGGAACGGGGCTCCTCCTATCTTCAGTCCCAAATCCATCTCTCGCTGCACTTTGTTTCCCTCGGGCCTCTATCCTTGGGTAAGTCCCGGCAACATGGGATGCTCAACGCGTAAGCCCCTCCTCATTTCCCATGGACACACACTTCACAATGTGCTCGTCAGGTCTCTGCTGTCTCTTGTTTCTCACATTGATCGTGACTCCTGTGAGCTTAGAGTAAGCACCGAACATGACACACCTTGGGCCGTCTCAGAGCGTAAGCCCAAAATACCCCCGTCCAACATGAAGTTAAACTGTACACCTGAACTACAGGGTCTTTGATCAATTCTACGACATGGTATGTAAGAATCCTCCATGAGGTTCAAGCCCCACCACCTTAGGTCTCCTCAGAGATTAAGCTCCAACCATCTCGAACTATGGGGACTTTGATCCATGTCATGGCTTGGTACGTATGAATCCTTCACGTGGTTCAAGCCCCACCACCTTGGGCCGCCTCAGAGAGTAAGCCCCAACCATCATGAACTATGGGGATTTTGATCCATGCTAAGGCATGGTACATTGGAATCCTCTACAAGGTTCAAGCCCAAGTACCATGGGCCACCTTAGAGCATAAGCCCCAACCATCCCGAACTACGGGGACATTGATCGGTGATAAGGCTTGGTACGTAGGAAGCCTTCATGAGGTTCATGCCCCACCACCTTGGGCCGCCTCAGAGCGTATACCCCAACCATCCCGAACTACGGAGAAATTGATCCATGCTAAGGCATGGTATGTAGGAATCCGCCATGAGGTTCAAGCCCCACCACCTTGGGGCGACTTAGAGCGTAAGCCCCAACCAATCCAAACTACGGGGACTTTGATCAGTGCTAAGGCATGGGATGTAGGAACCCTCCAGGAGGTTCAAAACCCACCACCATGGGTTGCCTCAGAGAATAAGATCTAACTATCCCGAACTACGGGGACTTTGATCCATGCTATGGCATGGTTCATAGGAAGCCTCCACAAGGTTCATGCCCCATCACCTGGTCATTCCGACACTATTCATGTTGGTTCACCAACACCATGGGCCGCATCAGAGTGTAAGCCCCATACCCGTCCAGCATGACGTTAAACTTCATTCACTTTAACTACATGGACTTTGATTCCCTGCCACAGGGATATGTAGGAAGCCTCCATGGGGTTCAATCCCAACACCCATGTCTCATCCTGATCTCTCCCACGAGACCACGTGCCTCAGAAAACTCATTCCCTAACCATGAGGTTGCACTTCCTCTAGGTCTCATCCATGTGTCCATTCTCATAGGTCACCTCCTCAGGTGTCCCATCATTCCTTCGAACTATGCAGACTTCGATTCCTTGCCACTGGGATATGTAGGAAGTCTCTTCGGGAATTATTTCCAAATCCATCATCCATCCATATTCTTACTCGAGCTAACACATCCTGGTGTGATCATTCCACTTCATTCCCCATTTCCCTCCAAGACATTCGAGAAGCCGCCCATGTGCTAGCTCCAATATCAGTGTTCCCTCCAGGGGGTTATTCAATTTAATCCACTCTAACCAGTGTTCTGATCAGTCCGATCCATCTACGCTAGATGTTAAATATGCAGCATACCCCGTGTTAAACATGTGAAGCTGAGGAAAAACTTAGATACATGCCTATGGCATAAGATTCCCCACGTTTGATGTGGGATGACTTGGGCTTCCGTGCCTTCGAGAAGCCCTATAATAAGGGACAAAAGACAGACATGCCAATCCCTAGCGTCAAGACATGTTAGTGATGCCCAATGTGACTACTCTCCTAATCGATGGTTACTGCCCTGACCGGACCCCATGGAAAGTCCTGATAGAAGGTGCTTAATTAATGAGTGTCCCTGAAGATATGGCACCAAGAAGAGCTTCACGAACTACTTGTTAGATCTATAAGGGAGACCCAGACTAGGTGACAATCTGAGGATGAATCCACAGAAGGAAGAACCAACATCCCATCATCTTGTTTCGATCATATAGCAGACGTCCCTGAATAATGAGTGGATGCCACCCGCCTTTGGAAAGTGAGAATGCGAGGTAACAATAGCGCGTCCTCTACATGACAGATGTACGTGCCCCGAAAAAATCTTTAGAAAAAACCATGTTAAAGGATTTTCCCATAACCATAACATTTTATGATATTTTACTTCTTCTATATGTTTTTAGTGTTTATTAAAAAACTATTTAATTAAATTTTATTTAAATATTTCATTTCAATTTTATTTTATTCAAAAAATATATTAATTTATTACAAAACCAATATCTCTAATGAATTGATAATAAACTTTTATCTTTTATTATTATATGGTCATTAACATTCCATGGAAACACTCACTTTCATATGTTAGTTTTTCATTTGACTCTAAATGTTTTCTAAATATTCATATCCTTTGTGTCATGTATATTATTTTTTCCTAAACTATACACCGTTTTTTATATGGTGTTATACTCTGAATGTTATTTTATTGAATGGGGAAATCATGAAATTATATAGCCCTAACTAAAAATAGATATCTATAGATAATAAATTTTATTTATGGATTAAAATTATATTTCAATGTGTTATGAATGAATTTGACTAATTCAATAATTGGTTGGACCCATAATAACATAGGCCCATAACAAATCAATATGTTAAATCAGTAAATACATGATGGGTATTTGGATTTGGCATAACCAATTTGAGTAGTATCTACTGCACTAGGTATTGACTGTATGTTTAATTTTTACAGTATTATGTATTCCATTATTAAGAAATATGTTATTAATTTATATGTTGTTATTATATTATTTATAATGTCTAAATATTTATTTCTCATGTGAGTATCGATATGACATTATTTGATCTGTATTAAATACTCTACGATGCTCATGATATTCAATATATTGGATTTGTTATCATTTATTTACCATGAAATAATGACTACACCATATTGTTTTAGGATATTTTCCACTATACATAACCATTACAAGTAATATGACATCCCAATTATTTGAATTTATTTTTATATGGTACGATGACATAATATTTGAATGACTTTAAGGATAGATAATATTTATATTTAGTAGTATTTAATATTTTAATGTATATGTCATATTGTAATAATGATAATATCTGGTTCATATAGACTACTAAACAAATCGATCCTTATTGATATGATCCCATGTATCTTATGTTAATGTAATAAAGTATACACGGACTTTATGTTACTGGCCTTCGAGATGTTACAATTTATATCAAAGATATTATAGTAGAAACCATGAAAAAAATATTTAGTAAATTGTATATTAGAGAACATAACCTTATTGGATACTTTGACTATATTGTTAATTATATGATAACATCGGACGTTTTTTTAATTAGTTGATAGTGTAGTTTTCCTTCAAATACATCCAGGTATGTATAGAGGTGGTGGATGTGGTTTTAGATGTAGATTCTGCTAGGGTAAGAACCCAAAATTGAGTTGGTTGAATATATCTTAGCCAACATATTGGTGCATAGTGATTTTTCCATTACTGCAAAACTAATTTGACACTCTTTGGGGTTATCCATTGGTTAACTCATATTTTATTTTGGAGACTATTATGAAGGAATTTAATTGATCATCACACTGAATGATGTAGGTTATACCTAAGGGATCATAGATTTAAATATGGTTTCATGATTTAGAAATAATATTAATAATTTTAATGGTTATGTTGTTTTATACGAGGATTACTGTTTATCATATATTTATTTTTTGATCTAGTTAATGTATGGAAGTAAAAAAAACCCTGTTAACATAGAATGGTATCGAATATGGAATGAATGTCCTCCTATGAATCCGAATGAAATGTGAACAGGAAAGAGAAATATTATTATTATTACAAATCATCATGCTCATTATATAGTAAATAAAATTAAAATTGGTGAGTTTTATAACACACCTAATAAGACAAAAATGGTGTTACATTATGAAAATATAGGTGATAAAATTTGGCTTCCTACAAGTATAAAAATATCGAATAATCCCACAGTTAGGTGTCTCCAGGGAATTTTGGGATGCTTTTTATATAGAATAAAATGATATATATTATGTATTTTTCTATAATATTAAGGATTTCAATACAATGATCTGAATATCATCCTATTTTACCATTTATTGAACAATTTATAATATTTCGGGAGCATTTGAATTATTTGAGACAATCCTCAAACTCAAGAGATGACTCCTACAACATGTAAGGGACTATATTATGTCAATTGTTAAAGTTTAATGATTGAAGGGATTATTGCTTGTTTTTTAATATTATGATATTTTGGATATAATATTAATGAATATATTATGGTTTTTTATTATAGTTTTTATTTAATGATTTGAAAAAATTTATTAAATGGTACTAATAACCATGAAAATTAATTCACTAGTAAGGATTAATTTTTTAATAAAAAAATATAGAGTGAATTACAACCGACAATATATTATTTTTGCTGAGTCAGTAATATTTAGTTACATTAAAGATATGAATTTAATAATTGAATAAAATATCATTATACTGGTAACCAGGAAAATGGTTAATTAATTGACGAAAACATTATTTTGACCATCTTTGATGATGTTTATTTCATTTTTATAATTTTGGAATATATTCAACAATATGTAATTTTATTTGAAGAATAATGATTGTGTACATTTTTAATGAATATATTTTATCATGGATATTTTATGGTGAACTAGATTAATATTTTTTTAATAGAGAAAATGATCTCGATATTCATGTTTCTGGGTTTCTGAAATAATGAGATACAATATCATGTATGAGGATAGCCGTTTAACCAAATATTTCATATTTTTTGGTTTTTATTTTTTTGGAAATATTTTGGAGGATTCTTATGGTTATCTAATTACGTAAGGTATTTTTTTATCACTGTGGGTTATTTTTGAGATTTTAGAAATAAATTTATTATATATATCAATATTGGATAACTTGGGATAAATTTTGAATTTTGGAATATATCTACAGATTTAATGATTTAACTTTTAATTATATTTGGATCTTATGATCAATTAAAAGTTAATTAAATTTCTTAATACATTAAAATTTCTGCATGAATATTAATTTCAATGAATATGAGAAGATGTCAAAATTAATAGATGAAAAATAAAATGATTGAATTATTATTATTAACTAGAATAAAATATTTTATGTATATATTATGTGGTTCGCTATCATGAATGTAAATTAATTACTCAACATTAGGAAGAAGTTCATTAAATAAAAAATATATCCCTTAATCATAATTTGTTTATGAAACAATGGTGTTTTCACCAATCAAATATTTATGTTTTTTTGGTCATTAACATTCTCATAACCATATTCTATTTGACACATTATATATTTTTGGGATGGTATTTTTCCAATCAATGTCTATCTTTTAACATCCGTCCAATTTAAACCTTAGATGGTAATATGATTTTTTGTTTCATAGGGTAATATTTATGTCACATCCCACTACTCCTAATTGATTTAGGATGTGGAGGAGGGCATGCTAGACAAAGGTGACATCCCCAAGACATCCAATATTAGTAATAAATTCCAAGGGATTCAAGAAAATTTTGGGAAATATTATTCTTTTTGTAATATAATACACATAGAAAAATTAGCAATAAATATCCAACCATATATATGACACATTTATACAAAATAATATTGAAAGGTTAATAAAGATAGTAAAAATTATCAAATTACACATGGAAACTAAAAAGACTCTAAAAGAGAATAGATACTGATTACATAAACACATATAACTATAACCCATATCCATGCTACGGCTCCACATGCCTCATCCATGGAATCAAGATGGAAAACTATAGAAATATAATACATATCCTTCACATGTTTCTGGATGGATGGAATATTAAAATTCAATTAAGTTCCCAATAAATGGGTGAGTATAAACATATTATTTTTTCTCTAAATAAATCTCATACCCAGACACTTGTTCAAGTATTTATTAACACATCTTATATAAAATAGTTTTAAAAAATATAAAAAAATTTCTATGAAAATAGTAACCAAGAATCAAGGAAATCATTTAAAATGTGTGAAACATTTCTCAATTACCTATATTACCCATAACCATGTCTCCACACACACATCCATTTGTTCCTATGAAATTATTCTATACCTATGGGTGGTCACTCATCGACCCACCAAGTCATCATTAGGTGATCAATAATATGTTCACTAATGGCACACACCCCTTACACGGGGGCACATATATATGAATTCCATCACCACAACCACATTTACTAAATCCCAAGAAAATTAATTACACATAAAAATATTATTTCACTAATGAATTTCAAAAAAACATTCCATGCATCAGAACAGAATTTATTTCATTAAATCATCATCTTAATGTTATAATGAATGCAAATTTTCCATGAAACAATTGAATTTCCCAAAATTGTTGAAATAAACCAAAAGATTTTCTATAATGTATTAGAAAATAATTTAAGATAATTTTATATCCATTTTATGAAAAAAATAATTATTCATGTTCAACATCATATAGGGATGAGAAAGAAGCTGCGTACCTCTAAAGAATTGCAAAAACAAAAAATCAACATAAAACTCCTGATCTGTTTTCTGATCATATTAACATAAATAATTCAAAACATATATCAATTTTATATAAATTATGGAACATATGTCATTGTATGATAGACTAGATATATGATTATATCATGTATAAGAAGGAAAAATTTAGTAATATTAATGACTTATCAAAGAATCAGGACCATAAACACACTTTTATTCAACTAATAATAAATTCTCAATCAAAGGTCACCATCTCTCAAACCCCTAGAGTAACAGGATTTATAGATATTAAAATGATAAAGAATTATAGAGGGTTAGGGATAATAATTGGGATTATATCAACAAATATCTTGGTTACAACTCTATATTTCATGATTACCCTACACAGTTTGGCAAACCATGTGCCAATCAGGGAGTTCTTTGGTATAAAGACAACCCCTCAAATGATTGTCTTCAATAGTTAGAAAAATCGTTCACCAAATATTCATTTACCTCTATTACCCTTTTCGTAGATTCCCATTGGCATTCACATGATTTTTCCAAACTATTCTCTAACTATGTACTGACTTAGTGACCACTTCCCTCCTTTGCATTATTCTTTGGGGATGGTGAATGGTTTCTACTAACCTCACCAAAACCGGGATCCTCTATAAATAAATTTAAAACATGGATGAACCCCTTTTATCATCTGAAATATATCAAAACATTATATTTTATACACGTATGAGAATAAAAGATCATGTACCCAAAACAATGTTTTCTATTTATCCCCAACATTTCTATTTCAGACTCTAGAAGCTAGAAAATAGGTATTATTCGGAATTAGGTTAGGTCAATGCTCCAATAAATCATTTTTACAATCCCATGATTCTTCCGAAAAATAACCACATTGACATATAAATAATAGTAGGTCAAATCTTTTCTAATGCAATATAATCCCTTAGAAATTCATAATATGTAACCACACCAGAATCAATGAATCATCTCGATCTATGTGAACATGATACCATATAATACCATTATCAGGATCAGGTTGGTACTTCTTCAACTGATATACGTGAAACATAATATTCCTAACACTGAACCATGGTAGAGAATTCAGAAAATATAGAAACTCACCAACTAATTAATGTATCTCAAAAGTGAAAATTTTCTATTTGAAAACCATAACTTTTTTTCAAAAAGATGATTCCATAGACGTGGATATATCCTTATGAAAACATGATAACCTATATGAAATTATTAAGGTCATCAATGATGATCTTTATATGATTTCCGACAACTCTAAGCTATCACCATTCACATTCTGTTCATCTCAGTCTTTTCAATTATCTCTTACACCATTATAGGTCCAATAAGTAATGTGTCACACATTTCCACCAATCAAAGTAGAGAATGAAAAGGGAAGTCATAAAATACATCAAAAATATCAGTATGTATCCAGGATCGACATTTTTTATTGTATAAGAACTCAATTATTTGTCTATGATTTAACTATGTTTCACCAAAGTATATCAAACATTCTTTAAGAATTACCTATAATATTTGGGTTTTCCTTTTGGATTGTCCATATTTTTAGGATGATTTTACAAGGTCATAGTAAATTGGGATCCCATGAAAAACGTTAAGGACATCCATAAAAAAGAGGGTAACATAGGATCTTAGTCATATCCAATCAAGATTGGAACTCTATAAATCATTAAAATTTCTAGATTCTAGAGTTTGGATATGTGTTTCACCATAGTAATTTCATGGATATAGATTATTGTAAGGGAAATTTAAGAGTTTATCCATAATCACCCTTATGATATTTTTTTAGAACATCCCTTAGTATAGATTTTACAAAATACCTGGATATATGCTATGATTTAAAAATAGTAATTGGTAAATAATATAATATACCTGGCGACCCATGATTCTATCCCATGACATGATGAGAGGTGAGTCATCTCAAGAAAAATTATTCCACATTAATCATCCTGTAAGTCTAAAAAACTATATATATATATATAATGGTTTATACACATTCAATATAATAGAAGTAATATACCATCTTGAATTGTGGTAGACACTGAGATGTTTTTTCAGTTAATATAAAGGTATAACCATATGATCTATAAATTGTAACTCCAAAATCACATCCAGTTTCTAACCCTTAATGTTCTACACAAAAATGTGTTTCAAAAAAATGGTAAAACATTTAGTATTAGAATCATATATATTTTTAAATCTCTCAACTAATTCAGGAATAATAAAAATCAGAATGAATACTCCAACATCCTATTATTTGAAATAATTTAGATACATATCATCTATGAGTGACATAATCATTCGTCGATCTGAACCCTCTTTATCCAACAGGGAATATGACATCATACTAAAGGAATATACTATGTAATTTCCTTTCCTAAATTTACATAAAATGATGTGGTCAAACAATTTATGATATATATTCATTTTTTTAAAATATTTAAATCTAATTCTGATCAAAAAAATTATGATTTTAATATCGGTATACATAGTATGTTACTCACAAAAATGTATTGATGTCTAATCATAAAATCATGTACTAATAAAAATAAATTCAAATCATGTGTTGGATAGTTATCTATTTCAACAGTAAAATCCAAAGGCCATAAAACAGAATATGACCTTCTTTATGAGTACACAATCCAACCATAATCACAATGAATCCAAAGAGACTACATAACCCTATCAAAACTCCAGAAACATGATGGTAGGAGTTAGGGATTTAAAATAATATTTTCATAAAATGATTTTAGGCATTAATTATCACATTGTAAAGGAACACCTTTCATATTGAAACTATGAGTTGTGAGGGAAAAAATAAAATCAATCATAAAAAAGGACTATAGTATCCCATTATGCTAAGGAAACTACATATCTCAAAAAAAAATTATTTAGTGGTTGCAAAAGATATAATAGCTTCTGCCATTTTAGAATCTAAAAAATATCATTTTTTCACGAATTAAATGTTTATTTCAGCATACTTATTATATCCAAAAATCACAGTTTTATAACTTTTCATAAATTCAATTCTCTCACTTGATAGACAACAATATAACTTACTATTTTTCATGATATAATATTTTCCTAGATTACACTATAATATCATCAAAAAACAAAATCATAGTGGAATCATAATACCACTGAAAAACATGATTATTTAATTCGATAAATATGTCTGTTTAATTCATAGGAATGGAAAACATAACCAAAAATTTATATTAGATATATCTTCTTATTAAATTGTTTATGGAATTTCATCATTTTGAACTCACAGTTGTTGACATCCCTGGGGAATGTCAATTTTTTAGTAAAACTCGGATCCCCTTAATTAATCAAATAGGATATCGATTCAAAGATGAAGATAGTAATTTTTCTTTGATAATTTGTATATTTTTATGATAATATATGGCAATTTAAAGTGTTATATCCACCTCCATTACAAAAAGAACTCGTCCTACCCGTAGAGACATGTTTGGTCAAGTACACCCATTGCATTCCAACTCGTCCAAACAAAAATTATATTTCATTAATTATTTTTGTTCTATCATATATGTTTAAAGTGAAATAGGTCTTGTCCTTGATTGGAGATCAATATTTAAATAAACTTAATTTTTTTGGGGAAATAATTTGTATTTTTTTTGAAAAATATAAGGAAATTGTACATTGATGATTGAAATATCACACATTATGATTCCCTATATATAATTAAAAGTCACCACTACCAAATGAAAATAAATAGATCCAACCACTAGTTACAAAAAAATTATATTCCTTCCTTCACATCCCATTATCCTTTATATGGATACTCTATTCCATACAGAGATATATAACCAACCTTTCAGGCATAATAATTGATGAGGAAATTTAATGATTTAAAATAAACAATTCCAAAAATTAATTCATATAAACCCTTCTAAAAAATAGAAAAATTACATTTTATATTATCCCCATATATTGTTAAAAAATAAATATTTACACAGAAATGAAAAAAAAATATTTTTCTTATTGGAGTTTTAAATTTTCAAAATAGAAGGCCTCATCTAAACATGTATTTTCATACGATCAACACAATAGAAGAGATAAACAATTGGGTATTTCTTGTATCAACCAAATCATTCATAAGGGTATAAATCAAAAGAATCATACCTCTCACCATCAAAGGATGTAATTTTTTACAACGTATTCCCACTAAGGATAACACAATGTAGAAATAGGGATGATGAACCCTAATACTTCCTCCAATATGTTCTTGGTTATAGACTAGAACCGAGGGAAAAATTATCACAGTATGAGAGGAATTACCCTCGTGAAATGAAACAATATTTTGAGAAAAAATATACATACCCACAAAAAAATCATCGAAAAATTATTGATAAACCAAAAAATATCCCCCAATGCATGAATAAATATAAAATTGTTATATATAATGGCCTCCAATAGTATACCAAAAGAAAAATATATTGTAGAAACTCAACATCAACTCTAGCATAGATAGTAATTTCCAGATCAGTCCCCAATGTCCTCCGGTAAAGCTAAAAAATAATTCAGATATATAGGATGATCAAAACATGTACACATAGTAGTGTAATTTCTATAGTTTCAAGTGCACAAGTGAAACAATAATTATAAAACACAATTTGAAAAAACAATAGAACCAAAAATAACCTATACATTTCATCAATCCTATACTAACCTCACTATTTATCACTCAACATATCATGAATCAAATATAAAAATATAAAATTTCAATCATAATAATGAAAGAAACACTGCTTCTGCTTCCATGCTGATTTTCCTCTCTCATTACCCAATATTGAATGTCATGTGTTCTCATCCATTCCACACACACCCCATCACTTCATATCACATACCACCAATTGAAACTGATTCCACACATCCCATCCCAAAATATCACATAACACCCACATACACCTATTCAAACACATCACTTACATCCAAAATACACTTAGGTTAACACATTACATACAAAATAAAGATTCTTGGGACAACAAATCAAATAACACCCAAAGACACTTGGGATAACACACCACACCCCTTCTGAAGACAGTTGGTATAACACATCACTTAACATGTGAAGATAAATGGGATAACAAATCACCATGGTGTAATAACCAACACCATACCATATAAATACTACTAAGGATTAGTGGGATAGAGTGGGTTTCTATCCATCTGTATCACCACCTTCTAAATTTTTTAGAAAACATTCAGAACTCCAAACCTATGATAATTTGTTTGGCTATCCAACATGGGTGGAGGTTGTAAAAAATATCATAAACACACATGATTTGTTTGTATTGACGAATACCCAAACTATTGGTACACATCAACCACACTAAAGAACACCACATTAATACCACCATATGATACATCAACCATCATGACTAGTTCCACCACTGTATAGGAAACACAGTAAAACCACCACAAATTCAACACAACATTCCATCTACCACATATATTTTTCGGTATTTTTTGTTAAACATTAAATTTCACATAGAACTACTCAATCTTAATTGAATTCATTTTTTTTATATTGAAAACATATATGTTCCAGTAAATATTTTTTACATGAATATATTTAATTTTACATCAATGTTCATACCATGAATAAAAATGAATATATCTCATCAACACCACAGAATTAGAGGACCAAATCACATAACTACCACTACTGCACCGCACTACGGCCATCTTCATCGGGTAACATCACCCATGATATCTTACAATAGAAATATTTTATAAATATTTTACCACATCTCACAATAATTGATACTATTCTATTACCAATATGAGAAAAACACTTCACGACAACCTCAACACACTACATCGAATGAATACCAATATCTCATAATATCCCACATTGCATCCATGATAACCCACCATGGAACCCCTTCCTTACATACTAAAAACGAAATATTTTTACCAACATCACCATACAACATCCCAAACCATGTAGGGAAAACAGAAAAGGCCCAACAATTCTATGTTTCATGTGAACCCGAATCCATGATTGTTAAGGGGGATTGTCACATATATTCATTATTAAGAAAGTGTATTGTAATGAAAAATAAAATCTAGGGTAATCTTTTTTATTATCCAAATACATTTTCTTAAAATTTTATTATATGTGTGATAAAATTACATCATGAAAAATAGTATTATAGGTTAACAAATACTGCTCAAACAAGGCCCTTAATATCTATTATTTTTAGAATTGGTAACATGCATAAATAATACCATTAAGATCATATATTAATACAATTATCAAAATGAAATCTCTCAATTATCATATATTTAAGTATGAAAATTAATTATTAGATGACACTAACCCATAATATCCATCCAATAGAAATAAAAAATCCTGAAAATACCACACATAGCAAGTAAAGGGATGAAAAAAGCATCCCCTACCTCATGTATGTTTTCTAATTTTACTATGCACCATGGGGTAAAAGAGAAACTTTTTTATGACTACCTCAACCAAATAAACTCACAAATCAGGCTACACCACATAAAAAGTATATCAAAACAAAAACCATATAAATTTATAACCAAATGGCACCACTATAGTAGATCAACATACAAGAAATGAAGGAAAACCAACAGAAAGAGAGGATAAATCAAATAAAATTTATAATGGGAAATCACTATAACCCATGGATTGATGTAAGGTTTATGTGGGATAGATGTTATCATATGGGTGACTATGGTTTGTCTGAAATGATAGTGAGGGAGTGTATCATCCACAAAAAATAAAGAATAATACATTTTCATATTTATTAATATATGTGAATTAAATATAAATTTTACTTTAAAGTTGATGCTGTGTTCGATTGCGTACCAGATACGCAATAATGGGGTTTCTTTGAAATCTTATGTTTCACACAACATTGAGTTATAGAAAAAATTAATATAATAATATTATTATTTTAAATGGTAGTTAACACCTAGATGTTGTATTGGTAGGAATGAACATAACTAACTACAATATTATTATATTTTTTAAATGTATTTACATTTATTAATAAATTTTAGAGGCTTAAAATGTTAATGAATGCAATTTTATGCATAAATACTATAATATTTTCAAAAGTTCTATTTACCATATTTTGATAGCAAAACCTTTTTAAATCTAGTTTTTATCAAATTAAAATTTTATATTTGAAAAAAATAATATTCTTCTTTAGAATTGGGACATTAAAATTTACTTTGGATTAAATTTTGGTATTTTTTTCATAATGTTCATTTTTTAATGAATAGTTAAAAATAATGTATTTTAATTAAAAACTACATATTAATCTAATTTATTTATATAGTTAAATTATCTTCCTAGTTGGTTTTAAATTTTATTTATTTTATTTTTTACCTTTAATACCAGATATTGTAATTTTTTGTGATTTCACTTTGAAATTTTACATAAACAAGTGTAAATATTTTTATACTTATTATTCCTTAAAAACACATTTTTTGTTTTGATAGAGGGAATTAATTTTAAATTAATATTTGACACTTCTGTATTATGAATTTGAAAAAATGGACTCTCTATTTGGAATCAAGATCTCCAAATTGTGTAAATTGGTATATTTTATTTTTAGACATTATGAATATTTACATTTGTAAATATTTTATTTACCGTGGTTAAAACGTAAATTTGGTAAATAAGGGTAAAAAAATAACATTATAATAATATTAAATTACTCTAACATGTGTACTACTCTTATTGGATGATAAATTTCCGACCATGGACATCCTTGTGTCTGTTTTGGGACCCCATGGAGCCACATGGGAATGATAATGACACTTTATATTAATTACTTTTAAGTAATGATAAAGATGACCTAAACATATATCTTTTAGTAAATCAATTTTTACATGGGGTTATATAAGTTATCTCTTAGACTATAAATATTCATTTAAAATATAAAAAGATTTCCTAAATCATTGTATTTTATATATTATTTTTTAGACATCAAATATATAAAATTATTTATAACACAATAATGATTTAGTGTTTACCTCATTAATGAATGATTGAAATAAATAACATTTTAAAAATTAAAACAATATCTGAAACCTATCCAATTATTATTTGATTATTTTATTTAGAAAATTATTGATCTTATATTATACTTTAATGAGTTTTGGACATTTATAAACTGAAAATCATAATATAATAAAATAATATTTTCATACATTCTTAAAGAGCCCCTCCCCCCCCTTATAAAAAGACATCACCTATAACCCATTATTCACACATCTAATTCCACTTAGATCATCCAAAATCAGCCCAATTAAGTTCCCTAAGTCCCTATATTATGCCTCGAAGCCTTACTTTAGGTAGAAAGAATGTCAAGTAAACCTTTTGGTTCAACCCAAAGGGAGATACCCGATTTAAATGTAACATCTTCTCTTAAGTTCTTATCTTTTTTTTACATCTCCAACCCCTAAAAATCTTATTATTCCTTTATTTTATAAAAACACTAGTATATTAAATATACAAGGATTATTTTATGAGAATTATTCAAACTAATCATTCATACCCCTCCATCTAATGGATACTAACATACTATTTCTGTGGACAATGAACTACTGCCTCATGAAATGATGATTGCTCAAATATCTCAAACCACCACTCATGGTTTCCATTAAGATGGAAATATATTTATATTTTATATATATTATATTTTTACTATCTCTTTAATTATTTATTTTTCATTTATAGAATTCCTTTATGGTTACTATAATGGGTAAAAGTGATAATTTCATTTGAGGAAGTACAGACTACCCCCCCTCAAAGTGATATGACTTGTTCATGCCATATGTGGGATGTATAAAGGATGAAGTTAATTAAATTATATATGATATTATAATGGAATAATAATAAATCCATGTATCATTTTGTTTTAATTCCTTTTAAATTCAAAATAAAATGAAATGGAAGTAGCGTTAATGCGTATATACGGATTACCGTCTCCATAAACAATGCATTTCATTTCTTATCTCCAAATGTTATGTACTATTATAAATACATATATATACTATATATATATGATATATATTATATCTAAATCATTAATATTATTCTTTAAATAATGGACATTTGACCACTTGGACAATTTATAACTATAAGAAGTTCATTTTTAACTCAAGTTCTGAACATCAACAAAATGTATGATATGAACTCAAATAATTAATTAATTGTTATAGAAAGGTAATAAGACATATAAAATGAATAATAAACTTGAAAAGGGTTCTTAATAAAGTATAAATTAACTTATTTTTATTATTTAGGAAATTATTGAACGAACTGGTCATGTCAAACACAAGGTAAGGGAGTTCATCTCAATCTCTTTTCATCGAGGCATGTTTTGATAATATACATCTCTTTATTTTATATGGTATATAATAAAACACATTGAATTTTTAATTTCATTGAAAGGGAATCTTTTTTCTATGAATTATTTTGCGAAATGACAAAAGGAATATTTTTAACGTTTGTGGTGACAATGACCTCTCCATAGCGATAATCATTATGTTGTTTCCTATATAAGACTTAATGTTTTTTAAAATAAAAAAGGAAACACCTTATTCTATTTTTGGGCGTTTTGGTATTGAAAATGGTTTTTAAGTGGATTTGATGTTTCTTTATCTTGAAATGATTTCTTGTGATTACAAATGAAATGTTATTAGTGAGATGTTTATATTTGAAATATTTTAAAATTTATCATTTAAAATGGTACTTGGACATTGGACGGGTTGTTACATGATAAACCAAATGACAGGTGGTGTTGTGATAAAAGTGGATGGGTGGTTATGTTATAACCTCCAATGCATTGTGTATGAATGTCGGACATATAGATATTCCATTTAGTGATATGTGTGGAAGTCGAAAATATAGTTATTCAACTTAAGTATGTTTGTGTCCCATGTTACCGATATATTTAATTTGTGCTTTCTATGGGTTTTATGGTAATCTTTTGGTTACAAATGGGTATGAAATGATCTTTTATTCAGTGAAGAGTACTTACAACATCATAATGGTGTAAAGTCTTACTCATTATAAGGTATTCGTGATTTACTTATTGGTTTGAATAACTAAACATTTTATTTCTTTGTGTATCCCTTTCGAATGTTTTTATGCTCATCCCATGTTTTTTTGAAATGTTTTTCACAAGATTTTATGATGAACAGGGTCAAGGATGGGATCAAGGAAAAGTCAAGATGTTTAATATATGCAACTATAAATGAATCTTTTATTTAGAATTTTTATTTAATGAAAAAAATGTATACTGAGTAGAAGTTTCTACATGTAATATTAAAGTTGTTATGTATATATTATGACCAAATTATCGAAATCTACAAACATGAAAAGATCCTCAATGTGAATTATTAACATAATTCAAGATTGAGTAATGTTTAAGACCGTTTCATTATAGGGAGGTACGTATGAATGAAAATAAATGAGAAAATAGTGTTACAAAATAACCTGGATCCTAACAATTTCACATTGTGTAATCCTTTGAGGATGTAGAATTCAATGGTTTTCCAAAATTATCGAATCTACAAATTTTTTTTGTCTCTAATGAATTTATTTATTATATATCTTGAATTCCACATTCATGATGTAAATTTATTTCATTCTATACACATTATCGAGACACCAACTCATAATTTACCTATAAAACAACCATTGATTTTCTAATTCATGTCATGTAATCCACTCACATCTTGAATTTCCTAAAATAGCTCAATTTCACCTCAAACCACATTGTAAACTAATCAAGAATCCTCTGAAACACCTATATCACCCAAAATATATACATAATGGCCCATGAAGTCACATACCATTACATTAGATACCACTCAAATTATTCTCAATTCGGATAATATAATAACCTAGAATAAATAGTATCTAATCAAATAACCCATTATAAACCTTTCAAGGATATATTTATTACTCAATGCTTCCACCACCCATACAAGAAAATCGTTACACCCTCGAATCATACTAAAGAACTACATCCCCTCCTCCCACTATGTATGAATCTGAATCATCATCTAACAACCACATCAACCACATTTTCATATAATAATCTAAAAACTACAAAATACACCAAACAAACATCTATGAAAACAAACAAAAAACACTATCCTAAACAAAAGAAATCTGTGAAATACATAATGCATGTCCAGATATTTTATATTTTGGATGACAATGAAATTCTTACATGGTTTAAATCAGGTTAAATTATATTGTGTCTTGATTATGAATGACATCCTCCAAATTTTACTTGTCTGCATCAATTTCACACACCACACATCACGGAAATAACACATATCAAAATATAATAAGATCCAAACACCAAATCATACATATAAAATATTGAATATATAAACTAAAAATTGTCCAGGGAACTAATAACACATAAGTTACTCTCAATCCCATGTAAAATCCTAAAAGACATCAGGCATCCATGACATGAAAAGAAATGGAATAATCCACCCACATGACACCTTGTCACATAAATCCTAGATATCTACTAGTCGATCAAAAAAGGTTTTGTCATTATTGATATCCAACTCTCACCATTAAATAACGTTGGAGTCATCGTAAGGAAACTAATAAATATTAGACCCAAGAATGCTGTCATGGATCCCCTTTAACTGTGGATGAAATGACATATTATTTTCCACCTCTCCCACACACCCCAATAACTCAAAGGGCTTATGAAACCTTGTAGAAATCCTACACCCCCAACCAAGACACAACTTCCCATGCAGATAATAGACTCTCAATAATAAATGGTATCCAACAACAGTAACCAGGGTGCCCATCCTATGGTCATCAAAGGACTTCTAACAGATCTATTCCACCCTCATAATCTTATGAAAAAAATATCTTCTTCGTCATGAACTACACCACAAAAGGGACATGAACATATGACTCTACGACATGTATCTTTAACAATAATGAATTAATCTATCGCCTATACAACATGAAAAACATTTTCAAGACTATATATGTGTGAAAGTACTATTATAATTTTTTTTGTGAAATATAGGTTCCATATCCAAAATCCATAAAATCTAGTACACCCGACTTGAACATATCCTCCTGCATCAAAATGATCCTCTAAGTCTTATCATCTCTTTAGGGGAGGAAAGTAGTTCAAAGGATTAACTGGATGAAAAAATATTTCTACAATATCCTCTTGAATGATAATGTAAAATAAGTACCCAGATAAAAGATGATGGTACTTGGTACCCCATGAATTCTATGAACGAAATACACATATTTTATTACCAAAACATACATAAAACATTACTCATAGAGAACCCATATGTGAGCCGATTTCATCAATCATTCCACAATTACTAATAATTCATCACATCCTCAATGATCACATGGAATACATATGAATAAATCAATATATGTTTCCTACTATTTTAACTTGGGAACATATGAGTAATAAAATAGGCTTCACAGAATGTGGCTCTCTATTTTAACGTAATGAAATAATAGACACTTTGAAAAAAAATCTTACACTGACTATTTTATCACCGTCCATTAATGAAATATCATCAAGACATAATAAAACATTTCTACACTATGATGTACCACAAAATATGATATTTGAAACTAAATTATAACTCCCATGTAAATCACCTACAGGTATATCAATCCCCCTTATAATAACACCATGTTCTAATCATCCATTAACCATTCCCCATGCACATCACCATGGCCAACATGACCGTGCATCACCTCTACTATATAGTATTCCCATTGAGGCTTGTCCACCTACTGCATCAAAGATGAATCCGTAATATTTTGTTGAATAAAACTTTAACCAATACATTCTAAAACAAAAATATGAATCACTGTATGTTTCTCCATTAATTTTTAATCATTTATTAACTCTCAAGACACATCCTCTTTGATCATCTGACATAACACATCATCAATGAAATTACACTTCCTTGGGGTTTAAATGGTAACGAAATCAAAACAATAGGTGAAATTGTCTCACCTATGTTGGTTTATATTAAAATATTATTGATAAAAAACATATCTCAAGATCTTGTGGTTCATGAAAACCACAAAACAATAAATAATTAGGTATCACCTCCACATCATTAGTAGATTAAAACTACTGCCAACTCCAAATCAAGGGTTATATTAATTATCATTTTTCTATAACATCATATACCTATAATAGATCACCTCTCTATAATTGATTAAGATGCATAACTTGCCTAGATATGTTGTTTTTTAGAAAACATGAAAAAAACACCATCCACTGGAAACTGAAAAACTATATCACATACAAACTTACCTTTTAGGAAACCTAATGCCACCAGGTATTGATATATCCACAAAAAATCTAGGTCATAATAGATAAATAATATAAATTGGGATACAAATCAATAGAAATCAGAAAATAGCTATCTTTTACATCAATATATCCACATCCAAATCCTATCCAAACACCTCAAGTCCTTGGAAATTCATTATCTCATGTCTAGATCTCACAATTGCAAAACAACCCAAAATATGCTGGTGTTGAAGGAAATGGAAAAAAAACATAGAAATTATTGGCATGATCCTCCTCTATATTCGAGAAGACCAAGATATCAACGATGAATATGATGAATAACCTTGAAAATAACTATTAGAACGTTGATTTTATAATCCCCAAGAAAATGATTTGTCATTTTATTATAATGAACAACATGACCACAAACTCGAAGATCCCATAACTACATATAAAGGTAGTCTTCAAAATATCATCATATTTCATCATCAAATTGTGATTTTCATACTGAAGATAAATTATTGTGAAGTTGAAATCTCTTATACTGTTTTATAGTTGATAATTTTTCTTCTAATGTGGGTAACGAATCATGATTGTCACTATTTAGCCTCTATTAGTCTAAACCGAGTCATAGACTACCTTCATCCTTCTTGAGAAAAATATACCATCTAACATTTATGGAATAGATGAGATGAAAACCCTCTACATCAGATCATCCACTAGTATCCCCAACTAACAAAACTTTTTATGGGCCATCAAATGGGTAGAAATTGTGAGCATTGACGTGGTCAGTTGAAAAAATATAAAAAATTCAACATAGATTCGAGGAGGTAGTTCCTTAACCTCATTTAAGAAAACATACAAGAACTTATAAAAAACCATTGGAAAACCCCAAACATGAAATTCTTTAAAAAAAATAATTCAAATATGAAAAAAAAGTATCTAAATTCTTTCCAGCCCAACAATAAACATTCTCACCAACAAACCCTACTCATGGGCCCACCACGTAGGAAAATGAAACTTCTCTCGAAAAGAAGTGTATGATGAAAGATATTGAATAAAGATAATATATACCATTGATTATATAATATGTATATATTAGAAATGAGAATAAGTATATCATTAACTAATGTTACCCCATCACAATAATATACCCCTCCCATATACTATTAAAATACATATGACCTCTATCTAGTATAGAAAATACAAGGGTAACCGAAAACCTCTCAATGTCAAGTACCAACATATTGAAAAAAATAGGAACAAAGTAGTTTGATGAGCATGAATAAATCACTTCACAAATAATGATATTTGATAAATTGATCATAAATAAAACTACTATAACTTCTGATGGTGCTTCTACATCTTCCATGTGCACATGAATATGCCCTACTCCTAGGAAACATTATTTCTAGACTCCATGCACACATGTTAGAGTTGGTCCCTATGGATGGGGACTATCATGAGGCTTCCCCATATCAAATCTATCTATACTTGGTGGATGAGCAATAACCTATATTTAGTACCACTAGAACTACCTTGCATTAAACTACTCCAACTAAAAAGGGGTCTGACCAGCCATCATATACTGATCTTCGTGAGTTGTTGGAAATTGGGACTTGCAGTTACCATATCTACAAAAAAATATTCCAAAAAAAATAAAAAACCTGAGTACAGTCCTTCAATCATAATCTACTAAATATTCGTGAATGAATCTTTTGTGGTTGGTTCTATACTAAACAGAACCCTAACTGACTGAACACCAACAACCCACTCCCTAAACCATTTCTTCTCGAAAGTTCCTACTCGCCACCCTGATGAGGATAAACTATAAAAAATTAATTCCCTCAATAACATTAATTTTTTTTCACATCTAGGTACATTGTGAGTGTAATAAGTGTGACCTCATACTTGTTCATTGTGTGAAAATACACCTCCCGATGTAACTCTATGGTCTTCTCATTGGAAATAAAATATTTATAAATGTGTATGAGGTCCTTAAACAAAATTTCAAGATCCAACCGACCTAAATTATCTTTCATAAGTGATAAAATTTCTTTCCTCATGGGATATTTATTCATCGATGATAGGAACTCTTCCCAAAACTCCTTAGGAATATCTAGTCCCAAAACATCTTCCACCTTACAGTCAAAATGAAATATGATCACTGCTAATAGGTAACTCCTTGTATCTTACCAACAACCAATGTTACCCAAAAATATTCTCTTTCCAAAATCTAATCAAATTATATCTCAATCTCTTCTACATGGATCTTAATATCCAAATAAAATACACCCCATCAACCTTACCAAATCATTTTCACTGTATGGAAAGAAAACCTCACTCCCATGTGTCATCCTCCCATATCAATTGAACCCTTTGATGATCAATTGGACAAGCCTACTGATCCTCATCTCCATTAGAGACTCATGGATGGTGGAGAAGTTCCATTCCTAAAAACAATGAGATCATCCTAATATAGCTATCATATAATTATTCAAATATTATGTAATATAATCAATTTTTTTTTCAAAAACACTATATTCAAATAAGAAAGGATGTAATCATATATTGTGTACCTTTATTAGGTATTAATCCTAAAAACTGCACCACCTCACATTGATGATAAATAATATTTGAGTACATACACTGGATCATGAGGGGTCTTAAAATACCATGTCCAAGCCAGTATCTCTAGTCCACATCATAAAAAGATGCCCCATAGAATCATTAACATACCAAACCATGAAAACCTCATAGTTCATAAATCTGAACATGATAATATATCTGAAAAAAATAATTGACACCAATCAAAAAAATCCCCTCTCACCAAACATACATCAATGAATAGAGATATAGGATGACCCCAGAGTCCCTTCTCTATTAGTCCCAAAGTTGGTGATTTTTATTAGAGGAATAAAATTCTCACCGCATGAGAGGCATTACCTCTATAAATGAAATAGTCTTGAGATATTGGATAATTAACCACCAAAAAACATGATAAGATAAAATAATGTTAAACAAAAAAACACCCCACAGGGCATTAATAAAGCTAAAATTGATAAATATAATAGTATCTGACAATGTACAAAAATAATCCAAGGTTGCAACTCAACATAATCTCCAAACAAGATACTATTGTCTAGACCAACTAAAAAATTATTTTAAAATTCCAAATAATAGTTTATACACCTAGGGTGATCATACCATATGCAATCTATAGAGGCATATCAAATGTCATAGGTAAGCATGTGAAATGACCATGAAAAAGTACTAGTGAACAAAAAAATGAACCAACAAGAAACTATACATGGAATTAAACTAAACCCAACCTCACCATGCCTCACTCACTAAATCAAACATCCAACATCATAATATATAATATTTATCATTGAATATAAAGGTTCCCAACCATTTTTTCCATAAGGATTCATCACATTCAATCCCCAACATTGTAAAACCACTACTCCCATATTATCTATACATACCACATCACATCACTTCACTTCATATCACATCCTTGCCATAGAAAACTGGTCCACACATCAAATCACATCACATCACACCAATAGATACATGGTAAAACACATCACATAATTCCAAAAGACACATAGTCTAGTACATCACTTCATCCTCAAAGAAATCATAGACAACACATATTATCTTTCCCAAATTCACCTATTCTAAAACATCACATCCTGCACGAGGACACATAGGTCAACACATCACATCCCACCCAAAGAAACATGATCCATCCCATAAATTCGTGGAAGTATCCAACAAAATAATATATCACTACTTCTGATGGAAGAGTGTGTTTAATAGGTTTTCCAGGCATCCAAACCTTCACCGTCCTGAATATTAGGGAATACACCCTGAAGTAAACAAATATGACTATTGGTAAGGTTATCAAAATCATGTGGGGCACATAGAAAATATCATAAACATACATGGTATATAGTTAGCACATAATACCCAACATATGGTTTTACGTGAACCTCACTAGAGTACACCATATGAAAACCAATGTACCAAACATCAATCCTCACAACCACTTATACCATTGTATACAATACCCTAAAAAAGAATACACAAAACAAAAAAATAAAACTTTCCAAATAGATGTTTATCAAAATTTATTCTTTATACATATCATTTCATATATCATTACACATTTGAATAGTTTAAAGGATGAGGATTATTTCTTATATTACCCTTATCTATTTACACGAGTTACTATATAATACATGAACTAGATTTTGATTCAATTGTGGATTAGGTGAAAAAACATTTTTAATAGACTCTTCTGGTTGATTCTTATGATGCCAACCAAGTTTCATTCACATTAACCAGAATAAAATTCAATTATTTAGTACCCATTAGAAACTAGGTTCTTAGAAATTAAAAATTAATAGAACATAATATGTAACAATCATACATTTATAAAATACTATAATTCTCATAATTTTAATTTGTTTTGAAAATAATATGACCATTCATTAAATAATCCACACATTTAACTATTTTTTTAAAATTGTCATATTTCCACCATATAATAAACCATTAAACTAATAATGAACAATTAAAATATAGGTTTTATATCTTACTATAAATTAATTTATTGCAAAAATATTTTTACAGAACCTATGATGATGAGTTTTCATTACACAGATGTTTTTTAAGAAAGATATTTTTCAAAAAAAAATTGGTTACTTGAAGATTATCATAAAAATGATATATGCCTATTTTTAACCAATAAATTTTAATTTATTTTGATCCTATCTCCATGAATTCATCCAAAATATAGACTAATATTATTTCAAACTCATGGAAAAATCATGGAGATACTATTTCTAATTCCCCAATCATAGAATCCCAGTACCAGTGCGTTATTTTATTAAATTGACATGATTATGAAGAATTAAATAACGAAGGACATATCATTTTCTCAGTTTTAAAAAAAATATTACCAACATGATACCGATATTACATTGGAAAATAGAAAATAGAAAATAATAAATTATAAATACTAATAAACATAATCCAAGAAACTCATTCTAACATTTCATCATTATTTTATGGGGAAAGGAGACAAAATTAGGGTGATCTAAAATTCTCGTTAAGGGTATGTAATGTTGAATTAATAATGAGTCAATAATCATAATATGTACTTAATGATAAATAATGTACACATCACTCTCAAATTACTATATTAATAATAATCAATATGGATTTGTAAATGACTTGAACAGTTTTCATTTAGTCGATAAACTGAGATTGAAATACATCCGAAGCTAATGTTAATGAAAATTTTTGAGGGATAATAACGAAAATAACAAAACTATAAATAATGGACATTATTAATTTTTGGTTTCTTTTTTTCCTAGGTACATGGTTTATTTAACATCAAAACCATTAACATGATGGTTTCATATATTGGTGTTAAATCCACTTAATTTAGCATACTCATTAGTCTCGAAAGTCTACATATGCATTGTGGAGATATTTATAACTAGGATCCACAATTACCTTACTTGTCCAAATCATCTCTTATATTTCCAATAACAAATTTAAATTTATGGACATTTTTACTCATCAAATATCAGTACTGAGTAAAATTTCTGGAATTACTAATATTCCCCTATTTAATCAAATAACATTCAAGTACAAACTATTTGCAAAATTGGTATACCATTTGGGGAATAATTATGTAAATAACCCAAGGGTATGGATATCTAAAATAAATTTTATTTAAAATGTAAAATGGTCATGAATAAGTAAGATAATGTTTAAAATCACAAAATAATGTGACCTTCCAAATGTTACTTTTACTAGTTGGTAATATTTTATTCAATACCACTTGGATGAGATAATTAAAAGTAAAATCATAAAAAAAAAGTAAGATATATTGAATCATGATATAATATTTCCAAATGGTAAGTATATACAACCAAAAAAATATGTAGGCAGTTAATGTGACATTTATCCCATAAATCTAAAAATTGGGAAGAAAATACCACACTAATTGGTAAATTTGGAATTATAATCACCAAGAAAAAAATAATATCAAATAAAAATATAAATAAAATAAACAAAACTTTATTCATGATATAAAATTATAAATGGGAAGTATATATTCCACATAAAATAAATAAGTGCTGAAAAAAGTGTATGCCTCACGAAAAGAAAAGTGTGACAAAAATTATTTACATTACATTTCTTTTCTGGTGAACAGCATTTAACATCCTATTAAATGGTTTTAATAATGGTAAAAACTTTTAAAATTACTATAATACTATTTATAATAACATATAGATACTTCCTAATATCTCATTACCTGTTTGTTAACAATCTTATGTTATTTTCACTGTTTTGGGTGTTACAGGCCATGATTTATGTGTTTGTTTTGATTTGTAACATGTTTTTATATTTGATAGATGATTATTTCAATTTATCTAGAATTTATACCAAGATTGTAACATTATATATATTCACTATATATGCATTTATAATAATATAAAAAAATTTATGATAGGAAATAAAATGTCCAATTCTAGAAGATAGTAGGTCGTGCGTATGCATGAATTCTACTTCAATTTCATTTCCATATTAAAATAATTAAAATTAATATATATATATATTATAATTACACAATCATATATAAGACATATTGTCACATATTTTTATTAGAATCACTTCTAATACATTCCATGTCATTCGGGAACGAATCATATCACATTGCAGAGGTGGTAGTCCATACATCCACAAATGATGTTATTGTATTTTTAAAAAGTGGAAGGCCTTAAGGTATGTTTAATATAAAATAAATATATGCATTAATAGAGAATAAATAACATATATATATATTATAAAAATAATTTATCCACTATTATTCCCCACCGTGATCGGTGGTAAAGAAAAATTTAATGACATCATTTCACGGGCTGGTAGTTCCCCATACACACTAATGGTAAATTATACACCCATTTGAATGGAAGTTTTTTTTGTTGTAGGTATAAAACATCACATAAAAATATACCTGTATATTTAGGATACTTATTTTTTTATATAATCATGGAATAATAAGAATTTTATGGTTTGAGAATGAAATAAAAAAAGTTATTGTTAATGAATGTTATCACTTTTTCGGGTAATCCCTTTTGGTTTTTACCAAAATTCATCCTTGGTTTTATTTTTGAACAATGTGATTATTCTAGGTTTAGGGTAATTATAATAGGATATTATTATGCATGATATTTTAAGAGCCAATGTGTCTTGAGTTGTTTGAGTAGGGGTAAGAGTGAGATTTGTTTTATATTGGAGGGGGAGTGTTATTCTTGTAAATACCAATTGGAAAACACTTTTGAGAGGTCTCCCTTACCTTATGTTCTTCAAAAATGAAAAAAAAATGAATTAATGTTCATTTAAGTTCAATTATAATTTCAAAAAATAAATAAATATAAGTTAATAATTATAATTTCATTCCTTAGTATTTAGGTTTCCTTATATTTGTCAATTTTTTTTTCATTTAGGTAACTTGTTCTCCAACCATTGTAAATTAACCATTAAGAATAATTTAATTTTTTATTTAGTAGAAAATATATTACGACTTAATAGAAAATATTATATAAAATTCTATAATTAAAAATCACATATGTTGAGGATGATAATTTTAAAACAAGAGCATGTAACACTCAAAGACACTACTTTAAACCCAACATTGTTAGAAATGTTTTTCCTATTAAGGGGTCAATATGTACATTATAAAATGTAAATTGGTCCATTAATAAGAAATTTTTTTATATCTATTAAAATTTAAAAATAAATTTTATCAATATTGTATTATTATGATATTTCGAATATTTAAATAATGTATCATTTATTATAAAATAACAATAATCCCAATTTTGACTTTATTTCACAATTTAAATGTAAAAAATATCAATAAAATGATATAATTTAAAATATAATAATTTTTTAGCTATGAATCATAAAATATTAATAGATAACAAAAATTTTAAACAATAATTAATTCAATTTTCTTGAATTTTATTTTTTTAGTATCATTTATTATTTTATTATTAAATAAATAATCATTGAATCGATATTATTCGACAATTTAATTAATATATGCATACATAATAATTAAATATAACTCATTACGATTAAAATAGATCATTTAATTTTAAAAAGGATATCTATACACAAAAAATATGATATTTTTTCCATATCTGAAAGATTTATAAATTTTACAGATAAGGAAAGTTCATTTTTTTAATTTTTTCGTTGTATAATTTTATGGGTCACATTAATGAACATGTGTCCCAATAACTCATAAAATTAAAACTCAAGGTTACATGGGACTAAATATTTCAATATAATTGGTTTGCACAAGATTTTGGTCATTTATACACAGTCTATTTAATGATTAATCATTATGTAAGCTCATTTTTTACTTAATCAGTGTAATTAATTTTAACTGATTCCACTTATCTTTCTTGTCAAAAAATAAGTTTATATTATCAGATTATCATTATTGTATTTATTAAAAAAATTTATATCCATTTTTCTAAATCCAATTCACATAATTCTAAAATTTAAATTTAAATACAATCTTGTGGATGTGGAGAGAATGTTGGGTATTAACGTGAAAATTTCCAAAAGTTCAATAAATTTTCATATCTAAAATAAATATAAAAATTATTTTATTGAAATAAATTTTTATAATATATATACATGCCTTCAAATTTTATTTAAAACCATATTTAAAATTTAATTTTACATTAGTAATTATTTAGTAGAGATGGAAATGTCTAACAAAAATGACATATTTTTCACTTTTCATCCAAAAAAATAATCTTCTCAGAAAAATACCCATAACTAACCCTAATTTGTTTTTATAAAATTCCACATTCAAAAATATATATTTTATAGACAAGTAAAATTTTTAAAAGTGTAAAAATTAGTTATAAAATAGGTGAGACCTTAAAAGGAGGTAAAATCAGTTTTGTGTGTATTGCAGGATAACATAGTATTGTGTGTAATATAACGATAATATTGTTTTTCGTATTAATAAATATAACAAAAAAATAAAATTCAATATAAAATGAAAGTATTTTAATGTAAGAAGTAGTTTCATTCTACCCCCATAATTAAATTGTGTCCCTATAATTTAAACTTGATATCAGTAAATGAGGGTTTGGTATTAAAAAATTCAATTATTGAAAATTTTACATCTTAATAGTTTTTATAAAATAGAATCATAATAAGAAAGATGTGGTTGTTTTCAGGTCACATAACTTGGATCCAAGGTAGGAGAAAATAGTTGGTAATTGAAATATGTAATTGGAAGAAAGGTGCAAATAACAATATTCATTGGTTATAAGAATGTCTATGATAAATGGAATGTTAAGGGCCACAAAATCATAAATAGTTAATGATTTTAAGGATAATTTGATTCATCAAATATGAATATAAAATTATAACTTTATTTTCGGGATCTTATTCATAATATTGAATAATTATTTCACTCATTGTGAATATAAATAAATATATGTTTCTATTTCATAAACATGATCTTATCCTTTGGTTGTTCCTTGAACTATTTATTCACCATTTCATATCACATGTTATATCACATGGAGATGTAATATAGTAATATCTAAAACCCTATCCAAATATCAACATATACCATTTAAAAAATGGATTACATTTATAAATGATTATGATCCCACACTTTAGAATGAAGGCCACTTCATTGAAAAGTGATCTTCTCGAACAATATGATGTGGCTCTAAATAATCACATACCAAATATGTTATTAAATCCATCATTTATTCTTTCGATATTTTTTAATAACATTAATTTCCATAAAACCTTACTAGAAATATTAATTCTTCCTTATCACATACGTATAAAAATGGACCATTGGATACATTCAATAAATCCAATAACATTGGAATCTACATCAATGATGGTAGAAATACCCTTTTCAAAAATCCATTAATCAGTTTCAATGTATTTGGTAATATCCAATTTAATTTATCCAAAATAATCATATATTTATTAAAACTCAAAATCTCAGTATTAGGGACATATAAAGGGTTGTCTTTCCCTTATCTATATGTTTTCAATGAAGTTAAAATTATTATTGAATCAAATTTTTGGGTCATTAGTACTGATGAACCCATAGATTTTGATCCTCAATGAATAAGTGTGGTAGTAAAATCATTATACTTATAACCAACACATCATTGATAAAATACTCAAATTACACAATTCCAGAATCCAATCATAAGAAAATTAATAATTCCACTTTCTTTTTGGTAACAGAAAAATATCTACAATGATTAATTAAATTATTATAAGGAGTATTCTCTTGACACTTGATAAATTGATTTTTGAAGTCTACCATCACTTTATAGTTTAATTATATTTCATTGGAATTATTTTTCTTATCCTAGAAATAACACGAATAGTGTAATTTCCATTAATAGTTTCAGAAAAAAATAATTCTTTTTTCGGAATTTACCAAGGTTATTATTTAAACTATAATTACATGTGGGAAAATAATTATTTCCCTTATGCCCTTTATCCACTAGTTTTATATTTTTCCCCTTATTCACATGATCCACTATGAATCCATAATACATATAGAATGTTTTCTCTATATTGTTAGCACATGATAATCCATCTTCATAGGGTGAGAATTATTGGGAGACTAGTTCAATTAAAAAAAATAGATTAAGACCACAAAAGAAATTATTATTATAACTCTTTGGATCATATTCATTAGTAAGGTTTACATACCTTTTCATTGGAACCATTTATAAATGACAAACATAGAATCAATTAGATATTAAAATTTATAATCCCAATACTAGATAAATACATAATATAAATTGAAATATTTATTCCTTGCTAATCTCATAATAATGAATATGATAACATTGGGATTATATTTAATTTCAAATACATCATAATTATTTGTATATAAAATTTGAATTATTATAAGAAAATCCTTCGAGAGTGTCATTATAGGTTCACTTAAAGACCAATTTTCATGAGCCAGGATATGCTTTATTTAGAACTGATGAAATTTTTTATAGTTCTTGCCTCAAGGAACATCTAATCCAGAACCGCATCCACAATTAGTTTCTAGATAAACATGTATTTCTAGGAATACCCACATAATTTATACTATACTAAAATTCAATTATATTCTTATATACACATCCTGAAAGTCTATCAGAGGCTTACATTCTCAAATATAGGATTTTATAAATATTGTTTATAATGTTTCTAATTAACATCATTTAATAAAAATTGTAACACCCCAACCCCATAATAATGGGTTTGATGCATTATTTTATTACATTTTCTTGATTATAAAGAATAAATGTAAATCCTTGACCCCAGAGGCCCATAGCTGGTGCACTATCTTATTATATAGGAAAGATTATAGGGAATCAAATCTATAAGGACTTATCAGTTTATCATTTTTGGAATAAAAATTAACATAAATTATACCAATATTAAATTGGAAAATATAAAATATAAAATAAAACATGATAAATAATAAAATATAATAAACTAAGTCTTTAAATTCTTATTCAATGATTTCTTCTTCATAACCTAGGTAAAATAACCAAAATAATTTTAATCTCAAATTATCATTAATGGTATGAAAAGAATAAAAAATAATTCAATAATGGTTTTAAATTAACATCGAATAGTATATAATTGATAAAAAATGACATTCAACTAACTAGATAAGGCATAATAAATATGGTAAGGTGAAAAATAGAAACACATTCCATTTAATCAATAAATTGTGAAAAATGAATCCATAGATATGTTCATGTAAAAAGATCCTTGTTAATAATAATAAATTAATTCTTAATAATGTAAATTATTAATTATTGGACATCATGATTCCTAGAAACATGATACCTTCACCATCAAGATAATACATTTTAATCTATTTTGGTTTGTCCTGCTGATTCATCTCACCAGACAATCGATGCATTGAGGGATTGCATTAACCAATACCCAACACATAGGTCTTGAATTAAATGTGCCCCAAACCATTTATTTAATATCAAAATAATTCCTCATATATCAAATAATAGATATAATTAATGAAAAACACACCACATCAAATATTTATAGTAAAAATGATCATAAGGAACTAATTGTTTGAAGAGAAAGTTTACAATCACAGAAGAAATGGATATTGGAAAGATAACTTTTACCACTTTGTAATTTTCAATCAAAACACCATAGATTAGATTATTCAAATTAAAACCACAAATATTATGAAGATAAAATTATTCATGATATAATATATTAAAATGTTCCGTAGATACCCCACAAAAAATATGTATGTGTTGAATGTTACATTTATCTCACAGATGTCGAAAGTGAGATGAAAATCACTTACATTGCATTTCATTTTGTGTTTAATTACATAAAACTCATGTATGATGGCTTTAATAATGATAATAACTTATTTTAAAACCATATTAACATTTCTTATATCATATACGATTCTTTTATAATATCATATTACAAATTTGTTAGTAATATTTAATTATTTTCACTACTTCAGGTGTTAATTACCTAGTTTCTCAAGTATGTTTTGACATGTTACCTGTTGTCCCTATAATGGTTTCCGCATACAACAATATATTTTAAAAACTAATGTATATTATATATATATAATCCATAATATTTTGATATTCTAAATGTAATTCATTGTTCATAGAGATGGTATGTCGTCTGTACGCATATACAATACATTTATTTTTTTTATATTGAATGAGTGAAAAGTAAATGAAAATTATCTATATTATAATAAATTTATAATATTTAGTTCATATATTTCACATAATTTTAATAAAACCATCATTTATACGTTTCATGTATAGTGCGTATGAATCACATCGCTTTGAGGAAGCGGTAGTCCACAGATTCAAAAATAATGTAATCGTATTTAACAAAATGGAAAGCAGGAAATAATGATTTAAGAATTAATTAAAAATTTAGAAATTATAAATATTATAAATATCATATATAAATATCATTTAAATCAAAATTCCCAGCCTGAGAGGCCTAAATAAAAAACAAACAATCATCTTTTGGTGAGGCAGTAGTTCATAGTACACATAAATGGTGGGTTTATTAACCATTAGATTGATGTGTATGTATGTTTAGGTAAAAATCTTAACATATAAAAATTCAGTATTATAAGGATACTAATATTATAATATAATCATAGAATAAGAATAATTTAGTTGATGTGGAATATAAATAAAACAAAAGAGCTTGAGGTTGGATTTTACCTCTACTTTGGGTAACTTCTTCTTGTATTTCACTAAAGGGATTACCTAGATAACTTTATGCAAATATGTGGTACTCAAGGTTTGTGGAGTTTATTTTGGGAGATTATTTGAGTATAAATTTGGTCATAAAAAGATATTGATATGTGTGAATATGTAGGAGGGTTGAGTACCTTTTTATAGTGGAGGAGGAGCGCCATTCTTGTAAATTTTTGAAAAGGGAGTACCCACCAATGTTTTCCCAATTAATGTGGATCAAATAATTCTCCAAATTAGATCCAAGGAAGTATAATCTATAAATATGGAATTAAAATGTTTTTTTTAAAATGTTTATAGGTTATCCTGGGCCTTAATATTATGGTTTAGTCTCTTGTAAATATAATTTTTCTATTAATCACGATAATTAATTTTAAATACCTTCACTAAATTTTTGTGTTAACAGGATTGTTGACAATATTAGATATTATTATTTTTTCTAATTTTATGTATGGAATATTTTTTCTCTAACTATAATCAAATATTTGGTTAAATATACTTTTAAATTAATCCCACAGATAGGATGGCAATGCAAGGTTTTAATGTAAAAAGGTTAAAAAATATTGCTATTGTTTATATTCGATTTCATAGTGAAATTGATATAAAATACAAAAATTAAATTTATTAATAAATATTATATATTATGTGTCTTTAAAAACAATTTAAAATATTATTAATCATGATAAATGAATTAGATGACTAATTTGTTTTGAATTTAAATTCATTATTTTTCACTATTCATCCAAAAATGAAATTATTCAGAAAAATACTAACTTGTCACCCTAAAATAAGTTTTATAATTATATTTAAAAAATTAAGTTTATATTTATATATTAAATTTATAATGGTTTCAAAATTAAAATTTAACATATGTTTTCCATTAAAATGTGGTCTAACCGCCTTTTTAAAAATATAGTTTTTAATGTTTAAAATTTGGTGTGTTCTTATCTTATGACTATAAAATATATTGAATGATTACATAATTTTTTTATTAAAAATATGTCGTATAAATTTAATATATAAATTTTATTGATGTTTTATAATATAATTGACTGCGATAAATGTGAATAAAAAGTTCTTTGGTTAAATCTGGTGTTCTATGCATTCAAAGCTGTCAACAAAATGAAATTTATTTTGAAAAGATAATATGGTACAGTCTTGGGGTTCTACAATCTTTCTTCTTAAAAATATGTCATTATTGAAATTTTATTGGTATTAATATATAAAAATATATTGGCATTTCTCCTTTATATAATCCTCTAGTCCCCATGAGTCTATATCCTTTTTGTGATTTCCACAATATATATTTACCAGAAGATTCATTAGATTACTTAACATTTTTTCTAGAGTATTAATATTCAGAATGGGTTCCTCAAATTATAAATTTTCAGGTTCCAACTCTATTTCATCAAAGTGGATAACATGTGTTTTTAGGCACGTACTTCTATAGTAGAGATATATGGAACACATAGTATATTTTTATGATATTTGGGAGCATTTCTAAAAGATATGAAAAAACACAAACTATTTCAAGAATCTCGAATGATTTCATATACCTGGGTCCCGATTTCCATTTATTCCAAAACAATACAACATCCTTCCATGGAGATACATTCAGTAAAACATGATCTCTCCCTTGGAACACTAAATATTTCCTCTGATTATCAACATAAATGTTTTTCATTATTTGATATTTAGTAATAAGATCATGAATATAATTTATATTTATCTTTATAACTTTAATATTTTTTGGGCCTATTAGTTTCCTTTCACTAATTTCATCCCAAAAAGTTTGAGTACGGAACCTTTTTCCATATGTGGATTCACAATGCTCCATATGAATAATTTAATGAAAACAATTATTATAGAAAAACTATAAAAAAGGTAAGTAATGATACCACATACCTTTAAAGATGAGTGAGAATTACCTCAAAATTTCTTCTGTTGATTGAATTTTTCTTTTAGACTATCCATCAATTTAATGGTGGTAGGCATTGCTCAAATGAAGATCATTATCAAGAGTCTTCTGAACACTCTTTTAGAATTCAGATGTAAAGACGGGATCTTGATTTATGGAAATTTATAGAGGGTTTTGAAGAAGTCATGAAACTTTTTAAATATAGATCATTGTGATAATATCATGTGTTATGTCTTCCCTTATAGCAAGGAAATATGAACACTTCGTTAGGCATTCAAAAATAAACCATATTGCATCACTAATTTGACAAGTATTAGGAAGAACCATGGAAAAGACCATAGAAATTTCACCTCATTGACACATAGTAATAGTAAAATATTTCATGAATTCTTTAGGATTCATCCTCAAAACATCCACATATTTAAAAACCAAACATGTAGACACGTAATCAGCGATTCCATGAATCATGTAATCCAACCAAAATTATTACCTCATGTCACTTTACTACATTGTGATTCCAGGGTGTATATATAAATTTGAGATATGAAAATCAACCAAAAATTACGTTTTCATGTCAGGTATATATGTAACACATAACATCTTTCTAAACATTAAAAGTAATATTCAAACAAATTCCTTCCCATTTTCCATCATCCACAGCTTTGATTCTATTCCGAAATTCCTCATCATCAAATTGACAATTCATTATCCCCTTAAATAAATATGGGTTTTCAATCATTTGAAAAATTATTAATGTCCCTCTTCCCTATAAATTTCCATATCCATCTTTACTAGGTCCATGAATATAGTATCCTTATAAATCATCATTTGGGTTTGAACTCCATGATCCTTCCAACACAATGCATCTGCTACCTTATTTTTTTTTCCTTGGGTGGTAGTTTATTGACTATTCATAATCCATGAGTAGATTGAACCATCACATTTGCATCATATTGATCTCTTTCTAGGTTAATATCACTTTCAGGCCTTAATGATCCATTTATATAACCAAACATTCACTATTGTGATAATTTCTCAATGTTTTCAAAGTGAAGATTACAATAACTAACTCAAGATAATGTGTTGGATTGTTCTGTTCGTGAGTATTTAATTTACATGATTCATATAAAATAACTTTATCATATTTCATTAGGTATCAACCATGTCTTTTCATTGATGTATTAATATATATGATAAGACCATCAGTTCCATACGTTCGAGTCAAAATTGGAGCATTTAGTAATATTATCGATTGTTCATCAAAGAATTCTTCACATTAATTTGTCCAAAAAAACATAACCCCTCTTTATGTAAAATGGTTTAATAGGTTATCAGATTGAGAAAAATTATAAAAGAATCACCAATAGTAACAATTCAATCCTATGAAACTACATACGTGAGTTATTTTTTATAGGTCATTCTTTGACTACCTTTTTTGTTGCAGGATCAACTAATATTCTATCCTTAGAGAGAGTATGGCCATGAATAAACATCCTGTATCCAAAAACCCTACATACTGAATTTATTATTTAACCCTTCACTATTAAGAGTATTATGATTGATCATAAATCTATTCTCATAGTCTTCATTGGGTTTTTAATACACCACAATCTCATCAATGAATAACACAAAAAATCATCATGATATTCCTAGAATACTCGGTTCATTAGGTCTATAAGAAATAGGGTACATTTTGATATTCAAATGGAATTACTGTAAATTCATTTTGTACATATATTTTTTGAAAATATATCTCCTTAATTTATTCCATCATCACTCACAATTACTGATACCATGAATTAAAAGAAATCATTGAAAAATAATAGGTCCCACAAATTATATCAAACAAGTCATCCATTTGGTGAAAATTATACTCTATAATTTTTTAAATGAATTTATATAGATATAATATTTTAAAATCCACATGGATATATCCTCATTCTTAACAAAAATAATAGAGGCTCCACACAATGAAACACAATGGTGAATAAATCCTATATCTCCCAAATCTTCTAGTTTTGTTCTTAAACTCTTCTAATTCTATAGACACGTTTCTCTATAGAATCATTCATATTTTCCTTGAATTTGGGATTTAATCAATGTAAAATTAAACTTCACCCTATGAGGGATTTCTAGGTAATTCATCAAGAAAATCATCAATCAATTCCAACACAATAGGTACACACTCAAATTGAAGAATACCATATTAATTACCAGATGTTATTTGATATTATTCTCCAATACTTACATTCATTAGAGATTCTAGGGGTGGATCCATATCTGAATCAGGTGAGGATTATTCTTTTCTAAAGATCAGGGTTTCTACATCTCCATCACAAATTTTAATTTTCTTCCCCTTGTAATAATTTTTCACATCATATTTTGAGATCCATTCTATACGAAGATTTATATCAATGTAAAACATTGGTATGATAGCTAGGTCAAACCATAATTCTTTTTTATGTGCCTTAATGAGGATTTATTGAAAATTCATTTTAGTATGAATAATTCACTCACATGTTTTTACTAATAAATAACATATTAAATAAAAATAGAAATATGTAATTTTATTATAAAACTAGGTAGATACAAAAGAGTGATAAGATCTTGGGTCAAATAATGAATTGGATAAATTTTATGATTGGATTAATGTACCGAACACCTAATAATTTTCTTCTTCTACTGTAGCTTTAGTGATCAAGTAAACATGGTAATATCCCCATTAAATCTTTTGTGGTAGATTCCCTTAACTCATTGGGAATTTATTTGAGTAGTGACATGTCTCCATATATTTGAAACATTAAACATCAATTTTGCCTCCTTCCCCTTTCAATATTTAATATGTTGAGTATTTTCTCCACATTTCTCCTCCCTTTAAGAATTTCCTAGAGTTATTTTTACTATAGTTTTCACATGTTGGTGATTTCATCATTCTTATATTATCTGTTGATTCGTTCCATTTTTTAGGGTGTTTAGAAGACATATTCTTCTCTTTTCTTCCTTTAAATATTTTGTATCATGATAAGTCATATATTTTTTTTGATGGGGCATAAAACTATCTCTTCATATGATGAAAATGTTAGAGAAACCAATTCCCTTAAATTTTTTTATTGATGCCTTAAAATATGTGGTCAATTTTTCACTTTGTGTTTTGTATATAATCCATATAAAAATTAGCTCTCCTTGTAATAGTATCATTATAAGCGGAAACACTTTATTCATTCTTTTTATTTAAGCTAACTAAATTTCTATTCATATAAATTGTTTAATCACGATTAATTATATAGTGATGAATGTTTCCTTAAATTTTATATATTCATATAAATTTTTCATGGGGACGGTATGTCGTACATATGGATGAATTCTAGACTCATTTCATTGTCATATTAAAAGAATTAAAAGTAAATGACATATATGTATATTATAATTCCATTATCAAATCAATTTCATATATTTTAGTATTTTTATTAACATCCTCTATATGTTCCATGCATACTGTGAATGAATCGTATCGCTTTGAGGAGATGATAGTACACACTTCCACAAACGATGTTGTTGTTTTTACACAATATAGTATCAATGAAGGTATGATCGAATAATTACAAAGAAAAAAATAAATTATAAATATAATATATATCATATATAAATAGATTGTACATAATATTTTCCAACTTGAGAGGTTGTAAAGGAAAAATGAATAATCCTCATATCGTGAGGCGGTAGTGTGTCATATAGAAAATTAGTAGGTTTGTTTTCCATTAGATGGATGTATTTGTAAGTGAAGATTAAAACAATAAACTAAAAACGTCTCAATATAATGAGGAAACATAATTTATTATATAATATTGAAATATGAATATTTTATTTGGTAGAGATTATATATGAATAAAAGAGCTTGAGAAAGGATGTTACCTTTTATTTGAGTAACACCTTTTTGGTTTCCAAAAAATGTATTCCATGGTTGAATTCTACAATAATCGGTGATTCCAGGTTCATGAGAGGGATTTTGGGAGATTATTTTATTAGATATTGGTGTATCCCAAGAGTTTCATAGGTGTTAATATGAGGGACGGGTGACTTTCATTTTTTTGTGGTGGAGAAGTGAATTCTTGTAATTTTTGAAAAAAGTGATTCCAACAACCTTTTTTTCTATTGAAAGTGTCTTCAATAATGTTACAAATTAGATAAAATATTTTATAGGGGCGGTATATGACCATCCAATGTACTTTTGACAAGTGTACATGTCATTTTTGGCCTTATGTTTAAGGTTTAGTCTCTTACTAAGCTAATTCTTCTCTTAATCATTATAATTAATTTTAATTTCAATCAGTAATATGTTTTTCAAAAAAAAAATTATACCTTTTTAAACATCATAAATAACAATGTTTCAAAATATGAAATCCAATTTTCCAATTTCCTAGTAAAAAATTGAAATAAATTAAATTAAAATTAATCTTGTAAATATCGAGATAGTGTGGGTTATTAAGATAAAAAGGTTCGAATGTTTTCTTTGTTTTTATATCCAATTTGAAATTGAAATTAATATTACTTACAAATTTTTTTTAATTGATAAATAATTGATAATATTTTCGTTTAAAAAATTTTCAATATAATTTATCATTATAAATAAATATGATGAAAAATAAATTTTGAATTATAATTCACTATTTTTCATTATTAATAAAAAAAGAAATAATTCAGAAAAAAAATATTCACCTTAAATAAATATTAATGTTTTTATTTTCAGAATTATTTTTATTTGGTCATCTTAAATTTATAAATGTTTCAAAATTCAAAATTAATAATGTTGTTACATTAATGGGACGTAAAGTAGCCTTTATTAAAACATAGTTTTTACGTATCAAATCAAGATTGTTGTTATCGTATGACAATTAAATTTATTTATTTATTTTAAAAATATTTTATTATATATATGTAACATAAATTTACTATATAAATTATAATTTTTTTTGAATTTTATTTACTAGAAAATACATGACTGAATTGTTTTTTGTTTAAACCTATTTATATGTTCATTTCTAGATATCAGCAAAAATAAATTAATTATAAAAGGGGAATATGTTAAATTCATAGAGTCCTATAACAAAATCCAAAAGTACCATTTATTTTTGAAAATTTTTAAATCCAGATAACATGTGTGATACCCATATTACTTTTGGAAATTATGAATAAAACCTAATATATATGAAAGAATAATAAACTGCATCCTTGAAACTCATTCCATGAATTCATCTTCATATCATGGGGAAAGTAAAAATTATTAGGGTGATAAAAAATCATCATTATTTTTAATTAAAACGTAATAAATAATGAATCAATAATAAAAATAAACATGGAATTGTAAAAAATTGAAAACACACTCTACTGAAATAACTAGATAAGCCATAATAAATATCAAAAGGTAAATAACTGTAAGACATTCAATTTAATAAGTAAACTAAAATTGATTTATATACATAGATAATTTCAAACAAAATATCAATTATAATAAAAATTTCTAAATTATTAATAATAGAAGTGCGTAATTTTTGGTCACCTTGTCTCTTTATTACATGGCAATGTTACTCTGAAGACCTTTTAGAAGAAGGTTTAATATATCGAGTAGAAACCTTTCTAATTTGGCCAACTGATTTGTCTCCTGAGATAATTGATGCATCTAGGGGATATATACAACTGGGAAACACCTATGTAATACCAATCCAAATAATTCCTTATATATGAACAAATCAATTTAAATTTATTAACAAGGTTCCTTATCAAATATCTATATTGAGTAAAATATACAGATTTACCAATATTTCTTGAGTTAGGGAAATAAATGTCAAGTAAACACCATAAGTAAAAATTTTATATGGTTTATGAAAAAACTACATACATCACATAAGAGTAATTATATCTACAATAAATGTGATTTCTAGTGGAAAAGGGGCATAAGGATTGATTGTTTCAAGATAATGTTAAAAATCACAAAAGAAAGATATATTTCAAAAAAAACATAGAAATTGGTAATTTTATTGTCTACATTTATTGGATTAGATAATTTAAATTAAAAACATAAATACCATGACAATATAAGGATTCATGATATTATATATTAACAGGGTTATTAGATACTCAACCCAAAATACGTAAGTACTGAATATGACATTAATCCTATTGATGTCAAAAATTGAGAAGAGAATCCCTTATTAGTTGGTAACATTTAAATTATAATCACTCTAAAAGATAAAAAATCAAACAAAACACTAAATATAATGAATATACATATATACATGATGTAAAATACAACAAAAGATGTATATAAAACACACAAAATATTCATGTAGGGAAATTTTTTTATTCCTCATTGAATGAAAATTGTGACAAGAACACCTTACATTGAGTTTGAAACAGAGTCCATGACCATGTAAATTTGATCCTAAAAGTTATTAAAAATAAAAATAACAACAATAATCCTTTATAAAATTTTTATGTGGAACTAATTACATGCCCAAAGGCTAGAGGCAAATAGTCTTGTAATTGAGTTTCTAGAAGCACAATGAAAAACTATAACAAGTTAAACAAACCACAATAAATAATGCATAAAAAACTCTACAACATCATTGAAAACATGAGAATCACATAGATGCTACAATCCTAAACCTCCGCACTGGATCATCACCGACTGAATCCTCAAAGTTCACAAAACCCACCATTATTGTGCCCAAATGCTTCCACTGAGTGTTGTCCGAACAGCCTTTCTAAATGACCACCCCTACCACCAGAAAAGCCTCAAATCTGATTGTAATCATCAGATATGATCTATATATAACCATTTAGGGTGTAAATGGCCATCCATGAGATGCACACGGAATGTCTATGAGGCAACCGCCTCACTAGCTGTAATGTCCCGGTTCTGGATGCCACCTAGAGGCACCCAGTACCCGGTTGGTCACATGGCCTCAAGCGCATTTCCCTAAATCCCAGAGGCTACGGACTAGTTGCGAGGGCCTTGGATATGATAATGGGGAAACTATCCCCTCATTGGAAGAGTACGTAGTGGAAGTAAACAAATACAATCAATAGTGGAAGAAGTAATAATGACAAACAGTAGTAAATATTAGAAGACTGATAGAATAAACTGGAGATCATATATAAAATGATTCATGATACATATGTATAAGAAAGTAGTGAAACAAAGAACAATGCTGAAATACAGTACTAAACAGAGTACAAAATAAAACAGTAATCAGCTCCACCGCATCGCAAGCCTATGCTTGGTCCCTTGCTCTCCAGCTCCACAACATTTCAAGTATCTGAAGTAGAAGGGAACTTACCCTTGCCTATATCTACATCGATATAATCTGTTTCAGCCTAAATTCATAGCCCAAATAGGGTGTGAGACTAAATCCTAGTAGGAAACCAGCACGAGATCTGTGCCTAGCAGGCAGTGAATATATATGGCAGGAAATAATTAAAAAGAGTTCAGTAAACAAGAAATTAATCAACATCACATAAATCCACAGTTTCAAAGCATTCAAAAACCACATATCTAGTATGCCGGAAAAAAATAGGTAACCCTATGGGATGTACTCACAACATATCCCCTCTTGTCCTACCTAGCAGTAAGAAAGAAAGTAACACAACAGGAAAACCTATGGGAAGTACTCATAGTCTATCCCCTCTGGTCTTACATTGGAACACAAGCAACCCTCTAGGCTGTACACTAAGTCTAAGCACTCTGGTTCAGCTTAAGAATAGATATTTTGAGGAAGAACTCATCATCAATTCCCTTTATTGTCTCATAATGGTATTAAAGGTGATCTAGGGAAGCACTCAACATCTCATTCCCCCTATGGCCCATGTTGAGGAAGTATAGACACCTTGAGGAAGCACTCAACAACAATCCACCCTGTGGTATCACATCGTAAATTAAAACAGACACTCTGGATAATCCATCAACATCTATTCTACCTATGGTCTATACACATGGTTCTCAAGACCCTGTGTAAGATAAGAAAGTGTAGAAGTGCGTAACATCCAATGTAAACCTAATGAACTAGTTGGATAGAATTCAAAAACACAACAACATAAATGAACAACAACCACACTATCCTACCATACTAGGAATGGGAATTTAAATAGCAGCCTAACATGAATTCAAGACCAAATGGTCAAAATAGGAAAAGCATTCATGGGGAAAACATCTAAAAAAACAATTTACCCTATTCATAATCAATAATCATCTACTTATGCATAACAGTATAGCAGAGAAACAATAGGGCAAAAATGGTAAAGTCGCAAAACCCCGTTCATGGGTATTGGAATGTTTTGCACATAAACATCAAAGACATTCAATAGAAAGGCCAAACCACCTACCTCTGGGTTAGGAGATATGTATATGTAATAATCAAATCATGAATATCCTTTTAATGTCGTAGATCCTTGAAAACGTCTACAACATTAAACCCATGATAACATGAAAAAGAAGAGAAATCAAGGAACGAGGTTCCAGAAGAACAGAGAACTCACCGATGCAATTCCAACGCAAACGATGGTGTTCGATTCAGAGGACAGACATAGGATCGAGGGCTTGTCAACGACTTGCAGATGCTCAATGCTCTCGGTCGAACAAGGTTGAGATAGAGATGGTTCTGTCCCTCAGAGGCGACCCCTGTGCATTTAATGATAAAAATACATGGCATGTACTTTTTAAGTACACGGTGTGTACTCGCCATTTCCATAATCCGATTTAAGTGGCCTCCATATCGTCACACATGGCTGTGTGCAAGGCCGCTACACGACTAGCAAATGGCTACCCGTGGTAACCGAGTACACGACATGTATTCATAAAGTACACGACGTGTACTTCAAAAATTTCCAGAAACTACACTTTTCTCAAAAACTCCTGGGAAAAAAACATACTTGAAAATAAGATTAGGGTTTTTAAAAATATCCCCATTAATGAAATTCAACACCAAATTTCCCTAGTGCGACATAGATTAAGAAACCTCAAACAGTTCCAGCCACTGTGCTCATACATCATCCTCCCACTATCATGTCTCATCCTGCACCCACTCGTGCTGCCATAACACTCATACTAGAGGAACATACCGTCCTTGGAGAACATTTGTATTGGAATCCACAATCCAGATATGATGCTCCTCAAATGACGCATCTAATTCGAGCTCATCCTCCTCGGGTTGAAATATATGAGACGTGTCTGAAAAGTTATGTCGGATCTAAGAAACGTGAAAAGGTTGTGCATATCCCAATACCTCTGGGGTAACTACAACTGATAGGAAACCAGACCAAATCATTACAACACCTCAAATAGCCCGATGTAACTCGGTGAAGGCTTAACATGTCACCTAATCTTCTTGTTCCCCAACCATAGTGTGACAGAATGAAAAACCTGATCCTCGACCTCGAACTCCATAGGTCATCTCTGCTGATCATCATAAGACTTCTATCAAGATTTTCCAGTAGCCGTCCTCTTCCGAAGCAACTCTATCTACTCTGTGGTCTCCTGAACAAGACGTGGTCCCAACAAAGCTGCCTCTCCTACCTCCATCCAACATATGGGTGATCGTCATGGACTACAGTACAAAGCCTCAAAAGGTGAAATCTGAATAGGTTTTTGAAAACAATTATTAAAGGAAAACTCTAAAATATGTATGTGCTTCTCCCAAGAATCTCTAAAATCCAGAATGCATGCTCGGAGCATGTCCTCATGCTCTTGAATCATACGCTCGGACTAGCCATCAGTCTTGGGGTGGTAAGCTATACTCTAAAGTACTTGTGTACCCAATTACTTCTAAATCCCCTACTAGAATGAAGAAGTAAAACGTGAATACCCATCTGATATGATGGAGTGTTGAACTCCATGAAGATGTACAATATCTCGAATGTACAGCCGTACCAGCTCATCAACACTAAAGGTCTTCCTGATTGGAAAGAAGTGAGCAACCTTCATGAGTCTCTCTATAACAAACCAAATGGTGTCTTTCCCACGAGGCGACATCAGCAAACCAGTCACAAAGTCCATTGGGACATCATTCCACTTACACACAAGAATCGGTAACTGCTGCAAAAGCCCTGCTAGTTTTTTATGCTCTTCCTTCAGCTACTGACAAGTGGAACACCTCATGATGAAACAAAAAACGTCCCTACTTATACATGTCTAGAAATATTGATGGTCTAGATCATGATACATCTTGGTGACGCCAAGATGAACTTCCCAAACTGAGGAATGAAAATCCTGCATCAGATCCTCACATATGTCTGCTGGCACCAATACAAGCCCCTGGAAAAGCAATATCTCATCCTGAACTACGGTCCATCCAAGAATAGTGTCCTATCCCGACACTCTCTCTCTTAGGACTAGGCTATCAAAATCTGATAGCTACCTCATTTGAACTTGATCCATAATAGTATAGGTAACAACTACAGAAGAAAAAAAAATGTTTTCCCCTAAATGTTGTTCACCTCCAAATGCCTCTCAAAGTATAGAGCCATAAGCAGCCACTCACTGCAGGCCTCCTGAACTGCTTGTATCTGAGTCCTCCTAATCAATGAATCTACCATTGTGTTGCCTTTCCCAAGAATATAGGCAAGCTCAATGTCAAAGGACTGTCGGTACACAACCCACTTACACTGTCTCAAATTCAGATCAAAGCGAGTGAAGATGTACATGAGAGTTTTTTGGTCAGTGAAAACCAAAAAATGCTATCCTAGAAGGTAATGTATCCAAAAATGTAAGGCATGAACAGTAGCTGCCAACTCCAGATCGTGTGTTATTTATTCCTCTCATGTGTCCTCTAATACCATGACCCGTACGCAACGACTCCATCACCCTAAAAAAGCACAGCTCTCAACCTGATACTGAATGCATCACAGAAAATAGTATAGATCTTGATCGGCTCTCTAAATACTAGTATCATTGCTGAATTCAGCCTCAATTTCAACTTCTGAAAGGCTGAATCACATGAATCTGACCACATGATCTTCGCACATTTCATGTTCAGACCTATAAGCGGTGCTGCTAAGCCTGATAATTCTGGTGAGAAATTTATGTAATATCTAGCCAGCCCTATAAAACTACGCACCTCAAATACGATCTTCAGCTTCTCCCAAGAAACTACATCTCTCACATTTTCTAGGTCTATTGATACTCCTTCCTCTGAGATAACATTCCCCAAGAAGTGAATCTGATCCATCCAAAAGTGGCACTTGGAGATTTTAGCATATAACTGATGATCTCTCAGTGTACTCAAAATGATATAAAGATTGATAGCGTGGTTGTGTTGAGTGTGAGAGTACACCAAGATATCTTCCTAGATGACCACCACGAATGAACCCATGTATGGATGGAACACTTGGGTCATTAGTGCCATGAAAACTGCAGCTGCGTTCGTGAGACCGAATGGAATAATGAAGTATTCGTATAGACCATACATCCACTAAAAAATTGTAAGAGGTATATTTGATGGTCTAACATGCAACTGAGGAGAACCTGACCTCAAGTCCATCTTCAAGAACACCCAGGATCCTCGAAGATGATAAAAGAGACCATCAATTCAAGACAAGGGATAATGGTTCTTGACTGTCAATTAGTTAAACTTCCGATAGTCCACACAAATCCTGAGGGTATCATCTGCCTTCTCCACAAACCTGATAGGTGAACCCCAAGGAGATTCACTGGGGCGATTGAAACACTTTTCCTACAACTCCTACAATTTCGTCTTGAACTCTTGAAACATAGATGTCGCCATCCTATAAGGAGGAATGGACACTAGTTACACTCCTTCCACAAGCTCAATCGATAAGTATACCTCATGCTTCAGAGGCAAACATGAAATGTACTCTGTAAAGACATCTCTGAAATGATACAACACTAGAAGAAAGTCAATCTGTGAAGTCCCCTATTCATCCAGATAAAGACTAGAAAGCTGGGTTGTAAATCCTCTCAACCGATGATGCTCTGGACCAGCTCTACTTTCTTGGACATCCCATTCACCCCTATGAAGAAAAGATCCACCTTTTGGTGATATGAATCTCACACTACAATGATAATAGTCGATGAATTCCTAGAATGGAACTAATCAGTACTTCCTGAGAATGAAATCATATCATGTCATCTTTAGGACATAGAGGTCCCAGAAGAAGTGACATCCACCATCCTGTAGAGGGAACACTCTACAATGACGTGCACTAGCCGTTCTAGTCCCCAACGAAGTGTCTAGCGTCAAGATATTAATAGATTAATGATGCAGATCCCAAGGCTCTCCACCACAGAAAGAGATATAATGCTATGGGAATCCACTGTATCAAAAAGATAATATGATAAGACTGAGTCTATTAAGATAGTACCTAGAATTGTAGAAGGTATGGGATCATTCTCATATATGGTTTTCTCCATTGAAAATGTCTAGCCTGTACCACGGCCCTATGACCCTGCCTGACCACTCTGAGCTGATCTTCCCTGATGTCGCTGAAAACCAGGTGACTAGCTACCACAGACACGACCTCCACCTCAGCCTAAATGGCCAAAAGAAATATAGTTCCTAGACTAGTGAGAAACTGATGGTGCTGCTCCAGAATGAGGAGTCATAAAAGAACCCCTGTCACCAGCTTCCGGAGTGGAGATCTAACAGAAGCACTGAAGATGACCCATATTTCCGCAAGGTTGGACCTCTATTGGGTCTTTTTGGAAAATATGGCCTCATATGCCCACTATTTTTTCACTAATAACACACCACCTGTCTACCAGAAAAAGTGTCTCTCCTCCCCAGATCACCACGTGAAGACTCCCTGCGGCGCTTCTTACTGTCAGAAAGAGGAACACTAACCCCCGATGTCGATTCACCCTGGCTCAAAATTCCTGAATCCCTCAGATTATGCTCTATGATCAGCGCCTAGTTGACTATTGAAGTGATTTATGTCAGTCAAATGATGTTCAACTATGATCGAATGTCGTGCCATAGACCATCCTCTAACTTCCTTATCATGAATAGTTTATAAACTTCTGGAGTAGGTTTGAAGAACTGAAGCTCAGTAATGTGGGAGGAATACTCCATTATAGAATGAGTACCCTAATCCATACTCATAATCTTCTGGGCTCAATCGGCCCGCAAGGTCTCTGGATATATGTAATCAAAGAAGATGCTCCGAAACTCATCCCACATCATAACATTTTATCATCCCACCTGTGAGATCACATCCCACAACCTATTGGTGGAGTCCCGAAGCATATAGGTAGTGAGCATGACTCTCCTCTCTGGAGGCTTCTCCAGATTCTCAATGATCGTAAGCATGGATTCTAGCCATGACTCTGCTGCCTGAGGTCCTCCTTCCCTTGAGAAAGCAGGAGGATGCTGCAGCTAGATTATCCACATCAAATCCTCCATCAACGGTGCAGGAGGCAGTCCTCCCTGAAAGGTCTGCATCATCCTCAAGGATCCCTCCCTGAACTGTGCCTCAACACCTATGTCTGGTACAATGTCTAGTGTCAAGGCTGACACAACTGGAGGATCTACAAGTGGTCCCTAATCGACCATATCCATTGTCTATTCACCACATGGAAACTAGCGTACAACTAGAGGAAATCTCAGTGGCATGACTCTGAATGGTCAATCACATAGGTTATATCAATATAACATGCACTGAAAATAAGGAGTGTAAGAAGGGAACAGGAGAAAGAAAGCACTCAAGTTGTACAAAACATGACTACACGGTGTGTACATTTCATACACAACATGTTCCCTTATGCCATTTACATGGGCGTGTACTCCTGCCTAAAATGGTCATGTAACACCACAAACACACGGTGTGTACTTGAATCCTCTTCCCCTGCCCGAGTCCTTCTACACGGTTAAGCCACACGTCTCTCCTAAGATAAGACTACATGGCGTGTAAAATACCTACACGACGTGTACTAGACAAGCTTCATCTAGCTCATGTTGTTAGTGACATTGACTGAAACACGGATCACAATACACTTCCTGTTCTAGACAGACACGATGTGTATGAGAAAGGATAACACCGACCTGTGTTGTTCGTGAAACAACTGACTACCTAGGTCAGACTACATGGCATGTTCAAGGTGGAAGCGACGTGTACGTGAGAGGGTAAGTACAACCCGTGTTGTTCATAACACGGCCGGGTACCCGGGTCTGAGTACACGGCGTGTTCAATGGGGATATGATTTGTAGGTGAGAGGGTAACTCCAACCCGTATAGTTCGTGACACAGCCGGGTACCTGGGTCAGACTACACGGCCTGTTCACTCTAGTTTTTCCCAATCCCATTTCTCTACCCACATAACCTATGACACGGTAAGAGACTACACGACATGTACATAAAGTACACTGTGTGTACTAAAAAAATTCATCCTGAACAGAAGAACACAGAGTGTGTACTTAGTATTACACATCGTGTATTCTAGGTTTTTCCAGACAGTAATCCCCAGAAAGTACTCCAGAACCCAGAAAACATTGAAACAAGCATTTAAAGTGCAAAATTATGATCTATTAGGGACCATAGTCCCCTCAAATCAATTATTGGGATCTTATAAAAGTTATTTCATGGAAAAAAATGAAATGATCAACCAAATTATGGTCCATGAGGGCCCATAACAGCTCAAGACCAAAATCTTGGCGTTCATTCAAGAAAATCTCTACACAAACAATACCCTACCAAATAAAATATATTTCAATGCAGGTAACTATCAAAACAAAATGCATATTTTACACATAATCTATCATAACAATGTGTAACCACTAATGCATCCTAGATGGAATGAAAAAAATGCATGACATGAAATTTCTAGCATGTGCCTATATGATGCATGAGATAACATACCCTCATCTCATCAGGTTGCAATAGAAATAGAACCTAAATAACATCAACAATAACAACACAAATTATGTGAATCACTCATGGTCAAATCAGATTAACTGTAATAATCAAAAAACCATAAAAATTTCAATTTAAACACGGTAGATTGGCTTTTCCCTGTATACGGGTCAGCTAATTCCAGGCACGAATTATTACAAAGTACATATTCCGTCCTATCCCTATCAAATGATCCAAAAAGTAAGTCAATATAAAAGGGTTTCTATAATACAATTTTTAATGGCCTAGTCCAGACCACTATCACGACATTGTCCACTTTGGGCCTATCCCACAAAGTTTTGTTTTTCCTTGGGTTCTGGCCCTCAGCCACCCCCAAGGAAAAGGCCCCTTGATGGGAGTGGAATCCACACCTCCTTATAAAGGGGGCATCATGATCCTCCTCTTTCAGTGTAAGATTGCTCTAACCCACCCCCCCTAGAAGGGACCATCCTCTTCGCTGACACATCAAATGGACACCGGCTCTAATACCACTTTGTAACATCCCCGTTCTGAAAGCCACCTAGAGGTTCCCCGTACTCATTTGGTCACATGGTCTCAAGCGCATTTCCATGAATTCCAGAAGATGCCGACAAGCATCGAGGTCCTTGGTTATGAGAGTGGGGAAACTATTCCCTCATTGGCTGACTACGCAGTGGAAGTAAAAAAATACATACAAGAGCGGAAGGAAAAATAATGACATACAACAGTAAACATCGGAATACTGATAGAATAAACTAGAGCACATATATAAAATGATGCATGATAATTTTTTTAATAAAGAAGTGAAACAATTCACAATGATGAAATACATTACTAAACCAAGTAAAAAAGAAAACAGTAATCAGCTCCACAATATTGCAATCCTAAGCATGGTCCCCTGCTGTCTTGCTCCATAAGATGTCAAGTACCTTAAGTAGAAGGGCTCTTTCCCTGGTCTATACCTTGGCCCAATAGCATATCCCAAACAAGGTGTGAGACTAAATCCCATCATCCAAACACCATGAGATAAGTGAATAAAAGTCAGTGAATATATATGGAAGGCAATAAGTAAAAAGTGTGTTGTAAACAAGGAAGTACTTAGCAGCAGACAAATCCATAGTTTCAAAGCATTCAAAAACCACATATAATGTATGTAGGAAAACACAACATGTAACTCTCTAGGAAGTACTCACAACCTATCCCCTCTGGTCCTACCCAGTAGTAAGCAAGCAAGTAACACAACAGGTAACCCTCTTGGAAGTACTCACAAACTATCTCCTCTGGTCCTACCTAGCAACACTTGCAATCCTCTATGCAGTACACTCAATCTAAACCCTCTGGTTCAGAATAAGTATAGACACTCTGAGGTAACAATCACTGTAAATTCCCCCTATAGTCTTGTAACGGTACTAAAGGCGCTCTGGGGAAGAACTCAACGTCTCATTCCCCCATGTGGCCTGTGTTGAGGAACTACAGACACTCTGAGGAAGCACTCAATGTCAATTCCCGATGTAGGTTTACATCGTAAATTATAACAGACACTCTAGAGAAGCCATCAACGTCCATTATCCCTATGGTCTATACACGAGGTTCTCATGACCCTGTGTAAGTCAAGAAAGTGTAACAGCGTGTAACGGCAAAGGTAAACCTCAAGAACTACTTGGCTAGAATTCTTTAGCACAACTGTATAACATGATAATAGCCACACCATCCTACCATACTAGGCATGAGAACGTAAAAAACAGCCAAACCGACAAACAAGACCCAAAGGTCAAAATAGAAAAAACATGCATGAGAAAAACATCTAAAGAACTAAAATTAACCTTATTCACAATCAATAATCATCTACTCAGGCATACCAGTATGGAAGAGAATATATAGGGATAAAATGGTAAAATCCCAATATCCCATTCATGAGTATTGGGAATATTTGGACATGAAACTCAAAAACATTCTACAGAAATGCAGAAACAACCTTACTCGGGGTTGGGATATCTCTATATGTGAACTTCAAATATTTAATCTTCTTATAACACCGTAGATACAAGAGAACGTCTAAAATATTCCACCCACAATAAATTGAAAAAGAAGAGATGATGTTCCATCAGAAGAGAGAACTCACCGATGCGATTCCAACGGAACCAATAATGTTCGATTCAGAGGACGGGCAGAGGCTTGGGGACTCATCAAAGATCTGTGACTGCTTGGAACTCTCAGAAAAACTATGTTGAGAAGGAGATGGTTTTGTCCATCAGACATGACCCCGGTGTGTTTAATGAAAAAATCAAAATTCACGACATTTACTTTTGAATTACACGACATGTACTCGCAATTTCTGTACTCCACTTTAATCAGCCTCTAGATCCTCACACATGGAAGTGTGCAAGGATTCTACATGTCCAGCACATGACTACCCATGGTAACTGTAACGCCCCGACCCCAGTTACCCAGAGTCGGTGCATTATTACATAACATTGGCATGATCACAAGAAAGATCAAATCTCGAAAGACCGATTTGTTTAGTAGCCTTAGAAACACTAGATATATTCATAAGTTTTACATTACATTATAAAATGAAAAACTACTACAAAAACATAATGTTTCCACAATCCACACTATTAACCCCTCATAAAATCCATGCAGGTCATTCATAACTTACTTCTTCACATCCTGGGAAAAATAAAACATAGAAAAGGGGTGAGCTCAAATGCCCAGTAAGGATAACAATATAGCGGAAAATTTTATAAATAAGAATAAACATTTAAGGCAATGTATAACTAAAACAAAAGCCTTTTAAATATTAACATTCAACATGGTATGGCATAAATAAAATGAAATAATGCCATTTACTTATTCACATGGATATTTTACTAATCGAATAATCACATGCAAAAATCAATAACCACTTTCATAATGTTGGAATGCATAATGCCAGACTATCATAACCACATAGTCAAGGCCTCGTGCCAAGAATACAAATAATATTTTGTCAAGGCCTTGTGCCAAGACACTAGTTTGTCTCATGAGACCTACCGATGCATCGATGAGCTATAGCGGGCTCCACCCGTCACATATTAAGTCCAATGCATTCCCATATGAAAAGGTTTAAACATAACATAAACATTCGTATTAAAACTAGCATACGAAATGTCAATACTTTCACCATAAACTATGAATGGTATAAAAATAGCACATCCACAGTCAAACATATCACAAAACCTTCAATACAATATAGAAGTTTTGTATCATAATAAATCAACTTCAAATAATCTTAAAATCCATCAAAGGATGTTGACATAGATGAAATCAAAATTCTTTTAAAAGAAATATCTCCTTTTATTTTGAAATAATTTAAGATCCATATAAAATAAAACATTTTCTTTGAAAATATTCTTATAAGCTTGTAAGGGAAGTTTTGAAGATTTTATAACGGTGGAAATTAGCCGCACCCGCCGTATAAGTTAAAAAAAACGTTCTTACCTTAATTCTGTCGAAAAGGTTAAAAATGACCTTGTTTTGAAAACGACGGAAAGATTCCTTTATAAACCTCTTATAAAAAGTCAAACAAGGGTATAAATGACTTTAACCCATATTCTTGTAAATAATAAAAATGTTTTGAAATACATTTTGAAGAAACATGGATGTGGATGATAAAGAGATCCCAGTAGATTATTACAAATAAACAACCTCGGATAATGAAGAGATTGTGAAATAACCCTTACCAATTTGGTAACTTATGAAACATACAACCCATGAAAGAGGTATCATACAATGAATATGTAAATACACATAAATTATAGTGTATTACACAATGAATATAATTATGGGAAGTACATACACCACACAAAAGGTAATGGTGGCAATATGGCATGAATCTCACGGGAATAAAGAGTGAGATGAAAACCCCTTACCACGTTAATCAACCGAGTCGTATGGATAAAAGTTAATAACAACCAAATGATTTACAGAATAACATGAATATAAAGAGAATAATGATAATATATATCAAATGGCAGTACACAATACACCACTTTCAATAATTTAGTGGCGAACAATGGAAATCTCACGGAATTGAATGTGAGATAAGAAAATACCTTACCTTGTACTTTTCCTTGGTTGGGGTAGGTTAAACTTCTGTATATATGTGAAATAATTGTTATTAAATTATACAAGAATCATATATATTAATATTATATCATATATGATCTTTTAACATTGATTTGTTAATAATATCTTAGAATTATCGTCGTTTCGGGAGTTAACTTACTCATTTTCTTTTATATGTTTTGTTACATAAGCCATGGTTGTCGTATCTTATTCATATCCAGAATGATATCTAGTCCTTAAACATCATTTTTAAATCATCAAATGATAATTATACTTGAATGGATACGATGGAGAATGAATCTCATCGCGTTCGTGGAGACGGTAGTCCGTACGTACGCACGAGCGACAATATAATTCTTTTGATATTAAAATAATATATAAATGGATGGTATATCATATATACAGAATCATTAACATGTTATATTTATTATTTACATGAGTTACACATCATTATTATACCCATCCAAATAATATTATATTGAATAACAATTACACCACGACGTGGAGACGGTAGTCCGTACGTACGCACGTATGGTGACATGTTATTCAAAGGGTGGATAGAATACTGAATATGGTTGTACCATATTTATAAAAAAATCACAGTATATGTGAGATACTGGAGTTATTATTTTAGAATGGTAAGAACAAAGGAAGAAGAAGTGGAAGAAGAAATGAACTTGGAGAAGGGTGGTGAAATCATTACCTCTTCTTCGGGTTCTTCCTTTTGATTTGATCAAAAGGGCTCCTTAGGTTGGCTTTCTGATCAAACTAAGGCCTCTAGGTTGTATTGAGGGATGTTGGGAGAGTATTGGGGCAGAGTTTGGCCGAACCAAAAGGCTTTGAAGGTGTGAATAAATGATAAGGAGGAGTGCCCTTTTATAAGAGGGGTGAGGGGCACCTTTGGAAAAGCTAGAAATATTAATTTATAATAAATTCATATTCGGTTTCTAATGGCTCCAAAGCTTATTATTCAAAATTTAAGGTGGGTATAGGTCGCAAACCACTCAACCAATAGAATTTAGACAGGTTTGAGTACTTATATTAACCTTATCTTTAAGTATTAACTCTAAGTTAATTAGTTTCACTTTTACAATGTCTCTTTGTATTTTTATATAATATGGTTAATAAACTTACTATATACATCCAAGCTACCCCCAAGTGGTCCATTAATGATGAAACTATCATGATATAAGTCTCTTGGCCGAACCTTAGATTTTTAGGAATTTAATATCAATTAATAATATAATATTTGTTTTAAGAACTCTTTTATGTCAATTTTGACACTATTCAATAGTTGATTTTTGTGAAACTCAAAACAGATTGATTACTTCGAAAAAAGTCAATTAAATCAATACTAATATATCATATTATCCTAGAAAATTAGTTTAATTCATTAAAAGTTTCGTATTATATTTATTTGGGTATTTATAATATCAATTATTTTAATTTTTCACTATTATAGTAATTACTGCATCATCATTGTGTCATAAATAAAATAAATTATTTAATGTCTAAAAATTATAAATAAAATATCATTATGTATGAAATCTTTTTATCTTTCTAATTAATATTTATAATCTAAAATCCAACATATATAACACTATGTAACAATTGTTGTTCTAAAAGATATATGCTTGTGTCATTTTTGTATTTATTTTAACTAAATTAAAATAAAGTGTCATTATCACTTACAAGTGGATCCATGGGGTCCCAAAATAGACCCAAAGATTCCCATGGTCGACCATGTATCAACCAATAGGGTTAAGACACGTTTTTAGGGTAATTTAGTATTATTATAATATTATTTTTTTTAACCCTTATTTACCGGATTTACCTTTAACCATGGTAAATAAAATATTTACCGCAGTAATTATTCAAAATGTCTAAAAATAAAAGTTACCTATTTACACAATTTGAACATCATGATTCCAAATATGGAATCCATTTTTCTAAATTCAAAACACAGAAGTGGTAGAAATTAATTTAAAATTAATTCCAGCTGTCAAAACAAAAAGCATGTTTTTAAGAGATAATAACTATCAAAAGATTGACACTTGTTTATGTTCGGTTTAATTGTAAAATTATGTCTAATGACCAACATTATATTAAATTGTAAAAATATATTCTAAATATACTTTAAAACCACTCAAATTCATAATTTATCACTATTAATTATTTTGATTAAAAAAGTTGTTTTTAATTAAAATTTAGTAATTTTCACTATTCATCAAAATATGAAAGTTATCCGAAAAGTACCAAAATTTCACCTTAGGCTAAATTCGATATTCCGAATCCAAAAATGAAGTCCATTTCAAAATATAAAATATATATAATTTCAAAATTTAGGTATTACTATTCATAACGACTAGTTTGATCGGTTGTGGTGTGTGTTAAAACTCGACGTTGCGTACAACACACGCTACTGTTTTATTCAAAGGAAAGCATACCGTGGAAGCTTGGGATGTTTCATTCTAAATTTTTTGATGTCTCCATTTAGTCAAAAAGCTTAAAATATTGTATTTAAAAAGGTTTCACTATCAAAAGTTGATAAAAGTGCAATACTGAAAATGAATCTGTTCTTGCATTATGACTAAGAAACTCATAATATGGATTCTAAAATTATAAGGATTATATAAAGTTAAAAATGTAGTTAATGCTATTCATGACCTCTTTTAATGGATTTTTTTTGGTAAGTCATGGTTCAATTGAACTCGGTGTTGCGTGTAGTGCAAGTTATTGAATTATTTTGAAGAAATAACACACTATGAAATCTTGGGGTGTTACATTCTCCCCTCCTTCAATAAATTGCGTCCTCACAATTTGAAATTGTTCTTCGAAAATAAAAGGTTGAAAATAGATAATATATTTGTGGGAAAACCCACATCGGAAATTGGGTTACTAAAATTTAGTCTTAATATGAGGAAAAGAGAAATGAAAGGGTCACCACCAAATTATGATCTTGATTAGGAGAACATTGGTGGAAATTAGAGACATATAATCGGAGGAAAAACGTAAATATTTATAGGTAGTGATTGAGGTCATCAATCACAAACAAGTGTATAATTGAGGTCCTTAAACTCATCAAGCTATGATTATTTGAAGTACCATCGGTTCAACAAAATATAGGGTATTGGGATAACACATTTTTGACGTTTCAAAATATCTTAGTTGAAATCCCACATCGAAAAATGAATTAACGAGGCCTCTATTTAAAATAAAGAGTCGAAAGTATGAAGATTACCGAAAATAACACATACTAGGGTTCCATGTAAGAAAATATGGATATGGAAGAAAAATCTAACCATCAATTACCTGATGGAGAGTGGTAGAGAACATGGCTATGAAAAGGCCAACAATCCCAAAGCCATAAATTAGTGATGATTTAAGGTACCATCTAGGAAAAATTTTTTGTTCTAATTTGCTTTTCTTAATATTGAGGAATTTTTTATGAGATTGGCTAAGATCATATGGAGATATACTTACTTTATAATTAGAGTTTTATCCATTAATAAATTTCTACCACATACTCATCTTTCACTCTAAAAGATAATAGAATGTAAAAAAAATTCTATTTACACTATTCGTATAGGGTTCCAAAATAAACGAATTTATAATTCATCTAAAAGATATTTTAATAAAAACTACATTATTTAATCCAGGACATCTCGTGGGCCAGTGGTAGGTGATACACCCTTGTCGCCATTCGGTTGCGGGTTCAAGTCTCGCAGCCTTTCCGGACGCGACAGGTTGCCGCCCGACCTCCGGGTTGTCCTTTTATGGAAATCCAAAATAATCCAAACTAGAACTATCCAAAATACTTCTATCCAAACTCACAGTCCAACATTTATAAGGAAGGTAAACATAATATAGATCCTTTTTACCCCGTAATAGCATATGAATACCTTCATCATGTATTACCATATTCCTTATTGATTACATTCATGTTCCCTTATTCCATATAGAATGCTGGATATACTTCATTAATCCAAAAATGTTTTAATCCCAAAAAATGATGGAATATACAAATCATTAATCAGCTTCAAGGTAGTCAATAATATCCAATATAATTTATCCAAATCAATCATGTATTATTATAAAATCACCACCTCGGTATCTGAACCATATTATGGTTTATCTTTCTCTCAACCATATATTTTCCAAACATTTAACCTGCTACTGAGTCACTTTTCTTTGTTCCACACCATCTCAAGTCCTTAATGAAACAGTACTGCAGTACAATCCTTATATACTCCATGATTATTGTAACAAGTACATTGTTGATACAACACTCAATTGACATAATCAACATAAGAACTCTAATCATTCCTCTTCACCTGTGGTAGTATAATAACATGATTATTATCCAATAACATCATTTGTGGCATAGTCTGATGACTGGGACATAGGTTCGCATAGTGTCCAAACTCCTTGCAAATGAAGCATTGTACATTTGAAACCATTTTCTTACCCTTGCAGTCACGTACTTTGTGCCCTTTTCCTCCACACTTATAACAAACTCCCATTCCTTTCAGGCAAGTTCTAGGGTGTTTCTTTCCACAGTTACCACATATGGGAAAATTCTTCTTTTCCCTCTTCCCTTTATCCACCTTTCTCTCTTCCATCCTTTTCATCTCTTGCTTCCCTTTAAAGCCATAGGACTCAGTAAACTCTTTACTTATCTTATCAACACATGATATTATTTCTTCATATGATGATAATACATGGGAGACTATTTCTCTTATAAATTATAGCTTAAGACCATGAAAGATATGATCCTTCCTTCTCTTTGAATCATGTGTATTTCTGGAGTTCTCATTCCTTCTACTGGGCGCCATTTCTATACCATGGCATAAACTAGATCAGTTTATGAATCAAAACACATAATCCCATACTTATAAAACACTTAACATAAATTGAACTATTTATGGATATAATCCATAATCATAAGAATGTTTTCTTTGAGGAAGTATATACTCATAATCCCTTCAAAATTATTTGTAAAGAAAATGAGAGTTATCCTAAGCATATCCCCCGGGAGTGTCGTAACCAAGAGTGCAGCAAGGCCCGTTGTCGTGCACTAGTTCCCGTTCGAGTCTAGCTCAAAGCGGTGTTTTTGGGTTTTACCCCTAGGTACATCTGTGCCAGAGCCGCCTCTACCTGCTCGTATCCAGACAGGGATGTATTGCTCGGAAAACTCACAAAATCTCTACGATACCAAAATTCTAGGAAGTTCTTCTATACTAATCCTCAAAGTTCATCTTAGGTCTACGTGCTCTAATCAGAGTTTATCTAAATCTAGCTTCCAAGGTTTGTACTAAACTTCCTCTGATACCAACTGTAATGCCCCGACCCCAGCTACCCAGAGTCGGTGAATTACTTCGTAACATTGGCATGATCACAAGAAAGATCAAATCTTGAAAGACCGATTTGTTTAGTAGCCTTGGAAACACTAGATATATTCATAAGTTTTACATTACATTATAAAATAAAAAACTACTACAACAACATAATGTTTCCACAATACACACTATTAACCCCTCATAAAATCCCTGCAGGTCATTCATAACTTACTTCTTCACATCCTGGGAAAAATAAAACATAGAAAAGGGGTGAGCTCAAATGCCCAGTAAGGATAACAATATAGCGGAAACTTTTATAAATAAGAATAAACATTTAAGGCAATGTATAACTAAAACAAAATCCTTTTAAATATTATCATTCAACATGGTATGGCATAAATAAAATGAAATAATGCCATTTACTTATTCACATGGATATTCTACTAATCGAATAATCACATGCAAAAATCAATAACCACTTTCATAATGTTGGAATGCATAATGCCAGACTATCATAACCACATAGTCAAGGCCTCGTGCCAAGACTACAAATAATATTTTGTCAAGGCCTTGTGCCAAGACACTAGTTTGTCTCATGAGACCTACCGATGCATCGAGGAGCTATAGCGGGCTCCACCCGTCACATATTAAGTCCAATGCATTCCCATATGAAAAGGTTTAAACATAACATAAACATTCGTATTAAAACTAGCATACGAAATGTCAATACTTTCACCATAAACTATGAATGGTATAAAAATAGCACATCCACAGTCAAACATATCACAAAACCTTCAATACAATATAGAAGTTTTGTATCATAATAAATCAACTTCAAATAATCTTAAAATCCATCAAAGGATGTTGACATAGATGAAATCAAAATTCTTTTAAAAGAAATATCTCCTTTTATTTTGAAATAATTTAAGATCCATATAAAATAAAACATTTTCTTTGAAAATATTCTTATAATCTTGTAAGGGAAGATTTGAAGATTTTATAACGGTGGAAATTAGCCGCACCCACCGTATAAGTTAAAAAAAACGTTCTTACCTTAATTCTGTCGAAAAGGTTAAAAATGACCTTGTTTTGAAAACGACGGAGAGATTCCTTTATAAACCTCTTATAAAAAGTCAAAAAAGGGTATAAATGACTTTAACCCATATTCTTGTAAATAATAAAAATGTTTTGAAATACATTTTGAAGAAACATGGATGTGGATGATAAAGAGATCCCAGTAGATTATTACAAATAAACAACCTCGGATAATGAAGAGATTGTGAATTAACCCTTACCAATTTGGTAACTTATGAAACATACAACCCATGAAAGAGGTATCATACAATTAGTATGTAAATACACATAAATTAGAGTGTATTACACAAAGAATATAATTATGGGAAGTACATACACCACACAAAAGGTAATGGTGGCAATATGGCATGAATCTCACGGGAATAAAGAGTGAGATGAAAACCCATTACCACGTTAATCAACCGAGTCGTATGGCCAAAAGTTAATAACAACCAAATGATTTACAGAATAACATGAATATAAAGAGAATCATGATAATATATATCAAATGGCAGTACACAATACACCACTTTCAATAATTTAGTGGCGAACAATGGAAATCTCACGGAATTGAATGTGAGATAAGAAAATCCCTTACCTTGTACTTTTCCTTGGTTGGGGTAGGTTAACCTCCTGTATAATGGTGAAATAATTGTTATTAAATTATACAAGAATCATATATATTAATATGATATCATATATGATCTTTTAACATTGATTTGTTAATAATATCTTAGAATTATCGTCGTTTCGGGAGTTAACTTACTCATTTTCTTTTATATGTTTTGTTACATAAGCCATGGTTGTCGTATCTTATTCATATCCAGAATGATATCTAGTCCTTAAACATCATTTTTAAATCATCAAATGATAATTATACTTGAATGGATACGATGGAGAATGAATCTCATCGCGTTCGTGGAGACGGTAGTCCATACGTACGCACGAGCGACAATATAATTCTTTTGATATTAAAATAATATATAAATGGATGGTATATCATTTATACAGAATCATTAACATGTTATATTTATTATTTACATGAGTTACACATCATTATTATACCCATCCAAATAATATTATATTGAATAACAATTACACCACGACGTGGAGACGGTAGTCCGTACGTACGCACGTATGGTGACATGTTATTCAAAGGGTGGATAGAATACTGAATATGGTTGTACCATATTTATAATAACATCACAGTATATGTGAGATACTGGAGTTATTATTTTAGAATGGTAAGAACAAAGGAAGAAGAAGTGGAAGAAGAAATGAACTTGGAGAAGGGTGGTGAAATCATTACCTCTTCTTCGGGTTCTTCCTTTTGATTTGATCAAAAGGGCTCCTTAGGTTGGCTTTCTGATCAAACTAAGGCCTCTAGGTTGTAGTGAGGGATGTTGGGAGAGTATTTGGGCAGAGTTTGGCCGAACCAAAAGGCTTTGAAGGTGTGAAGAAATGAGAAGGAGGAGTGCACTTTTATAAGAGGGGTGAGGGGCACCTTTGGAAAAGCTAGAAATATTAATTTATAATAAATTTATATTCGGTTTCTAATGGCTCCAAAGCTTATTATTCAAAGGTTAAGGTGGGGATAGGTAGAAAACCACTCAACTAATAGAATTTAGACAGGTTTTAGTACTTATATTAACCTTATCTTTAAGTATTAACTCTAAGTTAATTAGTTTCACTTTTACAATGTCTCTTTGTATTTTTATATAATATGGTTAATAAACTTACTATATACATCCAAGAGACCCCCAAGTGGTCCATTAATGATGAAACTATCATGATATAAGTCTCTTGGCCGAACCTTAGATTTTTAGGAATTTAATATCAATTAATAATATAATATTTTTTTTAAGAACTCTTTTATGTCAATTTTGACAGTATTCAATAGTTTATTTTTGCGAAACTCAAAACAGATTGATTACTTCGAACAAAGTCAATTAAATCAATCCTAATATATCATATTATCCTAGAAAATTAGTTTTATTCATTAAAAGTTTCATATTATATTTATTTGGGTATTTATAATATCAATTATTTTAATTTTTCACTATTATAGTAATTACTACATCATCATTGTGTCATAAATAAAATAAATTATTTAATGTCTAAAAATTATAAATAAAATATAATTATGTAGGAAATCTTTTTAGCTTTCTAATGAATATTTATAATCTAAAATCCAACATATATAACACTATGTAACAATTGTTGTTCTAAAAGATATATGCTTGTGTCATTTTTGTATTTATTTTAACTAAATTAAAATAAAGTGTCATTATCACTTACAAGTGGATCCATGGGGTCCCAAAATAGACCCAAAGATTCCCATGGTCGACCATGTATCAACCAATAGGGTTAAGACACGTTTTTAGGGTAATTTAGTATTATTATAATATTATTTTTTTATCCCTTATTTACCGGATTTACCCTTAACCATGGTAAATAAAATATTTACCGCAGTAATTATTCAAAATGTCTAAAAATAAAAGTTACCTATTTACACAATTTGAAAATCCTGATTCCAAATATGGAATACATTTTTCTAAATTCAAAACACAGAAGTGGCAGAAATAAATTTAAAATTAATTCCCGCTGTCAAAACAAAAAGCGTGTTTTTAAGAGATAATAACTATCAAAAGATTGACACTTGTTTATGTTCGGTTTAATTGTAAAATTATGTCTAATGACAAACATTATATTAAATTGTAAAAATATATTCTAAATATACTTTAAAACCACTCAAATTCATAATTTATCACTATTAATTATTTTGATTAAAAAAGTTGTTTTTAATTAAAATTTAGTAATTTTCAATATTCATCAAAATATGAAAGTTATCCGAAAAGTACCAAAATTTCACCTTAGGCTAAATTCGATATTCCGAATCCAAAAATGAAGTCCATTTCAAAATATAAAATATATATAATTTCAAAATTTAGGTATTACTATTCATAACGGCTAGTTTGATCAGTTGTGGTGTGTGTTAAAACTCGACGTTGCGTACAACACACGCTACTGTTTTATTCAAAAGAAAGCGTACCGTGGAAGCTTGGGATGTTTCATTCTAAATTTTTTGATGTCTCCATTTAGTCAAAAATATTAAAATATTGTATTTAAAAAGGTTTCACTATCAAAAGTTGATAAAAGTGCAATACTGAAAATGAATCTGTTCTTGCATTATGACTAAGAAACTCATAATATGGATTCTAAAATTATAAGGATTATATAAAGTTAAAAATGTATTTAATGCTATTCATGACCTCTCTTAATGGCTTTTTTTTGGTAAGTCATGGTGCAATTGAACTCGGTGTTTTGTGTAGTGCAAGTTATTGAATTATTTTGAAGAAATAACACACTATGAAATCTTGGGGTGTTACAGTAACCGAGTACATGATGTGTACTCATAAATTACACGTCTTGTAGATCAAAAATTTCATAAAACTCCTATGTTATCAAAAATACCAGGGAAAATAAAAACATACATGAAAAGAAGATCCAAGTTCATACACTAGCGCTCTTATGTCCAGTGAGGGATCCTGCTGCTGCCTGAGATCCATGAGAAGATCCCACATAAACACCAGATGGAAGCCCTCATGTCACCCTTGCAACCCCAATACCTAAAACCCCTAACATTGGCCACAAAATCAATACATATCCATGACCATGACACCACAATATAAATCACAATTGGATCAATTCTAAAAAAAACAGATATGTTATGGATCTATGGAATGAAATTCCAAATACCGTGGAGGGGAACTAGAGACTCGAATATTAGGTTGGAATCACTAAATTTGATTCCAATATGAATGACAAGGGAAACAATAACGTGTGAATGATTGAATCTCATCACATTGAGGATGCAATAGTAAATACATCAAAAAATGATGTTATCATATTCCCAAAAATTAAAAATCATGATGGTATGAATTATATAAAAAATAAAAAAGCATAACGTCAAAATAAATATCATATATGTCATATAAATTTTTAATTTCCATCAAAATTCCAATCCAAGATATATGTAAATTAAAAAAATGAATGACATCATTTAACGAGGTCGTAGTTCACCGTAAACAAGAATGATAGATTCATTACCCATTTAATGGATGTTTTATTAGGTGTACATTGAAAACATAAAAAAATAATTGTATATTTGAGGATATTTTTTTCTTTATGTAATAATTTTATATTAATAATTTATTTGTTTTAGAAATAAAAAAAAACAAAAAAAATGATCATTGAAATATGTTACTTTTTTTCCGGTTGAAACCTTTTGGTTTAAAACAAAAGACTTCCTTAGGTTTCTATATTACTAATGTAATGATTATATATTGAGGGTATATAATTTCTATTATTTCTCTGTAAGTGTTTCTTTTGAGCTAGATTTTCTAATTGGTGTGAGAAAAGGGAAGACATAATGACCTTTTATTGCGGAGGGGGAGTGGAATTATTGTAAGTAATAAAAGGTAAACACTATTGGGAGGTATCCCTTACCTCATGTGATTAAAAAATGGGAAAATAATGGTTTAAACTGAATTTATAGTTTTTATAAGTCTCCCAAAAAAATATGTGAATATTTAGATTTTTTTGTACCTTGTATTTATGTTTCCTTATATTTTACATTTTTCTATTTCATTTAGGTGTCTTGTTTTCCATCCTATGTAATTTTATCATTAGGACTAAATTAAAGTTCGATTTATTATAAAATATTTACTGAATGAAATAGAAATATATTATAAAATTTACAAAATAAAAAAACTATATTTTTTACATAGTAATTTTAAAACACTCGCATGTAACACGCAAAACCACACCTTTATCTTAAACCGTGCTAATAATGTTTTTACTATTTAGGGGTAAATATTTTCACTTTAAAAGAAAAAAATGGTCATAAATAGATCATATTTTATATTTATTAACATTTAAAAATTAATTGGATGAATATTGTCTTCTTATTCGATTAGAAATATTTATTTAGAATATATTTTCATATAAAATAACATTAATGTAAATTTTTACATTATTTTCATAATTTAAATTTAAAAATATCAAAAAAATAATTGAATTAAAAGATATTAATTTAAATAATATGAAACATGACATATTCATCAACTAAAATAAGTTGACACATTTATTTATTTAATTTTATTCAATTTTTATATTTTTGTATCATTTATTTATTTTATTATTACTAAATAATCACTGTGATGGTGTTTCTTATGAAATTTAAGTGTCTAATTCATATATTAAAATTAATTACAAATAATAATGAGAAATAATAATGATAATGATAATAAATTTATCTTTTAAAAATAAATTTTAATCGAACATGTGATATTTCATCCATATCTCAAGACAATATAATTCTTAAAGGCAAGGAAAGAGATTTTTTTCTTTTTTCCTTACTTAAATTATTATATGGGTCACATTTAAGAGCATGTCTCATAATAAATCATAGAATTATAACCCAAGGTCATAAGGGTTTAAATATATCAATCCAATGGGTTCTTTAAATGTTTTGGGTTATTTATAAAAGTTATATTCTATGTGTAATCAATAAGTATGCTAGTTTTTACATTAATCATTGTAATTAACATTAAAATCATTCATTAATCATTTTGATCAAAAAAATAACTTTTTCTTATTATAATATAAATAATATACTTATTTATTCCATTAATATTAATTTTTACAAGTTCAATTCAAATATATGGAAAAACAAAATTTAATGATAATCCCTTGGTTCTGGCGAGAAAACAAGTTTTTAATGTGAAAACGTTCAAATTTTTACTATGTTTTTATATCTAACATTAATATAAAAAACATTCCAATGAACTAAAATGTATTAATAGATATAAAATCTATCTATTTAGACTTAAAATCATTTTTGAAATATAATATAACATTATTAATTATTTAAAAGACAAGGGAGTTTTCAAGTAAATGCCTCTATTTTAAATATTCAACAAGAAATGAATCATCTCAAAGAAATACAAAAAATCACCCTTGGATAATTTTATCATTAATAATTTCAAAGAGAATATTATTTTGAATTCTGTTTTATAAATGGAAATAAATTTAGTTTAAAAATATGTTCCTCTTTAAAATAATGTAAAACTATGTATTGTGTTAAATAAGGTTACTCAGTGTTGTGTGTAGCATGTGATTAACATGGTGAAGCATATAAATAAAGAAAAAATCATGATTAAAATTATTCTAAAATAAAATTATTTTATTTTATTGGAGGGTTACAACATTTTTACTATATAAATAGTTGGACAAAACATGATTAACAACATTTTTTCAAAATAGATAGACAGTCTGACCCAAACAGATACTTTTTGTAACGTACTACACCTCCTCATTCTGTTGAGAATAGGTTGATGTTTTACTAGAGATACATGAAATCACCAGGAAACCAAATTCAATTAATAAATTAATATGGAATCGTGAACATTTTGTGGATAATTTTCTATTTTGAATGTTAAAACATGTATAAAATATTTTAAATAAATATCTAGTCATCTATATTATAAATGTGTAAAAAATACATCTCCAATCCTAAAAAATAACAAAAAATTATAAGATGACATTAAGAATAAAACAATACAAATTAAAATAATGACACATATTATAGAGACCACCAAATCCCAACCAACTACACACTAAAACTCTATCAACTTCGCTCATGGTATCATGAAGCATAACTAAATAATATAGATTCCTTGATATGAAATGTGTCTTATTGGATGACATAAAAAAATTGTTCCATTTCTCCCAAGTCATGGGAAAGTATTTGTTCTATATTATTTCCATGAATACATCCCAGAAAACATAACTAGGATAATAAATAGTAATCACATTTAATATAATACTATTTTAAAATGAGAAAAAACCTAATATATACACAAACTAACATGTTTGAAGGAAAAAATTTAAAAATCATGAAACATTTCTTAATAATTTTTCATTCCCATTAACATGAATCGGCACACACACAACCAACGATTCCTAGGTGATAATTTTATACTCATGTGCGGTCTCTCATCATTCCACCATGTATCCATAAGGAGCCCAATACTAAGTTCCCCGATTTCACACACCCCATCCACAAGGTAACGTCTATGAAAACACTCAGACAAAAAATGAATTACAAATCACATGATATACCATTCCATATATATCCTTTATTCAAACATTACATTTTAATAAAAAAATCCATACATTAAAAAAAACCACAAATTTAGTATCATCATTTTTAAATCGTAACCATTGTGTATCATCTAGAAACCATTCAATTTCAAAGGTTCAATAAAAAACCAAGGGAGGTTTCCATAAAAATACCCACATTGATTTCCAAATAATATCAAGTAGTTCATTTAATTTAAATGCACCATTCATGTTATAGGTAATGTAGTGATGAGAGATAAACATATACCTCTCAATAGTTGGTGAAAATGTATAATCATACCAAAAACTCAAGATATGGGGTTTGATAAACCTCCCTTCAGTACATTTAATTATAAATAATTTGGATTACAATAATAGAACACATATCTATCCATAATGGACTATATTTATTGTTTTAGGAGAGTGGGTAAGATTGAATAAAAGAGTAATGATGTCTTATTGAATAAACTTAAAAACTAATTTTCTATGAATCACATATGATTCACTTCAAGAATAATGTGGATCATCTCTCAAAAATGAAGAGGAAAAATATTTTGAGATATGTGGATAATATAAAAATAATTTTTCTAGGAGTTTTCATTTGTTTTAGGTTCAAAACTTTTTAGGTTTCAACTTTATATGACTTGGTTATGCTACAAAATTCTGGAAATAAATTAACCAACCATAAAGTTATACTGTTTGAATCCAACCCATTTCATGGTTCCATCTCACTGTTACAAAAAAGATGTAACAATGCAGATATTACCTATGTTTCACTTTTCATGGTTTTCCTTGGTAACTTTCATGGTTTTGAAAACCCATATTCCAAAAATATGCCTTCTGAATTACCACCGTCCTCTCATACAGACTTTCCTAGTGATGGTTCATGGGTTTTACTAATCGCCCCAACACATTGAACCTCGAAAAAATATTCTAAAGCAAGGAAAACCCCTCGAAATGTCCTAAAATGTTACTCTACTATTTTATAGATTCAAAATAATAGAAAACGTCTTTTTAAAAAAACCATAGTTTCAAAACTTTATCCATTCAACATCCAATTTCTAAAATGGGTTCCTTATCCCTTGGTATGATATGGGCTTTTAAAAATATTTTTACTCTAATATATCAGATTTTTAGAATGAGGTGAAATTTAATGGGAGTATTACATTATGGGGGATGTAATTCCCTAAAAATCAATTTTAGAATAAAAATAACCTTAATAGATTTTATAAAATGAAACACCAATCATTATAATAATTGATATATATTATAAAAAATATTTATTAAATTTTACCTAGTCATCAAATTTACTGGTATTTAAATGAGTAACTCCATCATCAAAGACATATATAATTATCATAATCAATACAAGTGTATTGATTAATTTTTATAAAATAAGAACACTTTTTTGGTGAATTCATTTTATTATTAAAAATATCATTTTCATTAAAAAATGATTTTTTTTTCATTTTTATGTGGAAATTATAAATAATTTTAATAGTTTTTATAAAATTTATTTTATAGAATAACTTCCATATTTGAAATTTTTATATAATATTTATATTTTGGTAGTATTATTTAATTTTTCTGAAATGATTGAATTTTTTATCAATGAGTAATGTATATTCAGATTCATCAAATAATATCATATATTTCAATTAAATAATGTAATTTTAAATTCAGATTATATTATTTATTTTAAAATATGGTTAAATTGATTCAATTTTTTTTAAAATATTCTAAGTAATTTTATTTTAATTTAGAATATTCATTAATGTCATAAATTTTTCATTTTTTTTATAACACTATTTTTCTAAAAATAGATTTTCATTGTAATATTTTATATAAAAATATATTTATTCCACTTTTAGAGATTTAATCTTGAAATTTGGATAGTAGATATTTAATTGTGTTTAAAAAATTTGATAAATATTTACCTTTTTATTTTTTTGAAATTATGATAAAAAATTTATACCCAGGTGAAGGTAAAATGGGAAAAAAACAGTTGAAACAAAGATATTAGGTCTAAAAATCCACCCATAACTATCTTATATTTTGTTTTATTAGAATATTACTCTCATAATCCTAAAAAAAACAATATGAACCATTTCTGAAATTTCATTATGGAATACTTAATTTTTATTAAAAACAAAAATACAAAATGCCACTCTCTATTACAAATATTTTCTATGTTTACATAATGATATCATTACGTTTTTATTGAAAATTACTTGTTTATTTTTTAATTATCTATTTTTTTTAATTATGGTTACTTCTTTATAATCATTTTTGATTATATAGTAACTATAATGTCTTATATAATTCTGATAGATTTCTTGAGAAAGAAGTATAGAAATAAAGTTAAATGATGTTAAAAATATCAAAAATAAAATCCTTTGTATCGATAATTGTGAAAACTAAATTATATTATTAATAGTAGTTCATAATTTATATTTAATGAGTATATATTCAAATTAATTTTAAATATTTATGTGCTCAAGGATAAATTAAATGAATAGTGGGGGAATGAAATTAATGGTATTTTACGATAAGTAATTCCTTTATTAAAATTAAAGATAGGGTAAAAAATTTGAATGGGGGAAATTAAAATGATTAATTGTCCAAAATTTCATCCACCCACCATTTAAGAGAAAAATATTAACATATATGTATAATTTAAACAATTATATATCAAAAAAGTAGTTAACACATTTAATGTGATTTTTTTAACCAAGAGGTTATACCAAAAGAAATGATTTAAAATGATATATAAATTTTTTTAATTTTTATTTATTGAGTATATTAATAAAATTTTTCAGTTATCTTAAATTTTATTTAATTGTGAAATTCTTTTTAGTGAGTAAGACTTATATTATATTATAATATTTAAATAATTCGAAAAAATTGCCCCTACCCCACATAAAAATTAACACCAATCCATTATATTCTTTAAACAACGTTGATTTGTATACATTTGACAATCCAAAAATATATAATCTCTACATAAATATAATTTATTAAGAGGTTCATGTATACTTATATGACCATACATAGGGTCCTTATGAATGGACCTAACGAGGTCTGCCGAAGATTTTGTAATTGTATTAATATAATTTTTCAAGTTTCTCTCTTATTTTATATTCTAAAAACATGTTACACCAATACTAAAATAATATATAGTGTATCATAAATATAGTATTATATTTTTATGACTATGGGAAAACCATTATCAACCTCTTTTTCATCATATGGACGTCAAAAACATTACTTATGTGTACGAGCAGCTTATCGCCTCCACATAGTAGTGGAATTTTATTTCATCACCATTTATATGGATTGTTATAATGATGGAAATAAATAATATATTTCATATTTTTGTAATAATTATGGGTATGAGAATATAATATATCATTGATCTTCTTATTATTCAATCCAATGGAAAATGATAAAGTCAGTTGTGCAGAAGTGTGAACTACCACCTCCACAATGCGATGGGATACATTTATGTTTCTTAGTTCACATGGATGGAAATAATGTTATATTTGATGTATTATTAAGATATTTTAATGAATCTATCATTGTAAATTATCATTTCGCATTCTTTTTTCAACACATGGAAAAGTGAAAACATGGTTCATGCGTATATACGATCTACCATCTCCATAAATGAGACAAATCAATTTTTATCTGCACCATTCATGATTTCATATATATACATATAATTATTAAATATGAGGGTTAAAACAACAATAAAATTATATATTTGATGAAATAAAAACCAATTAATAAAAATTTGAACATTAATGATGAGATATAATTGATAAAACAAAGTAGTTAACACTATAAACAATGAATACAATGAAATATGGTAGAAGAATTGGAGAAATATTTTTATAATTAATCATATATGAGATAGAAAATATGAATAATATAAAAGTATAAATTAATAAAATGTTCAAAAAAATTATATAAGATGTTAAAGCATGTGGACTAATGTTAATGTTTTATGTAAGGGGATTCTTAAATAAATTTACATTCATTAGGTTATACATATACTTGAGGAAATGTTATTACCTGATTATATATGAAATGATATATGAAAATATTATGTTTTATTTTCACTTCTCTTCTATGGATTTAAATATTCCACACACAATCAATATTGTGATTAATTACCACATCAGGAAATAATATTTTATGGTATTTTTTTAAACATTCCACTCAATTGGGACAGATTTAGTATTACACATCCATTTATTTTTATATGGATCATATACTACGCCAATTATATATTTAATATGAATATAATTTTTTTAATGATGATTAATTTTTCAATTTATTTTTATGACATCAAACAATTTCAATTTCAATTATTCTAAATTTGTATGAAATTATTTTACAATATAATATTTTATAGGATTAGATATATTTCTTGTTTAAAGGAATCTTATAATCTATCCTACATGAATTTCAACTATTTTTGTGACGTCCCAACCTAGGTGGCACTAAACGGTGCTCCAAGCGGGTTGGACAGGTGCCCTCAATTGTGCCTCACTGTATGCCATAGGGTGCTGACTAGCAGCAAGGGTATGGTAAGTCAGTCATGGGGAGACTATACCCTCTTTTATCAGAATAAAACACCAATGGAAGAAAACAATAAATACTAATTTTAGAATCATATAAATAACCATAACAATAACATGTCATATAATATCGAAAATAATGAAATACAAAACTAAAATGAAATGTAAAACATTATATGATAATGACAATGTAAAGTGTCTATAATGCATCAAAAAGTATTGACACAATGACTTTCAAACAGGTCCCGAACCTCATATGGTTGCCTCTCTCATTCTACAACCCCAAACAATAATCTATCCTAAGGCTTGCCCTTATCCTATCCTCCAAGAACAAAGTATACCCAGGTGCCAATTAGGAAGCCTAAATAGGGTGTGATCACAACTCAATAAGGCACCACCAATGGTGGATAAAACAAGTCCAGTCAAAAGATAGTGTATGCAGTATTATAAAGAAATAAATACAATGCCCAATTAAATAGTAATCACATTGTAATTTAATATTTAATCATCACATTACACCAAGTTTTAGTTCATGTTTTTAATTTGAATCATCATTCATTACTAGCGTTCAATTGGTGTTGAACATTATGTCAATCACTCCAAATATCATTCAGTGTTGGTATGAATGCCTAACAATCCATATCTCATTTTTTGTAGGATTTCATGCCTAGCACCCCAAAATATGATGCTTGGATAACTATTGGGGAGGAACACCATGTCTAAGTCCCATCTTCTAATCGGTCTCGAACTCTATGTCTATAACCACAAAAAACACATCCATTTAATCATTCATTAATTCCCAATAATTATCCACAAAATTCCATTACTAATACAACGATTTGTTTAAATGGTCAAAGGCCATTAGTTAACTCAACAATTAACCAAGATCATAACCCATTAATTAATTAATCAATTAATTAATCATTCTGCATAATTATTATTCTATAATTAATTCATCAGAATAAATTATCCAAATCAAATATAAACTGTTCATAATTAATTATCACCTTTAATTACCATTTATCAACATCTGGGCACAAAATTAATTCTAACATATAATTATATTTCATATCCAAACATTATTTCATAATTACTTTCTCCCAATTAATTATCATAACACAACTAATTAAATATCTCAATTAAAATATCTAAACCAATAACCAATATCCAAAACCAATATCTATTTGTTAAACCCCGTTATTTTGTAATGTGATTTAATTGTCAATTAATCACTATGGAAATCAAAATTAAATTTCACATTCTGGATTATTCTAATTTAGGAAATCAATTATCAAGGGAATATAGAAAATCCATAAACTCACATTCACATTTCAAATCCATGACTATGGGAGTTCAATTTAGAAAACCTACTTTGGTTTATTGACATATGTTAGCCCAATGGGAAACCCCAAAATTTTAGTGGCACAACGTCATCAATCATGCTCTGGATCTAAATCCCTAAACCAAAATTATTATCAAAGGCATCAAGATCATGAAAATCTAGATCTAAATCCACAATCCTAGATCTAGATACAACTCATAGGTTTAGATTCATGAAAACAATGGAGATATTACATGAAATGTTCAAGGAATGATAGAGGAGTGAATGTGAGAAGCAACAGGATGAAATCCACATACCGGGAAGAGAGAAGATCTTCAATACGTGCTTTCAATCCAAAAGAATCGTGTTCGAATCACCTTGAAATACCTTCGAAAGACACTGGTATCAAAAAATATTTCTCAATCCTGAGACAAGGTAGAGATATGTGCATCTCGAGTGTTTTGGTGGTTTTAAAAATTTATTTTCATATAATTAATCCCCCACCCATGGTATCTTCAGTAGGGGTGCATAGTTATGGAAAACAGTGCACCAGCCGTGGGGACCACTCTGTCTAGGTTTTCAAGATGAGAACAGTTTAGTGGCATGGTTTATCAAACCATGTGAAAACTATGCAAAACCCACTGCCCATTAGTTCTTTATAAATATTCACCCCAACTCACCCCAATCCACTACTCCAAAACAAAGGTACTTAAAAACCACAATGTACCTGAAAATACACCCGAAATGACTCTAGAAAAGGATGGGATCATACAATATCTCACCTTATAGTATCTTTTCCTAGAGAAATGCTCAAAACATACTCTAAGATTGTGATCCAAAAATATTTGGGCCATTTAGGCCTCATGTATACTTTCCGTTCCAATGTTTCCTCCTCTACAATTCCAGGTTTCCGGAACACAATAACTAATGGAACAGTCTTTCCTTGTAACCCTTTCTCACTACTGCCCAACAGTCATATCAGATTCTTTTCAAAGGACACATCTATCTCAAGGTCAAACTCTTCAACATAAATCACATGGATAGGTTCAGGATCATACCACCATAGTTGTGACACATGGAAAACATCATGAATAACTCTGAATTTATTAGGAAGGGATTATCGGTATGCCACTAGCCCAATTATCTACAGGACCTCAAACGGTCCAACAAACCTTGGAACCAAAGTTCCATTCATCTGTATCCTATGGTGACCCAATATAGTCAACAGCTGATAGAATACATGTCCACCATCTTTAAACTCTAGGGGTTGTCTATTTATATTAGCATACAACTTCTACCCACTCACTTCCATAGACAAACATTCCCGAATCAACTACACTTTCTCCAATGTCTCCTGAACAAGATTCAGTCCCAACAGCTCTAATTCACCTTCCTATATCCAACATAGTGGTGATTTACAAGGTCTACCATGATGTACGTGTGTGGTTCCAACTCTATTTTTTCATAAGGAACGTTTTTATAGGTGGACACCACTAAAGGAAAGTGCTTCTCCTAAGAACCACCAATGTCAAGAACACATGATTACAACATATAATCTAATAGTAGAATGGTAAGATCATACTACCCATATTTATGTGGTTGAAAGGGTGTACATAACTAAAAATATGTTCTAATTGAATTCTATATTCCCTACCATAAGCATGATTTAAATCATGAATCACGATCTAAAACTATAGTCCATGGCACCCCGTTAAAACAAACAATATCTTGTACATAAAGTTATCCCAACTGTTCTACTGTAAAGGTTTTACTATTAGGAAAGAAATGTGCTAACTTCATTATTAGATCCATAATTACCCAAATACCATTATTCTTATTATCTTTCTTTGGATGTCCTAATAGTAAATCCATAGTCACATCATCCCACTTTCATTCTAGAATAGGCAACTAATGAAATTGTTTTCCAGGTCATTGATTCACTACAATCACCTATTGACAGTTGAAACATCTTGTTACGAACCCCACAATCCCTTTTTCCATTCCAGTCCACAAAAACAATCATTCCAGGCCACGATACATTTTTTTTACCCAAGGATGTACCGTCCACTTCGAGTCATGAAATTCTCGCATGAGTTCTTCTCGCGTACTCGTTGGCTCTACAACCCAATTTTCGCATAGATTATCTTATCATCTGGTATTATCAAGTCAAAAGGTGTATTCCCACCTTCAAGATTGTCCCATAGGCTAAACAATTTGTATCCTCTTATTTTCAATCCATGATCCATCTCAATAGTGTAGACTTCACATCTATAAAAACCAGAGCCATCCTATCTTGAATCACCTGAACTACAACATGCATTTCTGTTAGAAAAGTCATCATATTTCACTTTGCAATCGACTCATATTCCAATAGAGTCTGAGGTTTTCTGCTCAAGGAATTATCCACACTATTCTCCATTATAGGTGTATATGGTAGTTCAAAATCAATGAACTGCGTTTACTCTACCCATCATCGCTGCAGAAGATTCATGTCACACTATGTAAATTGCAAGAACTCGGATCTAAATTTCATGTATGGATCTTGATTTTGGATGTTTTTAGGAACAAGGGAAGATTTTGGAAATATTCTAAGTACATTCCATGTACTCTTGTGTACATGGTGTGTACCTAGTTTCCATGTGTTGTCGTATACTATCCATGTAAAGGCCAAGTACGTGGCCGTGTGGACGTTCTAGAGAAGGGGCCAATTAAAGAATGTAAATGACGTAAATATTAAATGAACACACTGTGTAAATTTATTTTTCCTGGATTAATCAGACCAGGGTTGAATCTCATCTCTTGAATGTGACTCTTCTACACTTTTATTATATAGGAGAGCGACATATGACCTAAAATCATTGAGCACCTCCCATTCCTATGTTTGAGCTCTGATTGAGGCGTCGCTGGGTGAAATGGATTCCCAATGATGAGTTCTATCTTTCCATAGAGCCTCTCTTCCTAAATTCACTACGCTCTAGAATTATTCATGGTTGATGGATTTGACTTTTTTTTCTAGATCTATGATGATCTGGGATGATTCAAGGGATGATGTTCAAGAGTGTTCAGTATACAACGTCGAGGTAGGTGGTTTGTTTCCATTAAGAGTTTTTCATTTAGTTATATATTTTTATGTGACGATTACCCCCTATTTGGGTATTTCGTCTTAGAGAGTTTAACCCTGATATCATCTTCCTTAGTTTATATAATACAAAATAACATTTCTAGAGGACACCCCATGGTTCTGATTTTTTATTTGAATGTTTATGACCATTTGGTCTAGGTTTCTTATGAGGACGACCTTGTTTCCTTGCCAGGATTTTTAGATTAGAAATTATTAATTAATTATTACTTGTTAAATTCCTATGTTATGTATTGTAGATGCTTGGCCTAGGGGTAGTTGAGATAACATTCGACTCTTGGATATCATTTGTGAATGATTGTATTACACAGGGCTGTGAGATCCTGATGTAGTTAAACCAGAGGGGGAATTGATATTGAGGGATTCCCAAGTTTGTCTCATAGATTTACCTTGTGAGACCATAGGGGTAACTGATAGTTAGTGCTTCCAAAGAGTGTCTATATTATACCTTTACCAGACCACAGGGGGAATAGATGTTTTGTGATTCCTTAGAGAGTCCATAGTTTATCATTAAAATATCACATGGGGAGTTGAAAATGAGTTCTTCCTTAGAGAGTATTTGATTTTTGTTTGAAAAAATGATCATAGGGGTTAGACTATGTGAGACATCCATAGGGTAAATGTGTTATTTTGAATATTGTGACGAGTCTGCCAAGCCACAGCATATGCTTGGACCCTATAATACTTGATTTTTAGATGGTATTTTGAGACGTATGATTGATATTGTTTAAAATGGGACTATAGGGATAAGTATAGATCCCTATGATACATTATTTAATGGTTTAAATAATTCATAAATATAAATGATAATAATTGGAAACTGTTGTATTGTTTTCTTTGAGTACTTATTTTTTTATTACTTAATTCCTGCATAATATCTTCTATATTTATATATTCACTGATAGTTAGGCACATATATTTTTGTGGTTGTCTTCTAGGATTTGTCTAACACCCTGTTTAGGTCATTATTTTTGGCCCAAACAAATTATATGGTTGTAGGTAGAGATAATGGAAGGAACCCATATTCATCAGGTACTTGAGTACTTTTTGAGAAAGAGGGCATGAGACCAAGATAAGGATTGTGATGCTGTTGGAGTTTACACACATTTCATTACATTGATTTTAGTATTGTATTTCCAACATTGTGACTTGTTCGTATGCTCTCCTAGATACATGTGACATGCATTGTTAATTTTTATATATAAGCTGAATTTTTTTATACTATAATTATTTCGTTATTTACTTGTTGTAAGGTATTATTTCTTTCATTACAATTTACTATTTGTATCCACTTTTTGACTCTGCCAATGTAGGAATATTTTCCCCACTATCACACCTAAAGACCATACTTATAGTCAGAAGTCTCTGGAATTGTGGAAAATTTTCTTGCAGCCCTGTGACCCACCGGGTATGGGGAACCAATGGGAGACACCCAGATCATGGACGTTACAAAGTGGTATCAGAGGCAGTTTCATTTATTTTTTTACTTGTTATATAGATCCTATAGACATAAATAGAGAGAAATGGGTAGTTGGTATTAATATGTGTCTGGGAGTAGCTAACCCAAGTAAAAGAAAAGTCCAATTTACCTCAAACTATTGAATTCTTCTAGTATTGTAATTGTTATAGGTGATTTCATTTGACCATTGGGTTATTAAACTATTTTTCATTATTATCAATGAAATTATTGTGGTTCTATTTCTATTTCAACCTGATGAGATGAGGGTATTCCATCTCATGCATCATAGGGGAACTTGCTAGAGATCACATTCCATGCATTATTATCATGCAATTTAGGGTGCATTACTGATGGCATGTTGTTGTGATTGAAGTTGTGCTAGATATGCATGTCGTTGTGATTGATTCCTAGATTGAATAACAACTATTTCGATAGGGTATTAGAATGTGTAATTTTTCATAAGGATGGAGACCAAACTACAGTCTATGAGGTTTTATAGGACATATTGGATCATAATTTAGAGGATCATGTTTAAAAGATTTATTGAAATTTTCAAGTTAATATGTGAATAATGATGTAAAACTTTTATTTGTGGGAGTATGGGCTCTCACGGGGCAGAATTAGTCTTTACATGGATGCAATTTTATGTTTTTAAGGGTTCTAGAGAAGTTTCAAAGGCCTAGTGTCTAGAAACCCAGAAAAAACAGTGTGTGATGTTTTGGAAACATGCCATTTTTTCTTCTATTATGGAAGATAAAAATTCTATTAAGTATAAACTATTTAGTCAATAACCATGTGACATTATATGTGAGAAGAGACACAAGGCTTGGAATACTTGGGTAAAACACGCCATGTACTAGGAGTACACGTTGTGCCAAAGAGGCCATGTATCTGGTCATGTGAATAACGATACGGGTGGATGAATTTTGGATGGTACACATCATTTCCATATTGAACACGACATGTGAAAATTGACTGTGTGTCCGACCATGTTACTAAAAATGTCAAAACCCATCCCAGTTGGGCCTGTGCCGTGACTCCCCAAGACCGCCTCCAATATTCTAGGGGCTAGTGACTAGCACCAAGTAGGAATATTAATAACATGGGATGCATTTAAAAAGTACTTGTACATACGCACACATCTCCAAGCCCACAATGCTACAATGTAAATACCACTAGGGAACAAAATGCTTCCGTACAACTAAACCCGACAAACAAAGTACGACATAAAGTAAAGTACCGAAAGTAAACTAGGCTAGAATACAATCCCACCAAAAAAGTGTTTGAAAACTATAAAGTCCATCCTGTAAACGTGATCATGTACGAGGACTGAAACTCGTATCTGTAGGAACACCTCGGCCTATAGGGAACTCAGAAAGCTTGGTCCTATCCTGGTATGCTCTGGAATATGTGAAAAGGCTGCTCGTCTGCACAAGACCCGACATGTTCAAGTAAAACCCATTCAAGGGTGAGTATACCATTACTAAGTAGAGGACCTTGAAAACCCCAAAGCAATACAAAAAGGAAAGGTACAATCATCTCGTACACAATATATGTCTACTGAACATATAACAAGTGTAACAAACATAATCCAATTATACTCACAACCTAGATCTGCAATCTATGGACAACTAAAATAACCACATTCCCCCTACTAGGGATTCCTTTCAAAGATTCCACAATGCACTTCTCCAGGATAACTCAATCCACAAGTCTGATAGCTCTAATGATGTCCATCCAAGAAGAACTGTTCAATGGGAAAATCCACAAGAGATAGATACACTCATTACGAGAGAACACATTCCTTTGTAGGGAAAGATCACGATAGACAGATTCATTCATTATGGGAGAACAAACTCCTGTGTTGTGAAAGATAGTGACACAAGATGAGGATCACTACCACAGAAGGGCCTTGGCGGATACTGTGACTCATCCGGATTCAACTTTTAGGTAGAGGATCAATGCCCAATGGAGTTGGTCACATGGATTACTAATTCTACCTAGGTTCAAGAATGGATAGAGGATTTCGCTTTGGGTCTCTTGGAGGGATTCCTAACTCTATATCAGAAAGTCCTACTGATGGGATCATACTCTTGTAGACGAAAACAATACCTAACCTACGGAGGAATGAGAAAAAGGGTCACTCACCCAAATGAAACATTTCCATGATACGCTGGACAAGAAGATCAATCCATGTATGAAAAAGTACATGACATGTAGAAAGGTTACACGCCGTGTCCTCTGACCCTGGGTACTGCCCGTGTACAAAGGCCCGGGTTGCAAGGATCTTTGTGTAAAAAGATAGTACACGATGCGAAGTACTGGTCACACACCGTGGTTGAGTAACTGGGGTCAAATCTGTGTACGCGGCTGTGTTCCCATTCACAGGTGTATCCCGTGTTCACTACCTCATATAACTAATACCCTATGTAACCCATGTGGCTAGCCTGGTCTGGCCATGCGGTAGAGTACACGACCGTGTACTCCATCTCGTGTCCGTGTATCCCATGGATACACACCGAGTCCCATATAGTCTGCTCTGCCATGCCATGTAGGGTTTGTACACCGTGTTAAAAAGTCATGTAGTCCATCCCGTGTTTGTGTACATTCTAAAATACACGTCTAGCTTCGGGGAAAGCCTACACAACGTGTGACCAGGGTCTTACGCCGTGTGATTCCTATCTATCCCCCAAATCCCTAGCTGTTGCTTCCAGTACTACATAGCCTGTTTTTCAGAAGTACACACCATGTATTTCAGAATTTTCTAGGATCATGAGCTGCTGCGTCACACCTCTCATGTTTCCCGTTCGTTGATCCATCCATTTTATCAACATGAAACTCTTGATCCAAGGTCGCCCCGACGTCCTGAAGTCATCTCTGTTGTTTTTGGGCCTCTGATCAACTTTGGAAATTCATTTCAGTCCACCCGTATAAAGATAATTAGAAGAACAATAATTCCTATACCGTGTTGATTCATCCACCTACAGTGCCTTCACTCCTCCACTAGGATTCCATGATGTCAAATCTCTAATTTGGGATCATTGCACCGCAAAACGAATGATCGATGATCCATTGTTCGTCACCCCATAAAGAATGTGAGGAACACACTACAAGAAAGGGGGAGTATTCCAAAAAAATTAATTGAGTAATGAACCTCCACCATCTTATGTCACAATGTTGATCCTCTACAATTAGTAGGATCAAATGGTGTAGGATCAAAACAATAAAAAATAATCATGGAATAACTCCATGAGATCAGCCTAATAAACCCTCCCGCAAGAACATGAGAATCTGCAGATTAACCTGTTCGTGGGTTGATAAACATTCATAATTTATCCCAAGAATGGGGAAGAAGAAATTGAAATAACAAAACCCTACCTCTATCCGGTTGGAAAATGATTTCCGTGTCGTGTTCATTGGTGAGGGTCATCGGATCTGAGATGCTTCGTCGTTTGTCGGTGAGTTCTCCTCCAGAGTTCCTAGAGGTTCCCTCTCAATTAGCGGGGTTATGAGGCTGTCCAAGTGAACTTACCATATGCATGTATTTAAAACAGAGGAAATTAGGTTGCCAAAGAAAAAGGAATCTTCAATATAAAACAATTTATTATTTTATTTTATTTTCATTTGACGTACAAATTCAAACTTTTGTGGCCGACCCGCACCGATCAATGTTATCCCCCGCCAAAGGTATAAATGTTGCTCTGAATGAAATGGTACCCAGTGATTTCTGATCTAGACACACATTTAAATGATATTTCATTTTTTCTTGAAAACTGCTTAAGCACGCTATTTAAAATTTCAAATCATTTCAAACATTTATTCCTAGCACTATGGGCCTCGAAATAATATGTCATCAAAGGGTCTGGTCTTGGATGTTTCATTATAATATTTTAAAAAAATAATCCATCTAAAATCTGAGACATTAGATTCTCCCATCCTCATGGCTTCACACCCACAAAATCCAAAACAATGACTATAAAAAATATGTGGGTATTAGGAACGTATTTGTGTCTCCCACTCCCACGTTCTCTATTGAAGATTCTCGTGATGCCATCGTATGTGCAACAAGGGAATTGATCACCCACGAAGGATCCTCTACTGCAGATCCTCACTCTCCACCGGGTACTCTGCAAAGGTCACTCCATCATCGATGTCTAACACCCCTTAGTCGATGATGTCTGATGGGTCATGCACATACCTACATAGTTGTGACACGTGGATGACATCATGTACCCGAGGGAATTGTGGCGGTAGGGATAAGAGTATTCCACCTTGAAAACTCGACACAATATTTGGAAATGTCCAATGAACCTCAGAGATAACATGCCTACTCGGCCAAATCAGTGCAATCCACGATGACATGAGACCCTAAGAAAGATCTGGTCTCCCTCCTTGAACTCCAGAGGTCTCCGTCGTCTGGAAGCATAAGGCTTCTGCCAGATTGGTGCAGTATTTATCTACTAACAGATGATCTAAACCTTCTCGGTGGTATCTCATACCAACTATGGACCCATGAGTGCTGACTCATCGGGGTCGGTTAAGCAAAGCGGTGACCAATAGGGTATCCCATACAAAGCTTCGAATGGTTCCATACAAATGGTGGAGTGGTAGATGTTGTTGTACGCAATCTCTATCAGTGGTAGGTGTTCCTCCAAACTACTACCAAAGTCCAATATACAGACCTACAACATATCCTAAAGAACCTGGATGGTCCTCTCCGTCTGACCATCAGTCTAGGGATGAAATATTGTGCTCAAGCATAACTGAGTCCCAAGAGCCTCCTATAATCACTTCCAAAATAGGGATGTGAAATGGGAATCTCGATCCAAGACTATTGTTGAAGGAACACCATGAATCCCAACTTTCTCTTGCATGTAGAGGCGTCCCATGCTCTCTACGGAACTCTACTCCCAGATAAATAGGAAGTGGGCTGACTTGGTGAGTCTGTCAACGATCACCCCAATGAAATCATGAACTTTAGACATCTATGGTAATGCTGTTAGAAAGTCCATCTATATTCCATACCACTTCCACTCTGGACCTTTTAGGGGTGAGACAATCCATTGGAACCCGGTGCTCAGCCTTCACCTGCGGGCATGTAAGGCATCAAGAGACAAACTCTACTACCACCTTCTTCATTCCTGACCACCAGAACTACTGTTGAAGATATTGGTACAACTTCACCACTCCCGGATGTACTTCCAAACGGGATGTATGAAACTCCCTCAGGACCTCCTCTCGAAATGCCATGGGTACAACAATGCATCCTTTGAAAATAAGTATGTTCTCCCCATATTGTGAATATCCATCAGAAGCATGTCCTTTGGATAACTGAGCACGTAAAGCCTCATAGTGAACATCAAAAAGTTGTTACTCCCCCACTCATTATAAGAGTGGAGGGGTAAAAACCATCAACTTTAGGTAAGTGGTATCCCCTTTATCCATGAGAGATAACTGCAATGTGGTTAACTGTTCTGTAGCCTCGCTCAGTAGCTACGATCTCAACCTTCAGCTAAGAGCATCTGCCACATTGTTCCCCTTCCTAGGAGTATAGATGATCTCAAAAACATAGTCCTGGAAGAACTCTAGTGAACGACTCTCTCTCAGATTTAGATCCTTCTGCAAGAAGATGTACTTGACACTCTTCTAGTCAGAGTAGATAATGAACTGCTTTCCTATAAGGTATTGTCGCCTCATCTTCAATGTGAAGACTACCACTACCAACTCGAGATCGTGGGTCAAATTGTTCTGCACATGTGGTCTAAGATGGCGCGAACCATAAGAAATCACCACCTATCTTTACATTTGGACACATCCAAGACCTGTCCCTAATGCATCACAAAAACTATGTATTTGACACCCTCCTTTAGAAATATCATGATCGGGGTTCTCTCCATGGTCTACCTCAACTTCTCTAAAGCTTGCTGGGACTTCTCCATCCACATGAAGGGTTTCCCTTTCCTGGTCAAGGCTATCATTTGTGCTGATATTTGGGAGAAACCAGGAATGAGTCTCTGGTAATATCCTACCAACCCAACGAAGCATTGCACGTCCATCACACTCTAAGGTGGATACCATGCTAACAATGCCTCCACCTTGGCTAGGTCCACAACTACAACATCTGCTAAATGAAATGTCCCAAAAAGTGGGCCTCCTGAATCCAAAACTAGCACCTTGAGAGCTTCCCATTAAGTCGGTGTTCACGGAATATGTCTAGAACCATCTAGAGGTGTCTCGCGTGCTCCTCCTATAAAATTGAGTACACAAGGACGTCGTCGATGAGAACTAATAAAAACCAGTCTATGTAGGGCTGGAAGATCTAGTTCATCAGTCCCATGAATACTGTGGGGGAGTTTTTCAGGCCGAAAGGCATAACCAAGTACTCATTGTGATCATAACAGCATCTAAAATTCATCTTTGGTATGTCCTAGTCTTGTACTCATAACTGGTGATAACATGATCGAAGGTCAACATTTGAGAATCACTGTTCCCCTCTCAATAGGTCAAAGAGGTCATCGATCCTCAGTAGTGGATACTTGTTCTTCACTATTACCTGATTATGGCATAGGTAATCCACACAGAACCTCAAACTCCCATCTTCCTTTTTGGAAAACAAAAATGGGGCCGCCTAGGGTGAAATTCTAGGTCTCAAGAAACCCTTGCTCTGCAAGTCCTCCAACTTCTTTCTCATTTCACGAAGCTCTGCGGGAGACATCCAATATGCTGATGAGGAAATTGGTATCATCCTGGGATGTAAGTTGATGCAGAAGTCGAATTCCTTGTAGGGAGGTAGTCCTAGAACATCGTCAGACAAGATGACTTCGTACTTCGTCACTAATGAAAGGAACTGGGAGCTCAAAACATCTACTACTCCAAGGATAAGGCTATCCAACTCATGAGGGATCAGTTTCACCCTCCTATGCATGATCCCATTCTGTGCTTCCTGGGTCCCCATTTCTCTGACAAAGAAAAACCTCGTCCCATCATGGCGGACACACTGCACTCTTCGCCTAAAACAATCAATTTGGGCATGGTCCGAAGATAACCTATCCATACCGAGAATAACGTCATAAGGCCTCGACGCTACCACCAAGTGGATCCAACCGAAACTCTCACCTACAAGGATAAGATCACACTGTCTGCAAAGGTGCGTGATCATCGAGTCTCCACCTGTACGTGTCTCCAAGCATAAGGATCAGGTCAGCGGTTCTACCAGAATCTTAAGGATTCACACAAGACATGTGATGATGAAGGAATGACTGTAACCTATGTATATAAGTATGGAAGCTAAGGTATAAAAGACTCAAATAGTACCTTATATCCTCCATGGAGTCCTTGGGTCATACGCCTTGACCGCATGCAGTAGTCCTTGCCCCTGTCCCACAGCTCCAGGAGCCTGGTGCGGAACTCCTAGGGGTGTTGATGGTAGTATATCAAAGCATCTGCCACCACCTCCATATTTCCCTGCTCCTCTACCACATAAACCGCCTAGGGTGTCTGTCTACTCTGTTCTATACCTCTACCTTGTTGGGCCATCAAATTCTTCCCTATCAAGAGCTCGACGAGTCGGTCAATCCCTAGCGAGATGTTTCCTTCCATTGCACGAGTAGCACCATTTCTCCCTTGGTTGATTGGATCCAGAAAGAGAGCCTTGGACTATCGACTCCCTATCTGGGGTCCTCCTCTGACATCTCCCACATCCTAATCCCTATGTCTGAAATCAGATCCCCACTGATGAGGTCTCTGGTCCTGTCTTCCTACTACTATCTGTCGTCGGCTGTCTCTGCTGCGCCAAAAAGCTCTCGATCACTAATGCCCACCCGAGCAATCCAGCATATGTAGAAATTTATAGAGGTACGACACTAGCACAAATGTATTTCTGTAGAACTAACTCAAAGGTCCGAGCACTGAAGTACTGAACCATGACCATATCCATTGAGTACCTGGTGAGGTTGGTGATCATCGATGAATAGTCAGCTACCGTCAAACTGCTTTGTTGGAGTTAAAGAAGCTCCGGGATGATTACTTATCTCATCATAAGCAGACAGAACTCCTCCATAATGAGTTACTCAATCTTCGTCCATGAAAGAGTCTCCTCGTCGTGAGTCTGTGTGGTCAGACTCCACCATTGTCTTGTTGAACCCCGAAGAAGGATCACTTCTTGGATCACCATCTGGTCCGTTGGTGTCCTCATGAGAGGGAAGACTCTGGTCACCACCTCACGGCATTCCTCATCCGTCTGAGGGTCAGACATGCCTCGGAACCTGAGGGGTCTCTATCTATGGACCTCATGGATCTAGCTCAACCTGCGTCCTCATCTATTGGTTCTATGGTTACCATGGGCCTCTCCACTGGTGGTGGTATAGCAGGTGCACCACCGGGTGGAAAGGCCTGTGGAACTGGTCCTTTTATAGAAGCCTTATCACTGAGTGGGCCATCCTCGTGAACGTGCTACTGAATCCTAGCGAAAATGCATCGCGGAGGAATCCTGTAAGGAATAAAGATGTATCATGGTCAAATGAGTATATTTAGATAGATGACACAATGGACATGTAAAACACAACCCATTCATATATGATGCATGTACCATTCTTTTATTTTCCCACAAGTAGTGTTTTTCATATACCAAGTTGAAAAGAAGGTTATCAAAGTCCTAATGTATGGATACGTCGGCTTCCCAAAACAATAAAGGAGTCTCTAGCCTAAAAGACAAGATCAAAACAATGAACACTGTTTCCCCAAACAAATCTCACATACACTTGGTCTAAAGGTATAACTAACCACCTGTGATACCACTCTATCACAAACCGTCACTATGGGGCCCGCGTCACGACTCCCCAAGCCCACTTCTAGGGGCTAGTGACTAGCATTGAGTAGGTATATTACTAATATGGGATGAATTTCCTAAGAACCTATACAGACACACACATCTCCAAGACCACAACGACGCAATGCAAAAACCACTATGGAATATAATGAAAGCATACAACTAAACCCGACCAACATAGTACGATAGAATGTAATATACTGAAAGTAAACCGGGCCAGAATAAAAGACCACCAAAAACAAGAGTCTAGAAACTAATAATTCCAACATTTAAACATGAAGAGGTACTGGTACTGCTTCTCGTAGCCATATGACACCTCATCCTATAGGGAAATTAGAAATCTCAGTCCTGTTCTGGTCTACCCTGGATTCTGTCGATAGGCTGCTCATCTGCACAAGACATGACACGTGCGTGCAAAGCCCATGTAGGGGGAGATATAACAATACTAAATAGAGGACCCTGAAAAACCCAATGCAATAGATAAAGAAAATGTACAATCATATCAAACAAAATATATTCCTACTGAACATGTAATAAATGTAATAGAAATAATCAAGAAATACTCACAACCAAGACCCGCTGTCTAGGGACAAGTCACAAACCACATACCCCCACTAGGGATTCCATTCAAATATTCCACAAAGAACTCATCTAGGATAACACACTCCACAAGTCTGATATCTCTGATGACGTCCCTCTGAGAAGTACTATTCCTCAGGAAAATCCACGAGAGACAGATACACACATTACGGGAGAACAAACTCTTGAGTGGGGAAAGATCATGATATATAGATACAATCATTATGGGAGAACACACTTTTGAGTGGGGATAGTTCACTAAACACAGATGGGGATCACTTCCAGGGCCATAGAAGATACCGCAACTCATCGTGATTCACCTTCTTTGTAGAAGATCGATGCTCGGTGGAGTTGGTAACGACGATGCATGAATATAACTATAGCCAATAATGGATAGATGATCTCAATCTAGGAATCTCAAAGGGATTCCTGAGTCTATCTTAGAAATTCCAACTAATGGGATCATACTTCCATAGAAGGAAACGATACCTGACCATCAGGGGAATGAGGAAATGGGGCACTCACCCAAACAAAACATGTCAATGATATAGTGGTAAAGTAGATCAAGCCATGTATGAAAAAGTACACAGCATGTAGAAAGGTCACACGCAGTTTCCTCTATCCCTGTGTATTAACCATGTACAAAAACCTGGGTCACAAGGATCATCATGTAAAAAAATCAATACACGACGTGTAGTACTGATCAAACGCAGTGTCTGAGTAACTGAGGCCGACTCCATGTATGTGGTTATGTTCCCGTTCATGGCCGTATCTCGTGTTTGCTGCCTTGTTTAACAGATATATTGGGTAACCTGTGTGGCCAGCCTAGTCTGACCGTGTGGTGGAGTACATGGCTGTGTAATCCATCATTTGTTCGTGTATCCCCTGGATACACGCTAAGTCCCAGATAATCGCCTCTTCTATGTCGCATTGGGTCTTCATGCCGTGTTCTGAAACCGTGTAGTTTATCTATTGTCTGTTTACATTCCAAAATACACACCGAGCTTCGGGGAAAGACTACATACCATGTTATTCATATCTGACCCCCAAAACCCTAGCCATCATTTCCGGTACTACATGGTGTGTTCTTCAGAAGTACGTGTCTTGTATTCCGGAATTTTCTAGAATCACGAGCCATTGCACTGTTCCTCATGTGTTTCTATTCTTTGATCTGGCTGCCTGATTTCCACGAAACTCCAGATTCAAGGTCTCCCCGATGTCCCAAAGTGGTATCAGTTGTTTTGGGGCTCTGATGGACCCCAAAAATGCATTTTGGTCCACCCCCATGAAGAATGGTTGAACAATGATAACTCCCGAACCGTGTTGATTCATCTGCCGTCATCGCTGTCACACCTCCGCTAGGTCACCATGATGTTAGATCTCTAATTCGGATTGTTGCACCGTAAAATGGATGTGCAAAGATATATTGTTCCTTGCCCCATGTAGAATGAGAGGAATGAACGATAAAGTAGGGGGAAGGAAATCTAGAAAAAAGAAAAGTAGGAACAAAAATGTGCCATTGTTCGTCACGGTGTTGATCCACTCCCGTTAGTAGTATCAAATGGAGCAGGATCAAAATAATAAAAAATAATCATGGATTTACTCCCCGATATCAACGTAATAAACCCTACCACAAGAACGTGCAAATCCTTGGATAATCATATTTGTGAGTGGATCCACATTCATCATTTAAACCAAAAACTAGGAAGAAGAAATTGATATAACAAACGCCTACCACGATCTGGTTGAAGAATGTTCATCGTGTTGCGTTGGTTGGAGAGTCTCTTTAGATATGAGATGCTTCATCATTCATCTGTGTGTTCACCTATAGAGCACCAAAAGGCTCCCTCTCAATTCGTAGGGTAATGATGCTAACCCTGTAAACATACAATACATAGGTATTTAAAAGAGAATAAATTAGGTTGCTGAAGAAAAATGAATATTTTAAATAAAATAATTCATTATTTATTTTATTTCCATCTCACGTCCAAAAACCAACTTTTGTGGCCAACCCGCACCGATAGATTTTAGGCCTTTCCTAAGGTAAAAAAATTGCTTTGAATGCAACGGTGCCCTCAGATTTTGGATTCGTGAAACCATTTAAATGATATTTCCTTTTTTCAGGAAAACTTCTCACGTGCACTGCCTAAAATTTCAATTCATTTCAGAAAATTATTCTGAGAACTCTGGGCCTCAGAATCACAGGTCATCGAAAGGTCTGGTCTCAAAATAATTCCATATAATATTTAAAAATAATAATACACATAAAATATGATACATTGAAAACAACACATGTGGTTTGATCTTATGTGGTACAAGCCGTTTTATGGTGAACACGCCATGTAGTTTTACCCAGGAGAGAACCGTGTGGTTTAGACACATAGAAGGACTATGGATATTGGGAAAAATCAAGTACATGCTATGTAAAAAAGAGGAACAATCCATGTGTCGGGGTGTTACACAACCGTTTTTGCAGAGGTACATGCCCATGTTAAATAATTAATGGAACACACTGTGTAGGGGATATACACGCCGTGTACCCATGTTTTGTAAAACATTTTTGTTTTTTATCCTGTCCCATTATTAAAATTATATGTTATAGTCCATGATAATCATGAACTGAGGTGGGTTCTTCACTATTTAGAGTAATTCCATTGAGACATCATCTAGTTTTATGCCATATACAGGGAAACTATCAGACATTAGAAATGATAGATTAGGGACTACCAGCAGATCCTCCTATCGTGCCAATCTTGGCACAAGATGTTATACCAAATAGAGCTGCCGATGTACAGTTCGGAGAAATCTTCATAAGGAATATGAAAACCTACCTGGGGTCACATAATTATGCCCCATCTATGGAAGAGTTGATGTGGGTTTCACAGCTGTTTCATCCTCCCTCTTTCTCAGGGTATGGAGGATCTCAGGATGCAAAGTCATGGTTAGAATCCATGTTATCTATCTTTGAGCATCTAGAGATCACTCTAGAGAGGATGGTGAATCTCACATCCAACATGCATCAACATTACACCAATAGATATTGGGACAAGATATCTTAGGTAGGGCACCAATGAGTCATGGATTGTGATGAATTACAACAAACCTACTATGAAAACTTTATAAAGAGACCTTGAGCGCCAATCGAGCCCAACAGTTGATGGGTCAAGAATATGGAACTCTTTCTATTATGACGTATTATTGTCACTTCATAGAGATGCATCACTTCACACCCATTTCGGGGGGGGGGGTGATGAGTTAATTTTTTTAGGATGTTTGAGTATGGTCTTAGACATGACATCTGAACCTATGTGAACATATTTTTGTATAATTCCATATCACTTACATTCAACTATGATATTATCACATAGCGTAATATGATGTAGTCTGGATCGATGATCCAGGGATGTTTGGAATCCTGAGTTGGTACTCCTCCAACTGATAGAGGGAAGTGCCACAGGGAGTCTACGTATAGAGATCTGAGTAGACAGGATACTCTTTCATGTAGACAGGTGGTGTGCTACCACTGCAAGAAGAGTGGGAATATGAGACCTCAGTTCCCGAGAGAACCTGTTTAGTGATAAACAAGTGAAAATAAAGATCATCAAAAACATTTTTGTTTGTTTTTCTCACAATTAGTTTGTGATAGGGGTTCTAGTATGACTCCACATTAAAGAGAAGGACCAAAAATTTCTCATTATTCTGGAAACTTGAGTTTTTCTAGCCATTCAAGTTGAGGAGGAGGCCATGGCCATGGTATCTAGTCGAGAGTCATTCAGGGACAACATGGTGGATCAACTCTAGGTAGCTAGGCAAGGTCATACAGTTGTGGTACATGTCAGAATTCTATAGTGGAGTAGACCCAGCTGGTGTAAGATCCTAAACCCTCTAAGGTTAGAGGTACTATTCTATTTTCCTCAATTTAAGATTCATTTCTATTTTATATAGGAGCTTACCCAATATATATAACTATTTTTTATATGGGGATCCTGGGCCTCTATATCTTTACTTACGAGGATTTTATGATGCTAGAAACTCCGTTGGGGATTAAGAAGGCTATTGTATGTTATTGTAAGGAGTTCCATCTTGAGGTTAGTGGGTGTCACTTATTATGGGACCTCAATTTCTTAGAGATGATAGTCATCGAATTCATTCTCACAATGGACGGGTCAGTCACCTTTCAGTCCTTTGTTTACTGCTATATCTATAGGGTGAGTTTCAAGTCACAAGATGGTGGTTTTTTTCTACACAAGGTAGAATGAGATGTCTAGGAGAGAAGAGCTATACCTAAGAATCATGGATTGGTAGGAATTAAAACCCAGATTACTAGTGTATATCTGGTTGACTAGGGGACTCATAGATAGATTTCCTCTAGTTGTTGATCGTTTCAATCATTTATTTCTCAGAGATTTTTTAGGTTTACCTCTGGAGAAAGAGCTAGATTTCACTATTGGGATTATCCTAGGAGCTATAGAAGTGTCTATTACTATTTATATGATAGAAACACTAGAGTTACAGGAGCACAAGAAAAATTTATAGGAGTTAAATGAAAAGGGTCTAATCGGACCCAATACTTCTCTTTGGGGTTCACCTGTCATGCTTTTTAAGAATGTGGATGGTACACTTAGACATTGTAGGGATTACTGGAAGCTGAACCATTTGACATTCATGAATCGATATCCCTTTCCAAGGATTGTTAATCTCTTTGATCAACTTTGAAGAGCGTAGGTGTTATCAAATTTTTACTTGAGATCCGGTTATCATCAATTTTACATTAGACCATAAAATATACTTCTTACGGCCTTTAGGAGCAGGTATGGTCTATACAAGTATTTGGTTCTGTCGTTCAGTCTCACAAACACTCCAGTAGTTTTCATAACACTTATGAACCGAGTGTTCAATCCTTACTTGGACTATTTTTTGGTTGTTTTCATTGACAACATCCTAGTGTACTTCAACAGTTGAAATAACCATGCCACCCATCTTGAGGTCACGTTGAGTACAATATGAGAAAATCTATTATATTCTAAGCTCTCAAAATGACACTTTTGGATAGACTAGATTCACTTCTTGGGTAATGTTATCTTTGAGACAAAAGTATTATTAGACCCACATCAAGTGATAGAAAATGTTTCATGAGAGATTCCAAATATCACTTTTTTAGTTACAGAGTATTTTGGGGAATGAGGGTCACTACATGCACTTTTTACGGGACTGTTCCCAGTTAGAAGCGCAACTGACAGAATGGACTATGAAGGGTGAGAAGTAATTATGGATAGATTCCTTTGATTTTTCCATTTAGGAGTTGAAAAAGAGAATGAAATCAGTACTGATACTAGTTTTTCTAAAGACAAGAAAGGGTTACACTGTATACTGCAATGCATCATGTATTAGGTAGGGAGAAGTTATTTTGCATTGGGAAGGAGTAATTGCGTACAGGTATTGGCATTTGAGGCCACATAAGAGGAGTTACTCAACACACAATCTTTAATTAGCAGAAATTTTTCATTATTTACACTATTGGAGACATTATATTTATGGAGATCATTTTGTTAGGTACACTAAACACAAAAGTCTCAAGTATATCATTAATCAGTGTGATCTAAATTTGAGATAGTGAAGGTGGGTTGAGTACCTTCAGTCTTTTGACATTGAGCATGCCTATATGCATGGGAATTGTAAAAGAGTGGCTGATGAATTTAGCAGGAGGACTCAAATACAAGAAGATAAAAAGTTCAGTAGTGAGTGGAAACATATGGATATGTTCTATGGGATGCATTTGGAGGTGCATGAAAGATAGGGGAAGTTGTTTCTTTCTTCTATAGTTGTTACCTCTAACCTTCTAGAGTGAGTGAGAATTAGGAAGTTATCCTATTCTGAAGGTATTGTCCTATGGGAGGGTGTGTCAGGAGAGGACCATACTCTAGGTTGGACTATCAGTGTGGATGAGGTATTTTGTTTTCATAGACGTGTTTGGGTTTCATCAGAAATACGTGAGGAGTTGATGTGTTATTTTCATTCATCAGTTTGGGAAGTAATTCCTTGTGTCACCAATATGTATTGAGAACTAAAACACCAGTCTTGGTTGCCAGGTATGAAAAGAGATGTTTGTGGGATTGTTATGAGATGTTCCACCTATCAGTAGGTGAAGGTGGAGCATCAGTGACCATCCGTGATTTTACAAGAGTTACTCATTCTAGAGTGAAATTATAATGATATCACAATGGATTTGGTGACAGGTTTACCAAGGTCACCTTGAGGGAATGAGGCAGTTTTGATTGTAATTGAGTTGACTCCCAAAGGATGAACACCTCTTACCAATGAACGAGACCTTCCGTGTTGATTAGTTTGGATGGTCATACATTATAGAGATTGTAAAATTGATTAGGGTTCTACACTCTGTCATTTCAGATAGGGATGCCCAGTTACTTCTTGTGTCTTGAAGGGACTACAAAGGGCTGAGAGAGCATATGTACTTATGAGTACAACTTACCATCCCTAGATAGAAGGCTAGTTGGATCGTAAAATTACGGTTTTGGAGGACATGCAACGAGCATACATCCTAGATTTCTTGGGATACTGGGAGAGACATATACCCCTAGTAGAGTTTTCCTAAAATAACTTTTTTTCAAGTGATGACTCAGATGGCACCATTTGTGACTTTGTACAGTAGACCATTTTGATCACCCCTATGTTGGTTGGAGGTAGGAGAGGAAGCTATGATGGGACCTCATCTTGTTCAGGAGACCACTGAGAAGGTTGAGTTGATTCAGAAGAGAATGGGTACAACCCAGTCATGCTAGAAATATTTTGTGGATCAACAGAGAATACCTATGGGGTTTGAGGTCAGAGATCAGGTTTTCTAGCATGTGACAAGAATTTTGGGACACCGGAGGATTAGGAGATAAGGAAAGAATGCACTGAGATACATCAGGCCATTTGAGGTTTTGGAGAGAGTCAGGCTGGTTGCATACCAATTTTAGTTATCTTAGGGGTACCTGGATACGCACTATTTTTTTCATGTTTCTCAGTTACGCCATTACTTTTCAGAACCATCTCACATATTTCAACACAAGCAGGTTGATTTGGCGGTGAATTCAACCTTTAATAACCACCATATAAGAACTGTGTATCCCAACATGACGGTTCACTAGGGCTGGTATGATTCTACGGTATTGGTGCTAGAGCAACACAAGTGAGTACTGGATGAGACTTGGGAGAGGAAGGTTGACTTACGATCATAGTGGACAGAGTTGTTTGAAGTTTCTTCTTCTCCACCCTTGGAGGGTAAATTTAGGGATGAATTACTTTATGGGGGATGTTTGTAAGAACATTCATCATCATTTCAGGTATAGATCTTGATTTTTGGTGTTTTTGTAGAAAAATGTATGATTTTGGAATTTTTCTATGTACATGCAGTGTACTCTTGAGTACATGCCATGTACCTGGTTTCCACATGTAGTCGTGCACTAGCTATGTAATGACCAAGTACAGGGATAAGTGGACCTCCTAATGCGGGGGCTGATTGAGGAATGTATATGGAATGTACAATAAATGAACTCTCCCTTTAATTTTATTTTTATTTTATTAATCAGACTGGGGTCATGTCTTATCTCTATAACGTGTTTCTTATTCCGGTGTCTCATAAAAGAAAGCGACGTATAACTGAGAATCATCGAGTTTCTCTCGTTCCTCCATCCGAGCTCCGATTTAGTCAACTCCAGATGCATTGGATTCCAGCCGGTGTGTTCTATCAATCCTTAGACCATCTCTTCCTGGTTTCTCATCTCCCTTGAATTATTCAAGGTTGACATTTTTGACCATTTGTAGATCTACGATGTTATAGGATGATTCATGGGCCGAAATTGAAGAGTGTTCCCCATAAAACTTTGAGGTAGGTGCATTGATGCCTTTCCGAGTTTTTCTTTGAGTTATATAGGCCTAAGTGTCTATTATCCTTGATTCAGGTATTTTTTTATGGAGATGAACCCTGATATCATCATCCATATATTTATTTAAATATTTATGGTTCTCATTGATATATTATACTAAATATCATGTTTTGGGGACACCCCATCAGTGCAGTTCCTTTTTTGAATGTTTATGACTGTTTGGTCCAGGTTACCTATGAGGCAGACCATATTTCCTTTCCTTTCTTGTTAGGTTGGAATTGATTGCTTAATTTATTTTTTTTAAATGCTTGTGTTATGCATTGTAGCTTCTTAGAATTTTAGTAGTTGAGAATAATATGGGTTACTAGATATCATTTGTAAAATATTGTATTTCACAGGCCCGTGAGAACATATTGTATTTATACCATAGAGGGAATTTTCATTGAAGGATTCCCCAGAGTGTCTATTAGATTTACATTGCGAGAACATATGGGGAGTCGACGGTGAGTTCTTCCTTAATGTGTCTATAGAATACCGTTACGAGACAAGATAGGGATTTTACATTGAGTTCTTCCTCATATAGTCAGTAGTTTATCATTAGAATACCTCATGGGGAATTGATAATGAGTTCTTCCTCAGAGAGTCTTTTTTTAACACATCATCATATGGGTTAGTCTTTCTGAGACACATAGATGATCAATGTGATATTTTGAATGTTGTGACGAGTCTTCCAAGAAGAAGAAAAAATTTGGACTCTATCGTACATGATTGGTAAATAGTATTGGGATAATTCTATTTGGATAATGTTTTACTAGGGGATACAATGCATATTCTAGATCCTGAGGATACATTATTCAATGTTTTGAATAATTATGAAAAGTAAATGAATGTAATTTTATACTGTTGGATTTTTTACATTGAGTAATTCTCTATTTGTTACATCATTCCTTTATACTACATGCTATAAATATATTCAAAAATAATTAGGAACATATCATTTGGTGGATGCCTATTAGGATTTGTCTCACACCCTATTTGAGTCCTGCTTTTGGACCCAAAAAGATTATACGGTTGAAGGTATATATAAGGTAATGTGGCATTCTTCTTCAGGTACTTGAGTTTTGTTAGAGCTAGAGAGCATGAGGCTATGATGAGGCTTGCGATGCTGTGGGAGTTTAATTACTTTTCTATACAGTGGTTTAAATATTTTATTTCCTGCATTGTGTCTTGTTTGATTGCTTTACTTGATACAAGTGACATGAATCATTCATTTATATATATATATGGTGCAATTTTTTATGCTATCAGACTTCTTCTATGTAATTTTTATATGGTATTACTGCTTCCGTTACAGTTTACTATTTGTTTCGGCTGTTTTACTTTTTAAATGAGAAAATATTTTAACCATTATCACACCCAAGGCACTCGCTGTTTGTCGAAATTTTTTTGAATTTAGGGAAATTCATTTGAGGCTATGTGACCCATCGGGTATGGGGTACTATTGGGCGACACCTGAATTTGGGATGCAACAAAAATATATACATCAAGCTTTTTTCTCTTTAAAAACTGTAAACATTTATCCCAAATGATAGTTTTTCCAACACATAAGTGTATAAACCACTAATTCCAACTTGAGGTCATGTGTAGGGTAATTCCATTCATGTGGCATCAACTGTTGAGACCCATAACCAATTACTTGATCTCCATGCATCAAAATAACTCTGAGTCTGACCCCATAAGAGTCACAACACACCAAGTACTCATAAACTTACAAAGGTAAGATCAAAATGGGTATTGATTTCAAGAACTTCTTCAACTGCTTGAAATCATTCTCACAAGCTTCCGTCCAATAAAACATTATCCTTTTCATTGTCTAACTTTAAAGTGGTGCTTCTAATCATGAAATGTCCTAGATGAACCTTCTATAATAACCCGTTAATCCAAAAAATATTCGAATTTGAAAAACAATTTTCGGCAAGCCCCAAAAATTCAATGCCGGTTCTTTTTCAAGGTCCACTGCCACACCTTTTTTTTGAGATGATATTCCCCAAAAAGTGTACCCTGTCTATCCAAAACTAACATTTATATAGTATGGAGTATAGTTTCTACTCTATCAGTGTACCTAGGATGATTTTAAGATGTTGGGAATGATCATACTATGTCTTAGAGGGCACAATGATGTCTTCCAAAAACACCACCACAAACCAATCAGTGTACAAATGAAAGATCATGTTCATCAAGGACATACATACTACTGGAGAATTTGTCAACCCAAACAGAATTACAAAATACTCATAAAGGCCATACCTATTTCAGAAATTTTTTCTTGGTATATTAGAGGTATTAAATCTCACCTAATGATAAACTAATCCCAGATTGATCATTGAGAATACACAATCCTCCTTCAGCTGGTCAAATTGACCATCGATATGCAGAAGATGATATCGGTTCTTCACGGTAATTTTATTAAACATTCAGTAATCAAAAAACATAAAAAAACTCCCATAATCCTTCTTCTCAATTGATACATGTGGTCCCTAAGGAGACATAATTAGATGGATAAACCCTGTACACTCCAACTCCTCCTATAGCATTTTGAGCTCTTGATGTTGGTGACATTCTTCAAGGTGGAATAGATAACGACTCAGCCCCCAGCATGAGATCAATATTGAATTAAACATCTCTCTCAGGTGGAAAACCTAAAAATAAATTTAGGAAATAGATCCTAAACCAATTATTCTATTTTTGGGAGGAAGTCCTGCCTACCACTCCAATCATCCACTAAAAGACTCGAGACATGGGCTATGAGCTCTTCTAGTTACTCTGTAATTCCCCCATCTTGGCCTGCATGGATATCCCATTCTCCATGATGAACATTCTTGTCACCCTTAGATGATACAAAGGTCACCATCCAATGGTAACAATCTATTTGGGCTCAGTATTCAACTATCTTGGCCATACCCACAATCAAGTCGAAGGTCATTATATCAATGAAATAAATATCCTATAGAATACGATACTCGCTGATATCTAGTGAAAATTATTTTCATAAATAGAAATCCCTACACCACGTTCCCTACCATGTTTCGATATTAATAATCCATCTTATGTACTCCACCTCTAGGATCAAACAAGTAACATGACTTTCAGATGTGAATGAATGAGAGACATCCACATCAAACAATGTTGTAGCTAAATTAGAAGAAACTAGAATAGTACCTCACACTATCGATGGGCTAGCCTCACTCTCCACAAGGGTAGGCTGAACAGCATGTTACATTCCTACACTCTTTGTTGTGGTGTGGTTTGACTCCCATGAGTATCACCACTCTGATGATACGAGTTCACATAACCTAAAGCACCACATCCACTACCTATACCACATTTTCTAAAAGATTTTTAGCTGCTAGACCTATATGCTGTTGAATAACCCCTTCACACACTATGAACCTATGCATATGCACCCTCAGTACTAGATTGTCACTTCTTCCTATACAACTTCTATTAGTGTCCCATATTGCCACAAAACCGAAACTCCATTGGTGGTTGACGACAATGTGTATGATAGTGTCCCTGGCTACCGTACTGGTGGATAAGCATATGATTAAGATCTAGTGAAACTATTCCTCCTCGCTATCTACCATACATTCCATTATCCATACTAAGGTTCTTGAACTGAAACTTCCTCCTCATAGAAGAAACCCTCCATGATCGGCCATTGATATCTACATGATAGGTTTTGGAATACTCTTTGAGGTTCTCCTATGAAATGAGAGCCTGATTAACCACTACTGATAATTTATTCTGCAGAAAGATATTTACTTGGGTCTGAATTTCACACCTAAGTCCATCCAAAAATTCTTTTACTGAAGAATCCTCATGTACTACTGAAGTTAGTGAAAAGGGATTTAAATATGTGAAATATTCAATGTAATCCATTATGGAATTGCTTCTTAGGGTCAGATACATAAAATCTAAAGCCTTCTTGTATCTCATCATCCTTGGATAGAAGTTATCCAAGAACATCCCCAAAAATTCCTTCAATAACATATCATCATTATGTATAGGTAATACATAAATTTCTTACCTGTTCTTCGCTGACCCCCGTAGCATGTATGCATTTATCATGACCTTCCTCCCATCCCGAGTCTCCGAATGTTCAAGTATCGTCTATATAGATTCAATCCATAATTCATCTCCCTTAGGTCCATCCTCTCTAGTAAAAGTAAGAGGTTTATACTGTTGGATCTGCTTTTATATCTCAGACATGCTTTTCAAAAGCCGCCCTAGGTATCTCTCATTGAATTGCATGATATGAGAAAAGTTTTCTCAGAACTGTTCCCCTTTTTCCTCATCTTCCACCAATTGTGCCTCATCTTCCATGTCTAGAAGTTCGTTTCGTGACATGCCCCATGGTCTCTCCCTTAATAAGAATCATGAAGACATATCTTTACATTGCCAAACATATGTCTTTAGTCTCCTAACACAAACATATAACATTTACATAAGAGGATAAAGTAACAAAAAATATTTCAACATGCCCTTTCCCCCTTTCTTTGTCACACTATCAACCCCGAGTTCTTATCACTAGCCTTAAACATTCTACTCCTAAGTATTGGTTATCAATGGTACATACATTCTCCTTAATTAATTCCCCAATTAATTAATCACATTATATAAAATTAAATAATTAAATAATTAATTAAATAATACAACTCATTTCATCAATCAAGGTTCTTATTAGACACACATTTATTCTCATATTTCATCATTATTTCAATCTCACAACTAGGGGAAACTGTTAAAGTTCATCATCTAACCCATTACCCATTTTATCCTGTGTTCCTAGAATGATGCATGTCCAAACAACACTGAGTTCCTAGAATGATGAATGTTCACTAAAGTATTTTTCCTCTTTATTCCACGAATCAAAATTCCACAATTTTAAAAACAAAAAACACACGATAGCATAATTTCATCACCCAAGGTGAAATAATAGAAAACTATAACAACAAACCAAAATCACAATAATCCCACCCAGAGTACTTTGATTTCCCCTCATACATGGGTTTTCCACTCCCCTGAACAGTCTCATTACCAAGCCTTGAATCTTCCTAGTCTCCTATCTAAATTTCCAAAAACAGTAAGACAAAATAATAATAATGAAAATAAAACTCCTCGGATGCCACTTTGTGATGTCCGGACTCTGGTCCCACGAAATGGCGCCCTAAGGCAGTTTTACAAAAGCCCTGATGCTCGCCTCCTTGTATGCCAGAGGACACCAACTAGCTGCAAGGGTCTGCTAAGTCAGTCTTGGGTAGACTATAGGCTCTTTTATCAGAATAAAACAGCAATAGAATCGAAGAAAAATAACCAATTGTGGAAGCATATAAATAATGAGAACAATAACATATCATATGATATTCAAAATAAGAAAAATAAAATAATCAACTAAATGGTAAAACATTCCATGACAATGAGAAATTCAAGTGTCAACAATAAAACAAAAAGTAAAGACATAACAACTACTAAGAGGGTCCCAAACCAAGTCTGGTTCCCTTTACCATGATTCAATCCCAAACAGAAACCTATCACATGGCCTTGCACTTATCATCTCCTGCAACATCAATGTCTACTCAGGTTCTGATTAGGTTGCTCAAATTGGGTGTGAGAAAATATTAGTATGCCACTACCAACTATGCTTAAAAAGGTCCAGTCAAAATATATTGTATGCAGTTTTATGAAGAAATAAATACAATGAATAATTAATTAGTTAAAATATTTTTATTTACTTTTTAATCATCTCATTAGGCCCATTTTCAATTAATGTTTTCCATTTGTATCTACATTTGTTGTTATCATTCATTTGGTGTTGAACATCATGCCAAGAACCCCAAATCTAATTCATTGTTGTACGCCATCCCTAACACTCTATATCTCATTCAGTGTAGGTCATCATTCCTAACACCCCAAAACCTCAATCTTGGATAACTTTTGTGGATGAACACCATGTCGAAGTCCCAACCTCTAATCCGTATAGAATTCCATGTCTATAACCACAAAAATTGCACCAATTTAATCATTAATTAATTCATAAGAATTATCCATATCATTAAATTACTAATCCAATGATTAGTAAAATAATTAAAAGGCTATTAGTTAACTCAAAAAATAACTAAGAACATAACCCATTAATTAAATCATCAATTAATTAATCATTCATCATAATTCTAATTCCATAATTAATTATTCTTAATTATTAATCCATAAAAAATCTCACCTTTTCATAATTAATTATCACTATTAAAAATCATTAATCAACATCATGGAGTATAATTAATTGTCATAATTAATTATCTTTCAAAGAAAAACGTCATTTCATAATTAATTTCCCCATATTAATTATCTCAACAAAATAAATTCAATATCTTAATTACAATATCTAAACCCATAACCAATCTCAAAAAAAAAATATTTATTTGGGAAACCCCCCTATGTTTGTTCCATGATTCAAATATCAATTAATCATCAAGGAAACTATATGTCAATTCCACATTCCTAATTACTGCAATTTATGAAATCAATTATCCTGAGTAGTTATAAAATCCATAAACTCACATTTTTATATCAACTCCATGACTATGAGAGTTTGAATTAGATCACCTACCTCTGTTTATTGAAGGATGTTATCCCAATAGAAATCCCCAAAAATTGAGTGGAAAAATGTTGTCGATCAAGATCCGGATCTAAATCCCTAAACCAAAATTATGATCAAAGGCATTATGATCAATAACATATAGACATATATACAAAATAATAGATCTAAAACTCATCTAAAAGGTTTAGTTCCATGAAAATGGTTGAGATATTCCCTGAAATGATCGAGGAAAGAAAGTGGAATGATATGGATAAGCAACGAGATGAAATATACTTACTCAAAAAAGAGTGGATCTTCTATCTGGGGTATTGATCACAATGAACGATGTCTGAATCACCTTGGAATCCCTCCAGAAAGCTCTGGAATCAACAAGATTTTGTGAATCTCAAGCCAAGGTTGAAATATGGGAGTCTCAGGGGTTTAGGTGGGTTTAAAAATAGATTTTCAGATAATTATTCCACGCACATGGTTTCTTGGGTAAGGTAACACAAATAGGGAAAACCGTTCGCCAACCACGCAATCCTCTCTGTCCAGGATTACAATGTTGGATGGTTATGTTGGATGGTTTTTCAAACAATTCGCAAACCATGCATAGCACACTTACAGTTTTTTTTAAATTCTCCCAAATGCATCACAAGCCATTACTTCTAAACAAAGGTACATAATAACATCAACAAGAACCTGAAAACACACCCGAGATGACTCCCGAAAAGGATGAGATCTTATAATTTTATTACCATATAAATATTTTATGATTTTCAATTTTTTTTCCACAATTCCCAATATTTGGAAACTAAATCAATCAAGGAAAATTTTAAAATTAAAGCTCATTAAATTTCTATTTTGAACTGGTATATTTTTCTTCCATGTATTTATTTGTCAAAATTTATTTTAAAAAATTCCATTAAATATACTCAAATAATTTTTTATGAAATATTAAGTTATACTTGAAATTCAAAATGTTTTAATAGAATATTCCTATTATTTTTCAAAATTTTTAATTTCAAATTTCATTAAAAAACGTTATATAATTTTCCTCCACCATAATTTTTTTATAATATGTTGTTAAATATAAAAGTAATAAATGTGTATTAAAAGAAAAATACTTAATTAATAATTGTTATAATTTTTTTTTACATTTTAATTAATCATCTTAAGTCAATAACTTGTTAACAAAATAATTTTCTGATGAAATGTTTGTAACACCACAAAAAATTAAAATAAGAACATCATATTCGATATTATCAATGAAACACAACAACATGTATAGAAAGGGTTATGATATCCTGATGCCTTAAAATAAATTTAATATTTAAAATAAATTCAATCTATGATATATCTTGAAATAAAAGAAAAATTGAGTTTTCTTATGTTATAAGAAACAATAACATTCTTTGATGGATTTTGTTAAATGAAAGACTCTGTTTTTCAAAATAAAATTATTTTTATTATATAAATTGAAATTATATACTAGAATTTAAATTGGAGGTACTGAATAAGATTATATAAATTATAAAAATATATTTTTTAAAAAATATTAAATTAATTCATTTGAATCAAATTAATTAAAAATCAAAATAAAATATCATTGAATATAATTTTTTTATGAATTGTTTTTCATACTCCCAAATGTAAATTTTCTTGATAAATTAAATTAAATACTAATAAAAAATGATATTAGTGAAATTAATATATTATAGATCAAAATAAATATTTTTTAAAATCATCCAACATATTTTATAGGATTAGAATAAAATCCAACCAAATTCTATGCATAAAAAGCTAAATTTTTATAATGAAATATTTTCCACCTATTAATAGAGAAAATGTTTTAGGCTTAATTTTTACAAATTTATTAATTTTATATGTCCAAATAAACTTTATTACTTATTTAATATTTTCAAATATTTCATAATGTGATTTTTTTTAATTTTTATTAGAGTTTATGTTTTATGATGAATATAGAAAAAACTGAATTTTAAATGAATATATACATTAATTTAAATAATTTATATTGATAAATAATATTATTATTTTGTTTTAATGTTAAATTTGAAAAATAATATATCTATTATTAAATTTAGGTAGTTTAATGATTTTTTATATTTAATTTCTATTTAAAAACATTGTAAACTGTTGATCAATTTCACATTATGAATCTGATTTCTCATTATGTTCTCATGATTAATTTTATGTAAAATTATTCCTCTTATGTGATTATAATTTGAATAATTGGGTTCATTATTTAGAGTTATAATAATTTATAATTTCTAGTAATGTCAAAAAATTTATTGACCAAAAATCATTATTGATGGAAATTTAAATTATATACATTGATTAAGAAAACAAATGTGGTTACATGATGGTCAAACATTAATCATAAGTTTCCAAATGACACCAAAAATATTAAAAAATTGATGGAAATATTAAGAACATTTATTCACATATATTAAAAATGATTATTTATTTAATGAAAATGATTTAACTTAGACCTCTCGATATTGTTTTCCTTTTGGAATTTACAAGAATTGCACTTCTTCACTATAAGAAGGCCCTGACCCCTCACACTTATTTACACCATTGAAGAAAATATTCTCATCCAAACCCTAAAAACATATCTTCCTCACATTTATAGAGTAATATTAAAAGCCTATCATAGGTATGAAATCAAACCAAGGATAGATTTATGTATAAAAAATGATTTACCTGAAAAATAGGTAGCCTTCTTAAACTAGTAGTTTTGTTTATTTTCATTCTACACTACATAAATTATTATCATATATTGGATATAAAATATTCTATGTTCATTAAATATAGGTACATGTATTTATTTTAATTTTATTGCCTAAAAAATCACACAATTACATCAAATGGGATACATAATCATCATTCATGTGTACGATTGACTGTTGTCTTGTGAGACGATGATGTTCATTATTACAATATATGCATATGAAGAAGAAGGTTAAGAGGAGACTCAATGATCTAAATATTGATTGGAGCATGATTAATTCTAAAATTGACATATAAAATGTGGTGACATTCAACTTTGAAAATCAATATTCAGATTCTGGGGAGGATAATTCAGAGAAACATATGAAGTGATTTGAGTCAATATTTGATGATATTCAAAATGAAAGGTTAAATAAGGTCTCTAGTTCAAGGGAAATACATGCATCCCTTTTCTCACTAAATATGGACAGTTTTTCCAATCGTGAGGGCTTCACAAACTATTTTTTATGTTTTACTAGGAAATTGTTTAGTTTGATGTGACAAACACTCTGAGGGAGTTCCTACAACATTATTCAATTCCATTTGGGATAAAATAAAATTTCATTGAAATAATTCCAAAGACTGAGAGTTCCATGGATATTAAGGATTTCATGCCTATATTTATTTGGAATTATATTCTAATGGTAATTAGTAAAATCATGGATCATAGACTGGATGTGATTACCAAGGACCTTAGCTCAATAAATTAGTCTGGGTATGGCCTTAGTAAAACATATGAAATTTCCTTTTCACTGCATCTGAATGTGTTAATACTAAGACGAGGAGGGTTAAATATGAGAATAAGGAATTGAAGGTTGAAATTTTGAAATATTTTGACAAAATAATGTGGGATTTCATCTTTTCAATCCTAAAAATGCATGGGTTCCCACCAAGGTTTATTAGTATGGCCTGCTCCATAATGAAAAGTGTAAGCCTTTATATTCTTATTAATGGGCCCCTAATGATGTTTCTTCTAGTTCTCAAGAGGGGATAGGAAGGGTGATCCTCTATCTAGATTGTTATTATCCAATGCTGAGGACTAGCTTAGTTGGTTCCTTCAAGACCTTGTTAATAATTTCTTGTATCAAAGACGGTGAGCTAGAATGAATTACCTTCCCCCACAACACTTGTTTTATATAGATGATATCTTGATATTTAGTAAAAATGATAGACAAAACATCACTTGAATTTGGATCATTTTATCACATAATTAATAGGTTGCAGGTTAGATAATTAGAGGGAATAAGTCATGTACTTCTTTTAAGGAAGGAATTCACAATTCGAATCTGAACAAGATTGCTCGAAAAATTGGTGTGAAGAGTGGTTTCTTGCCCTTAACCTATCTTTGATATCCTCTATTATGGGGTGTGGTGAAGCATTTACAGTTAGAAATAATTTCATAGAAAATTACTAATCAATTAGATTGTCGGAATGGGAAGACTATGTCTCAAGAATGTAGAGTCTGTATGGTCTATTGTTTTATTTCCTCAAAGATAGTTTACTCTTTCTCATTGTATCGATGGAATAAGGCCCTTCTTAAGGATTTGAGTGGCATGATACAAATTTTTTTTAATGGTTCAATTTATAAAACGAGTCTTTTCAAGGTTTCTTAGAAAGAGTGTATGAAACCTGTGGGTATGGGTGGAATGAGAGTTAAAGACATCAGGATTTTCAATGATTCTTTTCATCAAAACAATACATGGAGGATTATTTACATGCATGATTTCTCAGTGGATTTTCTGATAACTATGTTTTTGGATCGGCTGCATAATGGGATTCATAAGTAAATTAAATCATTTGTTTGGCCATCGATCAAGAATACTTACTCAAATTTTGGGGAACACTCTAAATTGATGGTCTATACGAATTGTCCATTAAAATGTTGGACCACCAATTTTAGATCATTTCCCATTAAGGATAATATTGTAATCCATTAATATATGAGTATTCATTATATTCCATAATTGAAAGGTAATCCAAATTCTCAAGATATTAATCCAAGTCATTTATGCATAGAGACCTATGAATATGAGTATTCGGACTGTGACATATTGGTCTGGATGCATGCTCTTGATGGGAAGTTTTCTAGCGATGAATGTTTTTTTAGTTAATGTGGTATCTCATTTGGGATCCATTTATGGGTGGCTAGATTTTTTAAATAGTTTATTTCCCATAATTATGTGATGTTTTTCTAGAAAATAGGAAAGGAGGGGATTTATATTCAGAGTCTTCTTCAGTGGACTGGGCTATATCTTTCCCCGATATGATACCCTTTCATAAGTGATGAGGATTCCTTTCTATGTTTTTTTCTTTCTGAAGGTTTACCAGATGGTTATGGAGCTATGTGCAGGTCCTATTTTTGTGTTGTTTCAGCTCTGTGTCCATCGAGTCGCTTCTCCCTTTGGGTTTCAAAGTGGACTGTAGTGACTAGGTCCATTCCCTCTTGCTTGCAGCTACTATCACTATATTATATTATACATGGAAGACATGGAAGAACATAATATTTAAAAAATGTAAACCTTCTTTCCATGATGGTGTCATGGAAATTAATTATATTATCATACTTGTTTCTAAGATTCAAGTTGGATCAATGAATAATGACGTTTCTGACCTTATTATCTTTAGGTAACTTGATGTTAGTGGAAGGGAAAAATAAACCACATGTGGTGAAATACATCTGATGGATTTCATTAATCTTTTATTGTATTAAATTAAATTTATATTGGAGGCCTAAGGTGCACTAGGTTTTGCTGGCGGTGGAAGCATTTTTCACACCCATCAGGGCTTCATTGAGGGCTATTTTTTCAACATTATTGGTATTTGGTTTACAATTTAACTGGAGGTATGGTCTATGATAAAAACAATAAGGTATAAAATCATATATGTATGGCATAAATTATGTCGAGAGTCAGACTCATATGTTGCTGTGAAAATTTTAAAAGATCATTCAATGAATGTACCATGGAGGTTTTTGTCGCCATGGATTTCTTGTCTTCATCTTTCTGGGTGTATCTCTATTGATGTCTCTCACATTTAAAGTGTGGAAAATAAGGTTACGGATGCACTTTTTAAAATATCCATTATGGAGGTTAGATCCAGTTGATCATTTTTTCCATGTTTTTGTTCTTCTCTGGCACAGGTAGACTGTAGTAGTGATATGCACAACCGAATTTGTAACCCTCCTCTATTTTGACTTTTTTGGTACTGTTTATTTTATAATAATTTTTAGGATCAGTCTCTCTTACTACCTGAACTTTTGGATATTTTATATTTATAATTTTTTTTATCCTTATGAATTTTTTTTATAACACATACCTTCATGCTTTCCATTTTGTGGGATTATTTTAACATCATTTGTGCACATGTGGACTACCGCCTCCTAAATTTGATGTGATTCGTTCACACATTAATATAATTTATTAAGTATTTTTTTGAATAAAAATATGTTTAATATTTGAAATTAATATTATAAGGTATTTATAATATACATATATATTATTTACTTGTATTTCATTAATATGACAAGAAAATTGAAGCAACATTCATGTGTACGAATGATCTAATGTTTCCATGAGTATTTCATTACATTTCATATAAATAAATTATAAGGATTACTATAAATAAATATATAATGAATATGAATAATATTTACATCAAGATATAAATTCCAAGGATGATGAAATAATTATTCATGTAAAATGAATAAAAAAATTCCAAACATTGTTGAAAAACAAGAAAATTGACACCTAAAACATTAAAAATAATGAAATATTATTAATGAATGGATTATAATATATTATAAAAAGATTATATTTGATATAATAAATATTTTTGTTGTTCTGATATTTCTAAATAAAATTATTAATTCCATTATACCGGAGGATAATGATAACTTGACAAAAAATGGAGAAAAATGTAATGGTATTTCTACTCTCACTCTTATTTTGGAAAGACTTATGTCGCATTCACTAGTTATTTCATTGGAATGGTGTATATATATACTCAATATATGTTACATAATGAATTTACTTAATTTCATTATATTAAATTTTCAATTCTTGTCATTATTTCACGGAGATCATGATTTAAAATTTTCTCAAGTAGTAAAGGATTTCGTCTCAATTTCATTTCATTTTGAAAAATTGTAATGTTATACACCTAATTTTTTATGTATAGTTTATATACATCAAAAATAAAATTTAATAGAATTTGACCCATTTATTCATGGTATTATGTGTTTAAATTTGAATTATTTCATCTAATAGGATTAATCCTTAAATATACTAAATGGTAATGAAATTTAATAACCCAATTCCATTTTATTAGGTTATATTACATCCTCATTATAATTAATGTTTGATGGTTATGTTTATAATTAAAATGAATATATATTGTTTTATTTACACTACTTTATTTATATTTATAGTTTGAATCATAATTGATTTATGAATTAATTCACACTTAAATAGTATGATCATTTTAAGAAGTTATACCACAATATCCTTTTAATAAACATTGTTTTCTAATGAATTAAAATGAAATGAAATTGTTTGATCATTATTTAAAACATAATTTATTTTCTTCTCATAAGTTTATTAAGGATATTTTTCTGATAATTTACTATTTTCCACTCATTGGTAAATAAAATGTTTTATAAAATGATTTTATGAAAACCCAACTCAGTTCCTCTCTTCGATCCATGATATATTTTCTATCAAAACATATTTTTTAAAAATGTTTTAAATTTTTTTAACCATTTAAAAATTAATTATTAAATATATTTTTACCCATGTTAATTTTCAAATTATTTCAATGGAATATTTTGGTCTCTTGGTAAAAAATTTAATTTTAAACTCTTTTTTTCCATGAAAAATGATTTTTCTTTTACCCTATACGACATTTTGAAAATGTCTCTCTATAATTTCATTGCATGTTCCTTTCATTGTTCAAAATAACACTTCTAATTTTTTTTTAAATATTAATGTTCATGGATAATGATTTTTATGATATTTTTATAAATGAAAATGTTATTTTCTTTCATAATGATAAAAAAGATATTTTTATTTCAACTTCAACACCAAAAAATTATTCTTTCATTAGTTATTATATATTGTATTAAAATAATTCTTATTATTTTTCTAGATGGATAATTATTATTGTTACAAAAGTTTATATTGACATATACTACCTGGAATCATTTTCTTATTCATTAACACCTCAATTAGTTATTTACTTTACCGTGATACATGAATATTGAATTTACCATCAATATCCATATCATTTATCATAGAAAATATTATTACGAAAAATATATATCATTTTTACATATGGTTTATACATTGAATATTATTTTACTAAATTATTGATAAATCCATATCATCTAATCATTATAGATATTTGATAATGTACCTATTTAATAAATTAAAACGATTATTTGATATATGAGGACTACTTTGGAGATGTAAGACATGGGTTAGGGACAACTTAATATAGTAAAATTGATTCACCATTAGTCTCATGGGATGAATCAATTAAGTAGAATCTATTATATGGGTTTTTATAGTATGTTTTAAACAATCTTATTGATATATTTTGATAGTAATGGTATCAGGTTATTTAGAAACATGACATAGGATAATTTTTTATTTCCTTAAATTAGTATTTATTTTTCATTATGATCCATGATATTTTAAATATGAAAAAAAATCTATGGGTGCATTTAATTCTTAGTTTATTGATAAAATGGAAGGCCTGTTCAGTTTTTTACCTTTCCACTGATTATTCCTTATCCAGTTCTTTAAATTGAATCCATGTTAAATAATTTTCCATTCCATATTGTATACGGAATCCCTATATTTTTATTAATTACATGGAATACTGGTTTAGTAATTTATTATACTATATTGATTAATCTCATTATTTCATTATTGTTTCCAATGTACATAACCCTTACTAAGAATTTGAGATTACCATTATTTTTTCTCCTTTATTCATGATTCCATGATTTTTATTAAGAAAGATATACAAGGATATTATAGATGGAATAATATTATCCCTGAGAAAAATTATTTTGCGTTTTTTTCATTCAAATGTAATGTAAGACTCATGTACGTATCCAGTTTATGAAGACTACTAAAATGATCAGTCCCCATAATTCCATGATGTTTTTTAATTCAATTGTTTCTTATGCCAATGTAATGGTAGTAGATAGTGGCTCCATGATTGATGGGATAAGGTGTATATAGTTTGTATAAAAGTATGTTTGTAAAAAATTTGGAAACTATATATAGAAATACATCAATTAGGGAACATAACCCTTGGGTAGAATTTGAGTATATGTATTGAATGAAACTATAATATATTGTTTATACAATGATTATGTGGTTTTCATAGAAATAAATACCAATATAGACAGTATTAGTGGATGATGTTTTGGTAGAGATGTACATATGGATCTTAAATCCAAGTAGAGGGCGTTGGGATTGAGTAGTGAATAACCTGGTATATGAAAACAAGCCTCACTTCGTACCTAGTTTAACACTCCCAGGGGATAGGATTATGATAATTTACATATTATTTAAAAACCATTAATAAGGATTTGAATAGTTAATGGAAATGAATGATATATCATAAATAGGTGGTGTATTTGTTTGAAAATAATATTTCAATATTTAGACATCCTAAAAATGAATATATAGTTTTTCTACTATCATAATTGTTTCTCAGATTATATTTTTTGGTTTTAGTAAATGTTTGGAACCAAAGGAAATCATTGTATCATTAAACCAGAGGGAAAATGTGGTAATAATAAGAAGTGAATGGGATTTTTATTGAAGTGTAAGATATTTTTTTCATCATTAAAAGGTTTTCCTGAAATACAACTAACAACATATACCTTAACCCACACTCAATCTCATAAAATAAGAGATGGCTAATGTTTTCTAAGAGATTGAGTGGTGGAGGCCACAGAAAAAGTGTCTATTTCCATCATGTAGGAAATGTGGAAGGATACATTAGGAAAGTGTATCAATCGAACATGGAAATGTTTTATGTGTTTTAATAATGGGAATAAATAAATAAATTTCTGAGTAAAAATTAAGTGTATGATGGATGGAAGTAAATGTAATCAAAATGATCAATTCAAAATTTGTTGTCTTAAATGCGGGGATACTGGGAATTTCCCATGTGAATACCACTTATAAGAGATAAACTATAGACCAATCTAGGAACTATGTTGAAATTAATGGATGATGTATTTATATATATGAAATATATTGAAAACCATTTTTAAAATTCAATTTAAGGAAAAACATTCATGGATGTTCATCACAATTATTTTAAAAAATATTTTGATATTGATTTAGAAAATATGAAAAAATTTTTGTTGGGTGAAAACCCATAAAATCCGGTAAGGTTGTTGGGATTGAAACCCTGACAAAAGGATGATAATGGCTCTCTTCCAACCAGTAGCATACATAATTATCAAGTCAATATGTAATTATTTTAGATAATGAATAGTAATGATAAACCAAAAGTATTAATAATTAATTCGATATTAATGTAGTAAAAAAATTTGTTTTGTAAAAGATTAAGATATATATATATATATATATATATATATATAAATTATTCATTTTTGGATCTTGCAGTCAATTAAAAATGAATTCTGATTCATTTGGGAAAAAAATTATTTTTTTGGTATTCATTTTATTGGGTAATGTGTATAAATTTTAAATTATTAGAATCATAACCATCGGATGAAATATTTCTTATGAAATATCAAAATTAAATTTTTAGTATATTTCGTTATATTATTTGACTGTAATAAAATTCTTCAATTATAGGAGAAGTAACCTGAGAAATTTATTATTTGCGTTTATTAATATCTGATGAACCTGATGATATTTTAAATAATCATAGAGATATATATTTTTAGACCTTAACAACCCATTATGCCTCAATTTATTTTCATCAATAACCTCAATCACTCACTATAGTTATTTTTGTTTTTATTTAATGTCCATGATTACATTTCCCACATATGTCCTCATACTTGGAAACCTAATTATTTGACCTTAATATATAAGACTACTTATTATTAAGATGATATTTTATTAAACAATAGAGATGTGTGTTTTTGAACACTGCAATTTTAAATTTTTTACTCTAAATTGACAAGATCTTGTTTAAAATTTGAGGTTGCAAATTATTTAATGTGAGTAGAATCTAATTACCCGAAATTTTAAAATAAAAACATGATATCCAAAAGAGTTTATGACATAGAGAATCAAGAATATAATAGGGTAACATATCATATTACCTTAATATATATTTAATATTTAAAAAAATTATTCTATTATATTGATTTTAATGACCTCATCACAATGTTACATTTTTTTTCACACAACAATGAATTTCATCAACAACTTGCATTACAGGCAACCAGGAGTATTTCAGAATACTATAAATATTATAATATAAAATGAAAAAATCACCTATACGTTAAATTGATGGTTATTAATAGAATTAACCAAATTATAAAAATTCATGGTTTATAAAAATATTATTTTTTTAATAGGTTAACAATTAAATAGAAATGAAAATAAAAACAAATTGAATAAAAAGGACATGTTTTAATAAAAAAATATTTTTATGCTTTTAAATGTTTTTTTGTGTAAATATATTGAGATAATTAAAACTAGTGAAATATATTAATGAAATATATAAATATATATATGTCTATATATTATATATTCAACTAAATATTTTTATGTTTCATCAATTATATTTATATCCATTTGATAGAAAAAACCTTAATTTTAAGGGTAAAATGCTATATTTTTACAAAGGCCATTTTTTCACCTTTTAATAGAGAAATTGTTTTAAAAATAAATTTTTAAATTTTTATAAAAAAATTATTTGTAAATATAAACTTAATATTTGAAATGGGAATTTCCAAATTATCTTACAGTTTATTTTTGGAATTTTTATGAAGTGTTATTTTTCATTGAATAGTGAAAATATTAATTTCTAATTGAAAAAAAACATTCCATTAATTAATTTATATTGTGAAATTATTTTATGAATTTATTTTAAAAATAAAATAGATAAATTATACCTATTTTAAAATAAATTTGATAATTAGAACCATTTTCATATTTAAGATAGATGTGAAAATATAGTATTGTTTTGATCAATTTATCATTTAAACACTTCTTTCTCATTGAATCTGTGGGATTAACTTTAAATTAAATTCCATAAATTATGTGATTATAATTTCGAAAATGGATTAAATATTTAGTACAATCAAAATTTATATATTATAGTATCAAAATTAGTGTTTAAATTAAAATTATTTATAATTATTAAGTAAAAAACGATTTTAATTAGTTGTTAAACATTAAATATAAAGACATATATGTCCTAGAATATTTTTAGAAAACCATTTTGTATACATATTATTATAAAAATATAAATTTTACAGAATTTTTATCAATATTGTACGAAAATTATGTAAGGGATACTTCCCAATAGTTTTTACCTTTTGATATTTACAAAAGCGTCACTCCTCCCCCACTATAAATAATGCACTCACCATCCCACTTTTTCAAGCCTATCAAAACACTTAGGTCAACTAAACCCATCAATATTATATTCTCATAATCCAATCTCTATTACTAGGATCATAACTTTTGGAATAAATAAAACCATGTAAGTATTTTTGTATAAACCAAATGGTGTTACCTGAAGAAAGGATATCATTTTTCAATGAGAACTTTTATTTTATTTCTTTCTACCCTTCTTTAAATCATATTATATATTTATTATATAATAAAATATGTATATTATATATACTGAGATGTTTTATTGTTATTTAAAAAATATGAAACTTCAAACACTTTCATCAAATGTGATTCATAATCATCGTTTGTGCCTATGAAAGATTACCACCTCATGAACCACTGTCAACCATTCTTCCATTACTAAATTTCATTGATTGGAATAAAAATATTTTTATAGTTTATATATGATATATATTACATTTATAATTTTTTCAATCGTCATTAATTTTAATATAAATGATACATTCATGATTTTCATTTTGGGGGAATATGCTAACTTAGTTTTGAATGTGTGGACTACCGCCTCGTCAAAGTGATGCGATTAATTAACAGATTATATGAAATATATATAAGACTTTTTAATTAAAATATGCGATATATATGAGATTAATATTATAATTGATTTATAATATAATGTCAAATCATTTACAGTTATTTCATTAATATGACAGTAAAATTGAAGTGGTGTTCAAGTGTATGTCCAGCCAACCATCTCCGTGAATGGGTTCAAGTGTACGTCCATCCAACTATCTCCGTGAATGGGGCATTCAATTTACTAACACTAAATTTTATGGATTGGTGTAAAAAATATATAATTAATAAATAGGATATTGAAGTAATTTTTATCATTATATAGTTTATGAAATCATGATCTATGTAAAAGTAATAAAAATACATGCTGAAACATACACGAAAAAACTAGGAAATGAACCACTAAATTGATGAAAATAATGAATGATTATTAATGAATGAGTTATAATTTTTTATAAAACCATTATATATAATTTGATAAACAATAATATTGTTTTTTATATTTTAATAACATTTATTAATCCATTATATAGTAGGATAAAGAATACTCATATAAAAATTGATACAAAAACAAGGATATTTCATGTCTCACTTCTATTTCAACATGAATTAGACATATTAAACACTTATTAATTTTTTTTTTGATGAATATAGTTTATTAAAAAATGTTATATCATTAATTTACATTATTTTATGATATTAAATGTTTTTATTGAAGTTATTATTTATTGAGGATCGCCATTCAAATGTTACTAAAGTAGTATGTGATTCCGTCTTAATTTCATTTCATTGAGGAATATTATTGTTATGCAACTAGTTTCTTTTATATGGGGTATATATAATCCCTTTGGAATTTAATATCCTAGGTACTTTATTGTTCGTAGTATTTTGTGTTTAAATTTGAATTATTTCATGTAACTAACAAAACCATTATCAATGGAATTTCACCCATCTTATAAAATTTTTATATAGTATAAATCAAATAAAATAGAATATATAACACAATAAAAACATTATAAATGATGAATTAGTGACATAAGAGATATTTGTTGAAATTCATGAACCTATATTCATGGAATAATACCATGTATTTTTGAATAGTAACACAAACCATATTAATTATAATATGTCTAATAAAATAGTAACATAACAATTTAATGTAACAAATATGTATTTTTTTACTGAAAATATGATATAACTATATAATTACTTATGTAAATAATTTATTTTTTAGTAATAAATTAATTATTGGAATTTTTTCTTTCATAAATTTGTAATAGTAATTTTATAATAAAGGTAAAAATTTAATATAAAACATATTTTCAAAAAACTTATTTATAAATTAATATTTTATTAGAATACCATTATAAAATGGCTTAATGAAACGTTAATTAATTTTTCAATGTTTTAGAAAACTGGTTTTAATTTTCAAATCTCTATTTTTGATTAAATATTTATTTTAATTCAACAAAATAAATTTATCATGTTTAGAAAAATATTTTCATAAAATTGAGTTCATTTTGGAATTCTATGTTTCAAAAAATGTTAGGGTGAATTTTTTTGATTATTCTATAATATCGGAATGTTTGGTGATTAGTAAAATTCAATAATATACAATATTTATAAATCATAAGTTAAATACACGATTCCTTGAGTCATGGATGATGTATGAACCATAATAATGATGTATCTTTATCCATTTACTATATTTATTAATGGAATCCTGAATATGTTTTGTCTTGTTGGAAAATAATAATCAAATGTATAAAATAACGAGAAAACACCATTCTCCTCCACCATAAATACCACCACCACCACCTCTTTTCCATACACCTCCTTAGTTGGGATCCTAATCCAAATTCTAATTAGGTAACAACCCAATACCCTACCACATTTAGAAGATCCATTTTTCTTAGAAGAAGACCCAGACTATTTCACTAAGGAAAATCTCAAGGAGTAGAGAATTAAGATGGAAAATCACATTTCTTTTTCATTAAATTTATTCAAATTTATTTTATTTTTCATACTCTCTCCTCACATACACTATCCAAATTTTCATGAAAACTCCATTATCTAGTATATAATGGAATTATATAATGTTAATAGAATATCCATCATCAAACTCCTTTATTTCTCTGTCATTTATATTAAAAATGGAATCATTGATTGTGATGTGTAAATTTAATGATTTCATAAATGATTCATTTTAATTACACATTAAAACATTAAATTATTCTCATAAAACCACTATAATAGTTTGTACATACTGTAAAATAAATTTTACTTCCATTTAAATGTTTTATATCTAAAATATGTTTATAATACTAAATGATAAAGTAGATCGAGTTTGTTGTTATTGAAAACAGTCAAAATTAACCCAAATAATTATCATTATCGATATATATAATGATTCATCATCCAGAAATTGAAAAAAATTATATTTATAACCATTTAAACCATTGGATGTTCATTAATAACCTATATTTTCTATTATGAATAATAATACCCATTCATCATAAATTTCCATAATCATATTCATGTAAACTAATCATGAAAGAAATGAAGACAAACACTCTTGAATGATGAAATTAATCAATATAACCCATTTAATTGAACAAAAATGAACCTAATAAAACTATAATAAATAAAATTCATGTATAAATGGTTCTGTATTTTTTATGTAAGTAATTTAATTTCATTATCAAGGACATGAATGAGAAGATAGCTTTTAGAAATAATGTACGGTGACTCTAAAACCCAACTCTCTTACTTTGGTTTTTCCCTTCTATAATGTTCCATAAATATCATTTATTTATCCAAACCTTTTATTTATATTGATATTCAAGATTTCAATAGGAATTTATATGTAAATAATACAATTCCAAAAATAACTCTTCCTTTTAAAAACATATATTTTACTTCTCTTGAGTTTGTTTCTTCATCACTTATGAAGGATAATTCTTATAACAAGTATGTTATTCCAATTTTATATTGGGAACTCCAATGTTTATACATGAAAATATTCTTTATGAAACCCATTTCCTTTCAATAGGTTAATTTATATTTAAGGTTTTTATACATTTTATGTGGCATGTATGATAATAATTATATTATGATGTGACAGGTGTACCTGGAATTATATATCACATAAATACATTGAATAATGTTGTAATTTTCCATAGATAATGTGAAATATGCTTGAAAATGATTTATTATTTTTTTCACAACAATGTGTGGTTGCATACCAATAAGACATGATGTTTCATTTTTTATGCATTTCCACATTCCAAGCCTTAATATAATAATTCCACTCATGATTATGTTGATGATGTTTTGATGATGATTATCTTCATCCCATGTTATATTGACACATGTTATAATTTATCCTCTTATTGTGCTGTTAGCTCACCCCATTCATTGATTTATATCCTCTGATGTTTACTTTTAATAAGGAGAACACGAGGACCAATAATAAATTAGAGAAGATGGAATTAAATAAATATTTATGTTCTATATTTGTAAATGTTATGTTTGTTTCTAATTTTCCCAATACATGAAACATTTGGATCTGGGTTGTGTAATGTTTTTTTGTTTATTATATTTAATGTTATAAAATATGTTATGTAATAAAAAAATGGTCACTAAACTAGGTATTAGGGAATTTTTTAATTAATTAGGGAATTAGAATTAGATATCCTTAGTGAAAACCCATAGTATAAGACTAAGAAAATAAAAGAACCCAATAATTATTGTTTTATCAAAATGACAAACACAAGTATCCATTGAGATATTCCTTTAGAGTATATTTTACAATGGAATAAACTGTTTCTTGAATTTTTGACTTATATTTTGTTCATAAATTTTCTATTTTTGAAAATTGTGGGAACTACGAGAATCCAGGCCAAAAACCAATGCGACAGAGAATGTCATGATTCCATGAATGACATCCTCAATTCCATTGGAGGTGGAGTTAAATTTTTTGTTGAAATTATTATCAATATATATTAGGATATGAACAATAACCTGAATAGTGAGGAACACCTTCCATCACCTAAGAGGGAGAAACTATCTATTTAGTGTTCTATGAAGAAACAAACACATATGTTTAGTGGATCTTCTGATCTATTTGTCCTGAAAAAATCTGTCAAATCAATAAATAAGATATTTTTTGTGATTTACAATTATAAGATGGAGAAAGAGACTCCTAACAATTACCATTTTTTTGGAGAAGAGGTTTAATGGTGGTCTTTATTAAGAACACCATGAAAAGGACAAAATTGATGATATGGTGTGGGCAGAAATTAATATATTTTTTCTTAACACATATTTCCATAAAACTCTTTGAAAAAACATTGATAAATATTTCATAAAGATGAAACAAAAGGAAAGTGAATATATCTCATCCCATGAAGAAAATTTCACATGGATTTCAATGTATGCTTTGGGTATTGTTGTTAATAGTGAATGATAAATTGATAACTTCTTTAGAGGATTAAAAACAAAAAATATAAAGGATATAGCATTTCATGACTTTTGGATTTATGAAAAAGTTGTTCCATGTGAACTCTAAGTGAAGATAGAGAATAGAGAATGGTCCCATGGCTATGCTGATAAGAAATAAAACATGGAATTTCAAAACAGGGGTATCTAATTAAAAAGGTGGAAAAAAATCCCAACTACCCCATGTCATAAATATGAGAGGAATCATCAAGGGAACTACCTCAATGAAATGATGAAATTACATAAGTGTTGGAGAGAAGTCCACTGAGCACATTAATTTCTAAGAGGCATAAATAATATGGAACAAAATGGAGCAATGGAGAGCACCACACATGGTAAAATGCCACAACTATTGGGAGTAGGGGAATAATGCAATATGGTGAAATAAAACTCGAGTCTTTAAGGATAACCAGCATCATCAGCCACCAAATCCAATTGATGAAGGGAAGGATTATTCATTCACAAATGCTAATGTGGGGAAAGAAAATGAAGTCATACAAGGTACACATCATATTCACTCATGAATGGAAAAAGTCTTATTTGATTATAGATGTATGTATTCCTTTATATAATTCAAGTGTGATAGAACTATTGAATCAATGCCATGAATCCTTGAATTATATAAATAAGTAAGAAAATAGTGGTCGATAATTTCTTCCCATTTCATGGAATATTCTTCTATTGGTGTATGATGGAATATTCTCCCATGAAATATCATGATACTTCTGTTTATATAATTATATACGATATTGTGGATGTATGGGATATCATTATATAGATCACATCATAACTATTAGTAAAGTAAATAACTTTTAATATACCAAACGATCCAATGAATCTCTAAAAATTCAATAATGATAAGGAATATCCTTGGGAAAATACTCAAATAGTGTGGGTGTTGATTCCATATGATGAATAATACATTGATCAAATTTATTAGTGAATGGTAGATATCATCTTTGGAAAAATTAAAATTGTGAGGGAATATATTAATTTATTTCCTAAATAATTTCTCAGACATCTCCCAAACCATGAGGTTGAGTTCCCAATAGAAATTATACTTGAAGATACTATTATCTGAAAATTTCCCACAGGATGGCCCTGATCACACTGACGGAGTCAAAGAAGTAGCTAGAAAAACATTTGGAAAAAGGGTTCAAATGACCTAGTTCATCGCCATGGGGGTGCACCAGTACTCTTTGTAAATAAAAAATATAGATCAGTATGGCTATCTGTTGACTACCAGAAGATCAAGAATATCACCATAAAGAACAACTATCCCATTCCAATGATTGATGACTTGTTCTATCAACTACATGGATATCAATACTTCTCCAAGGTGGATCTTCATTCTAGATGTAATTAGTTCATCAAACCATTTTTTTCATTTTTAAAAATCCAATTTATGGGTATCTGGTCCCTCAACTTACAACCAAAACACAATAAGGCAATGCTTACTCATCAAAATACCCAGACTCGTCACCACACCCCATATAAGTTCCATCTTCTTCAGTGGCTGATTTCAACTCTGTATATCTCTAATATCTTGCACTTTGAACCTGAATCCTAAGTAGATCAAGGTCTGGTTTCTCTGTGGAAGACTTCTTGACCACACTACCCTTCTTGAAAGCCACCATCACCTCACTGTTCTATTTAGAAGCTGATATAGTCCGCATTGGTCGTGGAAGAAAGGATTAATCCTTTCTTGGTCTTCTTATAGGATTAGAAGACAAGGGTCAATCAGATCACTCCATCGTCAGCTTCCCACATTGAACAACAACACTGAATGACCGGCAAAATGGGCCACTCTCATTTTCATTCCCTCTCCCAGGACTCTCTCTTCCAATATTAGCTCGCACCCCCAAAACAGCTGGAGGAGGCTCAGAGATGATCCCCCACCTCTGGTCAGGAGTGTTACTCTCTATCAAAGGGAGCTACCTCTCCTCAGTAGTGGCTTCCTCCACACCCATGGACCCTGTCTCCTTTCCCATACCCTTAGGACCCTCCGATATTTTCACACCACCATTCATCCCTGCAACATCATCCTCAACCATAACATCATCCAACATTCCTATCAAGAGGACATTAAACCAATTTCTAAGAGTAATAATGGGCCTTTCCAAGGGATCCATACCCTTAGTAACCTTAGCACAGACAGCAAGGGCCACCTACCTTGAGCTGGAGCATCTCTCCTAATTCTATTTTGAATCTTTTATAACATTGGAGCTAGCTGTTTTCTCCAAATCATGTCTCAATCTTTTGAAGACATCAAAAACCAGTGGATTCAATAGTATCCTCAGACCTCTAGCTGCCTATGAAACCTGGACCTCTCTATAGGTCACTTTTTGGGTGCTAGTTTGCTGGACCTCCACAACAGAATTCGACAGAGTGACCTGCCCACCTTCAATTAACCCCAAGTCATCATAACTGTGGTCCAGCACCATTTCTTGCTCAATTTCTTACTTCTTTAATCACCCAATATCCCCACAGAAATAGAAGTCTCACCACACCCAGTCTCATCATTCATAGGATGCACACGGGACACCGTACCCGGAATCACTCTAGCCCCCTAAACTGGGCTCTTCACCACATCACCCTTTACCATCATATCTTTAGACTTCAACATTCTTGGGGGACCTCTCCTTTAGCAGAACAACGAGGTGTGACCCATCCGCTTACAATAGGAATATAATTCCATCCAGTTTTCATAAACCACCATCTGCTTGCACCTGTACTTTTCACCAATGGTAATCCAAACAAAATCGAAAGGCAGGTGAGACACATCAACTTCAACACAGATCCAGGGATTAATCGGATGACACACAACTGCAGTATGACTATCAGAGAAAAAAATCCTTCCTATAATATTACCAATCATCCAATGAATGGAGGGATTTTGAAAAGGAAGCGGAATTTTAGGTAATTCCCCCACAATCTTCTTGTATTTTATGAATAGTTTATTTAGACATTACCTTGAAATTTTTTTGGTATTTTTTATCGATGATATTCTAATATACTAACAGGTTAAGGAGGAAAATTAAGAGCATATAACTCTTGTTTTTTCTGACATTAATCATGTAGATGTTTTAAACCTAGTTCATAAATATTGACTTTTGGATATATCAAGTAACATTCTTGGGAAATGTGATAACAAGTGAGGGAATTTATGTGGACCCATAAAAAACAAATGAAATTCAGGAAATATCCAAGTCCTCTTGTGTCACATGAATACATATGTTTCTAATAAACTGGGCACTATCAATGAATTATTAAAAAATTCGCACGACCTTCTTGCCCAGAAACTATGTTAACAAGGAATGGAGTAAAGTATGTATAGGATGACGAATGTGAGGAATGCTTCAAGGAGCTAAATTGTAGGCCAGAAACTGCACCTGTACTCACATTACTAAAATTTGGTGAATGTTTTTTGATATATATTGATGGTTAAAACAAATTCTTGTGTTTTTTACTCATGAAATATGATAAATTGATAGCCTAAACCTCATGAATATTGATGATCTATGAGAAGAACTACCTGACACATGATCTCTAGCTAGAAGCTATTATTGTTTCCTTAAAAATCATGTGGCACTATCTATATGGTGAGTACTGTTACATATATAATGATTACAAAGAATAAACTACATATTCACAAAAAATAAGCACATAACAATTCAAATGATATAGTTATAGATATTCATAGACTACAATTTCTCTATTCACTTTCATCATAGTAAGGTGAACAATGTAGCTGATGCCCATATTTTAAAATAATATGATAATATATCCATTTTACAGGTTGAGAATTACCCCATATACATGGATATGAAAATGATATATTTGGAAATCATAATAGTAAAAAATAAATCCTATCTTTTCCAAAATAATGACAAATTATCTATCCAAGAGATGATTTAAAAGGCACGAAGTGATGATCTAGAGTTGCAAAATATGGATAATATTGTAAAGGAAGGGAAGATACATGAGTTACATACTGATGATGTCAGTGTGATTTAGTTGGTATAAGTATTTTTGTACCTTCCTCATCTGGGAGAAAGAGTTATATTTTTTGATAATGTACATAGATCACCATTGTATATTCATCCTGATAGCACTAAGATGTATTGTGATATCTGATAACAAATCTGGTGTGACAACATAATGAATGAGATTGTGGAATATATTGCATGGTGATTGATATGTCTGTAAGTTAAAATCATAGTGATAAAAGTCAAAAAGGATAATTCCACCATTTCATATGTCCATGTAGAAATGAGAGAATGTATCCATTGACTTCACCACTGGTCTACTAAAGATAACAAATGGAAACAATACAATATGGGTTAGTATAGACTAACTCACCATGAATTCCCACATTATAAATATTCATGAATTTTTATTTCTTGAACAACCTGTGATGATATATGTGAATGAAGTGGGGAGGTCACATGCGGAACAACATTCAATCTTCTTTGTTCGTGATCCAGTGCACATGTATATATTCTGGAGAAGTATACATTATTTCATGATTATTGAAATGAATTTCAGCCTGAACTATCACCCCCAAACTAATGGAAAATCTGAATAGTGTATTCATATTTTTGAAGACACACAAAGATCCCAATCAATATAATTATAAGGTGGATGGGAAGATCATATTTTATTGGTTGAGGTTTGTTACAACAAAAGCTTCAACAAGAGTATGAAAATGGATCTATATGAATCTTTGTATGGAAGAAAATTTATAATTTGAACCTTTTGGGATGAAGTTGGAGAACTAAAGATACTTGGACCTAATGTAGTGCATGAAATGATAGATATGGTCCAAGCCATTGAAAAATGTATAGAATATTCTCATAGCCAGAAAAAGATCTATACTAACAACCATTTATGGTTCATGGAATTCAACGTTGGAGATAATGTTTTCCTTTAAATATCACCATTGATGAGAGTCATGCAATTTAGAAGGAAAGGGTAGCACATCCTAAGGTACATTATCCCCTTTTATATCCTTGATTTCATAGGAGTAGTGGCCTATTGGCTATCACTTCCACCTTGTATAGATAGAAATCATGATTTGTTCGATGGATATCCCGTGAGAATGTATATACCAGATCCCTCACATGTACTAAACTAAGAGGTGGTTCAATTGTAAGATGATCTGGCTTATAAGGAGTAGGCATTAAATATTTTATAGTTGAGAGATAAGGTTTTACCCAATAAGAAAACCCAACAATTCACTGTATTATGGAGGAACCATAAGTATGAATAAGCGACTTGGGAACTAGAGGAGGCATTGAATGGAAAGTACCCACACTAGTTTATGTAAAACGAAATCTCTATGCTGACAATTCAATAGGGGAATAATTTATCAAACCAAAATTTTATCAATGGAATTTCACCCTAAAAAATATATTTTATTATATTATAAATCACAGAAAATCACATGTACAACACAAAAAAACATTATACATTTAGAATGAATGAAATAAGATGTTTTCTCTAGAAATTAAGGAACCTATACCGATGAAATTCTGACTTGACCTTTGGAATAATAACATGACCCTTTGGAATAGTAATCCATACAATATAATACTAACAAAAACATTGAAAGTACATATAAAATTTAGATAAAATATGAATGAAAATATTATATCTTTATTTTACAGAATAAGTAAATAGATGTTTTAAAAATGATAAATTAAGTGTTGGTATTTTTGTATGTTATTAATATATAATTACTGTCTCATATTTAATTTAATTATTCAAAACAAAATCTGTTTTTATAAAATTTATTCAAAAATAAATATATTGTTTTTTCTAATTATAATTAAATTTTACAAGGCCCTTATTACTTTTCAATGTGATATAAAATATGTTTTAATTTTAAAATCTGAATTTTTTGAGTAAATAATGATTTTTATTAAAAAATAAATTTTTAATTTTAGAAAATTATTTTCCTTAAATAATGTTCATTATGAATTATACACAGAGAAAAATAGTTATGGTTAATTTTTGGGAAATTTCTGAAACATGAAATTTTTTGTGAATAGTAAAATATCGTAATTTTAAGTATATATAGATTATAAGTTAATTACAACATTCCTTGAGGTACGAATTATATATGAACCATAATCTAAAATTTTAATTCTATATGTATTTTATTTAGTCAATGAATCATCATTATTTCTTGTATTATAAAAAAATATAAAACTAATGAACAAAATACTGAAAAATACCCCTTTCCATCCAATGGCCCGAAGGCCTTCAATTTTTATTGATTTTTGATAATCTACCTTTAAAGGGCTGAGGTGGAGCCCTTACATGGACCGTAGGTGTAAGTATTACATGGCCCGTTGGCCTTAGAGGAATTCATTTCTCGTAGGCTTTCAATCGTTACATATAACCCAGACTAACTACTTGGAACTACTCCTCCACAACATCTTCATCATGAAATCAATTCTCCACCTTCACATGACTGTTCGAATAGGAATTAACATGCATGTAGAAGCTTGTCCCGATGGTAGGTTCCATACCCTCTCATTCTTGTAATCTGTTTTTCGTCTTTTGCTGTGAAATCTCTTTTTCTCATCCTCATTAAAGATCTTGTTCCTTGTAGATTGTCTAGGTTGCATATGTACTTAAGGTAGCCCGAAGGCCTTGAGGTGGCTCGAAGGCCTTACTGACCTGAAGGCCTGGGTGTACTGAAGGACATAAATGAATCATAGACCAAATCAGTGGCCCGAAGGCCCAAACAGGGGCATATTCCTGGCTACTACAGTGCCAAACATTTCCTACTACAGTTCCCACTAGAGTACCTACTACAGTAATGATATAGTACTACTACAGTACCCCGAAAATTGTGCCTCCTCCTGGAATTGATCTTGGTTCTCTTGTATTCACTTACGAAGTCCTTACCAACATTACTAAGGATCATGTGCGAGAAAACACCCCTCTCATCCACTATAAATACCACCTCACAACTTCTTTTTCTATCACCTCTTATGCTTTGATCCTTGACCAAATTCTACTCAAGTATATTTTTATGCCCCTACCCCATTTTAGGATCTCTTTTTCTCCAAAAAATACCAAAACTATTTCCCTAATGAGATTCTCAAGGAGGTGATATTTAATAGGTAAAATCTACTTTTTTCTTTTAATTTAATTGAATTTTATTTTAATTTCTTATTCTATCCCCAGATCCTCTATAAAAATGGTTATGATTACTCCATCATATTTTATATACTATAATTATATAATTTTAATGGAAGATACATTATATAACTCTTTTATCCAACAAACTAATTTTAAAAATGAAATCATTTTCCATGATGTGTATGTTTACCAACACTTTGGACAATGAATTCTCATTTTCCTTTAACATATTCAATTATATTCTTAAAACCACTATAATGAATGATACATAATATAAACGTTATTTTATAACACTTTTTTTTCTAGAAAAAAATATTAACATAATAATAAATGATAAAACAAATAAATTTTATTATGATCGAACACCGCAAAAAATTAACCCATATGATTATCATTAACTATTTATTTAACGATTCATCATCATTTAATTTAAAAAAATGATACATATAACTATTTAAACGTAATTATGTTCATTAATAACATATATTTTTAAATTATATAGAATTATACTCAATCTACATAAACATCAATACTCATATTCATGTAAACAGATCATGAACACCAAGAAAATGAACACTTCTGAATGATTAAATTAAACTATATAAGACATATAAAATAATATAAGTGAACATAATAAATCTGTAATGAATCAAATGAATGTATAAAAGGTTCTCTATTTGTAGTTAATTAATTTAAGTTGATAATACCAAATATTAAAAAGAATATAACATTCAATCCTAAGGTAAGGTGATTCTCGAACCTGACTCTCTTTATTTGGGGTTTGCCTCATCCATACCATTTTTAGTATGAATGATTCATTAATATTACATAAATATATTATATTTATTATTACATTGTATTATATGGATATACTTGCTTCTAATCTAATTTTGTTAACAAATAATTTTTTTTATAAAATAATTGTCCATTTAAGATAACACATGTTCTAATTCTCTTGATATTGTTACTTCTTCACTCTAGATGGATGATTCATATACCCAAAATGAATTTAAATTTTTAGTTTTTGAACCCCTATGATTATCAATGAAATTATGCTTTATGAAACCCATTTCCTTACCATGATCTATTTTATGCCAAAGATTGATATAATTTTTATGTGTCAAGCAATATAATATAAATTTTATAATGTAACAGATGCCCTGAGAATTAAATAGATAAATTTATATGTTATGATTTGATGGGTATTCATTAAATTATATATTTATTCTATGAATTGGGAAAAGTGATTAATTTCATGAGATAAATGGAAATATTGCCCAACATGATTCCAGACTTGTTAACAACTATGTGTGGTAGTAGACCACAAAGGCATGAGGTTTCTTTTTTATTTATTTCCACATTCCATGGCATTAACTAATAAATAATCTCCTGATTATGAAGATGATGTTGGGATGACGATTATGATCACCCCATATTTTAATGATTCTTGTTCTTATCTATCATCTTACATGGATTCATCTTAGCCCTTTAATCGATGTATATCTAAGGTGATTACTTGTACTAAAAAGAACATGAAGGACAATAAGAAGAAAGAGAACAAGGAATTAAATAAATTTTAAAATTTATTTTCAAAATCTTATGTATGGTCCTAATTTTCCAATGAAACTAAACCTTTAGATATTGGGTTTTAATGTTTTTCCTACCGTTAAAATGATGTAATATATTATTTATCAAAAGTAGGGTCAATTTATTTCATCTATTGGGATTTGAGATTAATGTTATAAAGTTCTAATGAAATTTCATAATTAAATTAGTTTTTATTGGGTTATATTACTTCCTCATTATTGTCAATATTCTATGAATATGCTTATATTGTACTTGAATATACCATGATGTATTTCAAATTCGTTGATGTGGATTTATAGTTGACCCAAATAACTGATTCATTGATTAATTCTCACTTCAAAATTATTGTCATATAAAGGTTTTATATCATAACCTCATTTTAGTTGAGATTATTTTATTATTGAATTTCCATTAATGGAAATTATTTGATCATTATTTATTAAACCCTTACATTTTTATATTCTCTAGTTATTCATGTTATTTTTCAGATATCAGTACCAGTTTTTCACTATTTTTTACATAATTTCATATATAAAATATTTTTACGAACACCAGAATCAATTTCTCTATTCAGTTATAGATCTATTTTCTCTCAAATTTTTTTTCATAAAATATGTTTCAAATTTTTTGCCTTCTCAAATTTTATTATTAAAGAACTTTTTTCCCATTTTGTCATTTAATTTTTTTTTCAAATTAATATTCTATTCTCTTTATAAACAAGTCACTTTTCAATCCCTTTGACTATGAAAAATGAATGTTATTTTTACCTTGTATGACAAGTAGAGAATAACCCTCAATTATTTCATTGAATCACACATTTCTATTTTACAAGGAAACTTATAAATAAATTTTTTAAATGTTATTTTCAATGAAAAATATTTTCAATATGCTTATCTAAATGAGAAGGATATTTTATATTATAATGTTTTCAATGATCATTATAATTTTTCAATGACAAAAACCATTTATTATTACTCTAATTGGTATACTTTTTATTGATAACATCCTCAAAATTTTTCTAGAAGGATTATGATTATTTTTTACAGGGATAGTATTGAAAGTCACATCCTTGAATCATAATTTTATTCATTAATATCTACTTGAATTCTTAACATTCATGTGATCGATTAACATTTAAGGTCCCAAAAACATATATATCATTTATCATGTATACGATTATTTCCTAAACCATATAAAAATATAATTTACGGTATATACATTGAATGTTATTTGATTAGCTAGTAAATTATTGATAAATATGTATCATTTTCTCCATTTGAATAATTTTTAAGGAATATTTTTTTGAATTAATTCAATTAATCAATATATAATGAATGATTTGTAAAAAAACACATAGGGTTGGGACTAGTTAATGAAATATAGTTGATGCATCAGTGGTTTTATGGGACATATTAGTTTTCATTCTCCACAAATATTGGTTTTTCCTGAGTAATTTTTAAACTATCATTGGGAAAGATATTTATGGTAATGGTATCATGTTCTGGGAAAATGGGATATATGATAAATTTTAATTTTAATTATGTATTATTTAGTTATCATTATTATCCATGATATTTTCAGTACAAAAAGAAATGATTCATTTCATTATTAATTTATTAATTAAGTTGAACATGTGTTCAGTATTTTTACATTCCATAATGATTCTACCTTATCCAGTTATTTATAGGTAATGATTTTTTAGTAATTTTTATTTCCTTACTTTATATGAAATTCCTGTCAATTTATTTTATACATGGAATCTATTTTTAGTTATTTACCTTTCCTCATTGATTCATTATTGTTACTACTACACTTAACCCTTACTTGGAATTTTAGGTCCCTATTATTTGGTTTCCTTTCATTGGGATTCCATGATGATTACAATGAGATATATTCAAGTATATTCTAGTTGGAATAAATTTATTATTTAAAAAAATTATATTGTAATTTTTGAATTCAAAGATAACGTAATACTCTTGTTTGTATCTATTTTACCATAACTAATAAACTAATTATTCTATTGGGAAGAGTTTCCTTGTATATTATGCAAACATAATGATAGTAGGAACCAGCTGTAGGGTTACTAGGTTAGGGTTTTAACCATAATAATTAACCTTTTTATAATATTAATTTTTTTCTATTTACATTATATTGAAAAAATAACTTTTCTATTATTTTATTTCATTAAAATTAAAATTCTTATTAAATATGTATTTATCGATTTCATCTATATGATTATGGGAAAAAATGAATGAAATTTTTAATTTTGTTTTTATATAATGGGAATGATTTAATTTACTAGAGAAATCTTGATAATATATATCCTTTACTCAATATAGGTAGTTATTGACACGGAAAAATATTTATACATTAAATTGATCATTCAATTTTGGAGGATTAAATTTGAAATATTATGTGATGGTTTGGGAATTAAATTACATAACCTTGGATACATTGGTAGGTCTCCAAAGAAAAAAATAGGATGGTAATTTTGTTGAATCCTAACCCATTTTTTAAAGATATATTGACATGAGGCATCAATAATAGTTTTACGATACCCAATTCTTCATGTTCCATAATTTTAAAATCAAATTTTTATTTCATTTTATTATATGAATAGTTAACATATAAATTTGAATCTTTCAAGTTCATGTGAGTATATATATGGATTTATATGATAATTATTTATTCCTTTAGTATTATTATTTGTGCTCATATTTCTAATTATATGAAACATTTTTTCAGGTATTTATAATTCCCCATTGAAAATTCCTTCTTTAATTTTGAAATATTCTGATGGGAATAAGCCATACTAAGAATTTCATGTAACTCATTATTTTTCATTTCCCTAATATATCGAATTTAATGACTATACGGATGATGAATATTTTCTTTCATAATATATTTATATTTAATTTCTAATATAATACGTGAATCATGTTTCTATTTGGGTCTCCATGACTACTAAACCGATTGATCATTTGTGATGTGAACTCTTCTATCTTATTTCAATATAAAACTGTAGATAAATAATTTTGGCTACTAGACATGTCAATTATTTCTATTATATATCCTTTTTCTAGTCTTATTATTTTATTTATTTTATTTAGTTTTACACCATATAGATGTGACATGAATGTTATTATTGATACGATTATTATCTATATATGTGAAAAATGATATTTAAATATAGGGTGTTAGAGGTGAGACAATGTTAATTGTTAATGATTTATTGAATTATTTTATTATGAATTATCTAATTTTTTCACACACACACACACATATATATATATATATTCAAAGAGAACATATGTATCTATACGAGATATCCTGATTTCCATGAAACTATTAGGATTATACAGTAGATCTCATCCTATAGTTGTTTGTCATAACCCACGCTAGGGGAGTGAGAATGATAGAACTAATGAGAGTGACATTGTTGGAATTCATTAGAAATGAAACATATTATGAATGTGGATTCCATGTATTTTTTACTAGGATCATCAAAAGTTATGTGCTTGTGATTTTACATTGAATTTTATTCATTTAACATTTTTAATAACTTTGGGATTCCCAATACATGAATTATTTGAATTACCACTTTGTTCATTAGTTTACTAACTCCATACTCATTATTGATTTTAATTATTCTAGGCCTATAAATGTGATGGTGACGATTTTCTATACACCTTATATATTTATAATAAGATATACATTTTCATATAGTTATAAAGAGGGGATATTTATGAATTATTTCTAAATGATGGAAAAAATAGTTCAGTTTTCATTATTAAAGGTGGAATTCAATCCACTTAATTAAAATAATAAAATTTTCTATTTTATTCTGTGGATTCCTACCCTTACTTGATAAACACATTATTTGGGAATTAATAAATTTTGACGAAATGTGTAGCTTATAATTTGGGTTTGTAATCATGGATTTAAGGGTTTAATGTATTTTTATTAAATGTTTTACAAAATTTTTGTAATGGACCAAACCATATGGATTTTTAAATTATGAAAATATGATATAAATTTTTTTTGGGATAAGTCAAGAGTTATTTTGAGACCTATGAGTCATTGAAATGGCGAGACATTACAAAATTTTTACAAATTTCTAGTTCTCTAGTGGTGAATCACCATGTTAGTGACTCATTATTGCGGTCACACATTCTCGTAGTGACCCGACCTAGTGGTGACTCTTTCCGGCAGTGAGAAATTATGGTGGTGACTCATCCGAATAGTGACATATCAAGGAGGAGAATAATTTGAGTAGTGATTCATTATAGAAGAGACTCATCAAAGTTGTGACTCACCCTATTAGGGACCCATTCTAGCGGTGAAACGTTTTGGTAGTGAGTCATCTTAATAATGACTAATTCTATTTGTGATTCATCTTGTCGATGAATCACCCTAGTGAGGACTCATTTGGGTGGTGATTCATCCTATAATTGAATCATACATACAATGAGTAATATTGGTGGTGACTTAATTTGCTGATGACTCGCTCTGATGGTGACACATTCTGGTAGTGACTGATCCCGACCATGACTCATTTTAGCGATGACTCATGAACATTGTTTATAGTTTTATAGGTGTTCCCTTCTGCATATATTTTTGATAAATGGTTTTATCAACTGAATTAATGAATTTTAATGCCTTTGAAAAATGTATCAATCATATCTTAAGTTTATAAAAAGTGTATATTCTTTTAAAACATCCAAAATGCGTGGTTTTAATTAGATCATCCATTAATGGTAAACTAAACAATTTCAAAACCTGTTGGTTTTGAAATTATTATATCTATGGTGTAGATATTATCATCATACATTAATTTTTTTCTATTAATATTAGAGGCTCAAAATCCTTCTTCCGTGGAGTCATAGAACATGATGCTGGAGTTGGTTTGAGTTCTCACTATCCAATAGGTAGTTTCTACAAATACATGCAACCCTTATTTTGGGGAAATAATATTTTTAAAGGATTGTTCATTCCAAATAATATTTTCCTTCATTTGTTTTTAGATTTAACAATATTGATGGGTTTATAATTTTTATCCTTATTGTTATGGATTAATTTAGAATATAAATGATCAATGAATTGGATTAAATTGAATTTAAAGGTGAAGGGGAATAGAAATTATTAACGTAAATATTTTTATTGATATGATTTGTATTATATTTATTTTATGATTGTATGGGTGTAATTATATGACGAATATCCAATATTCTAGTGGCTTACTTTTACAATAATGATTTTTTTGAATCATCTATTTATATGATTGTTTGGTATCATCATAAATTACTGGATCACTATGTATAGTATGTTAATGAATTGAATACTCAAATATCTAATGTCTTGTGTAACAACACCATTAATTAATGAAGTGAAATTGAATAATATGTCCTTTAATCAATAGGAAAATATGGTGTTTTGTGGAATGAAATATGATGTGTATAGGGGTATTGGGAACAATATGGTAGAATATTGGGGTTGCGAGGAAATGTGGTGGTGAATGTAGTTATTGGGAAATTTCGATATGTTTTTTGGTATGTGTTATTTTATTTTAAGTTCTCAATTTGTATAGGTGGTGATAAAAATGAGCTTAGAATATAAAATGATTTACACATTTTAATGTAATGATTTGTTAATGGAGAATCTTAAAAATGGTTTATTATTAGATAAAGACTAAAAATGAAATGTGGCATTCATTCTACTTGTGTAGAGTTATGAAAATACTCTTAACAATAGATGTGGTGGACCTTGTATCTTGGTTTGTGATCTACTTATAAATGTGTAGGTAGGGATTGTATGGATCTATGTATATGTATGTATAAATTAGTATTTTTTGATTTCTATACGCACCTCATCCACATTGAGAATTATGTGCCAATACCCACATAATCATAATCAGGGTGTCTTTCACAACATCCTAGTGGGAGGATGGATGACTGGAAAACCACTCTTCCACGCTCACTCTTTAAAGATAAAATGGACCATGTTTTTTAGGGTGAGTTGAGATGTGTTATTTCTGGATTCTTTGGGATAATATGTGATGTAATATGATGAGATGTGTGGACCAGTTTTGTGTGAGTGAGATGTGCATGAAGGTGTTTAGAAGGTGCGTGCGAGAGCGGTGTAATGTGATATATTCGGAAGAGGTGGGAGTTCCTGAATGTTTTCTCTTCAGGTCTAAGATCATCTAATTCGTGGGAAAGTGGTGTGGGGTACCCTATCATCGATGTGATACATATTATATTATATTATTTTACATGGATATGTTATTTGTTGAGATATATTTAGTGAGGTTGGGTTTATGTTTAGTCTACCTATTAGGTTTGGTTTTGTTCTATTGTTTTCTCACGGGTTCATTAGTATTATCCTTTCTATTGTGCATGAGAAAATTCTGTTTTCTAATGTATTATACATTTATGCACATCCTACATTTATAAAAACTAATTTCTAGTTTCTAGGAGGATTACTTAGACAATTTTGGGCTTTAATAGTCGTACCCTAGGATAGTTTCTATGTTGTTACACTAGTTTTTTTGGTTATTTAATTTGGATAATTTTACTTGTGTTACTTTTATCTTAACATGCAACGTGGTATGGGTTTTGGTTTTATAATATATATTTCATGGAGTTTATTATGGTTGGTACATCCTATCTCCCAATCTTATTCTCTTATAGATAGAAATGACTCCCATATTTTGATATTTTTATACCATCGGTGCTAGTCTCCAATCCAAGTCCTATTAGAGGTGGGACTCATGGGGTCATTATCTCTCTCCATTATTTGAGGCATCATTCATGGGAGGGGGTTGTCAAAGTGTTGTTTCAGAGCTGATTATTTTGAGATTGGATAGATTTTGGATTTTTATAGAGTGAGGAATGCATGTGTTGGTATGGAAACAGTTTTAGTTGACCTTGGGGTATGACATAGGTCAGGTACATCAGATTGGGCAAGATATTTCAGGCCCCCCATGATCTATTGCATTTAATCTAAGAATATTTAATGAAAAACTGAGATGATACTATTAGAAAGTTAATGTCATAGGAGTGGTACATGCATCATGATGACTTTTATTCTTGTTTGAATTTCATTTTTACATAATATAAAAATAGGTAAAATAAATAAATTAATAAAATGGGTCAATGTTTAATAAAATATAAAATAATGAAATTACATACTACCAGGATCATGAAATAATCGTTTATCTTTCGGATATAGATCACGGTCATCATCCAGGTGTGGCTCTTGTCGTAGAGTTATAGAATGTCGACCCATTTGATCGATGCAGGGTTGACCTAGAAAAGGATGATAATCAGTGGTAGAGGTAGTATCATGATTTTAAGTGGAAGTATTTGGAAGAGTATATGGGGAGAATTTCTAATATGGAAACCAATATTTTCCTCATGGAACTAAGGAACAATTTTAGTTTTCTCTAATCCGCAATTAAGTACGTGGTCCTTTTAGCAATTAGTTAGATTGTGAGGAGATTTACATCAGTGGTACACATTTTACCTTGGTGGGAAGAGGTATGAAGATGTTCCAGGGGAAGACTTTCGGAATTATTTTTTGGAAGAGTTCTTCTCATTGACCATAAAGTAAAAGAAGATTCAAGAGATACTCTCCCTTTCGAAGGGGTGCATGTCTACGCAGGAGAATTATATTATATTAAAGGAACTATTTTTATTTTCCCAAGATGTTTTTTTGGAGGAGGATTCCAAAGTGGGGCATCTTGAGGAGGAATTCCATCTTTTCATATGGTATGCAGTTACACCATTTATATTTCCAACCTATATGGAGGTCCAAAAAAATGTAGAGGTGAATATGAATATTTAATTATGATGATTTATTTAACAATAGAACCACCAAATGGTATATATAATAAGGAGAGTTGTCAATAGTAGGCCTCAAGTGATGGGGACTTCAAGGTATTGGCCAACTGGGATTCGACCTCAATAGCATCCATTTTGAACTTCTTGTTTCTATAGCCACTCTTATGGGAATGGAGTAAACATTTTTCTTACGTGGGGTTCATAACCATATTTAGGAAAAAATTTCCATTTTATGCTCACGTTCAGTTTGGCCGAGGTGGACAAGATCAACATCGGCCTCAACAACAGTTATTAAAGAGGTCATTCCTGTAGCGTAGGTATTAGTCTTATGGTTCAGTGATGCTAGATAAGAAAGTTTGAGGTTGACCTCAGGATGTTTATTGAGATAAAAGAATTTAACACGGTCATGTTGATGGTTGTAGCTGTTAGAATATAGGTTGGGGATCTTGGTATGGTCAATTTCATGCAGCAAAGGTAGTAACTCCTGATGGGTCAGAGATCATTAGATGTATAACTAGTTTATAACATATTCTTGTATATGATTTATATGATTTTGGAGCTTCTTAATCCTTTATATCCCACACCATTTGGCTTTATTTGCGACTAGATATACAAATTATTTCAATTTTACTTGTGTTGACTATTCCAATTGGAGGTTAGAACATGTTGTGTTATGTTTGTTTGGCATGTGGACTGATGGTGGGGAAACATTAGTCATGTGTGGACCATATCTTTCATGAGATGCATAAAAAAGATGTCATCTTTCGAATCAAATGGTTTAATTATATACTTTCAATTATTCAGAACATTCTAAGGATAATTGTGTTCATGGGCATGGATAGAAAACATGCAGCTTCATGGGAAATTAGAGCTCTTAGGTGGGATGAAGACACATAGAGCCCCTTATTTTCATTATGGAAGATATGTATATGTATCTAGTCATTTATATGGTAGAGTATGATCCCAATGTCTTCAGGGAGTTCATAGAAATTTATCTTGAGGAGGTTGTGGTACTACCCCCTTGACGTAATATTGAGTTTGTGGTAGATACACAGCACAATGCTTATCCGATTTTGATGGATCCTTAAAGGATGGTACCCTAAGTGATACAAGAGTTCAGGATTCAGATTGATGATCTAATGTAGAAATGATACATCAGGACTAGTGTGTCACCATAGGGAACTTTGGTGTTGTTATCCAAAAAGGTGGATGGACTTCTATGGTTGTGTATATATTATCAGAGGAAAAAATCATGTGACAATCAAGAACCATTTCGGACCTAATATGATTTATGATCTTTTTGACTAGCTAAAATAGGCAAGAATTTTTTATAAGATCCACCTATATTCAAGATATTGGTAGTTTAGGGTGAATGAGAGTGATATTTCAACGAATACTTCCTGATATAGGTATTGGATCTTTGAGTTTGTAGTCATGTGGTTCAGGGTTACAAAAAAACACATGTGTTCATGGGGCTCATGAACTCTTTATTCCTTGTGTTTTTGGACCATTTTATCCTTATATTCATTGATGATATCATGATCATCTAAATGTTAGAATAAGATCATGTTGAGAATCTCTGAACTACCGTAGAGGTTCATTGGCACCACCAACTCCATGGAAAGTCATACAAGTGTTTCTTTTTGAAACAATATGAACATTTCCTCTATAATGTGGATTCTCATTTGGGTGTTATAGTAGAACCAATGGTTGTAGATTTTTTTATTTCTTGGGAATAACCCATGAATGCGGATGAAGTTCATATATTCATTTGTCTCACATGAATTTATTATATTTTTTTTCACAACTTCCCTCAAGAGGTTTCCCCATTGACAGATTTCACTAGGAAAGATCAATATTTCATGTGGAAAAACTAGTGCCAGGAAGACATCAGTTAGGTAAAGGGGAAATTTTTCAATACTCCAGGCTCTGGATTCCATTAGAAGGGGTAATGTTTGAGGTGTTTTAGGTATCTTCTTGTATAGGATTATGTTGTGTCTTGATGAATCATATGTCTTTGATCCATTATGGGAGAGGTAGTTGCAAACCCATGATCACAACGATACCACCCTTGATCTGAATATTGAATCAATTTTATCCAATAAATTTATGGATACACAACCTCATTGGGGAGAGCTTTGTGATCCTTAGGAATTAGATGATTTTTAGGTATATCTTTCACTATCCTGACCCAAAAATATGAAAGTGTAGGTTGAACGAGTTACGTTAGGACTATGATGTTTTGGTCTCCCACCCATCTAGAAATAGAATTTCATGGCTAATTCTTTGAGTATAATGTTCCCAAAGGATTTTTTTGGGATTTTTCAAAATCTTGGAGAACAATGGAGAATTTGGAATCCTTAAAATTAAAGGTTGATGTATGAGGTTGAATTTCCTAGGTGAAGGTGAAGTCATCTATGATATAGAAAGTGGAAGATTCACAATGGGGAGACTCATTGGTATAGGTGATATACAGCCATGTTTTCCATTCTGATGTTATAAATGTAGGGTTATAGGATTGTCAAAACTAGATTTTGTTTCAAAGAATGATTATTGTTCTGATAGAAATGTGAAAGGTAGTTTTTTGTGAGTTACATATCCCACCTTTATAGTTACACCTAATAATTTATTATATTTATCGAGACCTGAGTATTTAGATTTGGTGGCCCCAGATAAAACATACAGTGGCAGAGTTTGTGGCAAGGTGTTTGGTTTTCTTATAATTGATATCTTACCATCATGTTTCTGGTAGTTTTTTCCAGACCCTAGTTATTCTCAATTTGAAATGGGATGAAAAATATATGGACTTCATCATGGTGTTATCTTGAGATCTAGGAGGTTTTGACTCTATCTGGGTAATTGTGTATTGGTTAATCAAATCATCCAACTTTCATACGGTCAAGGAGTCTGGTGCAGTGGATGTTTTTGTAAATAAGTATGTGGATGAATTACTATAGATGAAATGAGTTTAAAGGTCTATGGTTTTGGATTGAGACACATGTTTTAACTCATGAGTCAATATAGGATTACAACAGGCCTTTGGAACTCAATTTCAACTCATAAATGCATTTTAATCTTAAAGAGATGAGCAAACATGGCAGACTAGCCAGTCATCAGAGGATACGTTGCAGGCTTGTGTATTGAAATTTTGGGGATCCTAGGTAAGCCACTTTAACTTAGTTGAGTTTTCTTATAAAAATTCATATCACTCATCTAATGGTATTTGCCCATTTTTTGATCTGTATGGATGATTGTGCTGTTTCCCGTTGTGTTCGACAAAGGAAGTAATTTACTACCCCAATTTATTTGGCCCTTTGAGGTATTGGGGTGTGTTTGTGGGGTAGCTTATAGGTTGTAACTTCTGAATCAAATGGTTCATATACATAATGTATTCCATATCTCTTAGCTCTATTTGTATCTTCATAATGACTCCCATGTCATTGAATTGGAAGAGTAAGAGTTCGATGATGACACAACCTTCATGGAGCATCCAATGGAGATCCAAGAACATCAAGGTAAAGTGTTGTGAGGATGAAACATTCCCCTAACAAGTGTTCTATGGAAGTATGCTGGTCCAAAATAGAGTACTTTGGAGCAGGATATGGAGATGTGATACCATTACATAGATTTTTTTTGGTGTTTTACCTAATCAGTTTTCTTTTCTATGTACTATTCAAAACTTGGTACTTTGTGAAATATGTTGTCTTCAACATGATATGATGTGTTTTTATTTATAATGGTCTTACATGATAAACATTAAATCCATGTTCTATAATCATGTGGAATTTTACTATGATGTGACTGAACCTGTATGAGTGAGTCAGTGGTGCCCAGAGCGGATAATATTTTGACATGTATGATAGAATTCCATAATTTCAATGTCTAGAGTAGTATGTTTGGTCTAGTTATTTTGGGTGTCTAGGATAGAAGGTATGGATTATGGTAGTATTTTATTTGTGATGATATCATTTAGAGGTATCTTGTGAGATTGTTGTTTGGAATTTTTTCTCGTCTTCCATCCAAGTTGGTTTTAAATTATGGATGGAGAGAATTTTTTGATAGGTATCTGGTGTAATTTATTGACCCTTATTGATCATTAAATTACTAAAATCTGATAATTGATGTGCCTGGGGTGGAAATCATTGGTGTTTTTTGAGATATGTGAGTCATTAAAAAAGTTATATATTATAAATTTTTCCAATGTTCGAGTTTTATAAGGGTGACTCACCCTAGAGATAACTCATTCTGGTGATGACTCATGCTGGTGCCAACTCATCCTAGAAATGTCTAACTCTAGTGGTGACTAATCCTAGAGGTGTCTCATCATGAAGGTGACCGATCCAAGTGGTGACTCATTCTTGAAATGGATCAGACTGGTGGTGAATCATCTGGTTGGGGACTCACTCAGGGGGTGACTAATTACAATGAAGACTCATTCTGTTGTTGAATCAACATGGTGGTGACTCATGCTATAGGTGATCATCCTGGTAAAAAAGCTTCTGGGGGTGAATCATCATTGTATGGAACAATCCTTGAAGTTACTCATCCTGGTGGCGACTCATACTAGAAGTGGCTTATCATTGTGAAAAATCATGCTAACGGTGGATCATTCTTTTGGTGACAAATCCTAGCATTGACTCATCTAGGATGTGACTCATTCTAGAGGATAATCAAGAACAATGTTTCTAGTGTATCCACATTTACATTTAAATTAATTTTTTGATGAGAAATGGTTTAACAACTTAATTAATTATTTTTAAAGTTGTTTAAAAACAGATCAATCATATTTTTGGTTTTTAAGAAGTCTGGATTCTTTTAAAATATATAAAATGCATGGTTTTAGTGAGATATGCCTTTAATGGTCGACAAAACCGTTTCAAATCCCATTAGATTTAGATCTAATATTTTCAATTCATAGATCTTCCATTAATCCATTTTTTATCTTTCACTTGACAAATGAGTATTCAAAATATTCATCATTTGAGTCAAAGAATGTGATGCATTAGTTGGTTTTGGGTATCACTATCAAAGTGGTAGGTTCCACTAATATGCACACCCCCTTTTTAGTGTAGTAAGTTGGTGAAAGGATTATCCATTCTTGGATATTTTTTTGTTCAATTCATTTCATTTGTGTCATAGAAGATGAGGTTATAGTTATTATCCCTATGGAGATGCTATAATCTATTCTATGAAAGATAAATATATTAGTTTAAATTGAGTTTAAGGGGTTAGTGGAATGTGAAACATAATTCAAAATATTTTTATTTATTTTATTTTTATTGATTTATAATTGAATGGGTTGGAATCCAGGTTGAAGATCATGTCTTTTGGTGGATTGATGATTATATAGTAAATTTTATTTTGAAACCTACATTTTTAATATTGTTTATCATCATAAATAAATGGATACCTATTTATAATCGTTTAATGTATTATATTCATCATTATCTACTAGATTGTGTGATAACACCCTTAACATACTATGTGAAATTGAATAAGATATCCTTTTATAAATATGAAAATATTTTGTGTTATGGAATGAGATATGATATTTATGAGTGTAGTTGGAATAATATGGCTGAGTAGGAGGGTTGTGATTAAAGGTAGTGGAGGATGTGGTTATTGGGTTATTTTGATATGATTCTTTTAGTTTGTTATTTTGTTTTAGGTTCCTTGTTGGTAAGGATGGTGATAATAATTACCTTGGAATATAAACCGATGTACATATTTTAATGGAACATGTTAATAATAGAGAATATAGATAATGGTATAATATTATATAAAGATGGGAAAAAACTGTCGATTTCTTTTTACTAGTGTGGGGTTTTGAATTTAGTCTTGGTAGTGGATGTGGGGGACCTTGTAATTTTTTTGTGTTATTATTTTATACCAGTAGTCGGGGATTGTGTTTATATACATATATGTATGAATAAATTTTATTTTTTTCCTTGTTATATTTATACAGACCCCAACCATGCCGAGCACAATTTGATAACACTTGAATATTCACACAAAGGGTTCCTTTTACAACATCTCGGTGGGAGGATAGATTTCTAGCCACCCGCTCTTCCTTGATCCATCTTCCAGGTGATAATGGCCATGGTGTCTTTGGGTGAGTTGTGATGTGTTGTCCTAGGTGTTTTTAGGAAGTGATGTGATTTGACATGATTTGATGTGTGAACTAGGTGCATGTGAGAGAGATGTTATGTTAGCTGTGGATCAGGTTTGTTTAGGTGGGGTGTGATGTGATATATTCAAAATAGGTGGGGGATCTTAGACATTCATCGTTGGGATATAAGGGTGGATAATCTGTTGTAAATTAGAGCGGGGTGCCCTATCATTTCTGTGATCTATATTATATTATATTACATGGAAGTGTTATTTATTGAGTAGGTCATGGTGAGGTTGGGGATATGGTTATACTGAATGTTAGGTGCTGTTTGGTTCTACAGTATTCTCACAGTTTCATAAGTACGCTCTTTCCACTTGTTCACAAGAGTCTTTGATTTTCCTACTAAGTATACCTGTATTCTCACCATATGTATAAAAAAAATATTTCCTAGTTTCTATATGAATTATGTGGACTGTTTTGGGCATTACTAGTTGTTCCCTTGAATATTTGTTGTGTTATTGTTTTAGTATTGTTTTTGGGTATTTATTTTGAAGACTGCTATTTGTATCACTTTTGATTACACAGTAATTGTGAGATAGTTTTTTGTTTTCTTATATATATGTCATGTAGTTGATTATGTTTGATACATATCATTTCCAAATCATGTTTTATTATATAAATAAATGTCCCCTATATTATGTGAGGTTTGTACTCCTAGTTCTAGTCACCAACCTAGGGTGTATAGGAGGCGGTACATAAGGGCCATTATCTATCTCCCTTAATTGAGATATCTTCATTGGTGGTGGTGGTGGTGGGGGGGGGGTTGTAAAAATTATGTTATGAAATCATATATCATATTATCCATTTATTCAAAATGCAATAAATTTAGAAACCCTTATTTTTTATATATGGTTAAAACTGGTTTTTTTGAAATGTCTTATAAAAGGATTTTTATAGACAGTTTAATGTTGTATAACAGAGGAAATTTATACCAAAACAAAAATAAACACACACACACACAAATATATATATATATATATATAGTATTGTAAATACAGGTTCCTAGGTTGTTATGTCATACATTTTTTTCTGATAGTTTTCTTTTCACATTATGTATGTTTTGGGAAATTATATGTTGTGGGAAGATATTCAAGTGCTAGATTCAACTATGTTTTACATTTATATAATTAATTTATAACATATTTTTGGATATTTTCTCATATTATGGATTCTATTATGATAGGAACTTGCCAAATTTTTCTTTGATGTTGAATATTAAAATAAAATTTTGTCATAATATGAATTATTCTATATTTGTTTTTCTGTAGTTCGTACAATGTTAAAACTGATTACTTATTAATGTTATATTATTTTATATGTATAAGTGCCTACAAAATTTATATACCATGTCAAATAATTTGTATTTATATCTAAATTATTATTTTGATTTTATGGGAAACACAATTATCAAGACTACATCATTGATTCATAAGTATCCCTTTCTTTTCGAAAGAAATTATGGAATTACCCTCAGTTAAAGTGATGGATTGACTAAGGTGACTAGATAGGTCAACTATGGATAAGTCATTAAAAAATAATATATTATTCATATATTAAAATTTAGGGGTATAATTTTATTGTTGGAAGGATTTTTGTAACTCATTGTGTAAATCATGTGTAGGTTTATAATCACCAAATTGAATTTTAAATGCTTGAGTATCCATGGGTATTCAAGATCAAGATCCTATATTTTGAATTAAATAATTAATATTTTCATAATTTTTGGGAACCCATTGAGTTAAATCCTAAACCTTGTGGATTCTCTTAATGTTTTGTGGTGAAAGGGAAAATGATGTAGAGTTTTAGGATGATATCACATTATTTGGAAAAGTGTGTAGATCCTAGTTGAATAGACAAAGAGAATACATAGAGGATATACCTTGATTTTCACTTAGTCTTGTAAACCATGAATAAAACCCACAAGTACCTCTATATCTCTATTTAAATTGATTTTTGAACCACATTTGATTCTAAATTTATCAAAAAGAGGTTTCAAAATATGGGAGATAGTCTAAATGGAGTACTAATGTGGTTTTTGTGATATTGTATAAGGATGTATTTTTAATATTATTATTTCTATAAATAGAATTATTAATGTTTCCATGGTTTTAATTTGGAAATTATAATATTTTTTTATTTATGAAATAATTTTTTTATTGGTAAATTAAATAAATTAAGTTCATAAAATATTTTCACCAATATATTATTATAAATTATTTATAAATAACATTGAATTCAAAAAAATGTTTTAAAAATTATATTATTCCATGATAGGAATTAAAAAAAATCTCTTAAACGATACTAAAATTCATGTATTTTCATTTGGATTCCATGGCATTTGAGTTCATATTTAAACACTTAGTAATATTTTGAAATGTATTTTCATCAGTTTTTTAATTGAATTTGAAAGCTATAAATGGGTCAATTCCATATTTGAAATGTGTTATTATATAATTACCAATTAGTTTAGTTTTTTAATGGAATTTCATTACTAGGGTTTTTTACATTAGTGTGTAATCACATAGTTATAACGGTATAATGTGACATGTATACTGATGAATGGATTGACAGGAATCCATTATTTTGTTGTTTAATTTTTTTATACAAGAATAGTGTCAATGGAATGTGAAATGTATTTATTTAAGGACTATCCATTAGTAGATACCTCATGTAATTTATATGTGATTTATTTTATTTTGGACTTCACAATGTCTTTTGATAAATAAGTAGTATTATAACCATCTATATTCATAGACATATTCTATCATATCTCAAAAATTTTCTGTAGATATCATGGTTAATATAAGGTGTTTAAAGGGTTTTAGAGGTTTAATGTAAACATTTATATCCTATAAACTTATGCAATATAATTTTTTGAAAATAGTGAGGTGGAGATCAATAATTCTAATGAGTGAGAAAAGAAGTGTTGTATCGATCATTTTTTAGATATTGGGCATTTCCCTTAATATAATCATCATCTATATTCATATCGATCAACTATAATAAATGTTCTTTATCTTGAATATTGCTATGATTATATCCTAGTATTGTAATAAGAATCACATAGGATGGATTCTCTTACATATTAAGAACTCCAATGATCATATACATTATAATTTATTCTAAATGGGTGTATAGATTATTTTATTTTTTATAATGATTTTATGACATGATTTATTAGTTCCCCTCCCTATATATATATATATTAATTTATTAAATATTTGATTTTTTTTCAAGCCTCACTGATTTCATTGACATTTTGATATTATAATTAATATTATAATAGTGTTACGTAATGTATTTAGATTAGTTTCACTAGGCAAGCCTTGGTTTGTGATTGGTCAACTATGATGAGTTTTATAATGGTATAGATTATACATTGGCTAGACCTAGTATGAGATTATTCCTATTTTAGATCTCTATGATTTTCACCATTTATGGGTTCTCTATCGGTTCAGTCCTATGTTTTTTTAAACTTTTAGCTTTATGAACAAAGATTAAAGAGCATTTTTTTCTATGATGGCACATGTTTCAGGATTTAGGAACATCATTATTTCCTATTTTATGGGATGATTATTATGATTATAGAATATCATTTGGGAACTTCCAATAATAAGTGGGTTGTTATTAATTTATAATGATTGAATCATTTTATGTATGTTTCATTGTGGTTAATTAAGGATGTTTTCTCCCATTTTAATATTTTTAAGAAACATTGAATTATATTTTGGAAACCTTATTTTTATGATTATATAAATCAAATATCACCATTTTTTGTTTAATCAATTTTTTCAAGAGACATATTACCAGTAATTGTTATGTATTATATTTCTTCATATATATTATTATTTGTATAGGATTAGATAATATAAACGTTTTTTTGGGTATTTTCCAAATTTATTTGGAGGACATTTTTTTCCTTAATGTTTAATTCACATTGGCCTTTTATATGATTTTTTTCCTCTCTATCTATAGATGAAAGTTGTTGAGGTTTTTATTTCCATTTTTATAATTTTATAGAGACATTATAGTGGTTCAGATTCCCATTGTGATGATAACTTTGACACACCCATGTCATTATTGTATTTTAGAATATATATATATATATTGATTATACAAAATTTTTAGGGTAATTATGGATAATTCATATTTTTAAAGTATTTTTTAGACCAAATTCTCTATGAGTTAGTGGAGTCATGCTAGGATAATTGGATTGGTTTTTCAGTAGTTTTGATTTATGAGTATTGGGAAAGTCACACTAACTATAGGGACGATTGGGCATGATGCAGCTTTTTAGTGAGATTATAGTTATACTAATCATTGAGGGTGATTGTTCATGACATTATAGAGAAGTTATTGTCCAAACATTCTTCTTATTAGTTTTCATTTTATGAATTTCTCAATATATAATCAACGAGTTAAAACATAAATAGTATTAATTAATCAAAATTTCATGCATAACAAACAAGAGATATACAGGGGAAAGTTTCCCTCTATCTACCATATATTTTTTTCATTCCATTATTCCATTATACTTTTTTATGGAGACAAATATCTCTTTTTTTAATGTTTCTATTTTTATCTTATCCCTTCTTCATTTTTTATTGGATTTAAATTCTCCCATGAACCGTAATCAAATAATTTGATTGAAATTTTCTTAAAGTTCTTTGAAAATATATATTTCATAAGGAGTTATTACACTATATGAAACCCTTATATGGATTATATAATATTTACATTTTTTAATTTACACAGGGGTCAATAAATGATGTTATTTGTATTAATTTATTACTAAATAATTTGTGATCTATGTGACTATGAAAATTCCAGAATATCGAATTAAAATAATTTTTTCATTTATAATTTAAGGATTTATTACTTTTTTTATAAAGGTAATAATAAATTTTACTATGGTATGTTTAGAACAAAACACTTATATATTGATTTTAATTATCTATTATGTGATTTTTTTTAAAGTCTATGTTCATAAATTACTTATAACGAATTTGTATGATATTCAATTTCATATTGAACATAAAGGATCAATTTTTCACTTAAATAATTGTACGTCCATAGTTTGTGTTGAATCAATATTTTTTTATTGAGAATCTAATATCATTTAAAATTCCTTATGATAATATTGTAAAATTAATGATTTATTATTATACAACCTATTTGTGAGTCGTTTAGTTTATTTTCTAATATATATTTTTAACCATTTCATATGGTTCGTGAATGTTATTATTATCTTGATTCATATATATTTATTTGAAAAAGGGATTATTTGAGTGACGGTGCTAGGGGTGAGAAGTTGTTAGTAGTTGATGATTTATTATGGATTATGTTGATCATTAGATTAATTTTTTGTTGCCTCCTCAACAACATGTTATAGGAACCTTATTATTTAAGTGGGAGATAATGATTTGTGAGATGCTAGTAACATTACAAAGTTACTTATGTCCCATTGTTGTATGTTATCACCATGGGTTATTAATTTCACATGATGATAATAGTTATAGTTCCTTGGTTTCCTTCTATTAGGAATTCATAAGATTCATGAAGTTGATTCCAAATATAAATTTTTAGGATTGTCTAAAGTTATGACGTAGTAATTTACCAATGTCACTTTCTCATTTTATATTAGAATTACTATTGGGTTCATGTTATATACTTTATATGTATTATGATTTCATAAATTTATTAGTGGAAAAATATTCAAAATCATATAATAATTATTTTTTAATTATTAACATGGTTCTTCCATGGTATTTTATTTCAGTTATGTAGGATGTTATTTTCTATTTAAACTATTCCTAAAAGGGGATATTTATGAATAGTCTCAAAAAATTGAAAAGAATATCAATTTCAATTATATAAAATTTATAATTTTATATCTCAAAATATTTAATGTTTTTACCATTTTGAAATAGATGAATATACCTGATGGTTAATAAAAATAGTGTTTTCAAATAATTAATTTCAATAAAAAGTTTTATATAATTTTTTGGATGAAATATTTGTATTCAATAAAGAATGTTTTTCCCAAAAATTATTTACACTATTGTTTTAATAATAGTGATTATACATGATCCAAATTTTTTTCATTACTTATATTTAGATAACCATTTCTTAAAAATAATGTTCAAAATATAGAATAATTGTTTTCATGAACGGAATTGTAGACTCTGGTGTAATCCTACTGTGTTTTTTCATCTCAAACACTATAAATTGGTCTATGAATTTTAATGTAGCTACTGTGATTTTATATTAGTTCCTAGGTTATGTAAAAGGATCACTGGTGAGTCTTATGGTGATGTTCAGACTCCATACATTATGATGTGACATTCTATTGGTTGAATTTTTTGATTGATTAAAATTAGAATGTTGATTTATTATCTATGTTGGATAGTTTATTTTTTTTTGGAATAAATTTATTTAATATCAGGATCATATTGATTTTTAATATGATGGTAATTTTTAATATTAAAATAATTTTATATGTAGAATATGTTATGTTGAAAAATTAATGGTTTATTCCACAGTTGGATAGTTCATATATTTGTATTTGTTTTTTATTGGAATGGTTGTCCATTGTATTATTGTACCATGAATAATTATTCTTATTTTTCAATATATTTTTATTTAAATTAATTTAGAATATATTTTAAAATGAGCCTATTAATGATTATAAAATAGTAGTTTTAATAAAATAATGACAAGAAAACCTCTCAATTTTTATGGTGGATTGGCTCTGTTCATTGGTTAAGTCGATCCATGTGGGTTCAATAAAATTCACCAATTCAACATCCTCATTTTTTAAGAAATGTTTTTTATGTTATCTGAATTGAATCCATCCTTTATTCAAATTTTCTATTGATCATCAAATGTGCTTGATCGTAGTTAGTATAACAAAAATGAATTAAACTTGTTCTTGTGGGATTTGGATATTTTTGAAAAATTTCAATAATCTAAAAATTGAAAACAAAAAAAAATATCATTCGTTTTCAAATAAATCATGGTGAAAATAATTCATTAAATCTATACCATATGAAAAAAGCATTATATAAAATAAAGATAAGTGAAATCATTGAATTATTTTTTATATAATGTTTATCTTCTTCTTATATTTTATAATAATCAAATGACATTAGGCTTGTACCTAACTGTGAAATAAAATACAGTATTTCATGGAGTGGAAAACAAAATTCCTTCATTATCCTTTAAACACATGACTCATATTCATCATGAAAAAGAATATAAATTTCTCAATATGCACTTCTATTTATGTTCAGTATTGAGGATAACTATATTGATGTGTTTATATGAAAACATATATCATATTTAAGATGTGAAGAAATGAAATTACCAAATGGTTTAATGTCCAGAAGAGAGTTATATTACACACTAGGTATTAAGACACTTTTTTCAATAAAAATATTTTTTTACATATTAATTATAAATAATTAAAATTTATTAGGAAATATATATTACATGATATGAATGAATCTTTTAACACTATATTGTTACATATTTGAATATTATAACACGAATATATGGAACTATTTATTATATATGATGGATGGATATATTTAATAAAAAGGAATAAATTATAAATTGAATATTAACATAAAATATTAATACTATGATTACTACGAAATCCCATAGATTATATACTCCCTTTAGATTCACTATGAGAATTAAAAATTATATAATGAAAAATTCATTATAAAAGGTGAAGACATGTTTTAAAAATGAAATTGATATATATAGGTATGACAAGTGTGATTAGTGAACTTATAATGGGATGAAATTATATGAAATGATGGATTGGAAATAATTTTCATTTGAATATTATAAAAGTGGTCTGTAGTGATTATGTATAATAAAGAAAAATTAATACCATCTCAGAATTACATGTCTATATAAAATATAAATAATGTTTATTTTAACATAAAATATTTAATTTTTTCCGTATAATTAATTAAATTTTAATGAAAATAAATAAATTTGAATCAAAATAATTGATTCTAATTTATTTGTGAAAATAATAATTATTTTATTGAATTTTATTTTATTAATTTTATTTTATTATGTTTATTAATTTCATAAAATGGTTTCAATAAAATAGACCCATTAAATTTAGTTATTATTATAAAAAATAAATAATATTCAAGATATGGTTATGTAACTATAAGAAATAATTAATAAATGTTTCTTATCTTAAAAAAATATTTAGAAGCATTAATTTTGTTATATGTTTTTAGTTTAGAAAATTAATTTATAAATTATTTTTGTGATAAATTAAAATATTTTTCAATACATACATAAAAATAAATATGAATTCATACATTGACTCCATATTTCATAGAAATGATGATAAAATTATTAAGTATTAAAAATATATTTTTTCCTGATTTTTATATGTCTATATAATATTAATTTTTATATTTGAAATAAAAATTAATTATTATATAATATTTTATTTAATTTTATTTGATAATATATATAAACAACCAAATTAGAAATCACTTAATAATTTTTTCACCGTAAAGTGAAAATAATACCTTTATTTATACTTAAAAATACATTTATTATCAATAAATTGAGGTCCCACATTACAAGTAATTATATTTTAAATAAACTTTCATCACATTGATAAATAAAATAAAATAAATTATATTTCATAATTTTAATAATCATCCCCAAAATTTTTAAAATATAATTTTTTATCAAGAAATTAATTTTTAATGTCTAATGTTAGTTACCATGTCAATTGAGAAAATATTGTAAAAAAGTGTAAAATCAAATTTTATTCCTAGGAAATAAACTTACATTTTTTGTAGGAAATAAACTTACATTTTTTCTTGTTCATTAATTTATCTTTTATATATGGAATGAAATCAAATTTTCTATGGAAATTGATTCATTGCATGGATGTTATTTCCATTGATGGATTTCATTTTCAATGTAAGATGTCATTTATTTTAATAATTAAAATCCTTTCAAAATTTTAATTTTATTCCCTCCTGAAATTATTTATAATGATTAAAACAATTCATCACTATAAATAAATAATTGTTTAATTTAATTTTTCTATGATAATTTTATTTTTCATAAAATGATTAAGATGAATTATTATATAATTTACCAAAATAAAATTATATTACTTTTTTATAATTGTGTAGAAACAATATTATTTTTATTTATATTCACATGAGTTCATTTTACTAAATTTATAAATATTTTTAATATTGAATCATATTCATCATTATTTAAGGGGTATCAAAATAAATTTGTATTCCCATATTCAATAAATTTTTTATTTTAATAATAATGGTTATTAAATAATGTTATTTTATTCCACATTTGTATATGTTAATCTTTCAATCAAAATTTATTATATTTACCCTATACTAATATTATAGGTTCCATTTATGGAATTATTTTAAAATCAATGTTTTCAAAGTCCTCATTTCATCCACAATAAAAAAATAGGCGTAACCTATACATTTTTTATAATCATACATTAATTTTTTTTGAAAATTATTTATTTTATATTTTTCTATTTTACTCAACAGTTCTACTAATTATAGAGTAATTATCATTATCATCATCTAATTTATTTTATAATATTTTTTAATGAATGAATTTTATATATTAATAGATCTATCCCTGGTATTATGTTTTGTTAAAATATTTTAAAATGATATGATTGATTTTTTTATTTATTGTTTCTTAATTATATTATTAATGAATGATTTGATGCTTTATGAATATGTATGAAATATCATTAAATGATGGTTTATGTCCTATATGCCCCACCAAAAGTCTGGTAATTTTTTATTTCTCATGAGATAATGATTTTATGAAATTACTTGATTATATATGTCTGCATATTACTATGTGGGAATGATTTGGATAGATCAAATGAATATGTGTGGAAATTATATGCTTTTATTACAAAATAATGCATGTGAATGATTGAATTTTATTAAAATGTTATTATTTATGAAGAATCTAATTTTCCTAGATTCCTTTATTATGGATCAACTTTATGATTTATGTGATGAGTTGGGACAAATGTGGTACGGTCAAAATTTTATATTACAGGTTATTTCTATGATACTAGATGTTATATTCCATTAAATATTACCTTATGGGAATCTATTATTATTTCATGTTCTTATTATTAATATATTTATACGTTTTTCATATACTCACAAATGATTATGATTTAACCCCTTTTGGCTCATTGATATGTTTTTCCTTATTAATAATTTGAACTACCCCTACTTATGTTTTCCACATCCCCATTAAATTATATATAGGGAATTTTGTGGATGTATGATTTATATAGTGGTGTTTATTAAAGATTATATTGTATTTATTTAATATAATACAATTATATCAAATATATCTAAAGATTCAGAAAATTTGGTTTTTGAAATTGACTAATTATTCTTAAATTTAATTCCATTGTTATGAAAATGAGATGATATGTTGATATATGTCAATGTTCATGTATGTGTGGTTATCTTGGTTCAGCTCATTTTAATTTTATTAATTGATTTCAATTATTTTAACTTTGGAAGGATCCCAATAAAAAAGCCTTTTGAGGTTCCTTAACAATTACCCTTTCTAATTTATATTATTATAGAACACATGTTCTATTAAAATAACATACCTTTTTATTTGATTTTAAAATGACACCCATGATTATTCTTCTAATAAAAATATAATTATTCATTAATTTCCTTAATATAACATCTATACCATAATTGATTAATAAAAATCATCAGTTAAACATTAATATATAATTATTTATACCATTCTTTATAGAAATATTTCTGTAAGAACCTTGTTCTTGTTTCTGAGGTACGAGTTTCTTCTAGTCTCTTTTCCTCAAGTGTTTTTGATAAAATATGGAAAATGGGAAAAATCCCAAAATTTGGAAAGTAAACATCCTGTACTTTGTCCACACACTATGTACTTTTGGCCATGTGGAGTGAGTACATAGGGCGTGTGGTCTTGTCGGCGATGAAGGGTGTAGGAACCGACTACATGTCATGTAGTGGTCCCTTACACGTCCTGTAGTCAATCAGCAGGCGAATAGTAAGACGTTGGCCAGCTGTGCAACAAAACATGTTGTGTGCTCAAGGAGACACGCCATGTAGTCACGTCGGCAGGTGAACAGTTCCACGCAGGCGGGAAGCCTCTAGAGGAACAGTTAAAAAATGGGGAGTACACGCCGTGTACTTGGAAGTACATGTTGTGTACTTTTGTGTGCTTAAAATGGCCAGTAGCCTCCCCTGTTCATAGGGAAGGCTTAGAACAGGAAGAGGGAGCTCAGGAGAGGAGGCCGAAGATTTAAAGATCCGCCACGTATTCGTTGGGAATCCGTTTCTGCCTCGGAGGATCTCGTTGGAACCACACGGGTAAGCCCTCCACTCCTCTTAAGTCGTTCATTCCAATTCTTCCCATAACGGGAGTTATTTGCGTTTAAGTGAGAATTGTTTTTCATCAGATCTACAACGTTATTGGATGTTTCATAAAGCGTCATTCCCGTATATCGTTCATGGGTGTTAAAGGTGGTTGTATTGGAGTTTATTTTCTAACTGTCATGCATTTTGTGTGTTTTTGAGCTACGAACCCATATTTGGGGTGTCGTGTGGCTGAGGCCGTAGCTAGTTAAATACCTAGAATTGTATTGGTAATTAAATGTGATATTAAAATTTTATTTGGGATCGCTGCTTGGATCCGGGACCACCCCAGGGGTGTGTTCCTCTGTTTAGCCGTTTGGCCAGGATACCTGAGGGTATGCCTTGTTTATATTCTACATTAATTTTTCCTTGAGGGGAATTGAATGTGAATTTCATGTGATATGTTGGGAATGGCCCAGTTACTTTAGCCTGAGGGCGTTGTTTTACTTTAGCCTGAGGAAATTGTTTTACTTAGCCCAAGGGATGTTGTTATCTTTTCCTGAGGGCAACCACTTCCAAGCCTGAGGGAAATCGACTCTGTGCCTGAGGGAGACATTAAGTATGACTGAGAGAAATTACTATTAAGCCTGAGGGAAATAACTGCGGGTTGGATTATGATTACCTGAGGGTAAGGTTTTACATGTATGAGGAAATTGGCTGTTTACATAGAATATTCACTGTGGTTATATTTTAAATTAAAGGATTAAATTGATATTAAAATGGCAATATAAATGGTTAAGTTAGTTACTTTTCAGTACTGCTTACTTTATTTCATTTCTACTACTGCACATTATTGTTGCATGTTTTACACACAGTTGATCACTAGCCTTTGGTGGGTGCCTACTGAGATATATTTCTCACACCTTGTTTGGGCCATGTTTTTCGGCCCAAAAAGATTACGTTTCTGCAGGGGTAGATAAGGGCAAGGGTCCCTATATAGGTACTTTATTATTTCTGGGGTGTAGGAGATCATGAGACTGAGCATTGGCTCATGATGTCGCGAGCTGTTCTATTTTTATTTTCTATACTTGTACTCTGTATTGTATTGTACTGCTATGTAACATGTTCTGGCTATTTTCATAGAATAGTGACATGATACATCTTTACAAATATATATATGACTGATGGTTTCTGTTTTTGTTATCGGTTGTCCATTGTGGTTATATATACTGTTGCTGCTTCCGCTGTTATTGTCTCTTTATTTATATTCTTCTGCGCTACACTTTGACAAATGAGGCCATAGTTTCCCCACGATCAAACCTGGGACCACGCTACTAGTCGAAAGCCTCTGGCATTTGGGGAAATGCGCTTGAGGTCATGTGGTGAACCAGTTTTGGGGCACCTGTTGAGTGGCACCCGGAACTGGGACGTTACAAAGTGGTATCAGAGGGGAGGTTCTATTCTTTGACTTACTATTTGGAGCCTTAGTTAGGGATAGGACGAGAATAGTATTTGGTAATAAGCTGTGCCCGGGTGTAGCTCACCCATGTACAGGGAAAATCCAATTTACCTCGTAATGCAATTTTTTCTGGTTTTTCAATTTTAAAGTTGAATTGAATTTCACCGTTGGATGTGGAACATATGATTGTGTTGTTTATATTTTATCCATGGGTTCTATTTAGTTGCAACCCGATGAGATGAGGTATTCCATCTCATGCATCATTTAGGAAAATTCTATAATCACATTCCATGCACAGTTTCCATGACATGTAGTTGAATTAGAAATTGAATGTTGTTATGATTGTTGTTGTGCAAGAAAAGCATGCTGTTGTGATAGCTGCTTGGATAGATACCTGCTGTTTGATAGGGTATTTTGTATGAGCCGGTTTGTAGAATGAAAACCAAACTTTGTTTTTTGGGGAGTATGGGCCCCCATTGACCGGAATTTGGTGGATCATTGACTGGTTATTTTGTTATAATACAGATAAGATTTAAAACGTAGATTCGTGGGGAGTATGGGCCCTCACGGATCAGAATTTGGAACTTAGGTGTCGTTTTACTCTATTTTCTGGGTTTTGGAGATGTTTCTGAGGCATACTATCCAGAAACCCAGTATACACACCATGTAGTACTGTAGAGATGCCGTGTATGTTCTTCTGTTTGGGTTGTTAATAAACTTTTTGAGTACATGCCATGTACCCAGTGTACACGCAGTGTAGTCACTTACGGTATCACAAACCATGTGGGCGGCGACACGGGGAAGGGAAGAGCTTGGGGAAAACACACCATTTAGTTTCTGTACATGCTGTGCACTGTTGACACGGTGTCCACCATATAACTACAACACGGGCGGAGGAAACCTTAAGACATACATGCCGTGTCCACTGTGGAACACGCCGTGTCGTGTGAGCTGGGGACCAGGCCTTGTAACTAACAACACAGGTCGGTATTATCCTCTTGAGTACACGCTGTGTTAATGATGAACACGCCGTGTAGTGTGAGCCGTGTGTCCGGCCGTGTACTAACAACACAGGTCGACGAAGCTCATCCTGAACACGTCGTGTACCTATGGGACACACTGTATAGTCTTGTCCGAGGACATACCGTGTAGTGTAAGCCATGTGGCTGGGAAACGAGGTAGTGTACACACGTTGTGTGGGTGTAACACGCCATGTATTGTCAAACTGAGTGGTCGGCCGTGTCAAAAGAGACACGGGCAATGGGAAATAACACCATACATGTCGTCTAGATAATATACACCCCGTGTAGTTTTGTTCAAACGGGAGCCGTGTGTCTTAGCCATGCAGAAGGACCCGATCAAGGGAAGGGGAGTCATGTACATGCCGTGTAGTCAGTATACATGCTGTGTAGTCTTGTTTTTCAATTTTTAATTCCTTCCCCCTCCTGTCCCCTTTTTGGTTTCTTTATTTTAGGTCTTAATAATCTTGTTCTAAGGTGTGTTTTTGACCTTGTAGTGTCATGCCGCCGAGACGACCGCGCATTGTTCACCAAGAGAGCAGCGACAACTATACTCTAGAGATGGTGGGCCATGGGATACCAGTTGATCCTCCACCAAAGCCAGATGTGGCGCTAGTCGTTATACCGGACACAGGCGTGGAGGCGTAGTTTCGTGAAGGATTTTTGCGGTTTATGCAGACCTTTCAGGGAGCACTGCCAACTGCCACATCTATGGCAAGCTGACACGTATCTTTCAGCAACAACATCCACCTACGTTTTCATGGGATGGTGGACCACATGCTACATATTCTTGGCAAGGATCGATGCAAAATATTTTCAAGAATCATGAGACGCCTCATGGATGGATGGTCAAGCTCGCAATATACATGCTACATGATTCTTCCAAGTGGTAGTGGGATATTACCACCCAGTCACAGCATCACAGAGACATGGCGTGGGATGATTTTCAAGAAGTTTTCTATGAATTAATCCTCCCAGAGACGCTGCGGGAAGATAGGGCTCGAGAGTTCATGAATCTACAGCAGGGCTCTATGTCAGTGATGGTCTATTCTTCTCATTTCACAGTGATTCAACATTTTTCACCCGTGATGGAGGGTGATGAGACGTTGAGAGATAGACACTTTGAAGATAGTCTTCGTTATGACATCTGAGAACTGGTGAATGTTTTCAGGTTTAATATTGTATATGATATTGTAAACTAGGTTCTGATTACAGAGAGGAACCTATGGGAATCTAGTGGTGTGGGCCATGGCGGTTCAACACCAATTACTGAAACTATTTATACTGCCAAGAGGAAGAGACAGATGGACTTCTCTCAGGGTGGTTGTACAAGTCAGAAGACTGCTTCAAGTGGCCAGGTCATGTGATACCAGTGTGGTAGAGAGGGAAAAAAGAGGCAACAGTGTCCACGAGACCTAGTGGAGTGACGAGATGGTAGCAATATGGGTCATCTTCAATGCTTTTGTAGGGCATTTCCATTGATGGCTAGTGAGAGGGGTTTTGTGTAGACTCCGCGTGCGGGAGCAGGACCAGTGTCTTCTTACCTGTTAGAGAACTAGAATACGTTAGGGCATGTAGGTAGGGATGGTAGTCATGGCCGTGGTAGCCAGACACTAGGTTCTAAGGGGTAGTAGGGCGAGACAGCTTAGGGTAGACAGGCTGTGTCGCAGGGCTGCGGCACTGGGCAGACATATGCAGTGCAACAGACCCAATAGGAGCAGGATCCCAAACCTTCTACAGTCAGAGGTACAATCCTAGTAGCTTCTGTCTTATCTTCAGTACTTTTCGATATGGGTGCTACACATAGTTTCAAATCTGTACCCATAGTGGAGATCCTTGGGATCTGTGTTTCTACTTCTTCTGATATCATGACGCTAGAAACATTGTTGTGGACTAGAACGACTGGTGTGCATCAGTGCAAGGAGTTCCCCCTTGAGGTTTGTGGGTGTCACTTTCTTTGGGATCTATTTTTCTTAGAGATGACGACTTATGATGTCATTATCGAGAGGGACTGTTTGGTTCCCTTTCTTGCCTTTGTAGATTCCTATCGTCGCAGGGTGAGTTTCACGTCACCAGAGGACAAAGAGTTTCTATACAAGGGCGAGTGGAATGTTCAGGCGAGTTGAGCTAGAGAAGAGCATCTCGGGTGAGGTGGAGTTACAACCCAGATTATGAGCTTATATATAGATGACCAGGGGACTTGTCCGACAGATTTCCCTCCAGTGGTTGATCGTTTCTGAGATGTCTTCCCAAATGACATTTCAGGTCTTCCTCCAGAGCGAAATGTGGATTTCTCTATCGAGCTCGTGCCAAGAGTAGCAATAGTGTCCATTCCCCCTTATAGTATGGCCATGTCTGAGTTGCAAGAGCTCAAGAGGAAGTTAGAGGAGTTATAGGCAAAGTGTTTAATTCGACCTAGTACTTCTTCGTGGGGTTCATTGGTCCTTTTTGCGAAGAAGGTAGACGGTACCCTTAGACTCTGTGTAGATTATCGGAAGCTGAACCAGTTGATGGTTATGAACTAATATCCCTTACTAAGGGTTGATGATCTTTATGATCACCTTCGTGGAGCATGAGTGTTCTTGAAGATTTACTTGAGGTATAGATATCATCAGATGCACGTTAGGCCATCTGATATACCTCTCACAACTTTTAAGAGTAGGTATGGTCTATAAAAGTATACGGTTATGCCGTTCCGACTCACAAACACGCCATCAGTTTTCATGGATCTGATGAATCGTGTGTTCCATCCTTATTTGGACTCTTTTTTGGTGGTATTCGTGGATGACATCTTGGGGTACTCTCACGCTCGACACGACCATGCCACCCATATTGAGATCGTATTGAGTACACTGAGAGAGCATCGACTATATGCTTAGCTCTCCAAGTGCCACTTTTGGATGGACCAGATACACTTCCTGTGTCACATCATCTCAGAGGCAGGAGTTGCAGTAGACCCAGAGAAGGTGAGAGCGGTAGTTTCATGGGAGCATCCTAAGAATTTTTTTGACAAATGAAGTTTCATAGGGTTTTATGGTTACTACAGGAACTTTACACAGGACTTCTCCCACTTAGCAGTGCCTTTGACGAGATTGACTAAGAAGGGTGTGATGTTCGTTTGGTCAGAAGCTTGTGGGACAACCTTTTAGGACCTGATAAGAAATATGACATCAGAACTGATCCTGATACTCCTAGAGGAGGGGAAGATCTAAAAATTTTAATATGATGCATTAGGTATTAGGCTGGGAACAGTGTTGATGCAGGGCGATTGAGTTGTTGCGTACAGGTGTCAGTAGTTGAGGCCACATGAGAGGAATTACCCGACATATGATCTCGAGTTGGCTGCAGTTGTTCATGTGTTACGCTATTGGAGAACATTTTGTGGTGTTCACGGACCACAAAAGTCTCAAGTACATCGTTACCCAAAGTGACTTGAACCTGAGACAACGAAGGTGGGTAGAATACCTTCAGTCCTTCAATTTTGAGCTTGCCTATACACCTGGTAAAGGTAATGCAGTAGCTGATGCACTGAGCAGGATGACTCAGATAAAGGTAGTGCAAGAAGCCAGTGGTGAATGGATGCTTATGTATTTGTTCTCTGAGATGCATTTGGAAGTGCACGACAGTCGGGGGAAAAAGTATCTTTCTTCTTTATCTGTTACTTCTACCCTCCTGGATAGAGTGAGGATAAGACATATATCTGATTCAGAAGGCCTAGTTCTATGGGAGTCAGTGGAATGTGAGGACCCTCTTCTTAGGTTGACGATATGATATGATGAAGTTTTTCATTTCCATAGATGAGTGTGGGTTCTGGGGGATATACGTGAGGATCTGATGCGGGAGTTTCATGCTTCATCTTGGGAAGTTCATCCCCGGGTTACCAAGATGTAGCTTAACTTGAGGCATTAGTACTGGTTGCCGGGTATGAAGAGAGATGTAGCTGATTTTGTTATGAGATGTTCCATCGGTTAGCAGGTGAAGGCAGAGCATCAGAGACCAGCTGGACTATTACTGCAGTTACCCATCCCATAGTGGAAATGGGATGATGTCACAATGGACTTCATGACTGGTTTGTCACGGTCACCTAAAGTAAATGATTTCGTGTGGGTTGTTGTGGACAGACTCAAAAAGGTAGGTCAATTTTTTCCGATCAAGGAGGCTTTTGAATTTTAAGAGCTCAAGAGGTTTTATATCCGAGAGAGTGTAAATATTCATGGGGTCCCTCATTCTATAGTTTCATATAGGGATGCCTGTTTTACATCTCATTTCTGGCAGGTTTTTTAGAGGGCACTGGGTACACAGGTGCTTCTGAGTACAGCTTACCACCCTCAGACGGATGTCCAGTCAGAGCGTACGATACAGGTGCTTAAGGACATGATGCGTGCATACGTCCTAGACTTTGAGTGCTATTGGGAGAAGAATATACCCCTAGTAGAGTTTTCCTACAATAATAGTTTTAATGAAACTATTGAGATGGAACCTTAGAAGGCTTTATATGGTAGGCCATGTCGATTACCTTCGTGTTGGTTAAGGGTAGGTGAGGCAGCTTTATTAGGACCACGTCTCGTTCAGGAGACTTCTGAGTAGGTCTAGTTGATTTAGAAGCAGATGGCTACCTCAGAGTCTCATCAGAAATATTATGATGATCGCTGCAGATGACCTCTGGAGTTTGTGGTCAGGGATCAGGTTTTCTTGCGTGTTTCACCGAGGCTAGGACACAACCGGATTAGGAGACAAGGTAAAATTTCACCAAGGTATGTGGGGTCATTTGAGATTCTGGGGAGAGTCGGGATGGTTGCTTATCGGTTGCATTTACCTCAGAGGTATCGAGCCATGCCCGACGTCTTCCATGTATCTCAGTTGCAACATTATCATTCAGACCCATCCCAAGTTTTTCAGCTCGAGGAGGTTGAGCTTGAGATAGATGCATCCATTGAGGATCATCTGATTCGTATCATTTATAGGAGCACGAAGGATCTCTGAGGCCGGTCACTCCCTCTCATACGGGTTCTATGGCAGCATGGCCGAGTGCAGGACGAATCTTGGGAGTGGGAGACCGATGTACATTCTCAGTGGCCGGAGGAGTTCATGGCTTCATCTTCTCCACCCATGGATGGGAAATTCAGGGACGAATTGCTTTAAGGGGGGAAGTTTGTAAGAACCTAGTTCTTGTTTCTGAGGTACATGTTTCTTCTTTTCCCTTTTCCTCAAGTGTTTTTGAGAAAATATGGAAAATGGAAAAAATCCCAAAATTTGGAAAGTACATGTTGTGTACATTGTCCACACGCCGTGTACTTTTGGTAGTGTGGAGTGAGTACATAGTCCGTGGGGCCGTCTTGGTGATGAAGGGTGTAGGAACCAACTACACACCGTGTAGTGGTACCTTACACACCGTGTAGTCAGTCGGCATGTGAATAGTAATATGGTGGCCAGGTATGCGACAGAACATGTCGTGTGCTCAAGGAGACACGCCATGTAGTCATGTCGGTAGGTGAACAGTGCCACGCTAGCGGGAAGCCACCATAGGAACAGTATAAAAATGGGGAGTACATGTCGCGTACTTGGAATTACATGACGTGTACTTTATTTTTTCCCTTAAAATGGGCAGTAGCCTCCATTGTTCATAGTGAAGGCTTAGAACGGGAAGATGGAACTCGAGAGAGGAGGCCGAAGCTTTGGAGATCTTCCGAGTGTTCATCGGGAATCTATTTCCACCTCGGACGATCTCGTTGGAACTTCACAAGTAAGTCCTACACTCCACTTAAGCCGTTCTTACCTATTCTTCCTCTAACAGGAGTTATTTGCGTTTAAGAGAGAATTCTTTTACATCAAATATATGGTGTTCTTGGACGTTTCATATATCTTCATTCGTGTATATCATTCGTGGGTGTTAAAGATAGGTGGCTTGGTGTTTATTTTCCAACTGTCGTGTGTTTTGTGTGTTTTTGAGCGACGAACCCATATTTGGGGTGTCGTGTAGCTGAGTCCGTAGATTTTTAAGTACCTATAATTGTATAGGTAATTAAATGTGATATTAAAATGCTGTTTGGGATCTCTTCTTGGATCCGGGACCACCCCAGGGGTGCGTTCCTCTGTTTAGCCATTTGGCCAGGATACCCGAGGGTATGCCTTGTTTATATTATGCATTACATTTTCCTTAAGAGGAATTTTATATGAATTTCATGTGATATGTTGGCCATGACCCATTTAATTTAGCACGAGGGTGTTGTTTTACATTAGCCTGAGGTAATTTGTTTTACTTTTCCCGAGGGCAGTTGTTATCTTAGCCTGAGGGAAACTTCTTCCGAGCCTAAGGGAAATCGACTATGTGACTAAGGGCGACACTATGTATGCCTGATGGAAATTTATGTTATGCATGAAGGAAATACCTACGGGCTGGATTCTGATTACCTTATGGTAAGGTTTTACATGTCTGAAGACGTTGGCTGTTTACTTAGAATATTCACTATGGTGATATTTTAAATTAAAGGATTAAATGGATATTAAAATAAAAATATAACTAGTTAAGTTAGTAACTTTTCAGTACTGCTTACATTATTTCATTTTTACTACTGTACACTATTGTTGCATGTTTTACACATAGTTGAGAACTGGCCTTTGTTGGGTGCCTATTGAGATATATTTCTCACACCCTGTTTTGGATATGTTTTTTGGCCCAAACAGATTACGTTTCTGAAGGGGTAGATAATGGAAAGGGTCCCTATACATGTACTTGACTGCTGCTGGGGTGTAGGAGAGCATGGGACCGAGCATTGGCTCATGATGCCATGGGTTGTTCAATTTTTCTTTTCTGTACTTATACTTTGTATTGTATTGTACTTCTATGTAACATGTTCTGGCTATTTTCATAGAATAGTGACATGATACATATTCACATATATATATATATATGATTGCTGGTTTCCCTTTTTGTTATCGGTTGCAGATTTCATTTATATATACTATTGCTACTTCTGTTTTTATTGTCTGTTTATTTATATTAAGCTACACCACACTTTGACAAATGAGGGCATAGTTTTCCCACTATCAGACCTGGGACCTCGGTGCTAGTCGGCAGCCTCTAGAATTTGGGGAAATTCACTTGAGGTCAAGTGGCGAACTGGGTTCGGGGCACCCGTTGAGTGGCACCCGGAACCAGGACGTTATAATTTCTTTGTTTGAATTAATTATCCCTGATCAATAACGATTCTATGAATCACTATAATATCTATATAGACCATAGTTGAAGTCAATTTAATATTTCTTCATATCAATAAAATATTTAATAATCATTATTTTCATTACTATCCCTAAATTTTTCAAATTTTTCATAATTCATAGAATGAAATATAATAAATTTTCAAAAATATTTATTGAAATAATTTTTATTAGGATATTTTCATAAATAATACTATTAAATAGTTTTATACACTACATGATAATCTAATTAAAATTCATTGTTTCATTAAATAAGAATATAAAAATTTAAATGGAATATGTTAAATGAATTATAAATGAAATATATTTCATAATATTTCAATTCTATATATACAGAAATTAAATATTAATATCATAGGATTGAAATATTTCCCATCAAGATTTCTCATGATGTTTGTTCTAACAATAATAAATGTAGAATGAATGAAAAATAATAGAAATATGGTATAAATTTTCCAAGTTTTAATATAATAATTTACTGTTGGAAAATATGTAAGGGAATATTTAAGAATTAAAATTGATGATTATATGGATTTTGGGATTACATAACCATTTAGAATATATTATTTTTGATAATATATATATTTTAGAAATATAAAATATTTTTGAAGATTCTTTCTTTAGATTATATGAATAATGATTTTGTAAAAATTATTAATGGGATAAGTTATTTTAGTTTCAATGAAACAAATATTGGATACTAAAATAATGAAATAAAGACATGTGACCATAATAATAATATCATATATTTCATATGTATAAATACAATTAAGTACATTTTGAAGTTATAATTCAATAATGATTCTACAAAATAAAGTAATATGATTCTTCAATATAGTTATTTTTTAAAGTGATTTGGATAATTGTAGTGTTACTATGATTATCATGACCCTTTCAATTAATAAATAGTTACCACATCATAGTGGATGAATATTCATTACATTAAACCCCAATATGTGTAATAATCATACTGGTATATTTACTTAGGAAATAAGAAAACATAAACATCTGGTTATAAAAATATTAACAACATTTCCATTTTTGTTCATCATAAATATAACCCTTCACATTAATTTTAGAAATAATATCCATTGAAATGTAAAATTAGATAGGGGTTATTAAGATTTTATATATGTGTATAAATGGGATATATTATTGAAATCATGAAAATAAAATTAATATAAGGGTATAAGAATATGAAGATAAAATTTGAAAATCAAACCTTATATATCATTATTCATAATCTATATTCGTGGAATAAATCATTGTAGATCATCAGACATTATTAAAAATAAAATTAATGAACATGACCCATGAAATCATAACATTGGAATAAGTTACATAGTTATGGAATAAACATAAAGTATAAAATAATTTCCATAAAATTCAATGATCATTTCCAATATTGTCATAGTGGATAAGGTTCACTTCATGAACCACCATTGTAGTCAAGAATAATTCCAAACAAAACTATATTTTTCCAATACCATTATTAAACATGGTATAATTTTCTTTTATGGTCCGGTATATATCAGGAGATATCACCCATTACCAATTGAATTGGAGAGATATATAGTCCCCAACTATCACATAATTAAAATCATATATATGATTGAAACAATATAATAAAACCTTAATCATACCATAACCCATATATGAATGTGTTTCATGAACATTTAATTATAGTATAAATTGTGGAAAAGGAATTGGTTTCATAAATACTTATCATTTCATCATATCGTATCCTATAGAATGAGAATGAGTTTCATACGTATATTTACCTAATAAAACAAAAAACGCCTGAAAAAATTGTAAGGATTATGTACTAGGATCATACTTATAGTAAATAACTATATAAATCAATGGTTATTATCTTTTATGAATTGATATACAATTAAATAATCAATAATAAATTCTTGTGGAAAATATCTTGTACATTTTGAGATAACTTCTTTAAATAATATATTCATTAAAACTAAAATTGAAAAAAAAAATAATATTTTAAAATAACCATGAAAAAATATAATGTAGATTCAACTTATTTGGTGGTAATGAAAAGGTAAATTCCTTTTAAGAATTATCTTTTAATATAAAACACCACTTATAAAATTTTATAAAATAAAGAAAACAAGTAAATCAATTTAAAAAAATGAAGATTCACCTTGATCTATTTGTTAAATATAGAAACATGTGTTAAAATGATATTAAAAAATAACATAGATTCCTAACAATATCCATTCAAAAAAATTTAGAAAAAATTTATATTAATGAAATTTTTTTCTCAAGAGAAGATTTATGTGAATTAAATTTTCAATAATAACATATTTCTAGTCTCATAAAAACTTTTTTAGTGAAAATAAAATTGAAACATTTGTTTAAATAAATAGATTATCTGATATTACAAATGTTTATAGTAATATAATTCATATGATTTCTTCAGTAGAAACATAATAAAAAACATTCATAATAAACAATGAGAATATAACCTAATACACCACCCACTTTGATAACATTTTAATTTGTAATCAACATGATAGAAATAAACTTATATGTATATATAAACCCCCATAACATTACTAAGATTTATAATTAAAAAATTCCATGGAATGTATATAAACTAAATTATATAAAATATATTTGAATACAATATGTGTGTCCTTGAAAAAAATGTGAGTAAAAATTACCCAATGTTTGGTCTAATATCCTTCTTACACAATGTAATATCATATCAACTAAATATTTATTTTTTATAAATATATTAAATAAAAAAAAATATTTATATAAACATATATTAAATGATGTATTATTTAATTATGACCCCTAACCACCCATTTTGATTTCACTATATTATTAAAATATCTCTTCTAAGGTATATATGATAAAATTTTTATATATTTTGTATAGGGTAGTTTTAGTCCATATGTTTTGACCAATTTTCCATAATCACTTTAATATTAATAATAATATGCAATATCCTCACATTGTTTGGAGATGTATTGAGATTTTTTTCAGGCCTTATTTTACCTTGTATTTGAGTATATATTCATGGGGTTTTTGTTCTGGGTTGTTTAAGGTGAATTTAAAATCTTTGGGATATTTCTGGAGAGGTCTTGCACTGTGAAAGACTATTTTTTTTTTCTAAAATGACTCATCCATCTCAATAAAACCATGGAGCCCCAAATAAAGGTGGTTTCATAGTTTGCATAAGTCTTGGGTTCACAATTTTCCAAACTTCGTTCCCCACCCTTGGAAACCAATCATATATAAATAAATCGATAATTTTTTTAAATTAAAATTTTCAATGCCCCTAGGTTTCACCCACCTTCACCCAAGATTGACTTGAGTTATTTTATTTGATTTTTTGGGGTCTCAGAGAGGATTCCCTGCCCATAAGAACAAATTTCATAAAAAAATGAAGATCTTATTGACAGATCTACACCTATTTTGATATGTAATATCTTCATGATTTGTTTCTTCTCTCCCCACCTCTTTTTTCAGAATGAAGAGGATATTGTTTTAATATTTTGGTGATGGTCTAGATGTTGTTTTAGATAATCTCAATACATTTGATCTTGGATCTAGTTTGTTGTTCTAGATCTCATTATTCATTGAAAAATTTAATTTACCAAATCAATTGTGGGAATATAGGTTTTCTGAGTGATGTTGACCAATATTGAGGTATGTGGTATATTATTAAATTTCAATAGTCTAGAATTATTTAAAAATTCATTTAATTGAGAAATTTCACTATCCATTCTCGGAAATTGAGTATTAAATTAAATAAATTAACTATTTAATTAATTGATGATATTATCCAATTGGTCTACTGATGGGATTGTTAAATTGGTTGATTAATGGGTAGTTGATTTGACTGATTAATGGTAATTATGAAATATTTAGATTACCCATATAGGGATAATGGTTTATATGATTAAATTATGTTAATGGTTTAATGGTGAAAGGTTCATATTATTCCATGATATTAAAGTTGGGATTCATGAATAAATTGATAGGTAAAATGGGATATTTTGATAAAAATGTTTGATAAGAAGGTTAATGGTGTATAACTCTGATGTGTATGAAATTATGATATATGTGATATTTTAATATTTGAGATTTTTTGATATATGTGTGTGTGACATGGATTGATGTATCGAAATCCCATTTTTTCTTCACAGATATACATGTGTGGGATATGTATTGATGCTTCAAAAAACCATAAGTGATTTTCTGATATACATGTTTAGGACACATATAGATTATTCAGAATCCCATATCAAAATTACAAATAAATGGGGAGTGAGATATAAACTAATGAATTAAAATCCCACGAGGTTTTAAAGATTTATTTATATGAAAAAAATATTGGCATTGGACTATGGTTCCATGAATCCATGATTTGAACTTGATTTAAATATATAATGAAAGATTATATTATAATTAATGTTGATTTCTTTGTGTGACATGGTTTATTCTTCGTCATGGGACAATGTAGGAATTGATGGTTAATGTTTTATCAGAAAAAAGGAAATAATGTAGATAAATAAAGAATAATTGAGTATGAAAACTTCTTATTTTCTAACTTGTATTGTAATCTTCTTACAACTGCATAAACTGTTACTTTCTAAATATTTTTTGGAAGCTATTTGTTGTGTCTACTGAGTTGTACTCAAGCCATACTCAAGTATCTAGATTGGTACCTAGATAGACTTCGTGATTATTAGATAGGATAAGGGAATGATTCATAAATTATATGGATGATTTGGGATAAATAATGGTAGAGGGAACCAAATGTTGTATCAGGACTTGATTGGGAGTTTTCAGGGTCATTGTTTGGGTTTTTCATTTTATAGATATCTCATATATGGAATGTCATATTCAATGATTTGTTCTTGGTTATTGTATTCCTATTTTGGTAATCATGTCAAATGATAACTATTCAAGTTATTGGCTGTAATATTTATACATTACCTATTTATTTCTGATATATTTTCTCTTTGATAAATATGGTATAGTCTCAAAAATTTATATATTATACAATCACTTTTATTCACCAATGATTATTAAATGGGGAGGTGCACTTGAGGACATATGGCCCACTGCCTGGGGTACAAGCATTTGGCACCTGGCTGGGGATGTCAAAATGTTGTATCAAATGATGTTTTAATTCTTCTCTTTTGTGTTAATATTTTCATAAGGTAGATAACAGAATAGTCTGATTTAGGTACTGGGAATGTTATCACAAATGGGTCTATCTCAACTATGTAGAAGGTAAAAACCATTTATATAAAATTTTATTGTTTTTCTTGGTGTCTGTTGTTATAATTAAATGATATTTCACATTTAGGGATTTTGTTTTTGTGTGATTTCATGTTTTTTGAAATTTTTGAGATCTGACTTGTGGATCCGTATTGTACGAGAGTTATGTACACATTTATTTTGGCATGCAGTCAATTTTATTTATGACATGCATTATCTTTGGAATTAATGAGGAAAAAAAGATTTTCATAAGTTTTTTGATCGAAAATTATTTTCCTTATTTGTATGAATTCAATAAAAAATATGAATAATTAGAAATTGATAATTATAAATGACGTTAATGATTGTAAATTAAATGATAAAGTGGTGTTCTATAGAGGATGAGTATCATCTTATATGGGATCCCTACATACATGATATGTCATGCTTCGACTTAATTTTGGGTTCAGATTGGTTAGTAGCATTCTAAGACCATATAGATTATTGTAGGTGGAGATTAACCTTCATGTATATTGAGGTAGAAAAACAAGTTCATCTTCGTGAGTGGGATATCTAGGAAGGTCATGCACGAACAGTTCATTAGAATATGGGGGATCTCACCGCCTAAGTTGGATGTTTGTTATTAGATGATAGTGGTGTGAATAATGATGTATTTCCACCCATCATAGACAAATTTTTCGATATGTTTCCAAAAGAATTATATGGAATTACACTTGAGAGAGATATGAAATTTAAAACTGTTCTCATTCAAGGATCTGAGCAATTTTATATTCAACCCAAAATAATGGAACCAACATTTCTTGATAAGCATAATACCCGTCGATAAAAAGTGAAGCATAATTAGTTTAACCATGAGTACATGTCCTTGTGATTCCCCATATTTTTTTATAACAAGGATGGAATAACATTCCTATTTTTTATTGATTACCAAATATTGAACCAGATGAAAATGATTAACCTATATCCACTTCCAGGTATTAATGATCTCTTTGTCCAGATGGAAGGATGTTGTGCTATCTCCAAGATTGATTTGATATTGGTGTGTCATTATCTGTTATTTCGACATTTTGATACACCATAGAATATAGTAGTAAGCTAGTATATTCTTTCTCAGTTCATCAGAATATGGTTTGGATTGATGAATTATTATAATATTTTTCTCTACATGATGAAAATAATTTTCAAACCATACATGAATAAGTTTGTGGTAGTGTATATAGATGAATTCTTGGCCCGAATGGCTTGAAGGCCTTCATTTATTTATTGATTTTTGATAAAACCACTTTCAAGGGATGAAGGGGAAACCTTATAAGGCATTTAGGATCAGATATTACAAGGACCGTAGGCTTAGGTGATTAAATGACCCAAAGGTATTAGGGAATTCAACTAGACTATCTACAAGGAACTGCCCCTCCCCAGCATCTGCGTCAAGATAGTAGCTCTCCACCATTGCATGGCAGTCTAGCTAGGCTTCCCATGCGAGCACAGGCTGGTCCTGATAGAATATCCATACCCTCTCTTTGGGACAACTCCATTTGGATCTTCTCTGGTGAGTGCACCTGCTCTGATTACTCTTATGGGACTGCTCTTTTTAGTGTGTCTGGGGAAACTATATGTGGCCCATAGGCCTTATGGTGGCCCAAGGGCCTTAAAGGTGGCCCGAAAGCCATACTGACCCAGATGCCTAGGTGGCTCAAAATCCTTTAGGACTCCAAGCGCAAACTAGTGGCCCAAGGTGAATAGTTGCAATAGTTACAGTAGATAATAGTACCTGCTACAGTACCTTCTACAATACCTGCACAATGTACAATTTGGCTATAGAACCTGTACAGTGTACAATTCTACTATAGTTCCACACATTGTATAGTACTACAACAGTACTACTGTAGTTCTTTCTACAATAACTACTATATTACTTCTATAGTAAACGGAAAATATGCCTCTACCTGGTTTTGAACCTGGGTCTTGTAAATACACTTAAGGATACCTCACCAACTAGGTTGAGGTTCATGTGCTAGATGAATGCTTGGTATACTCCCACAATCAATACAATCATGACCAATATATTGACATCGTTTGGAGTACATTGAGTGATCAAAAAATATATTTCAAGATATTTAAGTGTCAATTATGGATCAAACAGGTATATTTCATGGTTCACATTATCATAGTGTTAGGTGTGTCAGTGAATGAAGAGAAGGTTCATGCAATTATGTCAAGGGTAAAATCCAAGAATTTTGTTGACATTTGTAGACTTCTATGGATAATGGGTTATTATAAGAGGTTTATCTAGTACATTTCTAGCACGGAATAACCTCTTTAGGGTTTGACCAATATGGGAGTTATGAACGAATGGTCTATAACATGGGAGAATTGATTCCATAAGTTTAAGAAGAGGTTCACTATTGTCCTAATATGGATCCTACCTGAACATGTGGAGTATATAGTGTTTTGATATAGATTTTTATTTTGGTTTTGGAGATGTTTATATAAAGAGAGATCATGTTTTAATATATGGGTCATGACAATTTAGGCCACATGAATGTAATTAACCTATAAATGACTTCGAGTTAGCTGAAGTGGTATATTATTTAATGTATTATTGTAATTATCTAATAGGATAAAATTTTACTATGTATATTGATCACAATAGATTACTGTATATCATTTCATATAAATATTGTACTCTTCACTATCAGATACGGTTTTATTATATTCCAAAAAATTATTCTGAAATAGCATATACACCTAATAATAGAAATTGTTTGTATAATAATTTAAGTAGGAAAAATCATACCCATGCAGTTTAGGAGTCTAGTGATAAGTGAATGTTGATGAATTTTATGGATAAGATGAATATTTAGGTTTTGGAGAGGTAGGGGTATATTACTATTCTATTATTTGACATGGAGTCTACACATTTTTTCAGATCATTGAGAGGTTGTATCAGGATCTAGAATATTTATCCTTGAGGGAAATCATTGATGGTGGGGATCCAACATCATATTGGACCATAGATAAAGATGAGATAATCTATTTCTAGGGATGTGTAGCTGTGCATACATGATTTCCTATGTAGTTGATGCATAGGTTTTAGGCCTTGAATGGGGTGGTGAATCGGGGCTTCAAATTTATTTATGAAAACTTTGGATAAATGTATTGGTGGTCCAGAATAAAAAATGATGTTGGGGTGTTCTTTATAGGATGATTCACATGTTTACTAGTGATGGCCAAGAATAAATGACCTGGTGGTTACTATATCTATTACCCATTCTTGATAGTAAATTGGATGATTTAAACATCAAATTTTTATTGGGTATCATAAAGAAGCCTTATTAGAAAGATAATTTTTTTTGTGGGAAAATTGATGAATGAAACACATTTCTTCCTTATAATGGAATAATACTTAGTGGATCGGTTGGGAGGCTTATACATTCGTGAGATAGTCTATCTTTATGGTATTCCATAGATCATTATTTCATATGGTGATTAATGATTGACATCGTGCTTCTATAATTCATTGTAGAAGTCACTAGGTACTCATCTGTTTTTGAGTATGAATTTCCACCCATAGACATAAGGTTAGACTTAACATTCTATTCAGGTATAAGTGGATATGCTACAAGTATCTGATATATAATTCATTTCTTCTTGGTATAATCACATATTTCTTGATGAGTTTTCCTATAAAAGTTGTTAGTATGAGAGAATTCAGATGGTACCATTTAGGGACCCTCATAGTTGGACATTTTGATAAATTATTTGAGGGATGGGGGTAGGTGAGTAAGAGATTTGGGGACATAGTATCATGCATTAGAGGTCAGAGAAGGTTTCGAGGATTTGAATCTTATGGATATATCTTAAAGAAGGAAGTATTCATATGATGAACTAAATTGATGACCACTTCAGTTTACAGTGGGTTATCATGTGTTACATTGGGTGTCTTCTAGATTTGGTCATTGTATGACTCAAAGGTAGGGAATCCTAGCACCCTGATTTTTAGAGTTTTTGAGATTGTGGAGAGAATCAGTTTGGTGGAATATTTCTTGGTTGTTCCATATATGTACAGTTCTATGAGAAATAATTCATGTGTCACAACATCGATGGTATCACCCCAGATATTCTTATGTGATCTATATTTATGATATTGAACTTGATTTAGATGTGTCCTTTGAGGATAATTTGATATTTTTTATGTATATAAATGGGATATTATTGTGGGAAAAGATTGTGTTGGTAGTTCGAGTACTATGGAAACATGGTCATGTTGGTGAGGAATCATGGGAGGGGAATGTAGATATACATGCTCAATTTCATGATATTTTTTCCTAATAATATTAGATATATTTTAGATAAAATCTCAGGGATGAGGTGTTATATGGTTGGGAGATTGTAAGATCCTTACAATTTCAAGAGATGTATTGAGACCATTTTTAGGTATTGTTTTTAGCATTTTTTCTATATCTTTGATGGGGGTTTTTCCAGGTATCTTTCAGGTGATGTTGGAATATTTTGGAAGCCCTTGGGATGGTTTTGGTCATTGCACAGTTGATGTAATGTTTTCGAAAACCATGAACGCTGCCCTAGAATGCCGTGAAACCGTAGATATAAGGGGTTATTATGGTCAGAAAATTGTCAGTGTTCTTGGTTATCCAATCTATGAGCCCCGACATAAGTAATCATTCATGAGAAAATTAATCGCTTGAAAAAATGTTTTAAAATTCATGACCCCCAACTCAGTTTTCACAAAACATATTCCCAATCGAACTAAAATGTTCACTCTTTTTTAGAAATTCCAGATAGTACTCTAAGATCATATAAACATCATTATTTTCTAATCAAATATTTTATTGATAGATCTCAACCATTTTGGTATGTAATCTCTTTCTGTGCGGTTTCATATCTCACCGCTATCTTTTTTTCAGGATGACGAACGATAATTTACCTCTAATGGGGATTGTTTTATTCTAATTTTGGATATATATTAATCTATTTGGGATTGGATCATTTTTTTATTCTAGATCTCATAAATAAAATACAATTAATAATTATTCATCCATTTGGGGATTTCTATTTTGGTGATTTATTTTCAATGATATTGAGGTAAGTGGTCTATTATTCAATATCGATAGTCTTGAATTATTATTATGCGGTAGTAATTTTGGAATTTAAATTTCCATGATTGAAAATTAAAAAGTGAATTGAAATAGTTAATTGTTTAATTTATTAATGGGTTTATGAAATTGGTAAATTGATTGGAATCTTGAACTTTTTGATCAATGGGTTGTTGAATTTAGGGATTAATTAGAATTATGGAATGGTTGGATTAAACATAAATGGGTTAATAATTTATATGATTAAATTATGATAAATGGTTTTATAGAGAAAGGTTGTTATTATAAAATGTTATTAAATTTAGAAATATGATTCAATTGATAAATGAATTGGGACACTATGATTGAGGCCTTTTAATCACAAGGTTAATGATTCGTAACCAAGATGTATATGAAATTTTGATATATGTAAGTATTAGATATGCATGTCTGGGACATTGAATGACTATTCAAAATACATTATTTTATTGATTGGAAAATATATATGGGAAATTTATTAATTCATCTAAATTCCATAAATGAATTAATGTTATATGAGCGTTGGAAATAGACGATGCGTTAAAATCCCTTATCAAATTTATTGATAAATGAGTTATGGGACAAAAAATGATGCATAAAAATCCCTTGAGGTTTTAGATATGTATTTCATGGCATAAAATTTTCGAATTAGAATATAGTCTCAATTAGAAATGATTTTAACAATAATTAAATATATAAAAAATACTAGGTTATAATGAATATTGATTTCCATATGTGATGTGGTTTATAATCTGGCTTGGGCCAAAGCATGAATCGATTGTTTAGGTGTCTGCAACATACCAATGTATTTATTTGGATAAATAAAGAATAATTGATAATGTTATCTATTTATTTTCCCATATGTAAATTTTTAGTTATACAAATTTAAACAAATTTATTTAATGGTTATTTTTTTAGATGTTGTTGGTGGTGGCCACTTCAGTTTTACTCACACCATATCGGGACACCTGATCAGTACAAAAATAGATAATTTTTGTATGATAGGATAAAAGAATGATTTTTTTTATTAAATGTATGATTTGTGATGGATCATAGATGTGGGATTAAAGAGTATTTTAAGGACACACTTGGGAGTTTTAGTTTCATTATTTGTGTTTTCATTATGACATATGACACATATACGAGATGTCATATTCACAAAATGATTTTTTATTATAATATTAATATTTCAGTCATCATGTGACAATGGAATTATTCCGGTGACTAATTATTAGTTATTTTATTTTATTTTTCTTTTAATATATTTTTATACTTTGATAATTATGTTATAGATTTCCATGCTAAATATTAGACCCCTATTGCTAGTCAGTTTCCTTATGTGTGCATGGAGGTGTGTATGAGGTCTTGTGGCCAACCAGATCAAGGTTTTGACAAGTGGAACTCAGTTTAAGACATCAAATTAAATAATTATCATATTTATTTTTTATAAAAAATTAAATTGTAATTAATAAGTGATAAATATATGAAAATGAAATATATTATACTTGAAGACAATATACCATATATACGAATGAATACTAATTACATTTTTTGATATGTGGATTGAATGAATGGAAATAAAAATAAATTACATATCAAGAATAATTATTGTATAATTTTATCATATATATTCAATTAAAATATCATTATTACATTCCTAATATTATACAAATAAAAAATGAATCACATCCCTTCGTAGAGGTTGTTGTCCACACATACAAATGATCGATGTTGTCTTTTTCCAATAGTCAAGAATGCATGAAGATAGATGTGATATATTCAGTAAAAAATATTAAATATTATATAATTATAATATATAAACATTTTCCAATATTGAAAACCAACTATGTAATATGGTGATTAGCAAAGAATTGTTTTCCTATATGGATATGCTAAGTCATACATACATAAAAGAGATATTTTTAGTTCACATTTGATAAAATGATTGTGAATAAATGTTATTTCATAATATTAAAAACATTTTATACTATTAATGATACTTATATTCTTATTTTATGAATTATACAATATATTTAGAAGAGGTAAAATAAAAATAAAATATAATTTGATGAATTAAAGTGATTTCTTCTACATTGAACTAATTCATTAATATCTCTTTTAATGGGATCTAGGGTTTTTATTTTTGGGATGATCATCACCTATATAATATGTCAAGGTGAGTGGATATGAGAACTTTTTATGGTTCATTCAAGATAGAATGTTCAATGTGGTGTGAAGAAGAGAAAGGAGGGTACCTTTTTATAATTGAAGGGAGGGGAACTGTTGTAATTTTTTAAAATATTAAAAAATATTAAACTTATAATCATGACTGATTGTGCCAAATGGAATATAAATAATAAAGGGATGAAATTATAGACCATATAATATATGTAATGTACCCTATTAATACTTTCATCAATTTTATGTAATTTAATAAAATATTTTTTTTAAAAAAATTTCATTACTTCCTATTTGGACACTTTTATTTTAACTTGACATTATAAATAAAAGGAAACATTTTACATTGAATGTATTTATTTATAATAACACAAATAATCCATATTATTTTAAAAAATTCATAGAACACTAAAAATAGTAAAAATAATAATACATTTATAATTTTTAAATACTTCATTATATAGTTTTATGAATTTGATATATACTACACTGATGTCGCATTAACATATGGTCAATATATAGTTACTAAATATTTTAAATAAATATATTTCATGAACATAATATTACAAATCTCAAAATAAACACTTATATTCATTCAAAAATTTCCTTTCCATATGCAGACACATAATATATTTTTAAAACTAATTGAATGGTATTTGATTACATTCTCTCTCTATATTATATATTTCACTTTAATAGAAAAAACACTATTAATCTATACAATTTCATTTTAAAGGTTGTAAGAGATTTATTAAAATCATCAATTTATAATAAGTATGAAAATTTTGGGCCTTATTAGTTATTTTTAAAAGAGATTAACCCAATTTACCATGTTTTGATGTGATAAATTTTTCAATTGTTATTATTCATATAGACCAAAAAATGGAGCTATTTACAAAATTTAATCATCATGAATAAAAAAATGATTTTATTTATCCAATTCTATTTCCACATATTTAGAAATATCATTTTAACATAATTATAAAACATGTTACATATATAATAATAAGAATTGTATTTACAAGCATAAAAATTATTTATTCTTATGAAATGCCAATAAAAATTTTAGATTAATTTTAAATAAAATATATTGTATTTAATATTTATATATATATTTATTTTATATCATTAAATAGTTCTAAATAATTTAATATAAAAATATATAGAACATTATGAAAATAATTTTTTTATAAAATATAAAAAACTCTTTGAATTTTTTTTATTTTCATTTGTAATTAATTAAAAACCAATATATTAATTTTAATATATATAAATATAGTATTTAATAATTATATTATTCTTTTCATTCCCACTAATCTATCATCAATTTGATATGAATCACATCAAAAAAAATATGTTTATAGTATATCAATGTCTCTTTAAACATGTTGTTATGTGTAATGCAATATACCAGAGAAGTTAATATCTTTAATGGAAATAATATTTCATATAATATTAAGGTGATAATTATAACCCACATAAATATCATTTCCCCATTAAAAATTTTCACCCAAATACAATGATAAGGGGATATTGGGTTTTGTTTATTACATCCTCATGTTCCCATGTAGAGTCCTTGAATTTGTGATTTCACCATATAACATTCACTATGTTGGTAGTTTTGTTCCATAATAATTTATATCTATGTTCCAAAAATTCTATTGGTTGATCCTAACAAGAATAATCATGTTACAACTGAATTTAAAATAATTTTAGTGCATTTGATTTATTAGTTATGTATATCCTCTCGATGTGTACATGGAACACATTGTGAACTTGGGAGAGGTTCGATGAATGTTGCAAGAGATAATCTACCATCCCTACTTGTTAATGAAACTCTGAAAGGATAATATAAATAGGGATCAACATTCCATTATTTTTTAATCACATACCCTTCATCCATGTAGATATTCTATGAATAACCTGACTAAAAATTGAAATTACAATTCATTATAATGTTTGTCAGCATAACTTTTGTGTTGACTCATAGATGTATTACCATGCGGCAGAATAGATCATAAATTTTATGTTATTTCCTAATCAATCTATTGTAAAAATAAATTTTTTTCTCCAATATCATCACATGATGATATTTTTAATAAATTTTTTACATTGAGGGATTCATAAGGGTCCATATGATAGCTCAAGAAAATATATTATTGTAAGAAAAATAAAATTGAAGAAGGTATTCATCCCAATATTTATGGAAATACAATGAAAATATTATGAAAATATACTATGTGGTATGAATTATTCCTTAAGAATAACCATAATGCACTGTATGAAATGTCATACTAAAACTAAACTCTATAACCAGAGCCTCCTCAATGCTTTGTAAAAACAATAAGTTAATACTCTGAAACAAATCTGATAAAATAAATGTTGTACTCCAAGAAACCTTAAAACATCTATAACATAAATTGTATATGTATTATATATTTTCAATATAATCTAATTGAAATGTCATGTAATTAATTCTTAATATAATAAACTACAAAAGATATATAATTGTTCTATTTTGATGTTTTGGGGATTCCAAAAATGAAATCAATTATTATATTTTCACAATTCAATTATAGTGTGGTAAATAGTTAGAAAATACACAGATAATTTTACTATAATACAAAACATGATGACATACAATGCACCAAGACCAATTCAGAGAAATATCACTCTTCTGGTGTTTCACCAAAAACACTGCTTCATATATATATATATATCATTGTACAAACATGATGAATAGTGACTGGTAAACTATGAGATTTATCCAATGGTTTAATAATAAAATATGGTATGAATGGAACCCATACATGGTTATATGACCTTTTATCCACATTAAAATCTATCTTAAAGTCATGACCATATTTTAAATTCTTTTTCAGATCGATTTATTCCTTAATTGCCTCTACAATATTCATATGGATTCATTGTTTAACCCTCACTTGAGAAAGATAATATTTCCTCTCTTTATTCAAGATATCAAGACCGATCTTTTTTAAATACAGAAATTCTGGATCTTTCTTCAGCTTCATCATTGAAATGATAACATGATCATTTTCTGTCATCGTATCTTTAAATTATTATATTATTTTGGTGTGGTAATGTATTGATGAATAATTATCTTAATTCAGATCCAATAATATTCTCAAGACCATATACAACTATTTTTAGGCGAAAATATAATTCTAACCATTTTTATTACTACATATATCACAACTTTATTGATACATATAATAAATCCATATCTAAAATGAAGTAATTACCACAACTAACACCAAATCACGAGTTATATAATTTTTAACATTGATATTTCAATGGCATGATGCATAATATATCACTATATCAATATATATGTTATTTTTGCTAAATTATTTCCATGAGGCCTCAAAATATATCATAATTAATTCTCCATTATATTATATGTTAATCAATGCTTCATTGAATAAATTTCACTTTGGTTCCACGAAATTTTTCTCACACTCTTCTATCCAAAGTAAAATATCTCACATTAGATTTCGCATGGTCAGTGGATTAGATAGTTGTGAAAAACACACCAAAAATCACCATTAATATATAGAAAAATCTACAAAAATGGATCTTAGTCATATTTGCAGATATAGAAAAATTTCCAATAAAATCTATCATTCATAGATCCAATAATATACCATATGATGTGATTAATTAATAAATAATGCAATCCCTAAAGCCAAAATCCAAATATGGTAAATTTTTAAGAAGTAATACTGTTACTCTGGGACATCCGTAAAATTATCATGTTATCATCATGAGATTCATTTCACTTTAAAAACTTATTTATATCACCTATAAAGTATTCAAAAAACTTTTAAAGGTAAAAATTAAATACTATATTCTTTAGTTAAATGAAAATAGTGGGGGATTTATTATGAGAAAATGGCATAGATGTAAATTTATTGTGTCCATTCCCATTATAAAATGCATCCATTTAAATATCCACATTCTTTTCCCTCATTTTATGATATCTAGAATGATGTTCAATATTAGATATTTATTTTTCTCCATGAAATTGATCATAAAATCATCAATAAAAGTTAGAGGAAACTTGTTATTGATGGTGATATCAAAGGGTACAAGATAGTCATTGAAATGATTCATTAATCCATCGCAATTCTTAAGAAAATGAGTGGGTACACCCGAGTGTTTTTAACTTGTCAGAATAAATCTCATTTGATGATTATCTTGGAGTTTCTTCTTCAGTCCTTTAAGATTAATACAATTTATTATATATGAAGTCTATAAAATATGTGTCACACTTTGATTAGTTATATCAAAAAATCCAATTAACTATTTTTTGGAAGATTAATATATTATTATAGAATTAAATCAAAAAACTCTTGTATAATAGTCATATAACTGATATTGAATTTCTCTCGATCTATATGAGGTATGCACCACTTTGGAATAAGATTCAATACCCATACAACTGATGTGATTTCCTGAAAAAGATAATATTTGTCTTCACATTGATATATGATCATTTCTTAGTTAGAATTATTAAACGTGATTCCCATTCCTCAGTTCTTTAAGTGTTATTTATGTAATGAAATCTAATCCATATATAAGATATTATCAAAATATTCCAAAGTGTGAATATCATGATTTTCTAGAAAAATATTCCCAAAAACTACAATCAGTGAAAAATAATAGGCTTATGATATTATTATCATATCATTAGATATTTCTAATACTAACTCAACATATAATAATTGCGGTGGAAGAGTTGTATCCTTTGAATATTACTTGGATATAAAATAAAATGTAGATCCATAATAAAATAAGACATTGGTTGTTTTATAGCGGATGGTATGCATACATTTCACCATGTTTTTATCTTACCTTCATCATAAATAATAATCAAATGATATTTTCCACTATCATTGGGTTTAATAGGATATCTTCATCAACAATATTCATTAAAATTCAGAGTTTTTCTATTTTTTCATAATTCCAATACACTATGGGTTTGTAACATAGGCATTTCAGTTGTTCATTATTATTTTGTTTATCTATATTTTCTTCTATAGATTAATACATCCCAAAAACATATTTATTTTATTTATTAAGGACCAAACTTCCCACACATGAAGAATTTACTAGTTCCAATAAAAAAAAATTCCTCTTCTTTTTTCCATTCAATGAGGATAATTAAATACTCTTCTTCACATCTCCATATATTTATGAATTTCGTTGGATGTCCAAATTTTATTTCCTATAATAAATATATTGATGGGTAATTGAAATCTAAATTTCCACAATGATGTAACATAGAATAATTTCTTCATAGAAATTGATGTCTATTATGGTTCATTCCATTGAGAGAAATGGTTTTATGACATTAATGAATAAGTAAGCCTTACAATCATTTTATATCTTAATAAGATATTATTTCCTTTCCGGACATGCAAAATTTTCCTCATAGGTAACAACCGATTCACCATAATTTTTTTAACCTCAAGGAATTTCTTCTCCACTAGGTTGAGAAGAATATAGGGAATGTACATATTTAAAAATACTCTATAAAACTCATCCCTCTTAATAGACTATATTAAATAATTTCGTATCGTGTTCTTGATAAGATCCCACCATTGATTCTTATTTTCCTTATAAAAAATAAAGAACCAAAATAACATTCTCATTTATTGAATACTAGCGAACCAAAAATATCTTTTCAAGGTTACTGATCCATTTCCAAATAAATAGTAGGTTAACAGACCCACTAAAACATGGTGGATGTTTCTTGATGAAGGACTCAACACATAATTTCTCTTAATTTTTATCATTTTGTACCTCAACAGGAATCATATCATGAGAATGTTTTCTAAATATAATAATATCCCTTTTCATTCCGAATTCTATAACCTTCAGTTTCATCGGATCAAAATCAATTAATTTGTAGACACATTAAAAAATAAAAAGATTCCTTTAATATCCAACCATTCACTAATACCATAAAACATTTTCTAAGAAATAGTATTCATAGTGTAAATCCGCATAATAATGAAAACTAAATTATTGGTTGTGTAAATCCTAAAAACTCCAAATATGAATCCTTAGGTTTAACCTGTTTTATTCATGATCATTACTATGACATCAGGATGTAATCCACTACTTATAATTATCTACATGAGTTCACTAAATTTCACTCATCATTGTTTTTATGGTTATCACAACATTATTTTCATACCAACTATAGTGTACCATATTTTTTATATGTGGATATCACATCCTATATAAGAATATAAACTACACAGCATAAAGATCCATTATTGAATAATAAAGGTATAATGCCTTTAGAAAAATGTAAACATAAACAGTTGGTTTCAAAATGATCTATATCATCTCCCACTATGTTTACCATAGATAACAAACTTCATAGACATATCGTACTTCATAAAATTGGAAATGGAATCGTAAGAACGGGTGATCACATAAGCGTAGTAAGGCTAAAAATGGGAAATACCACTAATAAAATGAGAATAACATGAACATAAGGGTATGAAAACATGATATAATGATTTTAAAATCATAAATTTCATATCATAAATGTAAATATTGATTAATTGAATGTATAATGATAGTACATAAGAAATTAATTATAAAGGAATCAATAAATATATGAAATTTAATTATAACATCAACGTAATACATTAAATTATAGACCACACATAAGAATAGAAAATCATCTTATTAGTAGTGAAAGGTCATTTCAAAATCTATCATACTGTATTATGTTTACTTTACAACCTATCATAGAATTCATGGAACAATCCCAATATTATCACAATGGATGAAGTCCCTTACTCAATTGTGTTAACTTTTAATGATAGTCCTTTTTTTATCTCTTTAGATATCAATCATTAACTGATGTATTAGAGAAGGATATATATACCACCAGTGAAATAATTAAAATCATACATACATTCTCATAAGATCCCAAAAAATCATCATATTAGAACCCATGAGATTAATTGTGTTTTATAAACATTTCATCATAGCATGACTCATTAAATTAGAATGATATTCATAATCATATTATCATTTCATCATAGCATTACCCCTGGAAGAGGAAAGGTATCATGGAAATACTCTCATCATAAAAAAAAACCATATTGAGAAATTTTAAGGATGGTATCCATAGATCATATCCTCAAAATTTCCTATTTTAAATCAAGGGTTTTTCTACTTTGATTAATATAATAACCATTAAAATATCATCAATACATTATTGGTAAAAATAACCTATGAAATTTAAAATCACCAATTTAAAATATAAAATTTATGAAAATATTATTGATAAAAATTCATTTGAATGTATCCATGTAAACATGTAAAGGGGTACTGAATTTATTGTGTAGTCATGACTGTCAGAAATTCCATTCACAATGTAAATGCTCAAAGAAAACGTTTTTTATGCTTTAAAAAAAATTCAATCATTACTTCATATAAAAACAAAAAAAAATATCACTATGATATTTTTTAAAATATCAATTATTTTTGAAATATAATTAATAATATAAGAGGATAATATAAGAAAATTAAATAATTTTTACAAAACATATTTATAGAATAGAAATGAGTGTTGATTGATGGGATAAATAAACTGTATTTCCGTTAAAAATATATTTTCGGTTTCTTATTAAATTAAGATGATCATAATGAAATAAAGTCTTGTATTTTAAATAAATAACGAAATTATAAGATATATGAAATCTTTCTTGAGATATATATCATAGGATTTAATCATCAGAAACATAATTATAAATAATCCCACAAATAACGAGATTGTGACATAAAACCATAACCACTTTTGTAACATCCCAAGTAAGTAATTAATAATAGATATTTTTATCTATGTCTATTAATGAATAATATAGTGTTTTAGAGGCTTAAAATGAAAATAAATCCAATCTTAAGCATGGAATACACTAATATTCTTAAAAGATTGTTTTACTACCTTATGATGGAAAACCCTTTTTAAATCTATCTTTTGACAATTTTATAAACTATGTTTTTCAAAATAAACTTATTCTTTATGATTGGGACATAAAAATTTACTTTGTGTGAATTTTTGATATTTTTCTGACAATGTTCATTTTTTAATGAATAGTGAAAAATACTGCATTTTACATCAAAACTGGTTTTTAATCTGATGTATTTATATGATTATATTATCTTTTGAATTGTTCTTAATGTGTAATATGAATATATTTTTACCATTTAATCCAATGGTGGTCATTGGAATCAATTTCACCTTGAAATTGGACTTAAACTAGTGTCAATCTTTTGATACTTATCGTTTCATAAAAACACGCTATTTGCTATGATAGCGGGAATTAATTATTAAATTAATTAATGTGACTTATATGTTTTTAATTTTGTAAAATAGACTTCATTTTTTAATTCTTAATATCAAATATAGCTTAGGGTGAATTTTTGGTAATTTTCTGAAAAACTTCAATTTTTGATGAATAGTGAAACCACTAAGTGGTACTTATAAATACTGATTTTCCGTTTAAATGAAATTTTTCCATCATTGTGTTTTGAATTTCAAAAATCCGACATACATGGTTGTCATTAAGAAGTAAAATTTGGTTCAATGAGATTATAATAATTTTTTTGGTGAATAGTAACTTATTAAGTTCTTAATCGCGATTAGTGGTAATTAGTGTAGTTTAAGATAAAAATAATGCTTTAATAAAATAAGATGAGATTGAAACATGTCCTACCCTCATTGGTTGTGTCATGGCCGACCACGACAAGCCATGGGTCAACTTGGGGACCCCATGGATCCACTTTGGTTGGGAAATGATATAAATAACTTTTTATTTAATGTAAAAGTAAAAATGACACAAACATAATATGTTTTACGAAAATAATTTTTATATGGGGTTATAAAGATAATATTTTTGATTATAAATAGTCATTGGAAAGCTAAAACTATTTCCTACATCATAGTATTTTTTTATAATTTTTTTACATTAAATAAATTAAATTATTTATGACATAATAATGATGCAGCGATGGCATCATTATTTGACAATTTAAATAAAATGGAAAGATAATGTAAAATCTATGAACTAGACATGTCCAAAACCAATTGGATGAGTGTATTTCAAACCCTTATCACCTTATCCACGAATTATATCAATGTGGGACCTTTTAAAACCGAAACACATTTTCAAATAAAGTAATATTTCTTTACTTTCCAAAAGTGCCCCTCCTCTCCTCTTATAAAAGGCCCCCACCTCTACCTCATTTCACACACTTCTCAAGCCTTTGGCGCGGCCAACCCCTGTCCATTTACCTCTCCACATCCCTCTCCTCATCTTAGAGGATTCAATTTGGGCAGAATCCTTTCAGAGGAAGCCTTTAGGCTCAAATCAAAAGGAGTTACACTTTTAAAGGTAATTCATTCCCTCGTGTTCATTTGTTTTATTTTGCTCCTCCAACCCCCTAAACTCTTTTTATTTACTTCTTTTGTAACAACTCCAGTATCTTAAATATACTAGGATGTTGTTATAAGATTTATTTGAGCTACACTCTCACACAACTACATCAAATGGTTAAAGAACATACGGTTTCCGTGGATGGCAAAATTCTGCCCCCCGAAACGATGATTGTTCAATACTCATTTAACACCTTCAAAGGTGGCCATTATGATGTCACTATTTTTATATATGATATATAATATGTTTATGTTTTCCTTAAGCTTCTGTTTTTTTTCATTTTGGGCATACCTTTATGGTTCCCATTATGAGTAAACACGATATCTTCATTTTAGGAAGTGCGGACTACCGCCCCCTGAAAGTGATTTGATTCGTTAATACCATATGTGGGATGTGTAAAGGATAAAGTTAATGATATTATATATGTTATTATACTGGAATTATAATTTACTCTTATATCATTATGATTCCATTCCAGAAAATACGAAATAGAAATGGAAGTAGCGTTCAGGCGTACGTACGACTTACCGTCTCCATGAACGGTGCATTTCATTTCTTACCTCTGAATGTGATGTAATATTATAAATACATGTATATGATGAATTTATATGATATATATGTTATCCAAATAATTAATATCATTCTGGATATGACGAACCTTTGACCAAATTAACAACATGTAAGTGTAAGAAGTCTATTTTTGACTTAAGAACCAAATACCGACAAAATGAACATTATTAACTTAAATGATTACATGATGTTCATAACATGGAATAAAAGAAATAATGAACTTGAAAAAGGTTCATAAGAAAGTAGAGATTAACTCAAGTTTATTATTTAGGAGATTAAATAACGGTCGGGTCAAGTCAGATACGAGGTATGGGACTTCGTCTCAATCTCCTTTCATTGAGGCATATTTTATTTTATACACAACTTTCTTTTATACGGTGTATAAACCCCTTTGAATTTTAAGTTTATTCAAAAGGGTTCTTTTTTATGCGAAGCGTTTACTAAACGACAAAAGGGAATGTTTTTGTCGTACGTATGAGGCGACAACGACTTCTCCGCCGTCATGACCGTTATTTGTGTTTCGGCTTCCTCTACAAGCCATACCTTCTTTTTAAAAGAAAAATAAATACCATGTTTTACTTTTCTTTTATTTTGGTATTGAAAATGGCTTTCACAATGTTTTTTGTGTTGTATTGATATCTTGTGAATGAAATGTGGAAATTTTATGTTTCCTTTATGCATGTTTTATGTGATACGATTATGTTAGGGTTCTTGGGCATTATTATGAAGACGGGTGGTTCCGTGATAAACTAAGGGCGGGTGAGCCCAATATAGATCTCCAATGCATTGGGTAACGCGAAGGAGTGAAATGTTAACGTTTCTCTGAAGAGATTTAGGGAATATACTGTGATGGGTATTCCAAACGTAACCAAGTGGGTTACTCCCTACGTAAGAATGTTATGAATACCTCAAGTTACCTTTGTGTCTTATGATTTCTATGATTTATTCATGATTTTATGAGGTATGTTAAAGTGCCAATGTTTTATGGGTAAAGTATGATTTCATTCTTATGTATATATGAACTCATGTTTCCTTTCCATATTTTTATAACCCATACTGAGCTTTTTATGCTCATCTCAAGTTTTTTTGAAATGTTTTTCACAGGTCAAGGAAAAGGTACATGATATGATGATAGTGTCAAGGAAGTGTCAAGAAATAATCCATGTTTTATTTTAAATGTGTTTCCATTGATGGGAATGAAGAATACTATTTTTATGTAACCACTTTGTTTATATGTGGAATGTAATGCAAGTTTTATGATCTAATTCTCTAAAACTCTAAACCCGAAAGGATCCTCAATGTGTAATCCTGTAATAACTCAAGATTATGTAAGGTTTAAGGCTAGGGCCTTATAGTTGGTATCAGAGGTCGGTTTAGATAAATTTAGGAGTTATAATTCTATTAAATGATTATCAATTTTTTTTTGAAATGATATAGAATTTGAAGATTACCATGTTGCTTCATCTAAGACATGTTTGTTCAGAATGGTTTTCCGCAGAGGAAACAGGGAAGCAGTGCTAGGAAGGCATACAGAAGGAAATAACCTTCTGAAACAGCATCCAGAAATGGTTGGAATTGGAACTGAACAGTTTGTTGCAGTAATGGCGCAGTTGACTCAAGGGATTGAAGGTGGTGGTATCCATGCACGAGATATGCCAGATCAACCACAGAGGAACATGTCAGTGGAGGAACATTTCATGAGGCAACATCCACCATTATTCAGAGGATCATCTGACCCTGTGCTAGCTGAAGGGTGGATTAAATCACTGGAGAAGATTTTTGATGTCATGGGGTGTTCAGACAATCAAAATGTTAGTCTTTCTATTTACCGTTTGGAGGGTGAAGCAGATCAGTGGTGGTCTATGGTTAAAAATATCAGGGACGCCGATGAGATTGATTCTCTTGACTGGGATGAATTCAAAGGTATGTTTCTTGAGAAGTATTTTCCTAAGGCTGTTCGACTTAGTATGGAAAAGCAATTCTTGGAATTGAGGCAAGATGAAGACTCAGTGGCTGCCTATGAAGAAAGGTTCACTCGATTGGCAAGGTATGCTCCAAATTTTATCCGAGACCTTTATAGTAAAATCAATCATTTTTACTAAGGATTAAAGCCAAAATATCGAAGGGCAGTAGCTTCTCGTGAGTTTAAAAGTTATGAAAAGCTTGTTCGATGTGCTAAGAAGGTGGAAATGAAGTTTGCCGATGACCAAGTGTTCTATAACAACCAACAGAAGAAGAGACCGAGGTGGTAGGAGAAAGGTAAGAATTCTTCAAAAAAGTGTGATGGTAAGAGAACCAAGTTTCCAGTTTGTGATAAATGTGGAAAAAGGCATGCTGGGGAATGTCTTCTGAATTCTGGAAAGTGCTACCGATGTGGTAATATGGGACATAAGGCTCGTGATTTCACTGAAAAGGATCAAGGTGAAGGTAAGAACAAATTTGATTTACAGTTAGTGAAATGTTATAAGTGCAATGAGATGGGTCACTATGCAAACGAGTGTCCGACAAAGAGGTTGAGTGATGGGAAGCAGTTAGACTACATCAGAAAGGGGTGGCGAAATACTTTGCAACTACTTCAGCAGATGTCGGTCCATCAAATGAAGTTGTATCAGGTACTTTGTTTGTTTTTTCAGATTATGCCAGTGTGTTGTTTGATTCAGGGTCTACATATTCTTTCATCTCTGAAACCTTTTCTAGTAAAATGGGAATAGCATCTCAAGAAATGACTCCTGAACTTTTGGTAAAAACACCTGGGGGAAATGTTGAGGATAAAAGAATTTATAAGAATCTTCCTATCCATATCTGTGGAAAGAACCTACTTGCAAACCTTATTGTTCTACCTCTAGTAGAGTTTGATGTTATCCTGGGTATGGATTGGCTCTCTATTTACCATGATAAGATTGACTGTAGAGATAAAGAAGTTTCTTTTCAGAAATACTTTCAGTTTGTTTACAAGAATGAACCCTTACTTTTGATAACATATCAAGAGGCCGAGAAACTTGTAAAAGATGGAAATGATTGTTACCTTGCACACGTCATTGAAAATAAAGGAACTTTTCAGATTAATGATGTGCCAATGGTAAATGAGTATCCTGATGTTTTTCCTGATGAGTTGCCTGGAATAATACCAGATCAGGAAATTGAGTTTACTGTTGACTTAGTTCCTGATGCTAAGACAATTTCAAAACCCCCTTATCGAATGTCACAAATTGGACTTTTAGAGTTGAAGGAGCAATTGCAAGATTTATTAGAGAAAGGTTTCATTAGACCTAGCACATCACCATGGGGTGCTCCTGTTTTATTTGTTAAAAAGAAAGATGGTTCTATGAGACTTTGCATTGATTATAGAGCCTTGAATAACATCACTGTTAAGAACAAATATCCTTTGCCTCATATCGATGATTTGTTTGATCAGCTCCAGGGAGCTCAGTTTTTTTCAAAGATTGACCTGAGATCGGGGTACCATCTGCTGAAGGTAAAGGAGGCAGATATTCCGAAGACTGCGTTCTGTACGAGATATGGCCATTATGAATTTGTAGTAATGCCTTTTGGGCTAACCAATGCACCTGCTGTATTCATGGACATAATGAATAGAATTTTCAACGAGTTCTTGGATAAGTTTGTGGTGGTTTTCATTGATGATATTTTGGTGTTTTCTAAAAGTAAAGAGGAGCATGAAATACATTTAAGGGTTATCTTGCAAACCTTAAAAGAAAAGAAACTGTATGGTAAATTCAACAAGTGTGAGTTTTGGTTGCAACAAATTTCTTTCCTTGGTCACATTGTTTCTAAAGATGGTATAACTATTGATCCTGCAAAAACAAAAGTTGTGGAAGAATGGCCAAGACCCACAAATGTAACCGAGATTCGTAGCTTCCTTGGTTTGGCGGGCTATTACCGAAGGTTTGTTAGAAAATTTTCACGGTTATCTAGCCCAATGACTAAGCTAACTCAGAAGGGTGTTAAGTTTATCTGGACAAAAGAATGTGATGATTGTTTTCAGGAATTGAAAATAAGATTGGTGAATGCTCCAGTTTTGGAACTACCTTCCAGGAATGTTGAGTTTTTTATATACAGTGATGCTTCATTGAAAGGACTTGGTTGCGTCCTAATGCAGAATGATCAGGTAATTGCTTATGCTTCACGACAGTTGAAAACTCATGAGGTAAATTACCCTACACATGATTTGGAATTAGCTGCTGTTGTTTTTTCTTTAAAAATTTGGAGGCATCATTTGTATGGAGTAAAGTGTGAAATATATACCAATCACAAAAGTTTAAAGTATATATTCACTCAGAAAGAGTTAAACATGAGACAAAGGAGATGGCTAGAATTAATCAAGGATTATGATTGTACAATTCATTACCATCCAGGAAAAGCAAATAAAGTGGCTGATTCTTTGAGTCGAAAAAGTAATGCTTCATTAACAATGTTGCGTTTGGAATGTGATCCTTTGGTTAAGGATTTGATGAACTTTTTCATAGAAGTTTTTGGTGCAGGAAGTCCTTCTGTTTTGTTTCAGGTATCAGTGAGATCATATCTATCAGATAGAATCAAGCAAGCACAGAAGCAAGACAGTGAGTTGCAGAAAAAGGTAGAGCTGGTTCAGAAAGGTAAGTTTCCTGAATTCAACATTGATAATGATTGTGTTTTGAGATTTGGGAAGAGATTGTGTGTGCCTTGTGATTCAAAGTTGAAGAGAGAGTTGTTATGTGAAGCTCATAGTTATCCATTTTCAGTTCATCCGGGCAGTACTAAGATGTATAGAGATCTGCGGGAGTATTACTGGTGTGATGGAATGAAAAGAGACATTGCTGATTTTACTGTGAAGTGTTTGACATGTCAACAGGTTAAAGCAGAGTGGAAGTTACCGAAAGGGATGCTTCAGACTTTACCAGTTCCATTGTGGAAATGGGAGAATATATCCATGGACTTTGTTGTTGGATTACCGAAGACATATCGAGGTAATAATGCAATCTGGGTTATTGTTGATCGCTTGACCAAATCTGCTCATTTCCTTTCTATACGAGATACTTTCTCTCTTGATAAACTTTCCCGTTTGTATCTTAAAGAGATAGTATGGTTACATGGAGTTACTCTCTCTATTGTATCGGATCGTGATCCCAGGTTTACTTCTAACTTTTGGAAAGGCCTTCAGAAGTCGTTGGGTACTGAATTAAATTTTAGTACAACTTTTCATCCTCAATCAGATGGGCAGTCAGAACGAACAATTCAGACCTTGGAGGATATGCTACGAGCTTGTTCTATGGATTAACAGGGAAGTTGGGACCAACATCTGTCTTTGGTTGAATTTTCAAATAATAACAGTTTTCATTCTAGTATACAGATGGCACCATTTCAGGCATTATATGGGAAGCGGTGTCGAACTCCAGCTTTCTGGGATGAAGTGGGTGAAAGGAAGTTGATGGAACCAGAATTGGTAGAAGAGATGGCAAAAAAAGTTCATCTGATTCAGAAACACATGAGAACAGCTCAGAGCAGGAAGAAGAGTTATGCGGATAACCGGAGGAAGGATCTATCTTTCGAGGTAGGTGATCATGTTTTTCTCAAGGTTTCTCCTTGGAAAAGTGTGATGAGATTTGGTAAGAAAGGAAAGATGAGTCCAAGGTTTATTGGACCATATGAAATTCTGGAGAAAGTTGGATCAGTTTCTTACCGAGTGGCTTTACCTCCGAGTTTATCTCAGGTACACAATGTTTTTCACGTTTCGATGTTGAGAAAGTATATGCCAGATCCATCTCATGTTTTGAGTCCAGAGGTAGTTCAGCTGGAAGAGAACCTATCTTATGAGGAACAATCGGTCCAGATTCTTGACCATAGGGAGAAAGTGTTACGGAATAAGGTGATTCACCAGGTAAAGGTTTTGTGGAAAAACCACATGATTGAAGAGGCAACATGGGAATCTGAAAATGCAATGAGGGATAAGTACCCCCATTTATACGTTAAGTAAATAAATTGCGGGGACACAATTTTCTAAAGGGGGGAAGGATGTAACATCCCAAGTAAGTAATGAATAATAGATATTTTTATCTATGTCTATTAATGATTAATATAGTGTTTTAGAGGCTTAAAATGAAAATAAATCCAATCTTAAGCATGGAATACACAAATATTCTTAAAAGATTGTTTTACTGCCTTATGATGGAAAACCGTTTTAAATCTATCTTTTGACAATTTTATAAACTATGTTTGTCAAAATAAACTTATTCTTTATTATTGGGACATAAAAATTTACTTTGTGTGAATTTTTGGTATTTTTCTGACAATGTTCATTTTTTAATGAATAGTGGAAAATACTGCATTTTACATCAAAACTGCTTTTTAATCTAATGCATTTATATGATTAGATTATCTTTTGAATTGGTCTTAATGTGTAATATGAATATATTTTTACCATTTAATCCAATGGTGGTCATTGGAATCAATTTCACTTTGAAATTGGACTTAAACTAGTGTCAATCTTTTGATACTTATTGTTTCATAAAAACACACTATTTGCTCTGACAGCGGGAATTAATTATTAAATTAATTAACGTGACTTATATGTTTTGAATTTTGTAAAATAGACTTCATTTTTGAATTTGTAATATCAAATATAGCTTAGGGTGAATTTTTTGTAATTTTCTGAAAAACATCAATTTTTGATGAATAGTGAAACCACTAAGTGGTACTTATAAAGACTGATTTTCCGTTTAAATGAAATTTTTTCCATCATTGTGTTTTGAATTTCAAAAATCCGACATACATGGTTGTCATTAAGAAGTAAAATGTGGTTCAATGAGATTATAATAATTTTTTGTGAATAGTAACTTATTAAGTTCTTAATCGCGATTAGTGGTAATTAGTGTAGTTTAAGATAAAAATAATACTTTAATAAAATAAGATGAGATTGACACATGTCCTACCATCATTGGTTGTGTCATGGCCGACCAAGACAAGCCATGGGTCAACTTGGGGACCCCATGGATCCACTTTGGTTGGGAAATGACATAAATAACTTTTTATTTAATGTAAAAGTAAAAATGACACAAACATAATATGTTTTACAAAAACAATTTTTACATGGGGATATAAAGATCAGATTTTTGATTATAAATAGTCATTGGAAAGATAAAAAGATTTCCTACATCATAGTATTTTATTTATAATTTTTAGACATTAAATAAATTAAATTATTTATGACATAATAATGATGGAGCGATGACATCATTATTTGATGATTTAAATAAAATGGAAAGATAATGTAAAATCTATGAACTAAACATGTACAAAACCAATTGTATGAGTGGATTTAGAACCCTTATCACCTTATCCACGAATTATATCAATGTGGGACCTTTTAAAACCGAAACACATTTTCAAATAAAGTAATATATCTTTACTTTCCAAAAGTGCTCCTCCTCTCCTCTTATAAAAGGCCCCCACCTCTACCTCATTTCACACACTCCTCAAGCCATTGGATCGACCAACCCCTGCCCATTTACTCTCTCCACATCCCTCTACTCATCTTAGAGGATTACCTTTGGGCAGAATCATTTCAATGGAAGCCTTTAGGCTCAAATCAAAAGGAGTTACACTTTTAAAGGTAATTCATTCTCTCATGTTCATTTGTTTTATTTTACCTCTCCAACCCCCTAAACTCTTTTTATTTACTTATTTTGTAACAACACCAGTATCTTCAATATAATAGGATGTTGTTATAAGATTTATTTGAGCTACACTCTCACACAACTACATCAAATGGTTAAAGAACATACGGTTTCTGTGGATGGCAAAATTCTGCCTCCCGAAACGATGATTGTTCAATACTCATTTAACACCTTCAAAGGTGGCCATTATGATGTCACTATTTTTATATATGATATATAATATGTTTATGTTTTCCTTAATATTATGTTTTTTTTTCATTTTCGGCATACCTTTATGGTTCCCATTATGGGTAAACACGATATCTTCATTTTAGGAAGTGCGGACTACCGCCCGCTGAAAGTGATTTGATTCGTTAATACCATATGTGGGATGTGTAAAGGATAAAGTTAATGATATTATATATGTTATTATACTGGAATTATAATATAATCTTATATAATTATGATTCCATTCCCGAAAATACAAAATAGAAATGGAAGTAGCGTTCATGCGTACGTACGGCTTACCGTCTCCATGAACGGTGCATTTCATTTCTTACCTCTGAATGTGATGTAATATTATAAATACATGTATATGATGAATATATATGATAAATATGTTATCCAAATAATTAATATCATTCTGGATATAACGAAACTTTGACCAAATTAACAACATGTAAGTGTAAGAAGTCTATTTTTGACTTAAGAACCAAATACCGACAAAATGAACATTATTAACTTAAATGATTACATGATGTTCATAACATGGTATAAAAGGAATAATAAAATTGAAAAAGGTTCATAAGAAAGTAGAGATTAACTCAAGTTTATTATTCAGGAGATTAAAGAATGGTCAGGTCATGTCGGATACGAGGTATGGGACTTCGTCTCAATCTACTTTCATTGAGGCATATTTTATTTTATACACAACTTTCTTTTATACGGTGTATAAACCCCTTTGACTTTTATGTTTATTCAAAAGGAATATTTTTTATACGAAGCGTTTACTAAACAACAAAAGGGAATGTTTTTGTCGTACGTATGCGGTAACAATGACTTCTCCGCCGTCATGACCGTTATTTGAGTTTCGACTTCCTCTACAAGCCATACCTTCTTTTTAAAAGAAAAATAAATACCATATTTTACTTTTCTTTTATTTTGGTATTGAAAATGGCTTTCACAATGTTTTTGTGTTGTATTGATATCTTGTGATTGAAATGTGGAAATTTTATGTTTCCTTTATGCATGTTTTATGTGATACGATTATGTTATGGTTCTTGGGCATTATTATAAAGACGGGTGGTTCTGTGATAAACTAAGGGCGGGTGAGCCCGATATAGCTCTCCAATTCATTGGGTAACGCGAAGGAGTGAAACGTTAAGGTTTCTCTGAAGAGATTAAGGGAATATACTGTGATGGGTATTCCAAACGTAACCAAGAGGGTTACTCCCTACGTAAGAATGTTATGAATGCCTCAAGTTACCTTTATGTCTTATTATTTCTATGATTTATTCTTGATTTTATGAGGTATGTTAAAGTGCCTATGTTTTATGGGTAAAGTATGATTTCATTATTATGTATATATGAACTCATGTTTCCTTTCCATGTTTTTATAACCCATACTGAGCTTTTTATGCTCATCCCAAGTTTTTTTGAAATGTTTTTCACAGGTCAAGGGAAAGGTACATGATATGATGATAGTGTCAAGGAAGTGTCAAGAAATAATCCCTGTTTTATTTTAAATGTGTTTCCATTGATGGGAATGAAGAATACTATCTTTATGTAACAACTTTTTTTATACGTGGAATGTAATGCAAGTTTTATGATCTAATTCTCTAAAAATCTAAACCCAAAAAGATCCTCAATGTGTAATCTTGTAATAACTCAAGATTAAGTAAGGTTTAAGGCTGGGGCCTTATAACTTTAATAAAATATGAATCCCAATTAACATGAAATAAATAAAATTAGATAAATCTTTAATCACAAAAAATTCATATAAAATTTTGGGAAATAATTTTCTTATATACACCACATAAATGAAACAATTGGTGAATATTACATGTATCCCATTGATATTAATGAGAGAAAAAAATTACTTTCCTTAATTATAACTTCCATTATTCAATCGGTTACTCAATTATAATAAATATATAAATTTCATGAATCTTTTAAAGAAATAATTATATATATAATACCACATATTATGTACATATAAATTTTTTTCACTCATTATTTAACACTCCTTTATAAATATTAATATTCCAGGTGATATCAATTTAATTTTCAGGTATGTTTTTATGTAGTTTTGGTACTTATATTTTAATCATTGTTTATTATTTCACAAATTGTTAAGAATAATATAAATCCCATATAAAAAAATTATATTCATTTTTTAGTGATTCATAATTGGCATAGATAGAAAAATTAATAAACAAATTAATGGAGATGGTTAGTTGTACATATCAATGAACACCATTTCCAAATTGAAACATATGGAGAAGAAATAAAGGTAAATAATAATTCACATTTAAAAATTAATTATCTTATTATATAATAATAAATATAAATTCAAGATATTTTTATTACTATGAAATCAAAGACACTCTCTTTAGTCTAAACCCTGATAGTGCCTGGGGACCCGATGGATTCAACAATGGTTTTTATCAACATTACTTGGAGGTCATATACATAGATGTTTGTAAAAATGAAAAATACTTTTTCTCTAATGGTTTCTTCCTTCATGGCCTTAATTCTCAATTTCTTACCTTAATTCTCAATGTGAATAATGCCTTTGAAATTCATCTCTTCTGACATATTTCTTTAATTATTTCAATTTGAAAGAATTACTAAGTTTCTAGCAAAGAGAATTTATTACCTATGTAATAAAATCATAACATGGAATCAATTTGGCTTTATCAAGGGTAGGTCCATTCAAGACTACATTTTCCTTTCCTCAGAATTCACCAACTCACTTTATAAATCTTTCGGAGGAGGGAATATTGCTATTAAACATGACATTAGAAAACCCTTTGATACTATAGATTGGATATTCATTTTCATTGTTCTCCAGGGATTTGGTTATAATGATATATTTATAAGTAGGATAAATTATTCATTTAAATCGGCCACTCTCTCCATCCTTGTTAATGTCTCTCCAAAAGGGTATTTTAAATTCACTAAGGGGGTAATTTAATGTAATCCCATATCATTTATTCTTTTTAAAATTGGGGAAGTCTATCATAGCATATTGGTCACTCTCCTTACTGATCAAAATAAACGGAAGCCCGTTAAGGTTTCCATTAACATAAATGTGTTGACTCATATTTTATATGTCGATGACATAATACGGTTCTTATATGGAGACAATAGAAACATTCAACAACATAAAAAATTTATATATCTAATTATTAATAGATCTCTATTCAATCTATTATATGGAACAAATCATTTGTAATTTTCGGAAAAACAATTTTTCCATTCTTAAAAGTAGCATCATCAATAGTCTAGGAATCAATGAAGGTTCATTACCTTTCACCTATTTGGGAGTTCCTATATTTTGGGGAATTATTAAATAAATTTATTTCAACACTGTAATTGATGAGGTTATCAATCAACTGTCCTACTGGAAAAGAAAAACCCCTCTCCATGACTGGCTGGATTTTTCTGGTGAAATATATCATTGTCTCTAAAATAATTTACTCACTCATGGTCTATAAATGGAATATCAGTCTCCTAAAGAAAGTGAATGTACAAATAAATTTTTTTCTGGACAGGTAGCATTCTTGAAAGTAATCTTGTTATGATCTCCTAGTATACCTAATACAGACAACTTTAGAAGGGTGGTCTTGGAATAAAAAAATCTCATGCTCTTTTATGAGTCCCTTCACGATTGACTCACTTGAAGATTGATTAATAACTACTCTATCTCTATGGAATTTCATAAAAATTGATAACATCTGAAGATAAAAAAAGTAAATTTTAATTTTTTTAAATCTTTGATATGACATTCCCTATGCTTTTCCTATTCTAAAACCATGAATAAATCTTGTTGGATGGTCAGGGTGGATTCCTCTATAAACTACTGGCCTCACAACTGGATTGAAAACCCCTTATATCCATATAATATCTAAACTCACCTCTGGAAAACAACAATTTCACTATAAAGGAGGTGACTCAATCTCATACATTCAATTTTTCTAATGCTATAATTCATGTTGTTGCTAAATACCTCTACTCCAACTCTGATGATTTTCTTATCTAGGAGCCTTCCCATAATTCTGTTCATGATTCCAAAAGTTTTTAAAACCATAAATTCACTTATTCTGAACCTAGTTTATATTTCTTTAAACTCTTTGCAAAACCATGGATTAAACACTCAAGACATAACCTTGTTCGGGCTATCACTCAAAAGTGGATTCCAATTGAGGTGTATATTCAGTATTTTGGTAACCAACTTTTCTCTAAATGTTACTTTATTCATCAACATAGAGAAGAAACTAACTATTTTTTTTCCTGTGCTATGGCTTCAACCCGTTAGAATTATATTACTGACATGTTTGAATGCATATGGTTATTATATGACTCTATTTTCTCCCAATTTAAATGTTGCATGCATCTTGATACTTCACATCAAATCAAGTATCTATTATTATTCATTGTTTCTGAGCTCATCCATATGATATGGTATTATTGATATTATATTATCCACAAATTTTATAAATCAATCTTAACACAGGTCGGACGAGAATTCTCTTTTCCATTAGGGACGTTCCTTCGCTTCAGAAAACTTATTATGATAACACTATTAAGGACTTTGTGATCCATCATCCACTAAAGATATAAGGTCACTATAGACATCCAAGACACACCCTTGAGGTGTTCTAGAAAGCCCCACATCATTGATGGATCATGATTAATGTTGCTGGAACTTACAATGGGAATCTGGGACCTCCAGGATGTGATGTTATCATCAGAGACTTTCATAACCATTTTAATGAGTTTTTCTTCAGTAGATATGGTATCCCCTCTTCTATAGAAGAGGAAACGATGGAGGTGATTTAGTCAATTGACTTGGTTAAACAAAAGGGATGGAACAACATTTTTATTGAATGTGATATAACCACTATTGTGAAAGTTATTTAAAAATGTATTGTACACCTTTCCTTGATGCATACTACTCATTGGATGAGATTCCTTGCATCACTTTTGGAGATCAGATACTATGTCACCCATGCCTATCGTGAAGAGAACATGGTTTTTTATGGGTTTTCCAATAACGAAATCAAGCAGGGAATTATGTAGTGGGATGATCTGCAGGTTGATATTTTCCCTCTTTATGAAAAAGATTATAACAAGATCCCCTCAATCAGACACATATAGTTCATCTCTTTATATTCAATAAATTGTGTCTTGTTCTTTGAACAAGGAACCACCTTTCAAAAAACACATCACTTTATGGAGGTGGTGATCCAAACATACGCAAGATCACTAATATCATTTTATGATTGTATATAAGGTAGTAAGGATGATATAATATTATAATTGTATAAGTATAATAATTTCACAATTATAATATATTAATAATAATTATTTTATGATACCCATCTATAAAATACACTGGTGGAAAAGTAACTATACCTTTATTTAAGGACTGTATGCCATTTGTATGCTCATGATATATTTTAATGTCCAATTTGTTGGAAAAAAGGTTAATAAATGTGGTTTCTAGATCATAATAAAATTTTCAATTCTTTATGATGCTATGTTACTATATAATGAATAATATAACATATTTATAGGATTTATAATAATAATTAAAAAATGTTATTGATTATAGTTATTACTAATTCTCTAAAATAATTACTTTAGATATCATATTAATTTCTCTATGGATGGACATTTTATACAGACCAGAACATCTATAATTATAATATGGGAGTGTATTAGTTAACATGGTAGTGGTATTATAATATGTGATGACCAATATGTTGTGAATAAGATACATCATGGATTCTGTTTTATAAATGAGAAGTGGTGGAATAATGGAATTTCATAACAGATTTAAATAAATTAAATTCATTATCAAGTCAAATAGTTTCAATTGTTCTAAAAGTGGAATGGGATATAATTTTAAACCACATATTATCCACCTTATATTCATACAATATGTAGATCTTGATTATGAAATATGATAAATTTTTTATATCATAAAATGTACTTATTTCTAATTTAGATTATTTTCATATAATTTGACTTAAAATACATAATGAAAAAGTTTTATTTTGAATATAAATATTTAAAATGGCAAAATTTTTTCTTATTCACGTAATATTTTTCTAGTACACCTTAAATCAAAAAAATATTTATTTTTAATATATAAAAAATCTGTACATATATTTTTTATAGTACAAATATTACATCAATGTGCCATAATAATTTATGGCCATTATATAATTTATAAAAATTATAAAAATTAACTTTAATGAAAATAATTTTATTAAAATCCCAATATAAAAATTCAAACCAGCATAAATTTATTTTCATTTATGTGGATACCGACTTATAATTTATAATATAGAGAGTGAAATTTTATTTCATTCACTCGTATAATAATTATATAGTGCATTCACCTATACAAGTGTCCATTAAACAACTTAAGTTATAGTCTTCTGTGATATGGGTCCAATTAAATTCATCCAATTAGAATTAGAATAAATATTTATGAATTTATCAATTTTATTTATCAATATTAAGCAACTTTACAATTTACCATGGTTATAAATCTTAAAATGATTACTATTCATTTTGACCAAAACATAAATAGTAAAATATACCATATTTGAACCTAATAATTAAAATTATGAAATTAATTTTATGAAATAAATTTAATATATTTTGATGAAATAATTTAAAAAACAATCACACAACAAGAGTCATAAACCACTTTTTAGAAAAAATTCATTTTCATGGATAAAATGTGTTTTATTATTATCTAATTCCTTAAATAAGTGTTTTTTTAAAATATTATTTACAAATTAGCCAATATAATTTTCCCTCCACCACTCCATCCAAACAATTTTTATAATAATGTATCCACATAAATATGGACCAAACACCACACTATAAGACATATATACATTTTTTTACCTTTCCCTAAATATATATCCAAATTAACTTTATAACCAAATAATGTTCTAGAGGTTATTGATCAAAATGTAATTAAAAATATAAATTGTATAATTTCTATTTATCTTCACATACTAACCATTCTTATATAATATTTATCACACTAATATCGTCAAGAAAATAATATTAACATTATATTATTGTGTTATGGTAAATAAAAAACCATAATCATACATTAAATTATATTGGAATACTATTTTTGGACTGTTTAACCACCTATATGAGAAATATTTTAAAATTTTTATTATTTTTTATTATGGAAATATAAATTAATTTTATATATTATTTAAAAGATTTATTTAATTTATAATTTTAATTTTTAAATCAAAATATATATGGTAATATTTATTAATAAAATATTCATTTAATTGAATATATATTATTAATATATGGGGTTTAATAATTAATTATGAACTTTTACTGAAGAATCCATGAAATAATCATGGTTCCTGTTGAACTCTATGTAAATAACATATACCTCTACTAAAAAATCAGGTGGTGTTGAAAACATTATCAATTATTCATATAAAAATATTTATATATTTTTCATTTTATATTGGTATTTTTTTATTAATATGTCCTGATGAAGTATAATAATTTTTCATTTATGTTGTTTTGAGTAGAAGGGATATACTAATTAATTGGATAATATGATGCAATTATTATAGATTCATGCCATGATAATGATGTTTACAACATTGTAAATGTGAATAAATAATGAAATATTTGATATGCATGGATTTATTTCATGAAGTTGGTACGATACATCCTGAAGTAGTTTGAGTAAAGGTAAGGAATTAGAGCCATTTGATTATTTTAGAATGAAATCCTACATTACATGGATGTCATAATTAATGTTAAAAATTTACAATATCTATCGAAATTATTCATGAGAGTTGATTTTATTCACTCAGGGAATGTCATCCAATATCTACCACTAATAAATGCCTCCATGATGGATAGAAGGAGAGAAGTGAGTTTTAGTGGGAATGGACTAATGTGTGGGGAGTAGTGATCCATTAATGGAATTCTCTAGTAGAGTTGAAAAAAGATTCATGTTTATGAATTTATATCTATAAGATATAGATACTAATATATTTCAAAGATCCGATCATGTGATGACCTATTTTATAATGTAGTGGATTCCCTAAATATTGTTTATATCAGAGACATGAAATATATCATCTACTAAAATATATAACTAATAATATTTATTTATAAGGTTCCACTTTGTGTTAAATTTCATAAGTATTCATTTGGAGATTGTAATATCATAGCGAACCCATGAAAATTACCTTTCCAACAAAATAGTTTTATTCTTGATTGAATGGATGAATCCCCACTTACTCATATGAGATGAAATTTCATGATCTATATGAAAGATATAAATTCAAATATTAAAATTAATTTTCAATTTAACAAAGAATCTGGTCTCTCTATGATAATTTTTTGAGATTAATTAAATAACAATGATATATTTTATTAATGTAATTATATATCTATTCACACCTTTAGAAATAAATACGATATATTGAAAAGTATAATGTGATGGAAGGGCTGTCTTGAATATTGTTATATCCTTTAACATTTTTTGAAATTATTTATAATAAATTTTATAAGATTAATCCAATTTATTAATTTGTTTTGTATTTTTATTCTCAATTAATGTAAAATATTCCTATTAATAACTAGTACATATTTCAGTTTTTTTATTCTCTAATCATTCAATATGATTCAAACTTCATATATGATGAAGTTCTAATGCTTCATTCTTAGATAAACTACTTAATACTGGAATTATCATGTTTATACTGATGTTGGATTTAATGAAACTCTAACCTTGATCCACATATTTATTTCACATTATTAAGTATCATTATATCATTATACATTTAGATCACTTTATAAGAATGTAATCTGTATCAGTGTATAGTGGAACTCCAAAAATAATTGGGTGAATCATTTTAGAACTAATTCCTATAACTTTTATTAGACTCTAAGAGGTGAGTTTCATCCATAAATTTTGTTTAATTTTTTAAAACCCCTACATTTCCATTTTCATATATAATATTAAATAAATATAACATAATTGGATATAAATTTCAGTGATTCTTTATCGCCATCATAATTCTAGAAATCTATACATGAGAGAAATGAAACAATTTTATAGAATAATTTGATATTTATTTTAATAGAATACTTGAGTTAATTTAATTACATTAACATGAATTAAATTTTTGATCCAAAGCATAATACACAATGACTGATTTCACAAATTAGGTTAACCACTCTAATGGAGAATTTTTTTCCTTCTCATGGGTTTGACCTTTAAACATTCAATTCGTATTTTTCATTGTTATAGATTCAGTTTTTAGAGTTTTTTTTATAAATTATTAAATATGATTCAAGGATATAGGTTGACACCATACCTAGGGATATTTCATGTTTTTGTAATTGATTTCATGAAAGCCTGGTGACCTCTAGAGTAACATGAATCAACTCATTAACCCACACATCAACCATAAAATTTCTTCATATTGTTTCTAATTTATTTATTTTACATTCATTGATTAGTTTTCTTTTTTGTGACCAATAGATAGTACTTGACCAAGACTCCAATAAAACCATCATGTAAATTTTCTTTTCAAGAGTAATTTGATAATAATTATATGATTTGGGGATACGTGTTTCCATGAAACTTATTTCACATAATATAGAGTCATAATTTCACTACTTTTACCTCTTTCAATTCCCATTTCACATTTGTAGAATAACTTCAAGGGGGGAATCATTTCTTCATGAATACAAAATTATATAATATATTATTTTTTGACTTGATTGATACCACCAATAATAATTCTCCCATATATATAAATAAATATAGATATAAATTAGAGTCTAATTTAGATGATCTATAGCCATTTCCAATTCATTGGATTATAAGAAAATAAACCAGTCTATAGTAATCCTATCAGTATATATATATATATATATATATATATATATATATATATGAAACTATATACAATAATGGGGTTTGATCTAATAGTATTGTCCTATATATGATATATTTTCCTCTACATGAATGAGTAAATAATAGGAAATAAATTTATCCCATTAGATAAATCAATACATTTGATGAGCTAGCCAGTATTTTTCTAGACATATTTTTTCCACCACTATAGCCTTATAGGGATCAATGTGGAATTCATAATGTCAACTAAACTGATAAATAATTATATTATGAACCTTTTATAGATTCAATAATCTTTATTGGATGTCACCACACCACATTTCTATTAATTGTCTTCGGAACAATATATTTTTTATCAATTACATCCTTATTCTAGATCCTTAATAGATTTTTTATCCAATGATGGAAATATAAAAAATATTTATGGTAAAATTGAAAATTATCTGATGATTAATCCAAATATATTTTTTTATAATTGTGATGGTGGTCCAAAATAATATGAATTCAGTATGTGAAAGTAACTTGTCAAATAGATTTGAATAAGGAGTCACTCATGAAGAAGTTTAGTAATTTTTTTTTCAAGACATCGTTATTCATCTCAAACCCCACTAGTAGAGGTGAAATGTTGTGATATGTCTAATGGTGAACATTCATATTAAGAATTTCAATTGTGGCTAAATTATACTAAAACCATGAATTTCATTTATAAATATTAAAATACTGTACATCCACAATTACAGAATTCCTAAAATAATCCTAGAATAGTTGAGCCCCAATAAGTGATACTTTATTAGTTGAACAAATGAAAACCTATCAATAATTACTCGAAGAACAATTTACCCCTAGTAATTCACTACCGTTATATGAAAATTTTTAATTTCATATATTCCCACCCCATAAAGCTCGACCATCCCTATCATAACTTCTATATTTTAAATAGTTTAGTCCTATACAACAAAATTCACATCCCAAAAAATCGTGTATCTTTAGCATTATTTCAATATTCATTCACAAGGATAAAATATGTTAGAAAAAATTAATATTAAAAAACAATGGGATAACTTCTTCAATGTTGATAAATAGTTTTGAATAATTTCAAAAGCATTATTATAATGATTTCTTGGTAAACTACATCGTAACATTAAAACATGGTCTCATAAATAATCTAATGCTTTCATATTTATATGTTAGATAAATCTTCAATGGATATAGATATGTAAAGCATAGTAATAGGATGATATGATGAAATAATAAGAAGGTGTTTTTAAGGAATATATTAAGAAAGTGTAAGATTAAAATGTGTATCAAATAATGAAATACAAGTCATGATAGATTCCTCAAAATAATGATAATGAAAAATGGGAATAAACATCCATTGATAAGTATTAATAATCTATAGATGATGATTTATATTGTATAATATAATCATATAATATTGTTATTCAATTTTAATGGAGGATGAGTAATGGATATGTTTCTAATTATATCAACAACTTTATTTACTTTTTCATATAACTCAGCATCCAAAAACTATTAATGAATTCAATAGAAAAATTATTTGATAAAGTGAATTTTAAAAATTTATTCACTAAAAATGATTCAAGTGGGTTTTTAATATCATCTTTATTGATGTGTAATCATATATACTTTATATATGAATTTCCAATAAGGTGAGGGACATATATTGTTTTTCATTTCCATGAAGCGTTGGTTCATATAAGTTACCGAAAGAACATTGTGATTGATTCATGATATGAAAAATGATGATGATGAGAAACATTTTGTGAAAATAATATTTTTTTTCACAATATATATGAATCATATTAACAAATGAGTTTATAACATTATAATATCCCAATGTAATTCATGATGATATAATAGTATTATTTGGTAAAATAATTTTCCCACTAGATCACATGGCTATATAGTTGGATTATAGTGATGTGACACTCATATTTAAAAAAAAACTCCCAAAAAGGAGAAAAATAATTTATTTTATTTAGTGGAGTGATATATTAAGAGTTAGTGAAGAGAAAAAATTAATTGATTTTGACTATAAAACAAAAGTGGAGATAGATGGGGTGGATAAAAATGTTATTTTTTGTACTAAAAAAATAAAAATACATCAATGGGTTATGACTAAAAAGACTAGAAAACACATAGGAGAGAAAATGACAAATATATGAGATGAGACAATGGATGATGAGGAGAATGATCTAAAGAATGATATATGTTAAAGACTTATGTTATCAAGTGGATATAAAAACACACATAGTAGTACCACATAGATCTCATTACATTATGTTTTAATCCATAAACAATAGATATAAATCAACTACCATGTAACTATAGTTAAAAAAATTTGAGATAAAAATTTATACATTATATGATTACAAACATAGATCTAATGAAGAAGAAAGAAAAAAAATATTTTTCTGAAAGCATAAAACTTTATGAGGAATTGACCATCATTGTAAAAAAGGAAAAGATACCCATGGTAATCAGATAAAACATTTTATTTTGTAAAAAAAATAATAAATAAAACCCAAAATATAGAATATTGACTCATCTAATTAATTATATCATCAATAAGGATATGTGGAAATTAAAAATTATTTAATCAAATTTTCCTTTTTGGACAGTGAAATGGTGGCCCCATTATATGTTTTACCAATGAATGGAGTCTCCACTATAGTGAATAATTGGGAGAATGAGTTAATCCCAAAATGAAATATCACAAGCTTTTTAGCATAGACAGACTATATATCATTAAATACATTTACTTATAAATATCAATTCCCTCATATATTATGGGTCTAAATAAAGGATTTATTTTCCATTCATGATTTGTTTTCTTCATGATGGATATGCTATATATAATCAAATCTCAATGCATATATTAATACAATGTAATATGAAATTTAACTGTTTAATTGTTCTATGTCATATAATTCATTGTTCTTTGGAATTTTTATTTCATATTCCACATTTTAGAGGTTCATGAATGAAAAGTTTTATGATATAGATTATGAGTTGGGGGGTTCATTGATAATTTTTCAATGTATGGGATATTTTTGTAGAATACAATAAGAAATTTTTACAGGTTAATGAAATGATATGGAAATTAATGCTTAGTTTTGAATTATGTAAAATTCCATTTTATGGTAAAAGTATGTAATATTTTTTGTCGTGAAATTTTAATGTGATAAGTTCATATAGAAAATACAATTATCAACGAGAGTAATGAGTTTTTAATTGAAAAATGATTTTGGTGATTCAAAAAATTCATGGGAAAGTTGGATGTCACAAAATATTCATTATTAAATTTAGACCTTATTTTTCTTGAACAGAAACACTATTTGTTTAATGATATAAAATTTTAATTTAGAAGTTAATTTTTTATAAGACTTTACTTAGTTTAAGATAAATCATCCATCAACCTTGATAATTATATCACTAGATTTTGGAGAGAATCTTTTTATTATTTGATTTTCCAATTATTTCAGTAGGGGTGTTTTTTATGTCTAATATTTGATAAATTTTTTTACCCATATATTATATTCCAAACTCACTAAATGATTTAAATTTAAATTACAATATCGTAGATTTGAATTTTCTCATATTTTTATTTTAATTTGATAAATTCATCTCATTTCTAATACTCAAATTGTTTTATTATGTACACGTAAGATGTGTCATAAATGAATATATTGAAAAATAATGTTTATATGTCAAGGGTAATTGTATTTGATCTTACCAATACCCACATTTGATAGCATCATAAAGAAATCTAATGGTTTGGAAAACATTTTAGTTGATCAACTACCATAATGGTGCCTACCAGTTGTTGAAGAAGTAGAGTAGTCGATCATTCTAGAATTGTTCTCAATTAAAAATTTATTTTTTGAGGAAATTAAATAGAGAACATGGTACATTGATATATATATATATATATTATAATTTAATATGACTTCCAAACATCTCTTACAAGAAGAAAATACTTTTTAACTGATATAGAAATAATGATTTGGGATAATCTATTTCTATATAAACATTATAGAGATTTCATTATACACCAATGATTTCTCATAATAGATGTACCAATAATTCAATAATTTTCTCCTCATATCTTATCAGATGAAATTAGTTACAAATCTCTATAGAATCCATTATCTAATTTTTGATATATTATTTACATTGCCATTTTAATTTGGAGTATATATATCATTATGATCGATAATAATCGATAAATAATATTGAAACCAGAAATGAAATGGTAGAAAATCCAATTTCTAATATTGAAGATATTAATGTGTCTGGTGTATATTTCATAGGAATATTCATTATTCCCCCTATTCAATGATGTGTGTATTTTTTATATAAAATCAGTTAATGTGGAAGCTACAGTTCTCAAAATTTCATATGTGGTAATGATTTTAATTGAGGATTTTTTTATAATTTTTGAGTTCCCCAATAAATAATCTTTTTTTTCACCCACATCAAAAAATAAATATATAAGGTAATTATTGGGAAGTAAAATGATTGAACGAAAAGGAAAACCAATTATCAATTATACTATAGTGGAATATTTTAATTATCATATGAAAATAAAAATATATTTCTATAAGAGGTAGTTAAATTTATACAAGATAATTATAGAATGAACTTTGATGATGTATATTTAGTATATATAATACCTCAAAAATCCTAATTAGTACATCCCCATTAATAAATTATTATGGTCATCCCAATCATCATCTTGTATATCTTGAATATCAATCATATTCTTATTTTAATAAAAATATATGGATTTTTAACAATATTTAGAAGGGAAATTGATACATGGTAAATATTAAGAATATAAATGATGAGATACTTATGATAATTTGAATATTAAAAAATAAATGACAAAATAATGGTATGAACAACTCATCATAGGAAAAACTAGTTTCATAGTATAGAAATAATCTTTTTTAACTCAAATTTTATGTTTTATCCATGTAATCAATATTACCAATGGTTGTGACCCTTCACCAGGTGAAAATAATTTTCACATATAGAACTAAAAATAAATAGGTGAATAATGGTATATTGAATGTTAATAGAAAAATTATGAATATTTATATAGAAAATTTCTAGAAAGGCTCTCTGATGATAATGAATTTTATGTAAATAATATGAAGGTATTTATATTTCCCAATTTTTAATAATGAATCGATAAAAATTTCACCATGGAATACTCTCTAGTTATTATTAAATATATTTTTAGGTTATTGTTTTTGTTTTATAGGATTGTAAAATACAGTAATCCCACCCGTAAACCAAAAAATATCATCAAGGACAATACAGTGAGTCAATATATGATTTAGTGCAACCAGATTCATATGTTTCATGAAATATGGTGTTATATAAAGACACTAGTATGGTTAGATTAGGTTAATGTCAAAAGGTATGTACATAAAAAAATTACAATGGGATTAAGTAATGTGATTGTGGTATAATATTGGGATTTATATAGTTAACTTACATCATTCTATGTTTATTTTAATGAAAAAATCTATAGATATATCTATAAATGCATTTAACTCCTCACACCATAAATTCTATGGATTGAAAATGTTTTAATTTTAATATATTATTTTTTACTAATATAGGTGTTTATTTACAATATATTATAGATACACTAGAATATATGTCAATGAATATAGAAAAAAAGTGTTTCACTATGATGCTGTTAGATGTTCATGTAACAGATATAAAACATTAAGAAATCTCGAAGGAAAGTAGGTGTCTGTAGATGTGATGTTTTTTACATAAAATTTTAGAAAGAATTATACACCATGATTGAAAAACAATAGAGGACTCACATGTGATGGTGATTAATCATTATATCATTCTCGTGTCCATCATGATCTATGTTCTATCTATACAAATGATAACCTGTGACTCCATTTAATATGATTTCAATGGCCGTGAGGCCTAAAACATTCTGATTGGTGGTTGTTTTTTCACGCATTTGGAAAAATATTATTTTATTTTTGACCCATTATATCCCCATTAAACATTTGAAAAAAAGTAGATGATTTACAGAATATATCTCAATAAATGGATCTCCAAACAAACGTGGAGAAAAAGAAAAGAGTGTGAATTAAAATATTCATTCCCAATGTAGGAGGTGGATAGACCATGATACTAGTAACATGATTAATTATTGATAAAATCATTACCTACATATGAATCATCCCCCAACCAAATTTGAGGTTTGGATTCATTATGACAGTGTAACCATAATATTTATTTTGTAAAACTTATGAGTTTTATTTACTGATAGGGGAATACATTCCCTAATCTATTTCTAGATCTGTTTTATGTATTCGTCAATAAACCCCTATTCCCTAGATATAATACAACCATTATCCTACTCCTATCACTACTTATATTGTTACACCTCTATTATCCCATGTCAGTATTTAATAAACCACATCATAGAAATTATTATAATGGAGCAAAAAATTGGTTGATATTACCGGCCCAATTGACGAATTGGTACTTATGTTTGAGTACCAAAAGGATACAAGAGATCCACTTTGTATAAAATGTAGGATCTCCTATTCATTGATCCAACTTCTTGAAAATTGTTTACTATTTGTATCATGGATTATCCTACTTCATAGTCATCCATACATTAATGTCCTTAGAAGGATTTATGCGTTATCCTATAACAATCATTTCCCACTGACAACTGAACAAATACTTCAATAAAGGTCAATGCAAAGAATTTGTTGGAAGGTTATTTAAAATAATTTATTCCACTATGAAAGATCAAAATTACTAAAATGGGCAGTGGACTAGTTAAAATATAGGGGATATTCTCAAAATTAAAAAGTAATTTCTCCCATTACCAATTAAATTAATGTTCTATAAAATATCTTGAAGCATCTTTTTAATTTTGTATTTTGATATCATTTTAATTTTTTATTTTATCAAATAACAAAAAATATTTAAAGATACATTTTTTCCTTCTATCATTAATAATATTTCCATATTTTATTTAACCACTTAACCATCCAGTTGAATGTGTTTTGTTTCATGAATTACTCTATTTTTATTAAGCTAAATATATTCAACCATCCACCATAGTCAATATTAAAATGATCATAACTATCCTTCAGTAAGTGTTCCTTTGCACATAATTTTTATGTTCTAATCCATAGGTCATTTTTATATTTTTATATTGGTGCCTTAGTCTTAATGATTGGGTACTCTATTTTATTTTATATATAGTGGTGAATTTTTATGAGTATCCAATATCCCTATATATTTATATCATGAAATTATATGTCTATAAAATATCATCCATTATATTCATTCATTAAAAATAATTTCTTCACAACCATGTAAAGATATAAAACATTTTAATGTGATAGTAATTTTAAAATAAATATATTTTATTATCATTTTTGGAATCCAGAGTGATTTATTAATTTAATATTGGTTTTTAATTTTTATTTATGGTATCTTGTTTAATTATCTAATTACATGGAACTCATGAAAAATGGGATTTTTTTGACTTAGTGGATTTCAATTTATAAGAGGTATTATAATTTTTTTTTAAAATTCACTCCCATTATGATATTATTGATAGAACATGGTACTACCGATGTTATAAAAAAATATAATTAATCATTATAAAAAGTGATAATGTTGAACCACAACTAATCTATCAATAATTTTCATTTCTTTTAATTCAAACCTAGTGATCTATAGACTAGCACAATGTTGATCCTTTGAATAACAAATAATAACCCAAGATCTCCATTATATGGATCCCCATTACAGGATTAATAATCCAAAAAAAAACCCTTATAATCTAAAATAATTTAATTATTTTAAGATATTTAGTAGTGATAATTAAGTGTTTCATGGTTTTATAGTGATAATATTCCATTAATATATTTTGGGAAACTATATTTTTGATGTTTTAAAAAATTTACTAAAAAATGTTTATTGAATCAATCCAACAAAAAATAGAACAATAGTTGTTAAATAAGTATAAAATGAAATACGAAAAATTGAGATATTTTTATAGAATTGTAGGCTAAATAGTTACTAAATTAATTCTTCAATTATTAATCCTTTAATATTTAGGATATAATATAGATATATTCCAAATATTATGAGTTTTAAGGAGTATATAAGGTTTCCATTCCACAAATTTTGGATTCTATTCCTTGTTCATTATATTTTTCCCTATATTTTAACCTCTAGTTTTTTATTTTCACATTTTATCGCACCCACCAATGTCTTTGGATTATTTTATCCTTTAGGAAACTTACCTGTGATTTGTTTTTTTTAATTTTTATATCTACGAGTACGTTTCTATAAGGCCAATGAATTTAATTTTTACACTATATATGTAGTATAACTCAGGTTTTATATATATTGATATATTTTTTATAATATTTTTAAATGTTAAATTATAATGTGGACATGGAGTTCTGAGGAAATGTTTTAGAATATTTATGGATATATAAGAAAATTAGAATAAAAATCCAATGATCAGTTGTGGTTATCATCCAATTGGTGAATGAGTTATTAAGATTCATATATTTTCGTTTAACATATTGTTTTATTTTCCTGATTCAATATAATTTTCATTTATTGATTCATGTTTCCACTTTTATAAATTTTTTATATAATCATTTCAAGAAGGAAATCATATTTCTATGTGTGGATCAATTTGGTACTTTCCTAAAATGTATATATTTTTTGGATCAATATTGAATAATTTTCTACATCATATAAACTAATAGAAGAGTAATGGGGTATTTTTTTTAAATTTTTGACTCTAAAAAATAATGAACATTAGGAGAAGTAATTTTAGTAGGAGAGGATTCACACTAAGTGAGGGTATCTATATTTATACTATAGTAAATTTTGAATTATATATATAGAATTTTTTTATTAAATGAATGATTATAATATTCTATTTAGATATAGATATTGAATAGTGGTGAGTATTTTTATTTAGATAACTGATGGTCAATGACACCATTCACGAGGAACCAAGAAAATAGAAGAAATAATTGGGAAAACCATATAAAATTTGTTTTATTATTATTATCCATGCTTACTTGTGGATCCCAACCAATCATGACCATAATATTCATTCACAATGACAACCTGTGGTTGTAAAGATATCTTCTGATAGAAGGACATGGTGCATGGGATATAGTAAATTAGTGTGGGATGGGGTTGATTGAAAGGAACCATAGTTTTCATAGGGACCATGAACATTTATTACAATCATGTATAAAATGATTTTATCATTTATTCCATGGTATGGCCAATTTTATTATTAAGAGGCATATATCTATTTTTTCATCTGGGAATCACATGATGTAGAAAATTATTGAATATTGAAAATCACAACATGTAGAAAAAGTTAGCTATATCGTTTATGATTTATATTGTTTCATGTAAGAGTGAATCATAATTAGGTTATGCGATTACAAAATCCATCATTCCATGAATTTATTAATAAATTTTTAAAAGATTAGAATTCTATTGATTCCCATTGTTAACATATAGTGATCAACATAATAGATTAATTTTATATTAGAGGATGAAAATTTTAATCCCTTTATTTCATTGGATGAACTAAAATAATTTTTTTTGAATAATCAAATATGATTGTCTCTAATAATTAATGTTTTTATGTAAGAACCCTGATCTTATATTCATGTATGAGTTTTCTTTTATGGTGTTTTTGAGAAAATGAAGACAATCTAGAAATTTATGAAGTACATGACCTATACTTCGGGGAACACTCCATGTACTCGGTTGCCATAGTTGACTATGTTCTGGCCATGTAATGGCCAAGTACATGGCTTTGTGGGGTGACCTAGAGACCACCTAAATCATGGACTGGTTAAGGAAAGTACACATCGTTGACCTTTAAAGAACATGCCCTGTACATTTATTTTTAATTGTTACATCAGATTGAGTTTAGGTCCCATTTAGAGAAATCACTTCTTCACATATCGTCTCGTCCAGGAGCAACCAAAGCTGGCGAATCTTCTCCGTGCCCCAGACCAATTGTCTGTTTTCCAAATAAACCACCTTAAATTGGGTTAGAATCTCCTTAGTGAGCTATTCCTTCTTCTAGAGCCTCATTCCATGTTTTGTATGATTTTATGAGATATCCTTGGTTGAACGTGTCAGATGATTTTCTAGATCTATAGTGTTCTAGTTATAATCAAAGGCTTGTATTCAAGTATATCGATCGTAAAATTCCGAGGTAGGTGGTTTGTGCCATCCCGTTGTTTTTCATTGATTTATATATTAAAAAGTTACCAATACCCTTTTTTGGGGTATTGTGTGTTTATGGATTTTAACCCAGTTAATTAATGATATGATTTTAATTTTTGAATAGAGGTTGTTTGATTGTGAATATGGTTAATTGTATTTCTATGGATGTTTTTTCCCAGTTTGTTTTGATTTTGATAGTTTTACATATATTTTTGTTGTTAGGATGATTTATTCCTATTCCTATTGTTGTTAGGATGGTGTGATTATTTATCTGATATGTTGGGGGATGCCTAGTGGATAATTATCCTAGTTGTACATTGTAGTTTACTTTGGCTGTTATTTATCTATTATGAATGATTTCATTACATGGGGCTATGGGAACCTCGTGTAGTGAGACCATTGGGGAAATTGACATTAAGGGACTTACTAGAGTGTCTGTTATAATTATCCCACTGTGAGACCACAAGGGGGATTATTTTTGAGTTCTCCCTCAGAGTGTCTATAATTCCATTATGAGACCACATGAGGAATTGACATTGAGTGTTTCCTCAATTTGTCTATAGTTTACCATTAAAAGGATATATAGGGAATTAATGGTGAGTGCTTCCTCTTAATTCATTGATTTCATATGACAAAATGTGTTAGACAATGTGAGCTATACTAAAGGGTCATTATATCTTTTTTGTATATGTTTAAACAAAGGGGTTAGGCTATAAGAACTACCTAGAGGGTTACTTGAGATTGTTCGATAAACCAGAGGTGATAGGTAGTGAGAACATATCCAGAAGGTTTCTTGTATTTGTGTTTGGTTTTTTAAATTTATAATTGAAAAATAATGTAGTTTAAACCAAAGGATTGTTTACTTTTGAGTGCTTTCTGTTTATTACTTTATTTTTCATATGGCTTGCCATATATATTCACTGACTATTAGACTCTAATCCTAGGGTGGATTCTTACTGGGATTTATCTCACACCCTATTTGCGTCATGCCTTTGGGCCCAAATATATTATATTGTTGTAGGTCTAGATAAGGGAAATAATCCTTCTACATCAGGTACAAGATTGTTGTGGAGCTAGGATGCATGAGACCAAGCTGAGGCATGTGATGTTGTGGAGCTATTTAAATTCTTTTCGTTTTTTACTTTTGGTTTAGTACTGCATTCTTGCACTGAGATTTTTTTGGCTGCATTGTTAGAAATATGTATCATGCATCTTTTATATATGTCCTCCTGTTGTTTATTACTTTCTGCCTAACGTTGTTTAATTATTTCATGTTATTACTGCTTCCACTATAGTTATCTATTATTTCCACTGCATACAATTCCAATGAGGGAATAGTTTTCCCACTATCACACTTAAGACCATCACTGCTTGTTTTAATCCTCTATTATTTGGGGAAATTATCTTGGGTGGAAAGTGGAATCAAATGGTTTATTCTTCATGACTTACTATTTGAAGCCAATATTTAGGGATATGATGGACTAGGTAGTTGGTAATAATATGTGCCCAAGAGTAGGTATCCCTTGTACATGGAAAATCTAATCCACATCAATTGTTACAAATTTTATGGTTTTCTATTTAACAGTTGATTTGATTTTAATTTTGGGTGGTTAACTTATTTTTTTCTATTATCATTGATATCATTGAGGTCCTATTTCTGTTGGAACTCGATGATATGATGGTATATCATATCATGCATCATATAGGCACTTGCTAGAAATCACATTTCATGCTTTGTTTCAATTTTATTTAGGGATCATTACCGATTTCATGTTCTAGTGATAGATGTTGTGAAAAATATGCATGCTGTTGTGATTAATGCAATGATATAAGACCTGTCATTCTATATGGTTTTGGATTGTGAAAGAATTAGTTTGAATGACTGATAATCATTCGTTCTTGAGGTGTTATGGGCCCTAATGGATCAGAATTTGGTCGATCATTTAATTTATTACATTGTTATGCTTGTATATGACCTATATAATATGCCAAACGTTGATTCATGGGGAAGTATGGGCCCTCACAGATTAGAATTGGGAACCTAAATGGTTGTTTCAATGTTTTTTTGGGGTCCAGAGTATTTTTAGTGGATTACTATCCATAAAAACATACAATAAAGGATGTGTATTACATAAAAAACGCCACATATCCTTATTTTTGGGAAGGAACATTTTTTCTTATGTACACACTATGTACTGTATACACAAATCGTGTAGTATCTAACCATGTTACTGCCTATGTGGGAAGAGACATGGGGATGTGGATAGGGAATTTTTTTGGGACACGCCATGTACCTATGTGCACGCCATGTATTAGGATCCATGTGTTCGTCCATGTTAATAACAAAATAGGTGGATCATGGGTAGCTAGTGCATTCCATGTCTGGACCAAACACGATGTGTAGAGTCATCCATGTAACTAGTTGTGTGACTAACAACACAGGTTGGTGAAGCTCTTTCTAGTACATGTCATGTCTGGTATATGTACATCATGAAGTCTTTCTCTAGGATAAATGTGTGGGTTATGTTGGGTAGAAGAACTCAGGCATGGGAAGATGATTCATGTACACACCGTGTGTTAGGAGAACATGTCATGTGTTTGGGGAGTAACACAACCTAGTTTGGTGAAGTTACAGGTCCATATGAAAGCATAATGGACCATGCCATATAGAAGTTTTACATACCTTGTATCCACCTTTAGAAATATTTAATCCTTTCTTTATCTTGTTCACTTTAGGCACATCTATGTATTAGTCTTTGATAATCATTATATAAGGTTTGAACTTGACCTTGCAGAGTCATTATGCCAAGATGTCCATCTGTTGTACGCTACGTATAGAGTAGTGATCAGACAATAAAATGGATGATCAGGGACTACCATCCCAACCTCCAGTCGTTCCAATTTTGGCACTAACCATTATCCCGGATACATGTGTGGATACATAGGTTCGAGAGGGATTCATTAGGATTAGGAATACCTTTCAGGGAGCACCGCATGCTGCACTGTTAATGGTAGAATTGATGTGGGCCTTTCAACAACCGCATATTCCCAATTTCTCAAGGGTTGGAGGACCCTAGGCTGTAGAGTCATGGATTGAATCCATTCTTACGATCATCGAGCACCAGGAGATGCCTTTAGAGAGGAGGGTGAAGATCGCTACGTATATGCTTCGAGATTACACCATGAGATGGTGGGATGTGATCTCAAAGTAAGGACACCAGTAGGGTATTCCTTGGGATGAGTTTCAGCATACCTTTTTAGACTAGTTCTACCCATAGTCTTTGAGAACTTTTTGAGCTTGTGAGATCATGAGTTTAGAGAAGGGTACTCTTTAAGTCATGTAGTTTTCTTCTCGCTTCACAGAGTTGAAGAGCTTTAACCCCATTCTAGGGGGAGATGAGTTATTCCTAGAGAGTAAGTTTGAGGATGGTCTCCAGAAAGACATTCAGGATTTGGTGAAAATCTTCAGACTGACTACTATATCATATATCATCAATCTGGTGCAAAACACAGAGCACAACCTGAGAGAATCTGGAGGTGTGGGCCAGGGCAGTTCAGTATCTTGAGATGGTTCTTAATCAGATGATAGTAGGAAGCACCATATGGAATCTACACATGAAGACCAGAGTAGGAAAGATACAGCTTTATGTTTCCACGTAGTATGTTACTAGTGTGGGAAGGGTAGGAATTCGAGGCCACATTGCCCGAGAGACCTAGTGGAGTGTCAATCTTGTGGCAAGATGGGGCATCTGCAGTGCTTCAGTCAAATTTTCTCACCAGCAGCAGTTTAAAGGGGTTCTTCTACAACTCCTCATTTAAGAGTAGCACCACCAGTTTATCATCAGTACAGGAACATGAGTTCTTACATTCATTTAGGCCAAGTTAGAGTTCACGACCGTGTTATCCATTTAGTATACATTCAACGAAAAAATGGTGGATCAGCTCATGATGGTCACACAGGGTCATAGTGTCGTGGTACAGGTCAGAAATTTACAGTGGACTAGACCCCTCAAGAGTAAGATCTAGACCGATCTACAGTTAGAGGTACTATTCTAGATGCCTCAGTTTTAACTTATTCACTTTTTAACAAAGGGTATTCCTATAGTTTTATAACTGTTGCTGTTGTTGAAAGAATTGAGCTCTGTATCTTTACTTCTGATGATTTCTTGGTGCTGGAAACTCTGTTGGGGACAAGAACAACTAATTTACATCAGTTCAAGGAGTTCCCTCTTGATGTTAGTATATGTAACTTATTTTAGATCATTATGCCTTAGAGATGATGGGGTTTGAAATCATTCTCAGAATGGACTAGTTAGTTCCCATTGAGAATTATGTTGATTTCTATCACCAAAGAGTGAGTTTTACATCACCAAATGGCATATCCTTTCTATATAAGAAATAATGGGATGTGCAGGAAAGAAGAGAAGGGCCCAAGCTTGATGTTTTGGGAGGAGTTACAACCCTGATTTTTAGTCTATATCTAGATGACAAGGGGAATTCACTATTGTACTTTCGTCCAGTGTTCGATAGTTTCAGGAATGTATTTTTAGAGGAATTTTCAATTTTGTCTTCAGAGAAAGTGGTATAATTTTCTTCTTTAGCTTGTGCTAGGAGTGGAACCGATGTCTATTCCTCCCTATAGAATTTCTATAACAAAGTTAAATAATCTCAAGAAGTAGTTAGAGGAGTTACTGGCTAAGGATTTCATTAGATCTAGTACTTCTCCTTGGAGTTTGCATGTCCTATTTTCCAAAAAGGCAGACAGGGCCCTTTGACTTGTGTGGATTATAATAAGCTGAACCAGTTGACAGTCTAGAACCGATATCCCTTGTCGGGGATTGATGATCTCTTTGATCATATTCATGGTGACCGAGTGTTCTTTAATATTGAATTGAGATCCGGTTACCATCATTACCACATTAGACCATCTTATAAGCCTCTTATAGGCTTTTAATATAGGTATGGTCTATAAGAGTATGTGGTTATGCCATTCAGTGTCAAGAACAAGCCTTTAGTTTTTAGGGCACTAGTGAACCGAGTGTTCCATCCATACTTGGAGTCTTTTGTGGTAGTCTTCGTGGATTATATCATTGTGTACTCTCACACTCAACACGACCATTCCACACATATTGAGATCATTTTGAGTACACTAAGAGTGAATCAGGTATATGATATGATCTCAAAATTCTAATTTTTTATAGACTTGATTCACTTCTAGGGACATGTTATCAAAGAGACAAGAGTAATAGTAGACCCAGAAAATGTGAGAGCAGTAGTTTCATGGGATCATCTGTAGAACGTCTTTGAGATACAACATTTTATAAGACTGGATGGTTACTACAGATGCTTCATACTGAACTTATCATGCTTAGCAGTTCCACTGACATGACTGACTAAGAAGTGTATGAAGTACTTGTGGTCGAATTCTTGTGATTGATCATTTCAGTAGCTGAATGGGAGGTTGAATTCATCATTGATACTAGATTTTCTACAGCTAGGAAAGATCTATACTCTATACTATGATTCACCGGGTATTGGCCAGGGAGTAGTGATTATGCAGGGGGAAGGAGTCATTGCATAGAGGTCTGGGAAGTTTAGTCCATATGAGAGGAATTACCCGATGCACGATCTTGAGTTGGCTTCAGTTGTTCATGAATTATGATTTTGGAGACATTATCTTCTAGGAGATAATTTTTTGGTTTTCACCGAACACAAATGTATCAAGTATATCTTCACTTAGCGTGACCTAAACGTGAGACTCCAAATGGGAGTTGAGTACCTTCAGTCCTTTGACGTTGATCTTGCCTTCATGCTTGGGAAGGGAAATTTAATTGATAAGGCTTTGAGATGGATGACTTAAATACATGTAGTTTAGGAGGCCAGTAGGGAGTGGTAGCTTATGGGCCTTTTCTCTACGATGTATTTAAAGGTGGAAAATAGATTGGGGAAGACGTTTCTTTCATATGTAGTTATTACCTTTACTATACATGATCAAGTGAGAATGAAGAAAATATCATATTCTAAAGCCCTCGTTCGATGGGAGAGTGTTTCAGGAGAGGACACTATTCCTAGATGGATTTTAGGTGAGGCTGAGATATTAGGTTTTCATGGGCGCATATGGGTGTCAGCAGAGATGCGCGAGGAGATGATGTAGGAATTTCAATTATCTATTTGGGAAGTTCATTCTGGTGTTACCAATATTTATCACGATCTACACTGTCAGTATAGGTGTCCATGTATGATGAGAGATGTTGCTGGATTTTTAATAAGGTGTTCCACCTTTCAGTAGGTTAAGGTCGAAAATCAGTGATCAGCTGGGATTTTTCAGCAGTAACCCATTCCCGATTGAAATTGGAATGATGTGGTTATGGACTTCATGACTAGTAAGGAAATATTTCCTTGAGAGAATGATGTTGTTGGGGTTTTCATTGACAGACCCACGAAGGATGACCACTTCTTGTCGATCAAGGAGACAATCATTGTTGATGTGCTATGAAGACTGCACATCTGGGAGATTGTGCATCTACATGGGGTTCCACAATACATTTTTTCAGATTGGGACACACATTTTACTTCTCGAGTCTAGCATAGAAAACATATGGTATTTGGTTACATGGGTACTTCTGATTACTGCTTACCATCCCCTAATATGTGGCCAGTCTAGGTGTACAATTGAGGTGTTGGAGGACATGCTATGAGCATTCATCTTAGACATTGATGTTTCTTGGGAGAAGTATATACCTCTAGTGGGGTTTTCCATTTATAATAGTTTTCAATATACTATATAAATAGATCATTTTGATGATTTTTACCATAGGTCATACCAATCTATCCTATGTTGGCTAGAGGCAGGAGAGGAATCTATATTGGGACATCATCATGTCTAGGAGACCACACAGTAGATAGAGTTGATTCTGAAGAGGATGGATATTGCAGAGTCAAGATATAAGTCTTCTGCTGATCGATAGAGATGGACTCTTAAGTTTGAGGTTGGAGATCATGATTTCCTAATTGTCCCAATGAGGTTGGTAAATAGAAGGATTAAGAGACAGGGCCAGCTTTCACCAAGATATGTTGGGCCATTTGAGATTTTGGAGAGGATCGGGACAGTTGCTTATCGGTTGTAGTAACTTCAATGGTAATATGATATGCACGATGTCTTCCACGATTCTCAGCTAGGACGTTACTTCATAGACCCATCTCATGTTTTTCAACCTCAGGTGGTTGATTTGGAATTCGACGCATCATTTGAGGTGCATCCTATTCAGATTTTTTTATCACAGAGCGAAGGTTCTCTGTGGCTGGTATGTTCAGCTAGTATGGGTGCTATGGGAGAATGGGAAAGTACATGATGAGACTAGGGAGAGTGAGGCTGATGTTCGATCTTAGTGGCCATAGATGTTCGAGGATTATTCTTCTATGTGGCCTTGCTAGGGAAATTAGAGGATAATTTTCTTTAATGGGAGAATATAGTAAGAACCTAGATCTTCTATTCATGTATGAGTTTCTGTTTCTGGTGTTTTTGAGAAAAAGAGAAAAAAATGAACATTTATGGATTGCACGCCATGTAATTTAGAGTACACATCATGTACCCAGTTGTCGCTAGTGACCCTGTACTAGCTGTGTATTGGCTGAGTACATGGCCATCTGGGGTGACCTAGAGACTGCCTAAATGGGGGCCAATTAAGGAAAGTATACATTGTTTACCTTTAAATAACACGACGTGCATTTTTCTTATTAAATTTTTTTATCGGCCCGGGGTGGCATCTCTTTCAAAAAAATAACTTCTTCTCAGATCATCTCATCCAGGAGCGATCGATGCTAATGAATCTTCGTTGAGCCCCCAACCCACCATCGATTATCCAAATAAAAAACCATTTATTGCATTGTAATCTTTACGGTGAGAGATTCCTTATTCTAGAGCATTGATGTTTGATTTCTCCCCTTTTGTGAGATATCCTTTGTTTAATGTGTTAGATATTTTTGTAGATCTACGATATTCTATGTTTAATCAAAGGCATGGATTCAAGTATATCAATTCTACAATGATGAGGGTGGTGGTTTGTGACTTTATTTAGTTTTCCTTTGATTTATATGCGAAAACGTTACCTAGACCCTTGTTTGGGGTATTGCGTGTTTCAGGATTTTAACCCTCTTAATGCCTGTTATGCTTTGTATGTTTGAATAGACGTTGTTTGATTGTGAATAGGGTTAATTTTCATGTTATGGATGTGTTCCCAGGGAATGTTTTCTTTTTTTACTGTTTGGTTTAGATTTGACAATTTGGATAGTTGTTTCACATTCCTATTATTATTATGATAGAGTAATTATTTATCTGATACGTTGGGACATGTCTTGTGCCTAATTAGACATGTAATACATTGGGGTTTACTTTGGCTTCTATTTATCTTTAGTGCATGATATCCTTACAAAGGGCTATGGGAACCTGGTTTGGTGAGACCATAAGTGAAATTGGCATTTAAAACATTCCTTAAGTGTCTTTAATATTTATCATGCTATGTGACCATAGGGGGTATTTACATTCAGTGATACTTCAGAGTGTCTATAGTTCTGTTATGGGGCCATATGCAGAATTTATGTTGACTGCTTCCTCATAATGTTTATAGTTTACCATTAAAAGACTATAGGAGGAATTTATGGTGAGTGATTGCTCAGAGAGTCTTTGATTTCACGAGACCAAATTGGTTAGACTATGTGAGCTATCCCAGAGTGTTGTTATACCCTTATTTTATATGTTTAACTAGAAGGGTAAGGCTATGAGAACTACCGAGAGGCTTAATTGAGATTGTTTGATAAACCAGAGGGGATATGATGTGTGAACATACCCAAAAGGTTTATTGTATTTATGTTTTTTTGATTATATTTATAAATGATAATGAATGCAGTTGAAACTGTATGGTGGTTTAGTTTTGAGTAATTCCTTGTTTATTACTTAATTTTTCATATTTCCTGTAATATATAATCACTGAATATCAGGAACAAATATTTCGCTAGTTGCCTAATATGATTCATCTCTCACCATTTTGAGGACATTATTTTGGGCCCAAACAGTTTATATTGTTCCATTTCTAGATAAGGGGAAGTGACCTTCTACTTCAGGTACATGATTGTTGTGGAGCTGGGAAGCATGGGTCCACGCTGCGGGTTGCAATGTTGTGGAGCTGTTTACTTGATTTTATTTTTTAACATTGGTTTTGAACTATATTATAACATTGAGACTCGTTTGGATGTATTCCTAGATATATATCATGCATCATTTATATATGATATCTAATTGATTATTACATTCTGTCTTCTTCTGTTTACTAATTTCACGTTATTACTCCTTCCGCTATTGTTATTTTTTTATTTCCACTACTTAATCTGCCAATGAGGGAATAGATTCTCAACTATCACAAAAAAGGCCCTCACTGCTAGTCAGCAGCCTCTGTCATTTGGAAAATGTTCTTGAGGCCATGTTACCAACTGGGTACGGGGCACCTCTAGGCGACACTCAAAATAGGGATGTTACATGTGAAAACCCAATTTAAAATGTTACTGATGTTAATTACATATAGATAACTCAATGTAGATATAAAGGGGTTTTTAAACATATCAAAATCATGTTTCATACATTTGTTAACATTATAATATTTTTTTCATATTTTTATACTATATTGAATTGTTTGGTATTTTCCCTATTTGCAAGGTATCATATTTTTATTCTTTGATAATCATTTAATCAATTTATTATTATTACTTATAATAATTTCATAGATATATTATTTAACTATTATTTAGTACACTCCCATGATTGGATAAATTTCAAGGTCTTTATGAGATAGTTCTTGTTCATAACAACATGGAGTCACTTCTTTCGGAGCGAATATCCCTTATTGAGAATGAATAAAAATTGGAGTCCAATCGTGAATTTGAGAATATAAAACCATTATTTGAGCAGAAAAGAATGTTGGTACATCAAATGAAAAATCTATGAGGAGTTCAAATGATGGTATCACTAGCCCCTAGTTCCACATCTTGGAGAGAAGTGAAAAAAAATAAAAGAAGGTAAAATTAGTGGAAAATACTAGGAATGATTGGCGTGAGCTGGAAAAAAATGTAAAATGGAGAAATGGTTCTAGAATAATAAACACATGGGTCGACTTGGATGATGTGGGGAAAAAAATAAACAAACCCCAACCCAATCAGAAGAACATCCTACGGTCAATAAGACAAAATCTAAATCTAATAATCAAGGAATTTTGAAGGATATTTGTAATAATAATTTTAAATGTTTTTAATGAGATATTACCACTATTTCATATCCACTTCAATATGATGATTTCCTAATTTATCTTATAAACTATGATATTAATGTTTCCCTCTGGTACATTTTTTTTTCAAATAGAATATAACAAGATATGGTCACACAACATGGGTTTTGTTCGAATCATGTGCAGTGGGTCTCTATCACTAATATGGATTATAATAGTTCTAATGAAACCAAATGGAAGCCAAATGAAAAAAATTGTTATAGATTCAACAACTACCCACCAATTTATAAGGTGAAAAATTGTTATCATTATATATAATAATAATATAAAAGATCAAAGTCATATTGGTGGTCATGTTAGGGACACATATTCTCTGTTTGATTGGGGTCAATGGAAAAATACAAGAATTTAGATATACTTAGGAAAATGGAGGTTTTAGAAAAAGGGGAAAACACCTTCAAGACAAGGTCAAAATGAAGATAATTTTCAAGATCTACTATGGAATATACAACATTGGCACTAGATGCTCCTAAATGATAATATCAGGAACATAGAAACCTAATTTTATTGGAATATATGATCCAAAAAAACTTTTTGATGTAGGAAAACTTTTTTGATAGTAGTGGGTACCCCCTTTTTAGAAAAAAAATCTGTATTTATAATTCATGATCGACTATGGATCATTGTTAATTTTTTTTATAGTCACCCAATAATTCAAGGGGAATATCTACTCATCACCTGGTGATTCTCTAAGGTGAACAAGAAAATCATCTGCACTACTCTTTATGATTCTGATAGCTAAATTGACATGAAACCTCTATGGAATCATTTAACAGTCCTTTATAGTTCCATCATGGAATCATGGGTTATCATTGGAGATTTTAATTCCAATCATAATTCTGATGATAAAGTGGGACCTATTTTCATCTCAGTATCCATTTGGTAGTTCAATGAATATGTTCAAGAGTCTAATTTAACTAAAGTTAATCTCATTCTGGACATATACACTTGGTATAAAATACATATAAATGGAATGAGAGCTATTAGTATTGATAAATCATTGTGAATAATTATCTTTCATAGAAATTAGAGATTTATCTCATGTTCCACCATTGTAAAATAGAACTCTGATCACCACCTGATTTTGTTGAGCAGAATTGGAAATGAAAAGAAGATACCCATCCCCTTAAGAATCAATAAAATATGGAATAATCATACTAAATTAATCACAATTGTTCAATATTCTTGGGTTGGGACTGATTGTAATTAATACCCAATTGAATTCATCTACAAAATGAAAAATTAGAACGCTATTTTGAAGGAATATATTAGAAAATGTTTCAATCATATTTATAATGAATTTTTTTCCCGGGAGCACTCCCTTCATTCTATTCAATGGGACATAATGAAGCATAATTTTCTTTGAGTCATCACAAAAGAGGTTGAGATGGATCCCCAATTTCAAGACCTTATAAGGATAAAATGAAGCATCCTTAAAGACGTTTTCAAGGCCTAGTGGATCAATTATGTGGATAGGAATAACATGTATTGCAATGACATCCAAAGGGAATGATCGGAAAGTGAAATATGGTGACCATCTTCAAAATGAATGGAAATATCCCACTACTCACATTATTTCTTCTTATGAGACTCTTATAAATGGAACACCAAAAAACCGTGGATCATAATGAAGGTATCATTCTAATACAAGTGACAAAGACTGATAAAATTCTCCTTACTCCTATTCCAATTTCGTTTGATATTTGAGATGCTATCTTTATCATGAATAATGGTTTCTCACCCTGACTAGATGGTTTGACCAACCAATTTTCATAATTTTTGAGTGGTTATCTAGATAGATGTATTCATGATAGTTAGAAATTTTTTGAAGGTTAGATCCTTTAGACATGGATTTAATTCCCAATTAATTTCTCTCATTCCAATGGTTGAGAATACTAGTTAAAGTCTCCAATTTATTATAGTTTCTCTTGTCAAAAAATTTCAAAAAATTATTATAAATATTATAGCTAACTTACATTCTCAGATTTCAACAAGAACATATATTAGAATAAATTTGGATTTTTTCATGGAAGAAACATCTAAGAATATTTGGTTTCTTCCTAGAAATTTTTTATTATCAATAGGAATTCAATAAGGGGGGTGGGGGTTACATTTTACTTAATCTTGATATCAACAATACTAGTACAATAAGTATTGGAGATTTATATGCAATGATCCTGATAGTTTTAGAATCAATGATAAATTTATTAGATGGATTACAACAATTTTTAAGTTAGCCCAAATATATGTTTTAATTATTAGATCCCCATATGGATATTTCAGGTGTTCAAGAGGGGTGAGACAAGGGACCCCCACCCAAATTTCAATTTTCCACTATAGAAGACTATATTAGTCAGCTCATACTTCATATGGTAATAAATGGTGATTTGAAAGCCATCAGTGTGGAATTAGGTATTTCATCTCCTTTCCACCTCTTTTTTTATAATGAAGTAATCAAATTTACTCAGGAATAAACGAGGAATATCAAAAATATCAACAAGGACCATCTTCATTATGATTGTGTATTAGTCTAAATAGTATGTTTGTGGAAAAATTTAATATATATCTAAAATTTCATCTCATCCTCTAGAAATATTAGTATGGAAAATAAATTGGGAATAAAAGAAGGATCTTTAGATTTCATATATCTTGGAGTACCCATATTTTGGGGAAGACCATGTGCTTTAAAATTCATAAATTTTCTATGTTAGTTTAGAAGAACTATGGTCTCTTGGAATAGAAAACAATTTTCAATTGTTGGAAGAGATTTCCTTTTCAAGAATTTCACTATCTCAAAGATGGTCTACTTCTAGACTACATTGGCCATCAAATTCATCAATATCATGATAATAAACTTCAATTGAAGCCTAATTATTTTATAGAGTTATGTTTTTATAGTTTCCTGGAAGAAATGTTGTATGAATTACTAATGGGGGGGGGAGCTTAGGATCATGAATTTGGCCCCCTTGAATCAACCTATTCAAGCTCAATTTATTGAGAAACTACTCAACAACAAATTAGAGGCCTCGAGTTTTCATATATCTACATTTGTTGGTAAATTGAAACCAAGGAACACCTACTACATGGAAATCCTCAATATGTCTTGGGAATAAGGATGGATTCAATAAGATTTATTGAAACTCCCACTGGCTTATAAATTTTGATTCCTCAATTAGGTTTTGGAGTAAAAATTAGAATAAAAATCCTCTATTGTATAATATTAAAACAATGGATCCTGGAATTGATTATAGTATATCTATCAAATAAAAAACTTTCAATCTAAACATTCTTCCACCTAATATTCTTCATGTTGTCTCATGTTATGATTTATAAAAATATGAGGAGATTCATATATGGGAACTAAAACCAAATGGGAATCTGGGTTCCAATGTATTATAAAATAATCTCATCCAAGGCCCATACAATTGGACTAGGAGATTTAAAAAAAAAATTATTCTCAATTCCATATTTATTATTCTTTGGAGTCTCTTATTCAAAAAGATACATGTTGATAGTAATATCCCAAATGTTGGTACCCCTCTCTGATCTATATTTTTGATTTTCATCAACACATTGATGATTTTGATCATCCATTTCATTGATTCAGAACTGTATCCTCTATTTGGATAACCATTTTTGATATTTTCGAGTGTCATCCTCCACTGGCTAATATGATTAGCAATTTACATCATTCTTGGTTCAATATCCAGATGTCAATGTAGCTCATCATCTTCTTTAATGTTTCATGTGATGATTTGATTCATTTCATTTGGAGAGGTCGTAAGAAATAAATTCACTATTTGGAAGGCATCAATTCCCAATCCATTATTGCTGATGTTTTGATGGTGAAAAAAATTCCAATGACCAACATTCTAAACACTACAAAAAATCAGTGAAGGATTTTGTGGTGTTGAGGCAACTAATGGCCCAGGGACACTTCCCCCCTCCAAACAAAATGATTGATGTTTTTTGAATCCCCCAATTTTCTTACTGGATAATATGAACATTATAAAATCTCATATAGACTCTCAAAATAATCTAATATCTCCCAATTCATTTTTTTAATATTTTAATGAATTTATCAAAAGATTAATTATCATGCAAGAAAATGTTTTCAAAGAAACATGAAATGTTTGTAATTATTGTTTATTAGGATTTAAATTCTTAAAATGTTGTATTCTAACTTAAATAAAAGTCCATTACATATTTTAATAAAAATAAAATGTCTAATTTTTTTCATTAAATAAGTGAATATATTTTTTTTTATCATAACCATAATAATTATGATCTTACCTCCCAAGTATAGTTATCCTTGTACCTCCTTGTTGACGAGAATACACATTTTTATCTATACCAAAAATATAAATGATAAATGATGATGTGTATGAAAATATCATATCCTTTCACTACTAATACTTATTCAAATAAAAATTTATAATATTTATACTCTATAGATAATTAATATTATCTATTATGGATATACAAATATATATAGTTCATTATCTTGAAATAAAAAACAGTAAAATATCAATGATATTTTATGTAATTCTATTGCATGATTCGATACCAATTGAGAATTCCATTATTGGGGAATGTTCACTGAGATGGTGAAGAAAAATTATTACACTTAATGAAATTTGGTATTAAAATTTTATTTAAATTCAAACCATATCACATTTCAGTGTGGTTTATCAACTAGTTATAATACAAGTACACCGTGAAGATGTAAAAATCATCATTTAACAAATGTTTGAGTATCTTCAATTAAAATAAATATCTACATCCTTTGAATCATCTTGAAAGTTATATATAGAATAGTCCTCTGGGTTTCATCAATGTGGATAAAATGAGTAGACCTTTTCTAGTATTATGTTATATAATGAATTGAATCCTTATAATATTCAGTGACCCTAAAACTAATAAAATATCGAAAATGTCAAAAAATTAATCAACATATTAAATAATAATTAATATTTTGATAATTATCTATTCCAAGTCACCAATTTTTTTATTTGTATTCTATCAATTTGTTGTACATTCTCTTGACATACCTTATTGTGAGACACTCATGAAATCTATAATAATATCACTATCATTTATTGATTTAATTTTTTAAATACTAAATTTCAAATCGAACATCCAATGTAACCTTTTTCATAATTGTCTTAAATTTTATTCCTTATATAATAATTGATAATATAAATTCATTATATAAGATTTTGGCCTTTATGGAGATGTATTATACTTAATTTTAGTCAATCTTTTACAATTTATTTCTTACCTTGGTTGGGTTTTCCTTTGCTGTAGTTTTAAGTGAATCTAAAGAAATTCTGGAGATAACAATGAATTGTATGGTTGGTACACTATTAGGTATAAATGTGCGATGTTACCCAATAGAGTGTTCATCACTTTTAGATCATGAGGACATGGTGACTTGTTTTATAAATCTGTGTGAAATACCTTGAAAAAATACACATCAATGGATAGAGTGATTTTTCACGGTTAAAACAAAGTTTGAATAACCGTTCAGCCACCTAGGTGTTCCCGTTCACCCCATGAGTATGGGTTCATTTTCAAGGAATAATATTCGGAAAACAATGTCCCAACCATAGAAAATTTTTTCACTGGAATTTTAAAATTGGGAAAATTAGAAAAGAGTTTCCAAAATAAATTTTTTTTTCCATTCTATCCCATTTGACCAAAAAAGTTTTACCTTTATTTAGGAGGTTCCATGGAGGATTCTAATGGAACACAAACACATTCCATTGTGAATCGAATACCTGGTTGAAGGATCTACACTTTATTGGTATTTTATATCTTCCTCATTATGATTACTATCTCCCTTATCTTATTCCCTATGGAGAGGTATGCATTTTACCTCAATATAAATTTTATTATATCTGGGTTTTGATGGAACATGTTTTTTGGATCACGATCTAATGAATTTATCCAATATCTCATCAACTATTAGGGTATCAACCATTCTGCTTCAAATATTTGGTTACGGTATAAGGAAAATTTTCAATGATCCTGAGGTAGGTGGTCAAATTAATATACTCCCTAATATTGACATGAATTTGTGTATGTAATTGTGTGACTGTGTTTTAATTTTTACAACTAAAATTTCAAATAAATTAATGAATTTTTTCCATTATTATTGGAAACACTTCAATAATATCATTGGACTCATTAGAGAGTATTAAACTAAATATCATTAAACCTGATGGGGTGTACTAATTATCATGAAGTGATAAAAATAGAATTGTAAAAGGGTAATAGTGGGTTATTGGAATAGAATTAAATCCATTTTTCTTTTTCATCATGTTAAATTAGGGGTCTATTGTCATAACCATGAAGGATTAATAATATGTGACCAATTGAAAATAAATGGATTAATGTATAAATATTCATATAATTCATTGTGATTGACATAAATGACCGTGGTTTTGTAAGGTAAATAAAATTGTGCACCATGATGTGAATGATTTAGTAGAATTTTATTGATATTGAACCTTGATATGAGTTTGATATATGTGATATTGTGAATTTTGATAAATGGGGTGTGTTTTAGTGAATAATTCTCTAAATAACCACTAGATGCAGGACTGATTCTCTATCCCCTTATGCATGCATGTGAACATTATAGAATGGTACATGTACAAATTATAATAACATCGATGAGGTGTGGGACATGTAATGATGCTCCAAATACTCACAGGTTGAGAGACTGATTCTATAGACTGCCATGATATTTGTATATGGATTGATTCTCAATGATATAGGGAAATGAAATTGGAATTAAATAAATAATGATAGACTATGACATAATAAATTATGATAAAACTATGATCCATATTTCAGATATGGGAATGGGATTTTGTGGGTATGATTTGGTTTGATAAAGAACTATTAAATGTGAATTTTTTTTACTTTTTTAATTTTATCATTATTCATTATACAACTGCATATAGTGTTATATATTGGATATTAATTTAGATACCATTTTTGGTGGCCTACTAATTTGTACTCACATCCTACTCAGGATTACTGATCAATACCTGAATAGACATTAAGTTATAGTAAAATGTTAAGGGAAATATCTCCATGTTATATGGCCATGTTGGGGCTCCAGATAGAACATGTATTGGGGAATTAGATGTGATTTCGGAAACCACTTAGCAGATTCATATGTTTTCTATATTTTTGGGGTTTCATTTAAAACATGAAACTTATATTTAATAAAATATCTACTTAATTGGTTTATGGTCATCATTTATATTGTTTTGGAAATGTCATGTGATTTTTGATGTATATATATTATGTTATTATTTTGGTTATTTTTAATCAACACTTCAATATTGTTTTTTTGCATTGATGATTTTTATTAGAGGTTATAGTATCCCCATAATACATATTTGAACTTTTCAGCATGATTATAGCCTCTGGAATTCTAATAGGCTCACCAGAGGTCATATAACATATAGGCTCGGGGCACCAATATGTGTCACCTTTGTCGGGACGTCACTAGGTGGCATCAATGTAGGCCTATTCAATTTTATTTTGTTCTAATCTTTTTGAATTGTAAAAATGAATCATGGATGGTTTGTTCTTTGTTCATGATATCATACACAAAATTATCTAACCTATTTATGGGAGAAACCCCATGAACTAGGGTGGGATTTTTGGTTTTTGGTAAATATAGTTACTCTTGAATGTTATTTCACATCTGTTGATTCAGTTATTGTTTGATGCAATTTTTTGATAATATTATCCTCATAGATATGTATGTAAAGGGATTTGAGTATTAATGAATCATTATAGGCACTTAGAATCATTTTGAGACATACAAAAATTTAGGCACACATGGTAGGTTTTGGGAGAGTTGTTGAAATAAAAATGATTTTATTTGTTTGAGTATTTTAAATTGGAATGTTCCTGGATAGTAATAAATAATTGTAGATAATTATATATGTGGTTTTTTGAAATGGAAAAATGGGTTTCTAATGAGAATCATGAAATAGGGAAAATCGTCAACCTATGATAGTTTTAACCCAAGTGAGAAATGGTTGATTATAGTGTTAGTAGCACAATTTTTAAAATGAGATGGTTTATGGTGAAATTTTTTTATTTATTTATGTGAATACATCCTTCATAAATGTGATAATCATGAGTTATTTTACCTATGAAATGTGGTTTTTCATTATATAGAATAGTCACCATGACAACGTTTGATCATATGATGACATGAGGATACCACATGAATTATGCCTCTAGCAGTGGATGTAGAGGTTATGATAGTTGAGAGTGAAGAAGATGGAGAGAAGATAAGTGATAAAATTGATAAAATTGATTAATTCACGGATAGAGACCCATGATGGGATTTATAGAATATGCCTCACATAAAAGACAAGTTCTCATTAAACCACTGTACATCCTTCATCATAGAGGGTGTACATGAGCAACCTGAAATTTGGATTGAGTTTATCTTAATGGTCCTTGAAAATTTAAAGACTCTTGTTGAGTTGAAGGTAATGCTGTTGGAATATATATTGCATATATTAGTGAAGCATTTGTTGGATATCAAGGCTCTTAATGAATATGTGGAGAACAAGGTATGGAAACACATTTAAGATATGTTCCATGAACACATTTATACAGAGACACATAGGAAGGTGATAATTTTGAGTTTATGTGGGTTACATAGGAGAGTATGTATTTTATGAACTATTCTATTTTCTTCAAAAATATATATTTATATTTCTCAACATGGTAAGAGGATGATTCAATTGTGAAGTGATATTTTCATGAACGACATAACTATAAGATTAAGTTATAAGTTATCATTTTTCATCTAAAAACATTAATGAGGTAAAGAATTAGTATTTCATTTCTGTTGGAAACCTGATGGAGTCGTACAATGGTTTTTATGTAGTTTTTACTAGATTAACTTGAGATTAATCATCCAAGTGTAGAAATAATCACCACAAATACGATAACCAGTGTTGTAGAAAAAAATGTATCCACATGAATGATCTTTTTCATTGGCTGTTACTTGAGTTATTTTCCATTTTGGCTATATTTTGTGAAAATTCGTATTCAGGATCTATGATCATTAGTTGAGTTCCTTGTTTTATGATGTCTGGTATGTCTATTATGTTTCTATAGGAACCCACATAATATGGGAAGTGATTGAGGATATAGATAGAACTAAATTATGAGAAGACGATATTATTCATCATAAATTTCTAGATGATAGAATTATTGTGGATGTGGTGATCGAGTTAGTTGATGTGGTATGTTTGGGAAAGAGATACCATATCAACAGAGTATTACATATCAGTAGACTCAGAGTACAACACATGGAATATGGACAAGTCAATTAATTGTAGTTCAGCCTCCAATTGTTGATAGATACGTTATAACACTAAATTTTATTGGCATTATTCCTATAGCTTCTACACATTATGGGGTCTTATTTGATATAATATCCTCTCAGTCATTTATATATTATCAACTTGTTAATGGGTTGAATAAGATGGTGGAGTTTGTGAGTTGGGTTATGATGATCGAAATACAATTACGATTATGGTCGATTGACATCGGTTTATATAGATAGTGTTATCTCACATTTCGGGAGTATAATTTTTACTGGTATATTTACATAATTTATATGTAAGGTGTTGAAATGATTTTTTGGATGTATTGGAAGGTATTGTACCAATCCCACATAGATTATTACTACAATAGGTTGGTCATTTTTTCTCATGAGAGTGATTTTTATTTTTATCATTGAAAATGGGATATGAAGGAAGGTCGTGTAGGGCTAGGTCATTATTAGGCTGAATATAAAACTTCCAATGATAGAATTATTTTTTTAGATGATATGGATATGAAACTATATGTCTTTCAACCTGTAGTTGACCAAATTTGGGATGTGTCTCCTGATAACTTCTCAACGCAGCCACCAGAGAGATATTCTGAGTTTACAATTGAATTAATTCCATGAGATAAACCATTTTTCATTGCACCTCATGTAATATAACTAACTGTGAAAAAAGTACATAATACATAGTTGTAAGAGTTTATTTATTAGGTAATTATCCATATGATTAATTCACTATGGGGTTATCCAGTTTTTTTTATAAGAAGTCATGAATGACATTGACTTTATGAGTTGTTTTCTTAAAGTAGAACCATCCGAAATATATAAACTGATAACCTATTACACATATTGATGATCTAATTGACTACTTGATAGGATCTTATATTTTCTTCATTATTTATATTATCTTGGGTATCATTATATGAAATCCAGACCTTAAGATATATCATGGAATTATTTTAGAATCAGTTATGACCATTATTAGTTCCGCGCGATTCCATTCGAGATGAAGAATGATTTGGTTATATTTATGGATGTGATGAACCAAATCATTCACCACTAATTGTAAAAATATGTATTTTTTGAGGATGAAAACATTATATACCCAATGAATTATGATGTTCATGCCCAACATCATGATATCATTCAATGTACCTTGGAAGTGAATATTATTTATGACAACATATCTATGTATAAATTATAGATCTATAATGTACATTTCAATGGTCACAACATCTCTGAGGAAGGCGTTTGAGTGTACTTAGAAAACGTGCATGTATTAGTTTGGGGGAGAATTATATGAATGTTTTTGATATCTGATAATTTATACACTTTGTGGGTTATTATCAGAGGGTTTTCTAAGAGTATTCCCATTTTTTATCACCACTTTTGGGATTTATCAAGAAGGGGTTAATGTCTGAATAATCTCGAGCATGTGAGAATTATATACAAGAGGTGAAGAAGTTGTTGACTACTTCACGAAGCATGATCATTCTTGATCCATTTTAATAGTATAAAATGTATTACTATGCATCTAGGATTAGACACAGAGCAATGTTGATGCAAGAAGATCATGTTTTTTAGTATGGATCATGGAAGTTGGGGAAAAACCCTGAATTACACAGTTCATGATCATGGGTTATTAGGGGTGGTTTGTGCCTTAAATTGGTAATTAAATTACTTATTGGGAGAATATATTACTATTTATAGCAACCATTAATGTTTCAAATAGATCCTTCTATAGTGTTATTTGAACCTACATAAAAATAGATGGGTTTAGTGTATATTTGTCCTCTATTTTGAGCTAGATTATATGTATAGGAAGGTAAATTTGGTTTTTATGTCATTGAGCTAGATGTAACAACCTTAGGATGTTAATGTCTCTATTTCTAAGAGGAATATGATTCCCTACCTAACTAATATTTATAATGAGGTTTAGGAGGGCCCATCGAAGATGAACCTTATGTTACTATCAGTTGTGTTCACACATCTGGGTCGAATTAGGGAGAGCATGTATGTGTATCCATAATGTTTTTCCATGATGTAACACCTCTATGGAAGGGTGTCACCTTCTAATTAGAATATATATGATGGTGAAAACATCTATAATAGGAATAATAATTTCTGGGCCTATGTATAGGTGTGAGTAGTTGATGTGTGACTTTCATGCCTCGAAGTGGGTAATGCATCTTGGTTAGAAAAAATGTACTTGGACCTAAATTAACTATATTTGTGTCCAAGAATGAAATAGTATGTTTTAGGTTATGTAAAACAATGATACACCTAGATGATGGGGAATGATAAAAATTAATGACTTCGAGGTTTGTTACATCCATTTATGATTTTATATTATTAGTGGGATAACTTTACATTTTTATTTTTGGGGGTGTATTATGATGAATAATTAGAAGAAACATGTTGTTTAGGTGATTGGGGACTATTTAGCTAATGTAAGCCATTTTTTCAACAAGGAAGTCGTTAACTGTTGATTAGTTGGGGCATTTTTAGGTCCAAGAGATTGTACATTATAATGGGGTTACACATATCATAGTTTCATGTAGTGAATCTCATCATACATCATGCTTTTCGAATTGATTATAGAAGGTAAATCGTAAATAGGAACTTATGATTTCTTATTTTCTGTGGCTAAGATATAATAAATCAAATCATACTATTCATGTGCCCATGGAAATGCTTCGGACATGAATCATAGAGTTTATAGGATCATGAGAGAAGCACATCAAGCTAGTTGAGATCTCCTATAAAAATTTTTTATCAAAAGAATATTAGAATTTAAAAATATGATGATTTTACTGGTCAGACATATAGATCACATTTATGTATGATGGAAGTAGTTCCTTATTAGTTGTTAAGTGTCTTTTTTAAGAGAATATTGAGTAGGATTAGATAATTCCAAAAAATATTTCCATGTATGAGAGTAGATATATGTCGTATTTTGATAGATGTCATTGAACCCTAGAATTTATAGTGGGCTATCATGTATTATTTTAGATATTGTCGATATTGGGTCCATGTAGGATTCATAGGTAGGGAATTTTGCATACTAAGATTGGTGAACGATTTAAAATTGCGGAGAGTATCAGGATAATGGAATATCTCTTATTCCTTCTATATTGGTATAATAAAAAGTATGATGATTTTTATGTGTCACGTATTTGGTAGTATCACCCTAAACCTTCACATGTAATTAATCCGGATGATGATTTTAGCTTGAGGATGATGATTCCATTGAGGAACGTTTGATTCTTGTTATGGATCATAGTCAGAATGTATTGTGGGGAAATATCATGAAGATAGTCATAGTGTTGTGGTAGCATAGTGGTGTTCATGAAGGAATTATGGGAGGGGGAAACTGATATCTAATAGCCATGACATGAAATTTCTTATATTGGAATATGTGTTATTATTGAGATTATATCTCAAAGATAATATGTTATAATGTGGGGAGATTACAAGATAACAATAATTTTGGAGTGGATCATACTCATTTTCCTTTAATATTTTATAGTTTTTGTTCATAAAATTTTTGTTTTATTCATTGGTATTTTCTTGAGATAATGTGATGAAATTTGGATACAATTGGGGCTATGTATGGATGGTGCATGATTAGGGAAAACTGTGCGATTTTCCCTAAGAAATTGTGCACCCCGTTTTAAATCTTCATGTGGTAATTCATGGTTTGACCAAACCATGTTGCATCTATCACAAATCTATGTACTCCCTGATATAGGGGTTTAAAAAAATTGACCAAATGTTTTTCAAACTGTGCGACGACCTAAGAGTAAGTATTCACCCCATGAGTAGGGGTACATTTTTTTAAATAAATGTTCCAATCCTGGGAAACTGTGTAAGGGGATTATAGACCATAATAAATTTGATTTAAAATTCCCATAACATCTGATTTTATTCCCTTTCACCCCATCTGAGGCTTAAATATATAACCTTATTTTCAGAGGCTCCCAATATGAATCAAAGTCTCCTCGAGTCACTTTTACGGAGAATAAATGAATTGGTTGAAGGATTGTATCCATATGGGTATGTGATTTCATTCTTATTTGAGGTCCTTCTCCTTTATTTAACCATTTCTTATAGAGAGGGATACATTTTCCACCCTTGGAAATTGGAAAAAAACCATGGTTCTAATGGTTCTTGTTTCATTGGATCTTCATCATTGGAGTTGATCTTGGATCTCTTCCTTGACGGTGCATTAAATCTATGGTTACATTAGGAGTTAATTAACTAGTGATTATAATATTGGTTCTAAAATTGATATTTTCCTCAGTACTAATTGTGATTATATGTCTTATATTGTACAACGTTGTTTGATAATTGTTAAATTAAAATTTAACATTAATTAATGAATTGATTTACATTATAATTGGGAAACACTTTATGGATTTTATTGGACCCATTAGAGATTATGATATTAAATTTTATGAAATAAAATGGGGTGTTATAATTACCTTGAAATGATAATTATAGAATGTGAAAAGGGGAATAATGGGTGATTGGAATTTTATTTATTTACTTATTGAATGTTGATAAAGGGAAATAAGGTGTAGGTTGGAAAAACAGTGACGAGTTAATGAAATATGTGATAAATTGGTGATAAATGGATTAATTTTGTATTGTTAATATTATTACATTTATTTAATGTAAATAACCAAAATTTTCTTAATAAAAAAATGTGCTACCATGTTAACAAAGAGTGAATATAATGTTAATGATATTATACAGTGATATGAATGTATTGTTTTTGATAACGTGATTGTAAATATAAGGGGTATGGGTTAGATATTGATGCTCTAAATACCCATGGGGTGACATATTGATGCTATGGGACCCCAATACTTCAATGTGAACAATAAATATGGTACATGTAAAGATTATTGAAATACACATGATGTGTGGGATAGATATTGTTTCTCCAGATACCAATGAGGTCAAATGATAAATCCCTAGGAAAAAAATATTGGTACATGGATTGATGCTCTAAGATAACAATAATGAAGTTATAATTAAATGAATAATGAATGATCGTGGACTAATGAATTAAGATAACCCTATGATTTATGGTTTAGTGTCTGGAATAGGACTCATAAGGTATCATGTATTTTGATAAAGAATAATTGAATTTGAAACATTTTGTTTGTTGTCACATGATCAAGGTTAATAATAATTTTTTTAAAAAAAATTATAGGTAGGGTATTATATTAGGAACTATTTTTGGTGGCCTATAGACTTATTACCCGATCCAAATTATGCCTCATGAATTCTAACTAAATAAACATAATTTTTTTAAGACAAGATAAGTGAAAGAGACCTATGTTATATGGATCATTTAGGGATCGAGATGGATCACAGATGAGTGAACCAAACATGATTTCAGGATCCAATTTCGATTTTTAATTCATTTATTATTTTTCAATTTCATGTGATAGTTGAAAATTATATGGAAATACATATCTACTTATTGGGTTTATGTTTACTTTTTATTCAAATTTTCAATTCATGTAGGGATATTTGAATGAGTATGGATTATTTTATTGTCTAGGTTACAGTTTATCTTCATTTAGAATTTTTTTATTAATTTATGTTTTGTTCTACTTTGATAAATAGGGTACATGATACCCTCATTACATATTAGAGACCCACTTCTAGTCACCGGCCTCCTATGTACTATTTTATACTAATTACTCTGTACTCAAAAACAATTAATATCTACGATAAAGAACTATATAATCATCAACATTGATTACCTATTTAGAGATAAACATCCCCCACCTCAAAAATATTTGAAAATAAATAATTGGAGAATAAAATATATCTTCATTTTCATTACAATATATATATATATCATTAATTATATATCTTCACATAATCCTTATAGTAGGTTTAATCATTGATCATTCATTTCACTGAATACTATACCTTTGGGGAAAATTAAAATGGAATGAGTTAGAAGTCATTGTAAAAAAATAGTAATAGTAAGGAATGTTGATGAAGTATAACATCCATGTGATGAAACATAAAATGATATCATAAATAGGATGTTCATATATAACCATGAAGAATTATGATATAATAAAAAAAATTATTAATTCTAACAAAACACATACTATATAATATTCATGAAACATGTATACATAAATATAAGTCAAGGCCCACTATTATGATATCATCACATAATGTATTAAATTAATTTCCCATTCAACATACCAATTATATCATGACATTCAAGAAATAAAAATTGATTATGGGGTATTAATAAACATTTCCATTAAAAATATTTATAATATGTAATGTATATGTATTAGATGTAGAAATAAGTCATACAAATAGAAACATTGGGAGAAAACCCATGTGATGGAAATGGATAACACAATCATATAATAATGAATTTACAGATGACATGTCATAATGATTTATAATAAATTAAATTATTATTCAATTTTTAATTCTTATATAATATTAAAAACTTTAATTTAATGAATTCATAGTTCATGTAATACAATATCAGAAGAATGGGGGTGCATATGAAGGTTTTAAATTGATACCTATTTATTATTTTTCATATAATGAGAAATGAAAAGCTAATTAATATAAATTTTTTTTCTTATAAAGAAAAATTGAAATTTTGTTTTTTTAAATAAATAAATAATTTTATAGAAATCATAGTATAAAATAGTGCATAGAATATTAATACCATGAATTTTTTTCAATATTTAAAACTTCTATCATATTGGTTTCTCTTGTAATAGGATATTTTTAATTTTCATTGAATAATATTATTATCACCAAAAAATGGAAACAGATAAAATTCTATGAGTAGGATTAATATTAAGAAATAACATAAGAGTAGTAAATGATTAATATAGAAAAATAGAGATAGATATATATAGTATGAGCGAGTGATTCAGATAGTAAAATAATAAAATAAAGAGAGGTTTCTTTGGGATTTTATTAAATATGGTCCTACTTTTATGTTTACGTATTTTTAACCTCATAGATAATATAATTATATTTATTGAATATATACTGTAGAATAATTTTCATATTTATTTCATTATTTAATTTTTTATTCATTTAGAATCTATGTATTTAATCTATGTAATCATGTCTATCATTTGTGGGATATTTTTTATTGTTATAAGATTACATACACACACTGAAAATGGTTAATGATCGTACTAAAATAGTTCTGAACACTATAAGATTAATATTATTGAAATAATGTTTTTTAGTAAGTAAAATTTTTTCAAAATAGAATTTTTATTTTTAAAATTTTATTTCCTTGAGTATAAATATTTCTTAATAGTATATTATAAAATATAGTTCTACAAAACATAAAGAAAAAATGTATAATTTATTTTATTACTATTTAAACATTGAAGTCTAAAAAATATATAAAATATAATTAATAACATTATATATAACCATAAAATCTATTACTATAGCTAAAAAAGATGAAAGAAATAGTAATTGAAAACTAACACCCTTGCAGGAAGATATGTCGACTATAAGTAGACATTTCTTTTAAAATCTACTATAATCATCATTATTGGGTTAGATATTTCATATAATACAAGTTAAATATTATTTATTTATTAATTTTAAATATTAAAGAATATTTATTATGTGGAAGAAAATAATATTTATCGAACAGAAAAAAGAATGACTCGGGGTTATTAAATATTGTCATGGGATTAAATTGTGATCAATGTCATGATTTAATCATATTGTGATTGATAATAAATTTTTAATGTGGAATCCTAATATTTCTATATCTTCTAGATACCTTATAATTTAAACATAGGCCACTATTTCAAAATATATTATTTTTAAATTATTATACTAATTATTTTAAAATTTTAATATATATGAATATAAAAAAAATAACCACACTAAATTTTAATGTGCCGATATGATAAATGAAATCAATTTATCCTAAATTTATTTCTAAATTTTTCAATTTTAATACGTAAATTTAATATAAAAAATACTAAATAATTAAAAAATTTATCAAATGATTTAATTTTTTTTATAAAATGGTTTTAAAAAAATTTAAACCATTATCTATGTTATAAAAAATTCATTTTCATTATTTAAATAGTTATACGTGCCTATTTAATTTTATTGTAATAATTATTTATAAGGTTAATTCTGAATTTACCCAAGCAGTCATTTCACTAATACAATGGGCAAGTTATTATTTTAATTATCAGGTTTCCATTTGAATAGTAATATTTTTTGATGTGATAAAATTTTACACTTCTTATATATACATATAATATATACCATTCATTAGTAACCTTATTTTCACTCACATATATTTTATAAAATATTTAAAAATTGATTAGTATTTCTAATTATTCTTTCTGCTGATACGGTTTTTTTTCACCTATGTGATAATTAAATAAGGTTATGATGAACTATAATTTCAAAACAAATTCATAGATGTGACTCACTAATGTCTGACTCATTATCACCTGACCAACTGATGCCTCGACCTATCGACGCCTCAACCATCAGACACCCTGAGTCAGCAATTCCTTGATTCCTCAATGTGAGTTACAGATGCGTGCTACTAATGCTAAACAACACATTCAAACTACCGACACTGAGCGAATGAAGACAGACTACTGAAATTGAGCTTTGAATGTGACTCACTAATTCCGGACTCATCAATGGAAAAACCAGAAATTTGGAATTTTTTTAAATAAGCTACCATTGCCTCTCAGAACACTTCAAACACTGTATTTTGAAAAATTAATGGACTGGGTAGGTCCATGCCATTATACTATCCAATAAAAATATTTAACTGTATAATTAATTTGGGTGACTCTAAGATAGTACTACATTGATCATCATGGGGTCAATATCTACTCCCTCGTTTGACAAGAAATTAATATAACATAAAACAATAAATCTCTAACTTAATCATATTGTGTTTTCTAATTCTAATTAAATTGATACATGTAATGGATCATTTTTAAATGTTGAGCCTATTATTCTATGAAAATTATAATTTCATCAATATATACATCCAAAAACTGGTATAGGAACAATTATATGATATCATCCATGCGATTTAAAAACACAATTGTGGGTTTTGACACCAATTTATATCACTAACAACTCATTATAAATATAGAGACATAATAATTCAATAATCAACATCTCCTCCTCCTAAAATAAAAATTGGTAATAATAATACTCATATAGGATCATTGATTAACTCTATTACAATTTAAATTTATCAAAAAGGTTATTGATTCATTAACATTGTTAAATAATATTGAGGGTTATATTGATCAAACTATCGTAATAATTAGAAACTAATATTCTTCAAAATAATAAGGTTAACTAAAACATAACATCCTAGAGGGGAAAAACGGTTTGATAATGTCCTTCCATGAAATTTCCTCCAAATATACACCCATATCTCTATGAATTATTTTGTGAATCAAATAGAATAATATTTATATAAGAGTGGTAACCATATATACTTAAATATGAAATTCAACCTCTCGATGAGGTGATAAACCTTGTGCACAATTAGGAACACAGCTAGGGACAATTATTCCATAATGGAAACCAAACAACCATTGATTCTACTATTCCATATGTTAATCTATCATACTGATGGGAAATTATAAATATTCTACTATAAATATTTATATCTAAAATTTATTATAATTCCTTCTTTCAGTGAATGAAATCATATAATAACTAACCCACATACACTATATCATACATTCGAAACATCCAATCTACTTGTGGATTGTAGATTACAATTATATTCTAGGAATGAAACCATAAGGTAATGTTATACCAACAAGGAATGATTTTATAAAATTATATCCACCATGAGTGAAGTCCCACTAAAAATAGAATATTTTGATTGTATAATTCCAATCTGCAAGATACTATAGGTTTAAGAGTTAGGATATAGGATCATTGAAATACATATATTAGGAATAACAGATATAGAAAAAAGAATTTATATCACATAAATATTCCAAAATTATTCATTTCCGGATAAATAAATAGATAATACCTCAAATGTTGTTTGGAATCATGGGGTACTCTAAAAAATCATCCTTCAAATGACCAAACCCATCCTTTCAGTTATATAATCATGGGAGTATTCCCTTAAATTTTATTTTGGTGGTATTATATAATATTTCAAATAGAAGTAACATTTCCTTTTCTACATTTACCTCCCTGATAGCCTCTATGATTTCCTTGGTCACATCACTGCCTCAGGGGTTTTGTAGTATCCACTAACCATCCTCCCACTATTTCACAATGATTCAGGTTGTACTATGAAATGAGACCCCACCCATGACATAGTAATCAAATAATACATCCCTATTTAATATATCCACTATTCAATTATAGAGTTACAAATAATCTTGTTATATATTTTAATTATGGGTTCTTCAAGCATCATTTTCATGAATTCAACCATTTTATTCCTATTACTGGTATCTAAACTCATTTTTTAATCATGAAAAGCTTGACAATAGTAGTTTCTCTACATAAAATTTCTCTACAACAAGGGTATAGAAATATACCCAAGAATAGATTGTTATATAGATAGGTAAAAATGAAAATTTCTGATATCTATGGATTCCTTGGTCAAACTATATTTCTAAAAATTATCCATCAGAAACCAAGTGATGAGAGTATCATAAGAGTTTAGTGAAACTCAACATATACTCAATCATAGTTTGGATTCTCTACTATAAAAATAGGGCCTCCAAACAAATTCATTGTATATATAATATCTATGACAAAACCATCGTGGAAGCTTCTCAAAAAGATGATACAAAGAAGATTCATCTCATCTTGTGTCCTAGTCACCAAGCTCCACCAGTTTCCAACAAATCCTTGAATATGTGTAAAGCCAAGAACCATAATTGGGTAATGAGAGGATAAACATTATTAGAAACTTCTACCATCAACTCTATCTAGTCCCCTTCTATATGTTGGTTTAAATTTATCTAGATACTAAGTGACCTCTAATTTTGGATCCCACAGAATGTTCTCATCCAATACACATCATAAAATTTTACTACTAAAATGATAGAGAGTCATAAAAAAGGAAAAATGTCCTGTTATTTTACTAAGGTTAAACCTACATGATTTTCAATGGGTGGAAGTATGGATCAAATTTAACATAGAGGAAATAACTCATTCATAGGTGCCCAAATTTTTCCCTCATCACTCAATTTATCATTATTATGATACTACCATAGATTTATAGATAGAAATCTTCCTGGAGTAATAATTTTTTTATGAAATATGAATTAGTTTCCAAAACATCATAACATTTGAGATAATTCAAGAAGGACATGGAAACCACTACCCATTTCATCAAGATATATATACTATTTTCACCACATATGGAGTCTCGAGAAAAACTAAATATATAGCATATCAAAATCAGAGTGATTCAAATTATTACATTACACATCTATAGTGGGTTACCTAACCCTAAAGCTGATCATGAGACTTCATAACAACATTTCATAAATCAAAATAGATAAGTAAAATTAATTTATAGCTAATCCTTATCCTAGTATAGTCTAAGATCTAATTCTACTATCATACAACCTCACCCACCCGGGCCTGCCTAGTAGGTGGTAAGTCTAGAATACCACACCAATCCCACCTAAAATATACCAAACATAATTTAATCACATTATATAGTTATATCACATAAATGTTTAAACATAACCAAATATACCATTATAAATTCACATCATTTTCCATGCATATAAGTGTAATTTATAATATAGGTGAAAAAATTCATTTATTACCAATATCATATAATAAAATTTTATAAAAATAAATTACCCATGTAAATAATTAAAAACAATATTCCATGAAAAGAAATCTAACTCTGACATATAAAATAATGTGAATATTGTTCATGTGAAAAACACAATGTTCGGCCATTGTCCTTCTACTATACCATATATACATCACTACACCACAATAGATCTATGTCCACTAATATATTTTTCAAATTGGTTTCTATTTTTATAAGACATTACTCATAATGATAGAGTTTATATGAGTGTGATTTTTCAACATTCTCTATTAGACAGCCTAAAATATTCAATAACTAATACAATTAGATATAGAAATCTAAAAAACCCAAACTAGAAGGAAATGTAAGGACAATGCAGATGAAATCATATGTGGATACATATATTCTTGTACATATTGATATATCATAACCATTAAAATGAACAGTGATATCTATGGAGCTCCATTATGTTATCCTATTAAAATGACATCAAGAAGACCTCCCATTATGTGACCAATGGAAAAAATCATCATTACAAAAAAAAATAATGAGGAAATTCATCTAAAATATATAGTATCATTCCATTATCTAAAAAGGTAATGTTATCCCAATATATATATCCCCAAAGTAGGTATCACATTCCAAATATTTGTTTTACACGAATCGAGACCATAGTCAGGTAAAAAGGATTTGATTACGGTCACCTCATGCACTATATGAATGATACCTAGAACAACCCAATATCGATGCATATATATATATAATATCATATAGATTTAGTAAACTTTTTGATAAAAAACTAATATCAGGGGATAAATACATGTCAATCCATTCCCAACATATAACAATACTTATAATGTATCAATTGAATTTATTAATCTAGTTGAATGTAATTTTAATGAGAAGTATAATGAGTATTAACGGGGTGTCACAACAATTTGATTACCATATCATGTGTTCTAGTCAGAATTTCACATAGAGTAACTAATATAGTGTTTGTGTAAATCTTATCACATGGTTTGTTGGTTAACGGCCAATTATAGGAATAATCAAGTAATGTTCTATCAAGGGGTACATTGGTTGTATCCTAGGAATACATGATGTGTTTTCTATTTAGGATCCCTAGAAATTTAAATAATATCAAATACATGATATATATATAATTTCACATTATGTTTGGGAATGAAAACAACACCATGTGATATTTAAATCATATATATACCCAAGAACCTCATCTCTTGTGAAACATGTTGTCTATTTCTCAAAACATGACATTGTATAGTCTAAAAGTTTTTAAAATACAACCCATTTCAATATGTATTATCACTTTTATAACATAATTTTTATTCTATAACAAACATCACCTGAACCTATATTGATCATGTCATCCATGGATCCATCATCATTGAAATTAGATTTCAGTCACCATTTTGGTAAATCTTCATATCTTATCAAAGACATGTCATCTCAGTCCCCTAGATCATGAAAAATATCACCCACAATCTTTTAATGAATTAATAATAATAATTATCAATTTTAATTTTTTATTTAGTATTCATCAAACCACAATATCTAAATAAAATACTAATAATCATTCATTAAATGAATAATAAAGGGGGAAAATTCTTACTCAAAATCCAATTAGAAATTTGATAGTGAATTCTCAATGGAATATGGGAAAAACATAAACACACAAAATGAAATAAAATGATAGCCTTAGGAAATAAAATATAATATAAGGGTGAGGAATTTTATAAATTGATTAATATATCATGTTATAACTTCAATTATTCCAAAAAACATATATACAAAAACAATTTTAATTAATATAGATTTATGATGGTCGATCGGGGATTCAATTAATGATGGGAAGATCCCTAATCATGGCTATATTGGAAAAAAAATATATCAAAAAACAAAAACAAAAAATATCATACACTTGAGTTAAAATAATCAATAATGAATAAATACTTAATTATTTTTCATTGAAGATGTGAATGATCTCTGATGCATTCATGACCAATCATTGATTCCATGCTTATATGATAATATTCTACACCATTTCTCTATACTCAATAAATCCCCTATGTTACAAATCTATACATTTCATATCATATATACTGGGTAAAAATATGAAAAAATATTTTTATTTAAATAATTATATAATTAATTAATTTATAAATTAATCACCAATTTATAATGCTCATGAAAAAAAACTATCACAACACTAATGCGAGTGACCATTATATCACATATATTCTAAAATATATGTTTATATTTTAATGGATGTCTGGATTCTCTTGTACCATACTCAATTTAGAAGAAAGTACATTATTTCAAAAAATAATGTGTTCTTGCTAATATATTTTGTAATATTAATATATAGATATGAGAAATTTACATTGCCTAAAACCTTTTTAAAACTCCATAACTAATTTTTAATATATTATTTAAATATTTTAATGGATGAACTGAATAATAAATAGGTATTATATTAAATCCCTAATTTACATTAATAATCTTTCCATAAAAAATTAGTGAGGATCAACACAACCCAAAAATTGATCCCGGATTGACTTAAAAATAATAACCTATTAATGCGTTAAATTCATATATTTTTTTATTGAATTAAAATAGTTTTTACATGATAATAATTTCCTTCTATGTTTTTATTTGGAATTAAAATTTAGATTTGGAAGCTATGAATATTTTAGGGCATGTTTTGAGTAGAAATTTTTTAAAAATTTTTTTTTTTGGGAAATTTATCATCAGTGCCTTGTGATTCACAACCAATTTACCATGAATCTTAAAATTTTAATATAGAAAATAATTCCCAATGTGTGAAAAATATTAAATAAATAATTTACTATTTAAAACACATCAATTTTTTTATGTTTTCCCAAAAAATAATTATCATGTAAAATATTTATTTTTTTTATTTGGAGAATATGATATAAGGATTCATTTTAGATATTTAATTATTAAAAAATAATTTCTTATTATAATGAATGAGTTCATAATAAGATCTAAATTATCTAATTATCCCATAACCAAGATTATGAATACCTATCTCTCATTGTAGATATTAAAATATTATGATTTTAGTAAGGGTTTTCACTATGGAAATGAAAAAACCACTGAAACAATTGGTGTCATTCTTAGGAAAGTATCAAGAGATTGTGGTGAGTAATTTAGGTTTTTTATTTATAAGAAATTATATTATCTTGAAACATGGTATGAATTTGTTTGTTTTACTTGATTAACAAACATGTTGGATTTTTATTTAGTGAAATTTTTTATTTTATCATTTTTTATTGTATTTGATAATGATTTTTAAGGATGGTAATGATGATAAAAAATAATGAAATTCATATAATGTATGTGTCTCAAATTAAAATATATGTTTTTAAAACATTTTATTTCAGAAGATATTGCTAATGTAAGACACTTATCTATGATTTTAATTTTTTATTTGAGCTCTTTTATTGTAATTACATGGGAATAATAAGTAAGATAAATTATACTAATAGTTAGGGTTAATATATTAGTAGTGTAGAGATCGGTTGTAATTAAAAATTATTATGTGTTTTTAGGTATAGTGATGAATATAATTGAGAATTTTGTTATCTACATAGTTCACTAGGCTTTGTGAGTGGATTAATTAGGAAAGGATACACTTAAAGGGATTTGAATATTTATTTAATAATTTTTAATTTTTTAATTCATTTTTATTATTAATTAACATTGGATATTTTCAATATTTATATTATGATCACATTTTTGTGTATGAATCATTTTATACGAATCATTTTATTAATAATGACTGTTTTCGTAAACATGATATAGATTTATGTTCATAGTTAGACATAACAATGGGTTTTTATTCTTATCCCATTTATGTCTTTCTCATTGCACCAATAGATGTTATTTAGAGAATGTTGTAAGTAATAAAATGAGCTATAATTTTTTTGAAAGATGTTCCAATTAATTGTTAATGGAAAATAAAAAAATATTGGAAGTGAATCATACAATTTTCACATTAATATTATAGAGTTAGTCATATATATATATATATATATATTACTAAATAAATCCATTTTTATATGGTAATATCATTCATGGTTGTTTCACTAGTTATTGTGGTTTATATATTTTGAGGTTTCATGATCAATGATGTTAATATATCTCTCATTTGTGTTATTTGAAATCCCTTACTACCTATTTCTACCCGTTTTATATTTGGCTATATTCATAAGGCATTGTAAAATTAAAAAACATTTTTTGAGTGGGTTTTAGTTGTTGAGTTCGTATAAGACACTAGAAATATTATTCAGTTCATATATTCTATATAGTGAATAAATATAAAGGATACAATATTGACAATATTTCGACTCTAGGATTGCATGAGCAATATTTCAAATTTAATAATGGAATTTTAAAGTAATTTTTTTATATTTTATGTGTTGGTTACTCTCACAATGGGTAAATTTCATTTAATTATTCCATTTAATGTGTCTCGGATATAAACGACCATTATAGATTATATATATCATTAATAATATATCATCATGATAAAAAAAATAAACGTTATTCAATTAATATGATTATAAATTATTTTTATGTTAATATATTTATGATTTGTTGTATGTATTGTTATACATATTTTATATAGAATTTGTTTCCAATGATTTCCACTGGGGTGCGCTAACTGCACATGTGGTCTATTAGCTGATTGTTCAATGTAACCCACATTCCCTCATTCCAGAGGAAGGAAAAATTCATTACTTCTTCAGAGACTTCTACTCCTCGACCGAAATGGTGTAATAGGATGTAAGTACCTCATTTTAGGGATTAATCCTTAGAAATCATCACTTATAATATGCATCCATTTTATATTAAGACTTTGTTCACATTTATAGTGTTATCTCTTTGTAGACACTGGTTAATTATACTGCTTCTTTCTGCATATTCTAAGGGGTCATGTTAGGGTGGTAACATTATATTAGTATAGTAGTCACTTTGGGAATCACTGAGCTGGTATGGATGCTGGAACCTTGGTACACCTGTATTATTTCTCATAAGATGGATTCTAAAGTAATCAAATACCTACGGAATCCCAAATTGACCATGTGTCATTTTATTCTGTAGGAATTTAATACATGGGATTCTTCAGGAATACCATTTTTATGGGGTAGGACCCGAGTTAAAATTATAGTGTAGATATATGGGAATGATTTTATAATTATGCGGAGAAAAATAAATTATATATATCTCTAAGATGGAGATCTCAATAAGTTTTATCATATAATGAGATTATAACACCACTGGATGCATAATCTGGGTGGTGTGTCTCACAATGGGAAGGTTTCACCCAATTATGGGGTGCATCCATAAGAGCGAGGCACCAAGACATACTAGAGGTATGGTCTAGAACTCCTCTGATGGTAGTCCCAAAGGGGTTGTGCCCCATAAGGGGAAGATTTCACACTACAAAGGCCGATTTAAACACATATGGAGGTGGTTTAGAGACACACAAAACAATGGAAGGTGGTCACCAATGTGTACCATTGGATAACATTGAACCTCAAAGTGGATTCTAATGTACCATTTGTAGAAGAAATGGATGAAAACACATGTAGTTCGAAAGGGTGATGGAATCATGGGTTACACAAGGCCAAATTACCTTTATAAAAGGATCTATATTGGTTTGTTTGTGTGGGGATTATGTAATGAAAATTATAGAATGCTACTGGGATCATTGATGATGTGGATGGGTGGCATGATTACATCAGGATGTCGAAGATATGGAAAACCCCATATACACTAAATAAGGATGAGATAGAATTGAATGGATTGTGGTGTGTGTAGGGATTAATCCTCAACGTGGTTTTCTATAAATACAAGTTGGTTGGGAATCAAAGTCCACATAGTTCTGAATGGGGTCATGAGATTATTTATAAAAGGTTAACTAATGAATACTCAATTGAGATGTGTCCTATGAGTTGGGTAATGGACTTCTCAAGATGTGTCCTAGAGAAGATCGTGATGGATTATAGATGATAGTCTTGGACCTCGGGGATGCTTCCTATGTATCCCAGTTAGTTGGGAATTATAGTCCATGATATTCAGCTAGGGTCTTTTGGGTTTATAGCTAAGGAAGAGGCCAATGTGAAGAACTAACAAGACTCCATTTGGGATAGATCAGGGAAGTTCTCCCTGAAAAGGGGTGAAGCAAGGAATAGAATTTAATGGTATAAAATCTCTAAGTGGAGTCATATATACCCCATTTAGTTGGTAGTGGTCAAACCCAAAATAGTTCAGTTGGATTTCATGGATAATAATAACCTCAATGGAAATGTGATTCTTTCTCACTGTGAGATATATAAGAAAGAAGTGGACTACATTTTCTCATTGAAAGAGGTTAATTAGTGAGAGATGGCATGAGGACTACCCATTGAAGCTGCCGAAGGTCTACTAATAGGAGGGAGGATGTGTTTGGGGAATATTCTTGGAAGTTGGATGAGTTCCACTATAGAGTGACAATGGTAAAATTTTTGATTATTCATTGAAGCTCAGTTAAAAGTGAAATGAAACGTAAAATAGTGTGAATGGGGCTTATTCATGGGAGTAACCTAGGTGTCTTTATGGATCAAAAATGGTGTGAAAATGGATTACGCAAGGGATTTTCCCAGGTGACACTGTGGAGTGGTAATGATTTGAATGGGGCTTAGGCATGAGAGCTAGTGCTGCTATAGACCAATAATGATGTGAATGGGGTTCGACATGGTAGTTGTTTAGCTTCCCCTGTGGAGTGTCAATGGTGCAGATGGGGCTTACCCATGGAAGCTACCAGGGTACCACTATGTAGTGGCAAAGGTGTGGATGTGGCTTATGCATGGAAGATGCATGGGTAACGATATGGAGTGGCAATAGCGGGAATAGGGCATACGCATGGAAAATTCATAGGTTCTTCTATAGAGAGGCAATGATGAGAGTGGGGATTACACAGGGAAGCTTCCATGGTGCATTTATTGATCACCAATGGTGTGATTCGGGGTTATGAGTAGAATCTTACAATAATTTCTTCCTCATGTATGTCCATGAGGGTATCCTGACATGTTTCTGGGCCATGGTATTTGATAGGGTCTTACAATAGAGATGGAGACTCATGAATTTTGTTTGGTGGTCCTATCATAGTTATGAAATGAGGCATATAACACATGGTGCAGAAGGTATCTATTATTTGGAGCAAGTGGAATCCTTTTTTTTATTTATAGTAAAATATAATTTATATTGATGCAAAAAAAACTATTGGCATGTCATTTTTGGAACATAAGTCATATATTTTTTTGAGGAATATTTGTCTTATTTTTATCATATTTGATATAGTACATTTTATAGTGATGTTGTGAGGACTAATGACATATTATATTTTGGGCCTGATGAATCTATTTTTTGGAGCAAGAGGTTTTCTATGATTGTAATATAGGGTATAATACATTTTATAGTCATGTAAATAGTACTATTAACATCTATTTCTTGGAATATAAGGAATATCTAGTCTTGATAAAGAGGAATTATATTTTTTTCATAAAGTGTATACTAAAATTTATAGTCATGTAGATTAGACTGTTGGCATATTATGTGCGGTTCATATGGCATAATTTTTTGGGAGAAAGATCCATCACATTTTTTTATATAAGGAATAATATAATTTATTGTCATGTAGATAAGACTATTATGGATAATATTTTTAGCAACGGCTTGAATGAGACTTACACGAGAGAGGCCCTTTATTGGTCGACCAGGAATGGGAGTTAGGTTATGGGGTTTATAGTAATTTATGGGTAATGGATCAGCTCAAGGTATTCTGGGAATCCAAGATTATTATATCAACTCCCAAAATGAGAAAGAGACCAAGTGGAATAAGTCATATCAAGGTATTTTAGGGAGTTTAAATGAGTATCTCGATTCATGTTATTATAGGGTTGGATGTTGGGGTAGAACAAGTGGTAAAGTTGAAAGGTCATTGATCTTTCCTGAAAAGTTTGCAGTGTGACACTCTATTATTCTCGGGGGTATGTGAAAATAGAGAAGATATGTGGAGAGAGGCATGAGACCACATCATGATACTGATCCAATGTGGGGGAATGACAGTAAAACCCATGCTGTATGAAAGAACATGCATGTTCTGGGACATTATTGTGTGTATGATGGGATGAATGGTAGAGGGTATTTTCATAACAGCATTGAGAGAAAGAGGGGAGGCACTCAAGAGGGTCTGTGCATAAGAGGGGCTATGCATAAGTGGATTTTTTCAAGCACCAGAGTTACTGTTGAAGGAGATGTGATATTTTTTATCCTTTTTGGGAATGTGAAATGGAAGACACATATGGAACCTATCCTACAAGGTTTCTCCGTGAATGGTTCCATTCTTTAGTGTTGGAATTAATGGTTGGTAGTATGCCCAATATACTAGAGATCGACATCAAGAGCCTCTCTTAAAATAAGGGGTGGGGAATTAAATATAAATGTGAATTATATTGTGCCTATTCATTAGATTCATATCATATAAAATGTCTTCTACATAGGTGAATCCTTGGAAAAAACATTAGAGCCATTTTGATGTTGTATTTGGCACATAAGAGGCTTAATCACAAATTGGGCTTCTTACATGGAATGTGGAAATCATGTGAGAAAAATACATATTGATTATGGAGGCTTTTTTCTAAAATGGATGGATCGATGTCACACATGGTCCATAAGAGTCTTTCATTCACATTTTGGAATCATTCTTACATTTCATAACGTTTCCCTGAAATTTCTTTGGCAGGTAATTTCAGCCACATTACTTAAAATAGACATAATTTCTAACCCGTATCCCCGATCTAGAACTATGACTAGTCATAGTGATGATTTTGGAATGTGACACACATTTGGATTATCATTGGAAACCTTTGGTGAATTCGTTGGATGTGTTTTTTCTGGTACAAAAAATATTCTAGGATTCCTTCTTTATATTATATTTTAAATATTATTATATTATATAAAAATGAACTCATATTTTAATTATCATTGGCTCATTTATAGATTTTATAAATAGTGATAGACCATTACACGACTTAAGGTGAATAGAAACTACATAGCTATTCATTAAAATTTATTTTACTACTCAATAATTCTTTGCAACATATTTTTTTTCCAGTTTTGAATTATTTTTGATATATATATAATAACATTGATCATTATAATCCATTAAGATAATTATTAAAAAAAACAATTAAATTTATTTTAATTTTAATTCTATATTAATGGTTATTTGGGGGTATAAATTATTGTAAAATATATTTTTAAATATTTCATTCCTTTAAAAAGAAAAAAATGCTATTTAAATTGTTTGAAATATTTTATTAATGTATATATTGAGTTTATTTATACAGGTCACGAGACATATTTTTCAGGTAAATATTTTTATTATTGTTAAATAATGTTTCAATAAATGGATAAATTTTTTTGATGAATAATTTGATTGTGATTACTAGGTATGAAAAAATATGTTTCATTTTCAAAATTATGTTGTGTCCATATATGATATTTAAAAGAAAATTCTATTATTTATATTTTGTTTCTGGATTTCATATAATTAGGGAATCATTTTCCCATTGAATAACTAATTGGTTCAAAATTATTTGATATATATTTAAATGGGAAACATATTTTGAATAAATATCCAATTTTTTTTTCATATTTAGTATAAATTTTTAGAAGATAAATATAATCCAATAAATTTTTAATAACTTTTTAATTCAATATTTTGAATAGTATTTATTTTAGTTAATATATTTATTTAATGAAAATCTAAGAAATATAAAAATGTAATTAATAGTGGAAATTTAATTCATAGATAATTTAATGTAATATTATGATGGTAATTATTCTTACCTGTAATGGATATGAAACAATAATATTTAAATTTCAATGATGTGATGGATTTTCAAAAAATATTTTTATACCGTAACAATAATTATTAAAGATGTATGTTCATACAAAATTAATTTTAAGGGATGAAAAATTCATTTCATTCAATTAAAAATAAAATAGAAATTATGAAATTGGATTATTTTAAAAATATAAAATTCTAAAATGATTAAATTATATGAGGGAATTTCACTTTTCATTTCTTAAATTTTCTTATATGACATCAAAATAGAATGAAAATTTATATATAATTAACATGTCTTGAAATTAGGGAATAAATTAGATTTGTTAACATTATATTAAATTATTGGAAATATTATAGAATATATGCTTATAAGTTACTTGTTATAAATATTTATTTTTTAGAGAATTGCTGAATGTGTCCCCATGTTTTCAAAATTTATTAGGGATGAAAATTGTCGGAAGTTAAACCATATTTTTAAAATTTATAGGAGGATAATTATGTGTACAGTGAAACAAATATAAAAATTAATTAGTGGGTTTAATGTTATTAGAATTTTTACCTCAATATGAAAATTAATTATGGTGATAGAGGTCATATAACCTCAACAGTATGATTTTTTATTTATTAATATTCTTCAATGATTTATTAAATATATCGAGATTCATTTACATTCTTCATAGTAATGTGATATTATTCAACTTTATGGTCATTATTTAGACAATATTTTATTATTTAAACGTGTTTTATGTTATTATTATTAATCAAATTAAATTCATGTTTTATAATTTTAATATATATGATAATTTTTTTCCATAATAGGTGTGTGTGGAAGAAATTATAAAACAATTTTGAACAAAATTTCATTATTTATATTTAAAATTTACAATATATTAAGATGAAAATATTTTTTAACATGAAATTATTTAAATATATGTTTAGTTATATTGTAAGAAAAAATGCAATAGTTATGGAAACTAATGATTCATTTGAATAAATTTATCTTTTTTTCTTCTTTCATGTTTTATAAACCCGTTGAATATTTTTAAGATAGTTATTTTTTTCCATATAGATCATATTTATTTTTCTTATAAACATTGTATATGATACTGAAGAATCCATTAAAATGTTTAAAAAATAATATTTACATGATTGATTGAGTTACTGTAAGGTTAACCGTAATATAAGATGAATATTTTTTTCAATACAAATTCAAGGAAGGTATTGGAGTCACTGATAATAGTTGGGATTATATAATATTAAATAAAATAGAGGTGTTATAAAAAAATCAACTGGTAGTTCTAATAGATGTAATATAATATTACATGGAGTTTAATTGTATTATACAAAAATTCCCTTCAAAATATATTTTATTGAACGATGCAACTATTTTAGTTTCAAAAGAAAACATATTGTAAACAGAGAGATTATATTTTGGAATAGAGTGTCTCTTTTTAAAAATAATTGAAGTTCAATAATGGATACATAAATTCTCTATTAATTTATAATTTATTAATAAACTATAATATATTATATCTAATGTAAATAAATAGGGATTATTTATGTAAGATATATTTATATCAGTATTCAAAATGAGTCATTTAAAGATGAATTTACATTAGGAACTATGTTGAAACACCTTCAATATGTATAAGTGATTCCTAATGTATTTTTATTGTTTATGTCCATGTAACATTATTGAAAAGTTTTATAGTTGATTTGAGTTGATAAGTACAATTCTATTTATAGATAATAGAATAAATTTCATATCATCGATTATATAAGAAAAATGAATATGAATATATAAGATATCTATAAAAATAATATTAGAAATATAAAATGGTGTATTTATTATGGTTTGTAATAATGATATGATCATATATAGAAATTAATATTTCATTTCTAAAGACACATAAAAAATGATTGATGATATAAAATATCTCACTAACTAAGAATTGGAGTAAAATTATGTTCGCAATGATATAAACGAGTAACTCAAAGAATGCTCTTGGTTTTATGGATAATAAATAAGGGTGATTATTATGGGTTTTGGTGTAAAAATGACTAACTCCTGAGATATGGAATATTATTTAGAGTATATATAATATTAAATAGTATGTTTATTGTGAATTTGTATAATATAAATTGCATTATTTATTATTTATATGATGCAATTTAAAAATGACCTGTAAATTTTAACCAATACATAATATCATTTTAGGGCCATATATGATTAAAATGATATTTATGTTTGAATCCATTACATTAAAACATATCATGTTAGGATTTTCATAAGGGGATATATATTATGATGTCTTGATAAATTTATATATAATTCATGCTAAATTGGATTTTGAGAAATTATAAAGGATATATTAGCATGATATAATGATTCACTCCATAATTATATAGGTATATGAGATCAAGTTGATATGTATTACTTATATGGGGGAATAATGTCGTTTGAATAAATGATTAAGTCCAAACTTTTGGGTGAATTAAATTAGAAATCATGACATGATGAAAATAAAATAATTCTATATATTCTGATATTGATACCTTGAATTAATTTATAAGTATATAATATTATTGGATTCCAGGATTATTATTATAGAAATTAAAATATTTCTAATGATATTTATTCCAGTGGAATTCAATTTCTGGAAGGTAAAATTAATGTCCCCCTGATTGTAATTTATTTTATATGTCATAATATTAGTTTATTATGATATTGTTATAAGATATTGGAATGTAGATAAGTTTTTGATTCAATACATCATTTGTGTTAAAGATGATGTGTAACAAAAAAGATATAAAGGACTTCTGTGAAATCACTGAAATTGATTATAATCTTCCTCATATTGAGTTTCTCTATATATAATTTCCAAAAGCTTCACTATAGTAGAAGAGATATAATCTTTATACTTTTATAATTTATTCTCCTGAATTAATTTGTTTTATGACAGGAAATTGATAATTTCCATGGAACTATTTACTTTGGTACAACATAATCAACCCTTGAATAGATGTTGTTATTAATTATGTACATTGGGAAAACTCATTAAATAATAGATAGAGTGAGTATAAAAATTCTTTTTGGAGGAATCTAAATATTTTGAAACTATTATGATTTTAAAGGATCACACCATCAACTTGTAATAATCATATAAAATTAGTCAATAATATTATCATTCCTAAAAAATATTATTATTTACAGACATTGGGATTAATCCACTCAAAAAATGTATTCTACATTCATGTTTTTTTATTTCTATACTTATGATTTGTTTTGTTGGGTATCATTAAATATATCCATTCATACATAAATTTATGACGTTTATAATAGTTTTAGGAATCTTTTAGATGAATTTCGTTCACAAATATTTATTAACTCACATAGTGTTAGTAAATTAACCATTGAGAATTTAATGATATTATTATTCCATGTTTATTATAGTTAAGTATTTATTTAGTGATATTTAATTATAACATTTGAATAAAATGAAGTATTAAAAACTTATAAGCATTATTTTGGAATTAGTAAGAACAATTTTTTTTTTGTAAAAAATGATCTTATTTTTTTGGAAACTATATATTTATAAATTAAATGTTAATCCATGTAGGAAAATATTACAGATCATTTATAATAATTATTTATTTTAGATAATTTTACCACATTAAAATGGAATTTTTTTTAAAACATAATTAGAAAACCTAATGGTTAATATCACTGTAGAATATCTATATATTTCATCATTTATCCCAAAATAATATACATCTCACCAATATTTGATTTCTATTTATATATATATATATATCCCTATATATGAAACCGTAGGGTTAACATTTGAAAAGTAATGGGTGAGAGATAATCCATTTTTTCTATAAAACTTATGAGATTTCAATATGGGTAACATGGATTATTATGAATTATTTCCTAAAAATATGAGAGTATAATAAATATAATCATGACATGTGAAATAATAATGATGAAATATTTTTTATAGGATGTTTAAACATATAAGTTAATCTTACAAATTTAATATGCAGGAAACATAATAACATGATACTATAATGTTAAATTTATTTTCATAGACACCAAAATTTATTAGAATAGTCTTATTAGCCATCTCATATACCCTATAATTTATTTTATTTAATTTTTTTTAATGAAATATAGGGACATTTAATTTTCTTCCCACCCATAAAATTAAAATATTTTTAAATATACATGAGGGCCATATGAAAAGGAAAGAAATCATAGATCAAAAAAGTTATATCACTTAATACAATAAAAATAAAATGAAACAAACAAAATTTTTAGAGGTATAAAAATCATAAAATTGGAGGAATAAAATTCTATAATGTATTTAAATTAATAGGGAAAAAAATATATGTGTTATTTATATGCTATAATATTAAATAATATTTAAATAGGTAAACAATAAATTAGAAGAAGATAATAAATAATATGAAATTGAAGAATAAATTTCAAAACAATTTTTTTGTTTTATTAATCATAAAAATAAGGATCATTAGAGTAAAAATGAATGATTATAAAGAATGGTATTTTCTCAGTCTCTTATTTTGAATGTTTTGATTGTTATATGTTTGGAGCGAGATCTTGAGCAGTAACATTATTTCTATCTCTTGGATCTAAAATTAGAATGTGGGTCACATAAAGAACAAATGTGTCATATTTTTTAGGTTTATAAACATATGGAATGTTTTTGTTTAGATTAAAAATAAGTTGTGGTACTTTTGTTTCATTTTTTGATGTTTTATAAGGAAAAGAGATGTTTTTACGGATTAACATATTAGCATGTCCATAATCATCATTGTGTGAATAATAAAGGTCTGGTATAAGATGCTCTATATTAATTGATATTAAATTGTTCTTATATATGATATATTTGGAGCACTCCCTAATTGAATTAAAATTATATTTTTACAATTGTTTTTTGGTGTGAAATTTGAGGGGATTTATGTAACGAAATCCATATCTTTATTGGTGATATGATTATTTTTTGGGATAAAGGAATTCACTTAACGACTTGGTGTTTTATCATGTGATCACTTTGTGAAAATATTATATTTCATTTTTCCCGTATAATTTTCCATCCTAATGTAAATTAAGCTTCCCCAATAATTTTTTTAAATTAGTTCATTTTCTCGTGTCATTATAGTAAAGAGAATATTTTTTTAAGACAACAATTTCCCTGGAAAATAATAATAACTATCATTGTTTTAGTTAGATACTAAATACATCCATCCATTGGTGTATATTTAAAATATAATTGGGATTTATTCCATATCATTTCCCATAAAATGATGTTTATGTAGGAGTAGTTAATTTGAGTGATGTTGTGGTGAGTAGATTTGGGTTATATTTGTGTTCCTGATTTCATAGTTCAATTTAAAATTATTATTTACCTGATATCTTTAGATCCATATTTTTTTTCTATACAACAGTAATAAATTCAACAATTTTGTTGGGGAATTCATGATATTTCTGTCTTAAGAAGAACATGTGATATTATCTATAAGTTTTATCTTTTTATAACAATGTAATTAAGAAAAATATAAACAAATAATAGAATTAGTAATGAGCCAAAAATGTAATGTAATCTCTGTTATTTCCTTTATGATGCGTAATCCTCTAGTCATTTTATAGAGGTTATTTTATCAAATCTACTGTAATAAATTTTTTATATGAATAAGGATTATATTTCTTCATAATTTTATACAACATAGATATACATTATAATAAGGGAATAATGAATAATTAATGTGAATTTAATAATAATTCATCATTGAAAAAATTTGATATGAATGTTTTTTGAATCACGTAATGATTTATTCTGAAATATTTTATATGATTCTAATAATGTTATTTTTATTCCCAAAGCCGATGAAATTTTTTTTGAAGAATTAATTTGGAAATATGATCTTTTTTTATATGGATATATAGTTGGGTTTGTTTGAGCCCCTACTTTTTTTATATATTTATTTTCTAATGTGTTTTCTAATTGGATTCATCATGAGTAGTTATGCTTAAAATTTATTTATTGATTTGAAATGTGATTTTGGATAGAATATTCTCCATTATATATAATGTGTTAGGTTTTTCTAATTAAAGGGTTGGATGGAGAAAGTACATAGTTGGGGTATCATGAATCTTTTCACTATAATGAGTCTTATTCTCACGTTGATTACAAAATAATATATTTGGAAATACCTATATGATTTTATGATATTATGGATTTTATTTAGATTATTAGTATCGGTTGTAATATGGCCATTACCTTCACATTTGATAAATTATTTTAGTTGTTGGTTTGTTGGAGTGTTGTTATTATGAGTTTTAATTATCAACCACACATGTCTTATAAACATTGTGCACATTACATTATGGATGATAAAGATAAATTTTATAGAATCTAGATAATGGAATGGAATATTATTAGTGGTGAATTGATGGAAAGTGTATTATTTTTTGTAATTTTGAATAGGATAATCTATTAGAGGGTTTAAATTAATTCTCATTAGTTTGGAATGGAAAATATTGATATATTTATTCAATCTATAATTAATATTAGATAATAATGAAACAATGTCATTAAAAAAATATAATGAGTTTAATAATTAATCAATTAGTATTTCTAATTACCAATGAAGATGGATAAAATCATTTAACATTGATACTTGTGTACATTAATGATATTATTTTCCAATAACATTGATTTTGAATTCATGTTACATTTAGGGAGATAAAATATCTTCTTTCAAAATATATGTACAATACCATATTTAGGTTTTACATGAATTTTGTTTTGTTTTTTTCATAGGATATATCCATATAGTTAGGCATACACTTTACACCGAAATGTTTCTGGGTATGGTTGTTATCTCCTACATCTGAGTTAGTGAGGAATTAATGGATGATATATCCCTATTCCCATCTCTCCCCCAAATTCAGCACGATGTTTAGTTGTATCTGGTCTATAATGGATTAAGTTTAATGGTACATGTCTAAAAAATCAATTATGTATCAATGTTATACAATACATTTATGCACATGTTTTAGTGTGTCCATGATATATCACATACATGAATTCTAGTGGTAGTGATTTCCATTTTTTATATTTGTAATGTCATGGGATTTTATGACATAAGAAAATATTATAGATACATGTGTGGTAGTGGAATTCATAATTATAACAAATTTATGACATTTAGTTTATGAAAATCTATATTAAAATTATGATGATTTAATTTTGAAGTGTTAGGATGGTGTTATTGAGTAATTATTTAAATTTTGAGAGCATAAATGATTGAATTGTTTCTGTGATAGAATCATACTATTGAAGAAGTGGATGCTAGTTACATTTAATACATATATTCATTCATTATCTTTTTTAATTATTGTATTTTTTACATAAAAATTATTAAATTATGATCATAGGTTATATTTTTAGCAGTTTAGGTAATGAGTTTTATTCCTAAGTATATTTACATGTCTTTAGTATATTTATAACAATTTTCTGTGAGATATTTTGTTGACTATTATACTGAATTTAATTCTATTCTCATACCAACTATATATAAATAACATTCAAGGTAGTAGTAGAATGTTACTAATTGAGCTTGGGGTTCTATGATCCTAGAGTTTTCCCTGATCTACTGAGGAATCGTTATTACTTCATTGGAATTAATTTCTAATTTCCCATTTATAATAATTGATTTGGAAAAATATTATTATATTCAGATGGTTTATGAATCCACGTGATAATGATGCTTGGATGACTTCATAAAATCACTAGTATATGAATTTTTATATTGAGGTTAATTCCTATCAATTAAATATATATATATATATATATAATATTTAGATGTTCTTATATTTATCCCATGGAATATTATTGGTAGATGTCATGGATTACCCCTATTTTTATTGCTTACTGAGGAGAGACAAAAACTAGTTGTGGACATGACAATGTGTTATAGGATTTATTCGTTAAAAAATATGATGAAACGTATGATATAATCATATGATTAATTCCTTGGTTATAGGGTAGAAATATTAGTAATAAAAAACACATATTGTAAACATTGGAGACAAGTTAGGATAGGTGATTTTAGGGCTCCTTATGACCGAGGAAATGAATCTTAAATTTTATTAAAAATGACATGTGAATTATCTATAATTATGATGTACGATCCATATAAGGTTCCAACCTCATTATTATCAGTTTTTATGATTAAATATAGAATAAATATAGTTTTTTAAACTTTTATTAATTAGAAATTAATATATCATAATTCTTTTGTGATTAAGTATCTCTAACGATTGTTATTGTTCAAGCATTTATCCATGTAAACATCCCATTAAATTTCATATTAACGATGTTATACAGGATATGATTGAATATCTCTTTACGGCAGTTTTCAAAAGTATAACACATGGAGGTGTTAACTCTATCAGTTTAGAAAATTTGTCTATAGATGTTTGAGTGATATGTTTTATATTAAATGTATGTGCCTTGGTTGGAGGTGGTGGATATTATTTATAGAAATAACATATCAATGAGGGAGGGAATATTTTCATTTTGTGTTATAATGTTTTTAGGGAAGTATGATAGTGGTGGTTCTTATTCCTTATGAATCATAGAAAATAAAATGTTTACATATAACATTTAGATTATAATTTTTTATGGATATATCCAATTCTTCAACCATGGTTGTGTCTTTTGAAAATAGACCAGTTTATATAATAGTGGTATTATATCTTCCATGAATTATTTACATGGTATTAAAATACCAGGTGATATATATCATAAATATTTCACAATGAGGTGATTAGGAAGAGGAATTTAAGTGATAATATCCATCCAATGTTCCAGTGCATAGTCACCCCAATCATGTCGTCGATATATCATGAGTTTTTAGAGAGGTCATATCTTTTTGAGATTCGGTTGCCTTTGACCATATCTTTTAGGAATGGGACATTCCAAGACTCATCCAAGAGAGTATTTTTGGGAAATTTATCCTTGTTTCATTTTCTTTAGAATTCCCACATGTATAGTCATCACTTCATCCTTTATTGATTTTTATTTTACTAAGACATGTTGTTTTTTAACTCATTCTTGATGATGAGGGTGTGAATATAATTCTAGTTTATATTAATTTCATCAATATCAAGAGTTCCCAACCATCATCCATTGTCATTGAGGATCTATAATACCATTCAAGGTTAGGTTTTATTGTATCATTGAAGAATCCAAAGCTATGAAAATGTTGACATTTTAATATTTCTATGAATAATTAATAAATTTAAAATTATATTTAAAATAAGTATTTAAATATTGATTGATTAGAATAATATATATATGTAATTTACATTAAAACAATATTTTTACATTATCATTCATAAAAATCAATCAATAATTCCTTCTATAAATCTTATAGTTTATGATAATATCCATAAGACATAAAAACAAGAAATGTAAACTAAAAAGAAAAAACATATAAAATGGAATAATGGAGTGGAAACATGAGACAATAAAAATGATCAATGAAACGTAATAATCTGTATAAATATATAGATTATCTTGGAAATGGATTATAATACTAATCTATATAACTAACACATGAATAAAATTATTAAAATAGATGATAAAAAATGATTACACATTTCTCATAACTTTATGGATGAGAAAGTGTCACTGCCTAATTCTTATGAACATATTGGAGTATCCATGACTAGCTAATGTTCATATCATTTTGAACCAGGTATTCCTTCTTTAATACCAAAATTTTCTCAACATCATTTCAAGATTCTAAATATTTTCTAGATAAATATAAATTCAAATCCAATTACTATAGGGGTGATACAGGAAACCAAAATAATAAATAATAAATATGTCTACCAATTAAACACAATCATTAGAATCAAAATAATGAACACATTGAAAGAAAACTCTATTTCACAACATTTCATGATTTAATCACAATATGTGTCCTCAAGAATGTAAACAGATGATACCAAAAACACTATAATACCATAATATTATTTAATATTTACATTAAGGTGGAGATTCGTGAAAAGTAATTTTTATGAAAATAAATCCTTTGTAGATAATGTGGTAATTTGTTTTGAAAAAAAATGATTTTATAATTTTATAGATTCTCTTTAAAATATGATGTTACAACCACGTTTAATTTTGATTCTGAAATGGTAGAAATTTTTATATTTTATAGAAAATTTTGAAAAACAAATTTCATATATAAAATCCAAATACTGAAGCCTATTCAATAAAAAGAACATTCAAAATGGTGATATAGAAATATTTTAAAATCATGGATTTTGAATTGAATATTAATTATTGGTCAAATGAAAAATAAATCAAAGTTCATAAAATGTGAAGTGAATTCATTATAGAAACATTAATTTTTAAAAGAAAATATAATAATAGATCATCGAAAAAATAATATGGTTATCAAAATAAATGCATTTTAGAAGACAAAACATTTTGTTTTGAATGGATATAATAATGTTTTCAGATACCATTGTCTAAAACCTATATAGTAAAAATTGTAATAAAAAACATGTTTACACATGGATAAGGGAAATATAATGATTACATTTGAAAAAAATAATTTTATGTTGATATATAATGTATAATGTGTTTGGGTAAGGAATATATGGTTAATGAAGGAAATCCACCATCAAATATGATGAAATTTCCTCTCAATAATGATGTACATTTCCATGCGGATGAAATTTTGTACTGTCAAATATTTTAGTAAAATGATTAATTTTTTCAGATATGAATAATAATAAACCATGAAATAAGTACATATTTTGTAAGAATCTAATCTTTTATGAATGTACCTCAAGAAGATGTGTTATCACTCAATGATGATATTTGACATAACAACATCCATACAACATTGGTGTCATTTGAATTAAAGGGTGTTTAAATAAAAAACATGATATAGTTATTATAAAAAAAATTATTTTACTAATATATAAAAAAAATTAATGACATTATAACCAATCAATATCATAGAAGTTGTGGTTAACAATATGAACCATGTCCAGAGATAATAAATTATATAAAAAGACCCCACTTACATTAACTGGTGAGTTATACCAAGGTGAATATATCTCATGTTGAAAATAATTACTATATTGATAACATATTTTTGAAACTTTTCCTTATATATATCCTATTATAAACATTATTTATATTCCTTTTCTAAATTTATATTATATAGTTATGATCTATTTTTAATATCACATGTGGGAAATCATTATTATTTTTAAATAGTTTCGTAATATCATTGTTTTATTCTATTTACATGACACTTAAAAAATTTCAATATAATATAGGCTACTATAATTTATTATTAAAAAATATTAATAATTTATAAAATTTATTATATGTTTTTAGTTATGATTAATAAAGGTAAATTTTAATCGGGGCATGTTTTTTTAATTTTTAATGAACATATTTTGATATAATAATAAATGATATTACTACTTATGTAACCATTATATAATAAAATAAAACTTATTTACTTATTTATATATATATTATGATTATTAATTATATTTTAATAGTCACCCAAGATATTATTTTATATAATTTTTTATATAGGTAGTTAAACAGACCCTTTCATCAACATACCATAATTGAAAGATGATTATGACTATGAAACTAGATTTTTGTGTGTGGAAAATATAGTTAATATACATGAATATTGATTTTTTTTATAATTATTGGTAATTGAGTATAAGGTTTTTGGAGTATAGTTAATATGTATGAAACTATAAGAAAAACGTTATATGTTACATCATGGAATTCATTGTCTGTATAATGAAAAATTAACATCTAAATATCATGATGAAAGAGTGAGAATGAAGTTATTTTATAATATATATATTTATAAAAATATTTATATTATATTTATCAAAAATATTAACAAAATAAAATTATATTATCATCAATGAAGTTAGTGGTGTAAATATGGTAGTAAACACTTTGCGGTGGTTGTAGTTCTGAAAACGCATGAATGGTGGTTTTATTTTTTAATAGAGAAGATAAAATATAGTTAATAGTTATCCCTTACAAAAAAATGTTTAATATAAAAATAATTCTATTTAAAGAAAAATGGAATTAAAACAACTAAATGGGAATGCATGATATAATGGAAAATATGATGGGTGGAAAATAGTAATCACATTCAAATATTTCTGATTTACATAGAGGAATCATCATAAATGGATATCTTTATAAGTTATATTCTAAAAATAGGATCATTATAAATTAATATATTTATATAGTAATGGTAATTGATAGTGTTTTATGTTGAATAAAAATAGTATTTGTGGTTATGTAATTTTCGTGAAATGCCCATTTTAGAAGTAGTGAGATTGTCTTTTTTTAATTATAACCACTTAATATAAATTCATTACATGCTAAACAAGTCACGTGGCTCTAGAAATTGAAATAAAATCAAGATTGGGGTTATTTATTTTAAGTATCACCGCAACAATACATTTAATATATCATTTAAATATTCTTTTATGTAAATCATTCTCATAACCATAACATTAATGTTTTTCATTGTGAAATTTTTATATCTATTTAATTTAAATATAATTGAGTAAAATATGTCCCATATTATATAAATTTTACGTACTTATTAAAAATATGAAATCCCATATATAAATAAATACTTTCATTATAATAGAAATTAATTTTAACATTATTATATGTAACCTATAAAAACCTATTTTTCCAAAAAAACTTATTGTTGGTCATAAAAGTTATGTTTCAGATAAAAAAATTAAATTTATTACTATTATTATTTAAATGAGTTTATAATAAAAATCTTCATTTGGATTTCACATAATTCTATTTCCAAATTTTCAAAATTTATTAGTTAATTAAATTAGATGAAAAAACAATTTTATTTACTATAAAATATTTGTTATCATTTTAATAATAGGTTCAATAAATTCATAATTGTGTTTTTAAAGGTATATAATTAATTCATAAAATATCATGGATCATGAATTACATCCCATATGTTGTTAATTTACTATTACATCATGATATAGTCCTACGAGAAATGATTTTAGAAGAATGTATTTACCATTATTCACTTAAAAATAAATTATCTCATAAAAATTTCAATCATTCGGATATAGATAATTTATTCTATCTAAATATTATAAATAGGTACTATTTATTTTATTAAAAGTTCACAATTTTAAAATTTAGTTTTTAAAAGAATATTCATGATATCATAAAAACGCTTTTTATTTTAAAATATCATTTTTCAATATTATATCATCTCAATATTATTAAAAATGAATTCTAATTTAATGAATGTTAATATATTAACTAATATATTATTCTATATTATTATATAATTCTATTTGAAAATTTAATTATTTAACCCTTTATACAGTTAATTGAGATAGGAAAATCCATGTTTTTAATATTAAATAATATTAATTATTCAGGAATTGAATTTCGTATATTTTAAAAAACTAATATATTTTTATTTTCCAATAATTATCTTTTCTTTATATTTCTATAAAAAATTTACTCACAATTTTCAAGAGTCTTTTTTTTCAATAAAGTTGTTGTATAGACAATTTATTTAAGAAAAATGGATTCTATAATCAAGGGGTGTTACACTATCCACACTAAAATAAATTGCATCCTCACAATTTGAATTATCATCTACAAATGAAAATCTAAATGGGTATAAAAATGTTGAAAAAATAATATAATTTCTATCGATATTGGAACCTAAAAATAGATAATAAAATAATTATATATATATAATTCGTATCTAAATTAATAATTTTATATCCGTCTTTTTAATACCAAACATTATTTTTAATTATTATAGAGAAACAAATTTTATAATTTCCCTATAAATCATGGAAAAAATCATCTATGCATTGATAGGATACACTTGTATAATACGAAATTTTATATTTGAATTCCATGTAATTTTTCCTTAATGTATTTTTTAGCACCCTATGATTTTACAATATATATTTGTTTAGAAAAATTTAATCTTTTTGATAGGTTTTGAAACACATAATACTATGTTTAAATGAACCAAAATATAATATAATTATATAATATATAAATTAAATTGAAGGATATGAATAAAAATAAAAAAATTATGAAAATTTCATTGTTTAAATATGAACAAAATGAATTTTTTGTTAATCAAATCATTAGAAATAAAAAAAATGATTTATTTAAAAGAAACTGGTATGTTTTTTTTTGATTTTTTTATTCAAACTATGAATTTTTATAAAAATATTAATATTGGTGAATTTATTTAAAGAAATTAATAAATTTTATATTAAATCCAATGTTTATCATTCATCTAATAATAATTCTTGAAATTAAATATGAATTATTATTTTATTAAAATATGCTGTTTTTATAAAAAGTTATTTCATCACGTCTTATAGAATTATATTAAAAATAATTTTTATGAAAAATAAAAAATTTATATAAAAAAATTAACATTATATTTAAAATAAGCATGAATTTTTTTTCTTATAGTAAAAATTTGAGCATTTTTAGATAATGTAATCTTTTTCAATGAATAATGATGTACAGAGATTTGTATTTAAAACTGTATTTTCATTCAAATAATTTTCAATGTTATAATTTTTTATAAAATTGATTTAAAATTATAATAGATATATAATATTATGGTTAATATAATTTATAGCATTTTAGTCAATTTTATGTTGAAATTTTATATAATAGGTATATATACTTATGAATTATTTTTTTGTAAAACAACATTTTCATCACCATTATGATTTCAATATTAAATGATATTATTTATCCTCTATGAACTGAATTTGTTAAATATTATTTAATATTTTTAATAATAATAATTAATAGATGGTATTATAATCAAATATACATTTTGTCTTATTGTATTGTGAAAATGGTAGAAAATTATTTATTGTGTTTATGGTTAATATGTTTACGGTGGACTACCGCCTCATAATCCTATTTAATTAATTTTTCATGACCACTAATCATGAATGTTTATAATTATGGACTCATTTTACATATATTATTTTTATGAGATATTTATTATCTTTCAATTATAATTTTTTTTATTTATATTCAATCTATTGAAAAACTGTGACATCACTCATGCATACAAAAAATAACTTCCATGAAGTGATATGATACGTTTTCTTCTTATAAATATGTGTGTAATAATAAATAAATATTTGGTTAAAATATATTATAAATTTTACATAATAATTATTCTATAATGATGAATTATCATTTTACATTATCCCATTACATCCATTAAAGAAATTGGATCAACATACATGCAGATGAAAGACATATCATCCTGATGAATAGTGTAATTAAATTTTAGATATATAACATATATTGATGAATATAAATTGGTATATAATGAATGTATATATATATACACTATATTTTCATCAGGAATAAAATTCATTTTTTTCTACCATGATATATATTCACTCAATGAATTAACCAAAAAACCATACATGAAAAATGAAGTAGTTAATAACCAAAATGATGATTTTGAAAAATAAGTTTTAGTTAACATATGATGTAAGATTATATAAAAGGTACACACACATATGAAGGAATCCACGCTTCATGAAAGGGTTTATTTCCAAATATCATCATTATTTTTGAATGTCCATGATTAAGAATCTATTGGGGAAATAATTTTGTATTAATATCATAAAAATATATTTTATTTTATTATATTTATTTATGGAAATTACATGTTTTCAATTATTTTCTACTCTATATGTACTCAAAATATGGAAATCATGTTTATATTGAAAACTAAATTTGTATTTCTACTCGGCTCAGAATCCATTCTTTACCAACGTTATATTATATAACCTTTTTATATAATATTTTTATACTTTTAATTATTTAATAAATATATCTATACACATATTTTTAAAAAATTGGTTAAATGGATTCTTCTAGTCATATTTTAAATGATGTATCTTTTTTACTTTTTAATTATTTTGAAAGTACTTTTTTTTAACTTATACTACATTAACAGTATTTTCCACCTTCAAGATAGATCATTTAATTAAATCAAAATTTACTTATTTAAATAAATTCAGAAAAAGAATGTTTAATCATTAATTTGTATTAATTATCTATATTTTGAATATGTTTATAGAAAATTAAACGTTTTTTTCACCAGAAATCATTCAATGATCATTAAAATGTATATTCATCAATGTCAACATTATTTGATGGATATTGTGATTTTATTATGTTGTACTGTTTTTATAAAATTTACCTTATTAATCTATATAGTTTATGATTATGTTTATTTTTTGGGAATTCCGTAAAATTTCAAATAATATTATTCAATATGAATGTTTACATGGTTTTTGTTTCGAACCATTCATTGTGGAATGATATAGACATATTACATGAAGGGTATTTCATGTTATATCTACTCGATGGATCAATAGGTATCATGAGTTAAACTAAGTTAGTTATTTGAATAACTCCATACCCATTTTTGTATTATGTCTTGTTATGATACAACGATGTAATGTTTAGGATGTACGATATTATGAATTCCCTCAATATGGGACATGTTATTTCTAAACATGTTATTATTTGGATACTTATGATATACATTGATAATAATTAATTTCATGTAAGAATATATATGTATTAACATGATCAACATTTATTCCATCCATATTATTCTTCTTATATATTTATTGTTTAAATTGAAGGATCTTCAAGAAAATTATCTTTCAATATTACATATGCCTTATTAATTAATGATATATTTTCTTGTATTCATACACTTATGGAGCATATGGTTTCACCCAGTTATTATATTTTCATTCCCCTGTATTCTTAGAAATGTATTGTTATAGATATGTAGGGAATAGAAAAATGGAATCGTGTTATTATTGAGAAAAGTGATATAAAATATTCTACTTCATCAAATGTAATTTGATTTTCAAAAATATATATAGTTTTATAGGACTGATAAATTATAAATTCCATTTGGATATGATAACATATATCTAGTTTAAATAATAAAAATTTAAGCACAAACTTTGGGAAATTTGGGTCATGGTCATTATAACTGGTATTATAAAATCATTATTAGAATCATTTGGAGATAGATTTTAGTAAAATTAATTTAGGAATATAGCTATCTGAATTAATTTGAATATGTTTCATCTTATAGGATAATATTATAATTTTCATTTAATATGGATATTATATTAGTTTTCTAGATATGCATTTATATTTGGATACAACAAAAATTATTTTTTGGAATTGATGCATCTAGGAGTAATATCCCTGAGAAGAGTTTATTTAAGTATATCTCTCACATCATTTTGTCAGAAAATGAGTCTTACCTTACTACACACCTAGTTTGACACTCTTAGAAGATATTATTGGGTTAATTAATATTTTCATTAAAAACCCATTATGTAGTTTTCGAAATTATTTTTAGAACCATTCTAAAGTAACCAAGTTAATATTTCTTATAATATATATGCATATTTGTTTTTAATATATCTTATTTTCTAAATAGTTTTGAAATTATAAATTTTTATTCATAATGTTATTATCTAACCTTCTTCTTTCAATTTTTTTAGAAATGGTTCTTATTTTAAGTAATTGAAACCAAACAAACAAACAAAATCTATATTGCGATTTCCAATAAGGGAATGTTAATAAAGCTAATGCAAGAGATGAAGAAACTGTTGGTGTAGGATCTGGAGCTGTATCTCTAGATAGATATGACCTAATTATAAATATATTAAATAATATTTTATTTATTATATCCAATAACCTATTCTATATGGAGTATCCTATTAATCTACAATGAGGAGTAACTATGTTAGACCCCTTCAGATATTAGTGTCTTAAAAAAAATTGTTTAACTATAAATCTATATTTTTTTGGGTAATAGATAATTATTTATAGAATATATTCCCCAAAATTATATGTGATTAATTAGGTAATGTTATAATTTAATTTTATAATATCTTATGATATGTGTTCATTGTTAAAAAAATTAGTAACAAGGGGAAATAATTAGCATGGAATAGAATAACATTCAAGTCATTTTCTAGAAAAAATTATTTTTACAGAAAAAATATGTTGATCATAGAGAATAATTTATTTAGTATAAGACAAAAACAATTAGGAAGTTCTCAAATTAATTATTCCACCATTACTTGTCTATAAAGTCATGTTGTAGACTAAAAATTCATTAAAAATAAATATTTCACAATTCCTTTGAGAGTATTAATCCAATCAATAAATTAGAACTATTATTCCAAATTTTTCTCATCATACTGTGATAGAATATCATGTGCTATAAATATAGAGAATCAATTATTTATTTTATATGTCCTTGAAGAATTTTATGGGAATAAGGTCGATGATAACACCAAAAAAGTAAATATTGAAAATTGGAATAAATTAATTGTGGAATTTCTAACATGTAATAAATATGGAAAGAAACATCGTGCAACATGGAAAAAATTAATGGTATTTTCCTCCTATTTGGAGATAATTCCCTTCATGTTTTTTATTTTTATGGTAAAAGTAAGCTAAAAATGTTCAATGATTCAATTTATTATAGATTCTATTCTATGCCAATGATTTTAACATGTGTGATGGGAATTTTCAATAAAAAAAGAAAAGGGATAAGTCATAACTATGTACCATCACAAAAATAGAGGATAAATTTTCTAAATATTTGGTGTAAGATACATTAATAATATAAATAAAAAATTTAAATTATTTATATGAATATGTTACTTCTAACTATTTTATATCATCCATGTTTTCAAAGATAAATAGATATTTATATAAAACCTTTTGTAGGGTGTTATAACAAAAGACTCCATATTGATATCAGAATACTCACAGGATGTGTCAATAAGTTCCCATTATTTTATATAGATGTGGCCAATATTTATAATTCATTATTATAAATATATTTTAATTTTATATAATATTTGTAATGGAATGTAGTTAAAAATATGAAGAAAACATTTACTTCAAATTTTAGCGAAATATTTTTTTTTGATGATATGTAATTAAATATCTTTAGATGGGTGACATCATCATCTATTTCATATCAATATTGACCACTAGTATCTTTTTTAAATGGTATTAGTAGGAAATTTCAAAATATGGAATCATCATATGTAAAAGGACATCATAAAATTGATTATATACTTTTTAAATAGAAATTAATTGATGTATTTTATAAAAATTACTTGGATATCCACAATAGCATGATGTTGGGGTTTTTAATGGTGTAATAACTATTTCATGAACTAAATGAAATAGTACCTATAGGATGGAAACTAATTAATTGTTGGAATTTAATAAATAAAAATATTTATAATTGTATAATTTATTTAAATATCCTAGTGTTTCACTATGAGGAAACCCTATTATTTTATTAAGTACAATGACTTCTATATAAAGTTATTATTTCATTATTGAAAAATATTATATTATGATAATTACCAATTATCCTCTACCACATATTGATGAAATATTGGATTAACATTTTAGAGTTAATTATTTTTCAATGATTAATCATTGTTCTAGGCATCATCATATGTTTTTAATGGAGGAAGACATTATGAAGTGGTAATTTATAAATATGAATGAATCTTAAGAGTTTACAGTAAATCCATTTTGATTTAAAAATGAACCCCAAATTTTAATGGATCTAATGAACCATGTATTTAAGGACTATAACGATTGTTTATTGTGGTATTTATTAATGATATCAGTTGGTATTCATAATGAAATTATGATTATGATATTACCTTATAGATCATTCTTGTGACTCTGAGATGAAAAATGTAATATATAAAATTATGTAAGCATAATTTGTTTCATCAAAAATTTTATTTTCATTTTCATAATCTCTAAAAATAAGGAATCTAAATTTATCCTTCAATTAAAAATGAAATCCATCAATGAAAAAAAATAATGAACATGACGGAGGTAAATAGTTTAATTTTATTAGCAGGTTACTGTTGGGGCTATTTTCAAAAAAATTCTTAATTAGAAAAATAGTAAATAAATACTACTAAAAAATCCATAATGACTGTATAGGAAATAGAAAATGAAGAACCATTAGGATAACTAAATATGTCATTCGTTAGTGCTAAAATTTTTTCACTACCATAGGGAATTTATGGATTTATAATATATAATGATTCATCGATGAACAGACATGGTTGTGTAATTATGTGTAATGATAATGTTATTTCCTATAAATCAAGATATTTAATTATTCATGAAGAAATCATTCAAACCCTGATATTGTGTTGGTGATAAAAATTATTTCATTCTATATATAGAGACATTATCTATATAGAAAAAGATGTGATATATTCAAAAATCATAAGAGTCTGAAATCGATATTTTCATAGACATTGATCAATATATAAAAAATGTGATGGATTGAGATACTCAAGAATAATTATTACTCAATACACCTCTAATGAGAGAAGGTTGACCACCTGCAGGGTGTCATCAAATCCTACAAGGCTAACCAAATTTAGAAATTTATAAAACTCGGACAACCTAAATAAATTTGTTGTACATGGTGAACTAGAGTATCAATCCCACAGGGAGGGAGAATATGTATTAAATTATTTAGGAAACCAAAATTGAAATTTCATGATTTGATTGGAAATAAGAAAAAACCACAGTACTGGTTGGGTTGAAATTCAAAGAGGAGACAAGCCACATTTTTTCCTTTTATGTTTAGTGTGATAAGGATTTCAAAAAAATGTATTTATTTAGTTTTGGTGTCAGAATTGGGTTATCCAGGATCCTTGGACTTGGTATCCTATCCTAAAGCTATGATCACACCATTGGAATGGTTATATACTTAGTTAAATTACAAAAATTGGCATCCCAAAAGACTTTTTAAACATAACTATCATATATTACCCAATGTTGATGGGAATATTAGGCTAATTAATTGATGAAAAAAAACAATTCTATTCAAATCACAAGAAATGGTTATATAATTGAAAGAAATAAGGAGTTATGAATTGAATAACACATTTTATTCCATAATCCCAAGCATGAATAATTAAAATATAATAATACCTAATCAATTGTACCATTAAAAATTACATCACCTAAAACTATAAGACTAGTTTCACATGGTGGAGATGAGAAACTTGGATATCTGAAGAAGAGTGTCAGTGAATTGGGACAACTGATCATCACTCCATCATCTTGGGACCTTCCCTTGTAGGTACTTGACATCAACCCACTATGAGTGTCTTGGAAGTGTTGTGTAGGACGATAGTTAATTGGTTTTATCTTCAAAACCAATGGCAAACATCTCCTAATGTTTTTCTATGAATCAAACCCTACACAACGTGTACTTGGGGTACTCAATGTTTACCTTTTATTTGATTATTCCTTTGTTGCATTGAATCTGTCAAAATTGCGTATACTAGTTGGACTACCATCACATTGTGTAATGGTGTCTCATGACGTGTATTTGGATTTCACATTTTGTATGGTCCCGCTCAGATTTTATTTACCTAAAATTATCTGGATGTGTTGTTGCATACATGACGTGTAGTCAATTTTATTCAGTTTTCATCTTTTCTTCTTTCTAAAAAAATGGTGTTTCCCTTTCACGGCACAGATGGTCTTTTTGTTCATTCTTCTTCCACTTTTTTTTTTCTTTTTCAATATTTCTTCACTTCCTTCTATGTAACACATAATATGTAATCTTTTCCCATACAAGGAATGTTTAATCAATTAAAAGAAAAATTGAATATATTAAAAAACTCAAAAATATATGAATGAAATTCATGTATCATAGGTTAATAAGGACTATGATTCATTGAGATAATAAGATCATATTGTTATGAAAAAATGTTGACTAAAATTCCTCCTATATTGATGGTTATATTAACGATATATATAAAAATATTATTATTAAATGGGATGTATCTTTTAAATTTTAAAATATTTCCAGACAATGGTTTTTGGATAAAATATAATGTTATCAAACTCATGATAAGAAATATCAAATAAAAATTATTGTCAAGAATTATTGAAAATAAGTAGAATCTATTTATGAGGATTAAATTATGAAATATGGAAACTATATATGTTTCCCATCTGTAACTAAAGTAAATAGTTATTTTTTTATCATTATAAAAGATAAAATAAATCCATACACCATGGTAGTACACTGATTTATTGATATTTGGTGGATCATTTTTTGGGGGATAATATGTAGCATTATATTTGTGGTTATATGTTAAGATGTTTGGTTATTAAACATGATATATCAATGAGACTTGGTCCTTGAGGAGTCATGAAAACTCTTCATATCCCTATATATAAATGGAATGAGCATACTATACCCTTTTTAATGGATTACCAAGGAAACATAGAATGATGTTTTAGATATGGGTTATTATATATCACCTTACCAAATATGAACACTTCTTTTCTATAAGAAAATATATACCTATTCATCAACTTGCATGACTGTAATGATATGGAATTCCCGTGAATTTTTTTCTTCAATACATGGTAATTTTATGAGTCCATGAATATTTATGGTGCATGATTTTGAGGCCCGATGTGCCTGGAATCAATTTTTGATGATTTGTTTCGGTATATTCAGCAAACCTACTAACATGTTTTTATATCCTTTGAACCAGTGATCGAAATTGAAATCTGAGGGCACCATTGAACTCGAAATGCTGGTATTCACTTTATAAGACATTCACCTCGACGTTAGCTGGTCGAGAATAAAAGTTAGATTTTGTGTTTTCAGGGAAAAAAATAATAAAATAAAGGGAGATACACATTATTTTATTTGAGCCACCATCTGGTGTGTGGTGGTTAAAACCTCCAAATGGAGGTTGGAAGTGGGTCCACCACAACTTAACCTCCCATGAGAGATTATGGTGGTGGGGCCCACCCGAACTCAACCTATCATGAGAGGATTATTGTCATGGGGACCACGCAGGGATTTAACCCTTTTGATAGAGGAGAGTAAAACCTCTCAACTCTACCAAATTAATGAGGGAGATCCTCTTAAACTCTCATTAGATAAATTGGTGCCAACTCCCCAAATAATTCATTCTAATGCATGTGAATTAATTAGGTGGAGCCTTTTAATTTAATTCTCCTTCATTAATTCTATCCAATGAATTAGTAGATACTATAATCTATTATTTGGCATAGCATGAGCATTTGGTGGGTGATTTTGAGAAGAGAAAATGGGAGGAATAGAGTTCTCCAACGAAGAACCCCATCTCTCAATGATGAAAGATGAACGAAGAACGTCGATCTTTCTTCGACTTCTTCCCCGGACTACTACCGATATGGAGTGTCTTCCACAGCCGACGTTGCTCGGTTTTGGAAGCGTATGACATACATGACGAACAATGATTCTCTTCATCTACTTTCTGTGACCCCGTCAAGGATGGAAGAATTACGAATCAAGGGTAGGAGTTTAATTTTATCTATGTATGATCATTTCCCATGTTATTCCTTTCTCTCAAGATGAAGAACTAGGTTTTTTTCTTCATAATTGCAAGTTTATTAATATCACACTAACCGCGGAGGGTGTGGGCCAAACCAACATGGCCCGACCCCTCCTCTGTTCTTGTTTGAGATGATCCTCAGCATGGAAATGAGGCAACGGAATGATGAAGTCAGCAACAACAAAGCATCCGCTACCCATGGCCTCTGCGAATCGTGCTGCCCCTGTGGTGCTCCGGTGCTCCCATCCCACACTGACCATAGTCGCACCAAACTATCATGCCCGGCCGCCACCCGACCACCGACATGCTTTCCTGTGGCCTACCCGCGCTATGTGCGCCCTACACGCGGCATACCCTCACCCCGCATGGCCTGCCTGCACCCCGCACGCCCTAGCCGTGGCCTTCCAGGCGCTCCACTGGCCTACACAGGCCACCGCCCGACCTGCCCGTGCCCTGCCTGGGGCCTGCCCCGCGCCCGCCCGGCAGGCTCATGCCCACATTCCCTCCCATTGCCTGCCAGGCTCCCCGCTGGCCTGACTCGGTCACCACCCGGCCATCCCACACCTCGTGCACACTGCACGCGGCCTTCCTGGCATCCCGCCGGCCTGCCCAAGCCGCCACCCCGGACTGCCCGGCCACATCCTGGTTCCCGGGCGAACCGACCAAGCCTTGTCGGCCTCTCGAGCCGGCTGAGCCAAGCCGGCCTCCTGATCCAAACCACACCGTTCCACACAACATCGCTGGTCGAACCAGCCCCAGCCTTTGGACCGAGCCACCTACGCGGCAACCTCCAGGCTGAACCGCCCTTACCGCCCACTAGGCTAGGCCCAACGAACTGGGCCGAACCTAACAAGCTGGATTGCTAAATTGGCTGGTCTAGACCCAATAGGTCTTACCAGGTCAACCCAGACTGGGTCGGCCCAGAATACGGTTGGGCTGAGTCGGACCGACAGGGTCGGACCATACCCGATCCCACTACTGAACTATTAATTTCTTGGCCATATCATAGGCACCAAATGACCATTTTAAGAACTATCAATGGGGTAGACATTCTTGGAGCATGACAGTCCAGTTGTGTATACCTCATTGGATTTTGGGATAATGTTTATTTACAATTAGGATGGATCATACAAGAATCCAACCGGGCCTTCGGGACTAAAAGGCTGATAACTCACAAACTAGATATCTGATTGATGTGTCGTTTATTGCGTTGAGACCTCTATGACGGGGCAGAACATTGAGATACTTATACATGGGACATCATGATAGTTGGAGTATCGAACAGTAGCTTGCGGACCAAATCTTCTAGAGATGAGAAGACATTTGTGTGGGATCCTAGTAGCTAGATGAGACATGAAGACTGCTGACCGATTGACTCAGAGTGAGTCGTATGGCCAAGTGGGGAGCACCTAGTTGTGGAGGAAGACCCACAGTGGAGGAGCGCCTGGTATTGCTGGCCAACCCACAGTACTCGACCAGAGGAGTATCTTTGCAGGCTATGAGGGCGATCTCCTAGTTGTGGCCATAGAACAATGGTGGAGAGCGCCTCTGTGTGTCGTAGTAGACCCATGATACTCAACAGGAGGAGTACGTCAGTAGTCCAATGATAGTGGGAAGCACCTGGTTGTGGAGGAAGACCCACTGCACTTGATATAGGAGGAGTTCTCTAGCATCCAAGGGATCAAAAGGTTTTACCCCTAGAATAAATCCTGATTTGAGCTGAGTCAGTAACTTTTGTGTTTACATCATGATTGAGATGGATTACTTGGTAACTTAGGTATATGTATGGTCATATACCTATGTACGATTATCTGTTGATTTCATACTATGTTGTTTATCCTTGTTGGATTTTATGAGACCTTGAGGGTCTCGGGGTCCCTATAGAGTATCTTTATACTCACCCCTTCATGGGATATTCCCTCACCTCATTGTGTTGGTTGCAGACGACGGACATCGTTGACTGGGGACCAGAGTAGCAAGACTAGATGGTACCTGGATGTTGTCCTTATGACGATTCGATACACGAAAGAGACATACAGACGTGGAGTGCAGTGGGGGCTATCTGTACCTACCGTTCAAGTGGGATCTATGGTGGATAATCTGATAGCTTCCCTTCCCCTTTCAGCATTTTTGTCCCTTTTTAGTTGTAATTGTACTTTATAGTTGGGCTTGTATTTACGACCCCTTTTACTTTACAACACTTGTTTGTATATATTTTTACTTAGTGTTTTGCTTCCATCTTGTTCTCTGTTGTCTTTTTTTATAGTTATAAAGGAAATGCCTTCCCAGTTTTGGGATTTACGCCTTTGGTGCTAGTCTCCAGCCTCTAGCCTATGCAAGGCGGGCTTGGGGTAGTCATAGCACGGGCCCTGGGGGGATAGGTCGTGACAATGACTGTAAATTAATTAGTTATTATGACTTCATTTAATAAATTTTCAATTTTTACTAAGCATGTTCAATGATTTAAAAAAAATTAAGGAATTTACATCAGAAGGATATTTGAAACCATGATTCATTTGAGCACTTCTATTCACCGAAAAACCAATGAAAAATATTTAAATATTAATCAAATATTACTATAAATTTAATTAGTTTGATATAATTACATCCATTTTATGAGGGATCCATTTTTACATATGGTAGTGTTCTCCTTTTACTATATATTAAATTCAAATATACAAATGGAACTGTATAAATAGTTATGCAGAAAGAGATGATGTACTCATAGATTTTGTAATTAATTTGTATAAAAGAACCTTGTAGGCCCATACCATATGAAGGAAAAAATTAAATGGCTAAACCCAAATTAATCATATACCAGTGATAAAAAATATAGGAAAAATATAAATAATAATAAACAATGTATTGGTTTTTAATTTTATGTGACATATCATGTTTTCGAGAATATATCTCCGTGGAAGTAGGATATCATGTTTGGTTATAAAGGTAAAAATATCCCCATGTAGATCCGGTATTTTGAAATCAAGGATTTAATTTGATATGTGAGTTATCATTTAGAAATTCCACTAATTATCTCTGAATTAAAATATGTGTATTGTATATCATTTTTAATTATGTAAATTAATTTCATAACAGACAACAAAATATCAATAGAAATTGAATTTGAACCTAATCTATCATACTACGAAGAGATGATCTAGATTCTCAAAACTAGGGAAAACATGGTGATGTTTATAGAAAAACTATTGGTAAAGCTAATTTAGAGAAATCATAAAATAGAAAAAGAAATGTGGTAACCTATTGAGATTATGATGATGGAAAACACATGGTTTTTCATGACACGACATTCTTGAAATAACATAGAATTTTTTTGAAGGTGGGAGTAACGTAACAACCCATGTTATTAGGGTATATTTTTATTTAAATAGATTGAATAATTTGAATGATTCATAAACACACAATCCCTATTCTAAATGAATCACAATATAATATACCATCTTAAAATGACATAATATTTGATTTTATGAAATAGAAAAACTATTTTATAAAAATTTTAAGGTTTAAACATGCATAAATTAAATTCATTGGTTATTAATTGATTAGAAATTAAATTTTTGTTCATTTATATTTAAAAGGGATAATGGTTTGAGAAATTGTTCTTATGGACATGCTATTTTTTAAAATTAATAAATATTGGTGAATGATGACAATAAAATTTATATATTATATTATCAATAAATTTTTAACCATTTTTTTCATAATTATTTTTCATTTAATGATATAAATTTAATCTAATCTTTATTCCTAAAAACAATTATTTTTTCTAAAAAATGTTTGAAGGATTTTTGTGATCTTATTTGAAAACAAATTATTTACACCATAAAAAATTAATTATAATAAAGGAACATAGTTTCTAAATAATCATGTAAAAATTATATTATATTGAGTATTTACGAAATTTGTGAATTGATTAATTTTTTCCATGAATATTGATAAATATACACTTTCTTTTTTAAAAAATTTCAAATATAGAATTTAAAAAGGTCTAATTTGTATTCAATTTTTATATGTTTAACTAGATCAATTATATTTTCAGTATAAAAATTTAGATAATTTGAATCCATTATATTTTTAAATATGTTATGAAAAAAAAATTATACTAACAAAAACATATCATTAGAACACAATAATTTCTACTGTATTTTGGGGTTAATATTAAATTCAATTATGAAACATATTTCAATATAATTGTCTAAAATGTATTCCATATTTTGAATGTCTTAAATTTGTTTTAGTTTACATGGTAAATAGGATTATCAATTTGAATTTTATTATGAAATTTACAAGGGTGTCCCATCCCCCACATATAAATGAACACCCCCTCTCATATCCTCTCCACACGACAATGGACCATTCGTTCATCCAGTACAGTACAAAATCCATTATATAAATCTCACCCCATGTTTTATAGAGCTATATTTTATTATAACATCATCCTAAGACTATTCTTTATATAATCCTAAAGAGGTTCTCTATAGAATAAGTATGATTATTGACCATTTGTCTCCATATTACTTATTCTTCTACCCTGAACAAAATCAACTTAAAATAAGATAAAACAATAAAACTAAAATATTAAATATTCATATACGTTATTATATTAATTTATTTTCTAAATCTTTCTCATGTTCTATCAAATAGTAAATGAAACTATTGGTCATGTATATGGTGGACTACTCCCTCGTGGATCAATGTAAATTATTTTCCATAGCTAAATCTACAGATGGATTTAATGATGGATTTAATTTATAAAATGGATATTTATTATATAATTACATTTCTTGAATTATATTCTACCTTATTACCTTCCTATCAATTAGAAAATGATAACATCACTTGTGGGTACCAAATAACGCACCAACAAACCAATGTGATACATTTTTTATTTGAACATGAATTTTAATATAGATAAAATTAATTATTATATATTTTATAATTTTGTTTATAGTTTAATTATAATTTAAATTTATCTCATTCCATTGGTTAATAAAATGTAAACAATATTCTTTCATATGTGATACATACTATTTTAATGAATTATATAATTCATTTTTCACCCTCTAACTTTTTTGAATGACTGTAAATATTTATTTTATTAATATGTATGAAATTTAAATTTTAAAAATAACTATTTATTTAGGTATCCTTGGTCAAAGTGAAAATACTGAATCTATTAAAGAAAACATAAAAGAAAACCAATGTAGTTATTACCAAAAATTAGGATATTAAATATGAATAATTATAAATGGGTAGAAAAATATAATAAATAAATCAGCGTGTATGATATAAATGACTATGGTGCTTTAATATTTAAATAATAAATCATTTTTTATAATCAATTGTTTTGGTTATACATAAACGAAGTTTGGTAGTATTTAAGAGTTTATTTCATTATTTAAACATTATTCATGATTTCTCATATTTATGTATCCATTTGGTGAATTATTTGATCTTTATACTATAAAAACTACATTTTTTAATGAAAAATTTTAATTTACTAAAATTACATGTTCCACAGTATTTTTATCTATTTATGTACTTAAGTTACCTTTACCATTTTAAATTTAAAATAAACATTGTTTTCCAACATGGTTTGAAATTGTTTTCTCTATATCTTTATTTTTCTAAAAATATTTTTTTAAAAAACATATTATTATTTAACTAAAATAATTTATTAAAGAAATTTTTACCCTTTATTTCTAATAAAATTAGATAAAATGAATCTTCATATTGTTTTTTGAATGTGGTATGTTTTTACTTTTGACAGATGTTTAAAGTGATTTTTTTTAAGATATATGATATGAATGTAACATTTATCCTTAACAAAAATTAATTTCATTAAATATTATTTAACATTTCTTATAGGTTCCTTCCAAAAATATTTAATACCATTATATTAAGGAAATTTTAAAATTTTGAATAATTTTTTTTAAAATAAATAATGTATTTTCCTCAACAAATATTATAGAGACGTTTTCAAAGTAATTTCAACTGTGTCAACATGTATTATTGAATTTTTTTCTTCAATGGGGATGTAATATTTTGATACAATTATTTATATTAATGTACAATAATTTACAATAATTTTTTTATTATGTGATGAATTATATTTATATTTTATATTTTATCAATTATTTGTTATACATAGATTATGTTTCATCCCTTCTAAATGAGGAATGGATTGGACAAACTATGTGATTAGAGGGGTAACCTATAACCCCCCCTAGATGCATTGATAGGTGATATTATATATACTTGATTTTGTATTTAGATAAAACCTTTCCCAATTATGTAATATGTCTTAGAAAAATATGTTTTTGTTTTTTTATGATGTCTGACATTATAAATTCTATAATTATGAGTTTATTTTATGATACTAATGTATTTATTTGATTAATTATGATATCCATGGATATAGTTCATAATAATGTTGTTATATATATTACACTATTTTATCACTATTTATTACTACAATTTTATTCATTATATGTAAATATTTTATAAAATAGAATTTGTTTTTATATATTTATCTTACCATATTGATCATGCCTTATTTATTTGTGATAATTTTGAGTTATATTAATACTCTTATAGAGGATATGAGCTCACCCATTTCATATAATTACTAGGATTATAGGAATAATATTTGTAGTTATATGATAGGATATATTAAAAGGAAAAGTGAATTTCTTTACAGAAATACCATATTGTATTTTTAGATTTCAACTTAATTTTGAAGTACTATTATATTTCCATTTTCTTCAAGACTACTAAAATTTTCATTATATTTTAGAAGATAAATTTTATATATAAACAATTTTATAAAGTAACCATTCACTATAGGATAAATTTCTTTGGGTCATTAAATGGAATGACCAATTCAATTACACTAATTTAATCAAATTAGTATATTATATGATCTTTTATTAGTATATTACCTTACCCTATATAGTGGGATTTAATAAATAATGTCTTCAAGAGTAATAAATTCATTTGGAGTGTTATTTTATGTTATTATAAATATTTCAGGTTTTAATATTATCATTTATAGGTGAAAAAACATTGAAACTAAAATTTTATTAGTGGATGATCATTGTGCATTACCGTACTTCAATTTTATGACCCACTAATGATTTTCTGATTGTATAGTCTTTGTATTATTTCCCTTTCTTATGAGGTTTTATATTCCTACAGTCAATGTTAGTCCCTATATTAGTGTGTATGTAATAATATTTGTTAGCTTATTGTATTTTAAGTGAAGTTTGGATGTTTAAATTATTTTTTCACTAATACCTTCCACTATATTAGATAACATCTTTACCTCAATTTTAAAATAATGATATTGATTTCCACTCCTTCTAAAAATAAATCATTACCTTTTTTCATTAATACATTCCCTTATGTGATTATTCCCATATTTTGTGCATCTTTAATTTTATGTCTTCATTATATCATCATCTTCATATCCAATACATATAACAATTTCCATCATTAACATTTATGATGATTTCATCAATTTGGGAAGAATGGTTTTGTTAATCATTACTCGATATAATTTTCTAAATATTATAATCATATTTTAATGCAAAATTATATCCTATATAACTCACATTATTATAATTATTATATTTTATGTCACATCAGTTATTAAATTCATTCATCTATGATCAATAAATTTATATTTATAAAATTTTTATTCATGAACGATCATCATAAACAGAATGAAGGGAATATAATATCATATAAAAAATTAATGAAATAAATTTCACATTGAAATTATTATATTATATTTCAGTTCAACCAAATTTACTCTAAGTTTATTCTATGCCTCCCTTGGTTCAGTTCTCACACATTCATTAAAAAATACATAAATATTAAAAATATTTAACAATTATTTGTACAAAAAATTTGATTAATAGTTTTTAGTTATAACTCTTTGTTGTGCACCAAATAAGATTTGAGTTAATTCCAAATACATAAATTTTTATGTTTCTAATTAAGAGTACATCTATTTTAGTCCATACATAACATTTTTGTGTCTATACATCAATTTAGTTATAAGGAAAAAAATACATACTTTACATAAAATTAAATATATAACATATATATTGACTTATAAATTTTACTTATCCATATGGGATTCAATATAGTTATTTAAAATAATTCCCAAAAAATATAAACTCTAAATGGACACTAATTTTGTTGAACCCAAGTTGAAAATTACACTTATATCAAAAATTGAAATTAATGTTCATTCCATTAATAAATAGTACTATAATAAATGGAATCAATAGGTTTTTATCTGAGATAGTTATCTATAAATAAGTAATATTGTCCAAAAATATTAAATATTTTAAAAACATATATCTATATTTGAACCACTTATAAATATCTTATAGCTTTTACTCTTCTTTATGACCTAGGGAATTGATACATAATAAAGGGGAGATCTCAAATTTTCTATACATGAGAAATTAATCAATATTTCTTATAATGTTAAATCTTAATAATATGTCAATATTGTTGTATTGAGAGATATATTATTAAAAGACCCTGAAGAAATAATAATTTTTAATTAAAAATTTTGACAAGTGTTGAAACATCAAAATAAAAAACATATAACGGAGTACAATTGTGTGTATATAATTGAAATAAAAATGATCTATATAGAATAATAATAATAATAATAATATGAAATGTAATTGGAATGAAGAATTATTTTATTCAATAACAATAACATAGTAAAATAAATCATAAAATAATATATCTGGGATCATTATCGACAACCCATAAAATCGTAGAGTAGGAATCACTACACTATTTCTGTAGTTGAGTATGAATCACTACATCAATAGCAATAACATACTAGAGAAGGCATCAACAATTAATCCCATTAACATTATAGAGTGGTTATTATATCCTTTTCCACATATTGATGTGATAATAATTAATATACTATATTAATATATTTTCAAAATCCTAACCAATTAGTTGAAGTGAAATATATGGCCTCACTATTCACAATCCAATCATATGTGTGACACTTAATAATTATTCACACTCACACATTAAAATCACATATAATAAAAACTCTGATTCCCAAAAATTTTGTATGGTGACATAAAAATTCTTATCTTGATTATAAATTATTAATATCCATAAATAAATAAAAATAAAAAATTATTTCATTAAATTATTTAGATGTTGTTTATTGCAAAGAAATTCTAATGAAAATAATTCATATAGTGATATAGAGGAATTGGTAGATAATTAATAAATGTTATTTTAGAAATTATTTACATCAATCTAAAGAAAGGATTTTATTACAACCCATAAATTCAATCTTAAAAGGACATAGTTGAGAAATTTATAAATATTATTTTGTCAGTTGTATACATGGAATGAATTATCAATAATAAATCCTAGAAAATACGAAAAGGTTTAAAAAATTTGATTTGAATGTTTATACAAACTTTTAATTTAAAAAATATCATTCAATATTTCATTCTTGAAATAGAAATAACTTTTTTTAAAATGTAATTTTTTTTTCAAATTTTTTAAAAATTACCATCATTGTTAGATTCTTGAAATGACATAGCGATTACCAAAATAATTTACATTGTATGGTAAAACATATGATATTGAAAGGATTTAATTACTTTTTAAAACACCATTGTCGAATGTTCATAGCAATTGCAATAAAATTTATTTTAAAAAGGGGATTAGAAAAATAAGAATATCTTCAGATATAACAAGAAATAATATTTTAATATTTAAAGGAAGAAATTTGTGGGGGTGGAAAATATTGATAATGTGAATAAATGAAAATTTATAATTATTTGAATTATTATTAAAAAAATTAACATTTTATGGGGTTAAAATTCATCATGTCTGATGATACGGATAAAAATATTAATGTTAAATTGAGAGAGATTGAATTTACCACAAAACAAAATAATTGTGTGGAAGAAACCAATATCATAAAATTGAAGTTCTATATGAATAATTAAAACTCATTTATTGATGTAGAGTTAGAAAGAACCATACAACATTATCATCTTTTATGTCAATTTAAATTTAATTGGTGAATATGATCATGCTCACCGAACATCCTAAATTTCATGAATATAGTTAAATTCATTATTTAGTTGGTAGTGAAAAAATATTAATTATTTTATAGTTCCCAATATAATATATATCTCATGAAATGTTTTTTTGAGATAATCCCCTTACAATAGTTTTTGACATCCTCCAGATATCAAAAATATGTTGTATAGATGAAAAAACTATCATTATAACCTATTTTTGAACTTTATTAATATTTGTTTCATTTTATATTCACAAGTTATAATAATAATTTTCATTTATATTTGTTATTAATTATGAATTTTCAATATCAGAGTTCAAGAATCGTGTTCCTTTATAAATAGATTCATAATAGTGGTGAATTTTTATCATTATTCACCCAGAACTCATCATTCCTATATAATACAATTTTATAAAATATATTCAATAATAATATTAATTAAATGATAACTTCATGAAACTCATTATTTAGTTATTATCCTTAAAAATTAATTTTGTGAAAATATTGTTTTGAGAATTTTAACGAACTAATGATGGTATTTCAACTAAAGAGTTGAAAAATAATTTCAAAATTAAATAGTATAAAATAATTTTTTAATTTATTAATCATATATCATAATTAATTATGTTATTATAATCATTCAAGATATCATTTTTTTCATAGTTCATTCAGGTGGTTATAATAACCCGAAACATGAAATTATAAAAAATAATGGTTTAATGTGAATATGAAAGAGGTTTATTTTGGAAAAACATCTTTTTTAAAAGAATTAATTATATAATTCATAATTTTTTTTTCAATGCAGTAATATTTTATGATATTATAAAAAATATAAATTAATCTAGTTTTAAAATGAGATATGATACTTTATTGAGGTGGTAGTCTGTATAATAGATGGTCAACATTTTTATTTCTGAAAGAATAATATAGACTAATATTGGATTATAATTTTTCTCTTCATAATCAATTATATATTAATTTTGTAAAATTCTGTCAAAAAGAATTTACATTTATAATTAGTGTAGATAAGAAGTGGTGATAAAAATGATGTTTTCAATTCATGGATGTTGTTTCCTTTATAGTTCACGAATTAAAGACTCATTTCTATTAAGAGAAAATGGGAATGATGGGTTTTAATTTTTTCCATTGACTAATAACATACATATTACCATAAATTCTAACATTATTATATAGTAATGATAAAATAATATTTGTTAAAGTATGATATAACTGAAAATAATACAGGAAAAAGTGTACTAAAGATAAAATCTTTTCACCTTCCATGGACAATTTCTCAGAAATGGAGTTTATAAGCATATATATTTTAACTAAAGTCTCTTATAAAATCCATATGAATATACAAAATAATATTTCAAAAATATTTAGGTAGAGATCAAATTCATTTATAGGTCATTAAAGGTTGGTGAATTCCATTTTTATAGGTGGTGAGAATTGATTTTTTTAATTATAACCACTTAATACAAATGAATGACATGGTAATCAAATCATGTTGCTCAAAAAATTAATGTAATGAATATTAGGGTTATATAATTTCTATAATCCCTAATAAAATTAATTTTCTTCCATGTTCTCAAATGATTTAGTCATATAATTTTTACTATGACTATTTTTTATTTTACCATCATCACTAATTTTACCTATGTAATTTATATTTGAATATTAAAAAAAATTAATAAATTGTTTTAAAATATTTCTTCCAAATATGCTATCAATTTTATCAGATAATATTTATATGATTAATTAATATTAAAGGTAAAATTAGAGCATAAAATGGGTAAAACCACAATTTTGTTGTGTATTTTTAATGATAGAATTTATATGTGGGATAAAATTATCAATTTTGTTGAAATTACGAATATAAATTTGATTATTTAAAAGAAAAACGTATATTTCATTCATAGAAATCCAAGACTGAATTTTATAAAAAATATATATAACCGTAAGAATACACAAAAATTGTTTATTTTAGTGAAAATAATACTCATTTTATTAACAATAGTTTTTTGAAAATAAGACTTTTATTAATTTTTTTATATTTTTAAAGGATTACACATCATCAAACATGATTTTTGAATAATTTCTTATGATTATTTTCTTGATAAATTCATAAATGCAATGGTTAAAATTAAAATATATTTTTCAATATTATCCTAAAAATAAATTATATCATATTAATTTTTAAAAAATTATATAAACAAAATTGGAACTATGTATATTTTATAAATAAGTTCTATTTTTCAAAATTAAAATTATAAAAATTATAAATAAAAATACAAAATATTGAAAAATCATTTTATTTAAAAATATAATATTTGAACCTTAAGTGTTCATTATATAAATAAATATATATTTTGAATTTAATGAATAATAGTATATTAGTTAATTTATAAAAATATTTTACATTTTCTTAAAAACTATGTAGATTTAATTTATTTATAATTTACTATATTATTTGAGAAAGAACATTCTCTTTTTTAATAAAAAGTCTAATTAATTGTTTATCCTATAAAAATATGAAATTTTAATTGATTTAAATATTTTCATTTAGTACTGGTTTTGTTTATATTTTAATTTATAAATAATGTTTATCTAATATTTCATGAATCATTTTAGTTCAGTGTTTCAGGTTATTTTTTATATAGAAAATATTATTAATTTATAGAAAACAATCTTCGATTATTTTTATTTATTTCATATATCCATTAAGGGGGGAAGAAATATAGATATCTAACATTTGATCAATTGATAGTTGAAGGGGTAAGTAATGGATAAAACCATGATGAACTATTTTAACATAGACATAAGGTAAAACCTGATTATTAAGGTGGTTACCATAAGGGCTAGATGGGCCATTAAGACTGACATTGATATATTCATTCCATCGAATAGCTATCAGTGGGTGAGATAGATGTTATGTGAGGTATTATATATTGATTTTGAATTTTTCCGAGTTTCATGATTAAATTAGTTTATATGTACTCCTTCATTTTGGCCAACATAGTCAATATTTTAATACAAAGGTTGGTCCAAAATCATGTTCCGTTGCTATTTACAAATGTAGATGGTTGTTCAGTTCTTATGTAGCATTTTTAAATAAATATCATATAGTCTGCTAGGGAATTATTTCTCTTTGGGACAGATCAACTGTTTATTGATATACAAATACAACATATTCCTTAACATGTCTTGGGTGCATTAAATAAAGGTTATTTTTCATTACTATAAGAGGAATACTATATTATATGATGATGATAGAAAACATGAGTGTTTATAAGTGAGAGAGACTCTATATGGGTCGATGGTTGAGTTCTTATTATGGATGATGGATGTTATGATGAGAAATTATATATAGGATCATCCAATTATGTCCTCCAATTTTTTGATCCACTATCATTATTCCTTTATATTTTAATTTTTTACATTATCTTTTCAACCTAAGATCACATTAACAATAGTGTTTTATTGAATTTTATTTCATAAATTATTACACTCATATATGATAGAACTATCTGAGTTTTACAATAAAATTATTCTTCTTGATGATTTTAAACTATGCTTATTTCTTAGATTGAGTGAAACAGATTTAGGTATTCTACTTCTATTTTTGAATAAGGGGGATAGAGGTTTTAATTATGTTTTTTAATTACCATGTATTGAATGAAGTAAATGTAATAAAATTATCCCCCTTTCCATGGATTATTGAATCTTTTTTAATTAGTTATGTGGCCTAGTTTGATGATTATGATTAATTTTTGTTATGCATAACATTATATGTGTTTAGATTCTTAGGGTTTTCAAAAATATCATTCATAGTAAATTATGAGAATTATGATTTCAAGATAATTAAATTTATTTTTATAAATTCTCCATAATTTTTTATGGAATGTTTAAATATAATGTTTCATGAGTTCTTAGATAGGATCATGGAATTGTAATCAATGTAATCCTTGAGTTTTTGGAGTCAAAGGGGGAGAATTTAGTGTTTTGTATAGTAGAAATGAATGTTATTGGGCCTCACCTTATATTTTGTGAGTCATTACTGTGTATATTTTTGGATTATGAATTCCATTTCATGGAACATATTGTGTCTATGTATGTGTGGGCCATCAATCCATGAAGGATGAGGTTATTGTTTCATGGATAACATCCAAGATTGTCTTGAATATTTTTAGTATCCTCTATCTTTATTGTAGTTTTAAGATTATCATACCTCACATCTCTCAGTTTGTGACAGATCATACATATTTGACTAGATTGGATAATGTATTTGTGTGGAAAACTTTGTGTTAGGTTTCTTTTGAGAATTAGTGGTGGAAAATGGTATATATTTTTATTAATAATATTATATGTGAGATGATTATATTTAAACATTATTTTGACTCTCTTAATCTTATCATTGGTTTTATCTATATTTTTATTAGATGAAAATCTCTTTTGGATGTTAGAATATAAGTCCACATGAATGTTTTTACACAAATCCCTATCATTAAGATACAATATTTGTGTTTTTTAAGTTATTCCATCATTACCTCACTAGAGAACAAGATGATGTAATTATAGATGATAATATAATGAGTTATATCTTTTTATATTGTTTTTTTATTATGTAGAATCAATATTTGGTTAAATAAATTTGGAATAATATTTCGATATTTATTAAAAACAAGCCAAAGGGAATGTTGCAGCTTATTGATTGTGAAATGTTTATCATAAGGATTTTATTAATGACATTAGTGCTATTTTAAGGGTGATTGATGGGATCCCAAAAACTCATCATGATATATGAGTTATTGATAGTTTATTTGAGGTCTTTAAAATGGGATTCTATGATAAAGATTTTATGAAACAGGGTTACATTTGGGGAAGATATCAAGGTACTATTTGGGAATGATCAACATATACTATTATTACAAGATAAGATCCTTGGTTCTTTTGGGATACATGATTTTTTTCATAATTTACATCATAGTTCTACTTTCAATGAATATCTTTTTGTGGATAAGATATACTGTCCCTTGTATGTTTTGTTTTATTTGTCAATTATGAAGAGATATATTTCAGAGTATTTATCTTCATGATTAGTTTTATAGGTGGATAACTATAAATAATTTTTTCTTATAGGTATGCTTCTGTTTTTGGATTCTCTATGGTAGATGTAGGATGTCATACTGATGGACATGGTCTGAAATTTTCCATGACATCATGGATAATGTTATGTAATCTGAGTGGTCATGGAAGTTATGCTACAAAAGTATCACATCAAAAAAAATTAATTAGTTGAGTTGAGTAAGGGTTTTATCGAGGTTGTGTCTATAGGATGTAGATATGATTCTTCTTAGTTTCGTGAAAAACTACTATTTTTATAATGCTAATCCACCAACTAGTTTTTTAAGTTATCCAACATTTTTTATCTCTCAATTATTTCATTATACCAAATTCCATATTTATGTTAACAACATAACAGAGTGTAATATGTAAAATCTATAATAAATATTTCCCCCATAAATCTATTATTAATCATACTAAGGGTGCGGAACCTACTAATATAACATTTTAATTAAAATAATAGTTACCCATTCAAAATTGACCTTTCTATATTTGAAATGATGCATGTAAGAAAATATTGATATGAATTCTGATACACAGAGGTCACAAATCCAATAATTCATTTACTATAATATGAATATTTAATTTTAGAGAAGGATTTGGGGATCAAAAATAATGAATTATTACTGTGAAGGATCTCCATAATTCATTTGTTGATCATTGTAGGACTCCACTAGTGTTCAACAATGTCGACCATGTGTTCTTGAACTTATATCTATGTAATGGGAAATAATGGTATGGTCATGGGTGTATGTTTCCCACCCTATGTGTGGGTCCCTTCAAGTTTTGGGTCTATGTTTTATCATTTGTTATCAATTACAACTTCCCTAGTAAAGGTATATATTTCTGATGATATTACTGTTCCATGAATTTATCGGTACATTTTGATGTACCTTAAATCAGTAAATCGGGTGATATGAACGTTGAATGTTTCTATGCCATTATTGATCATGTAGAGGAAATATATTAATACTAGGAGAAAGAGTGGATATTAAATTTAATTCTATTGGTTAGTGTTTTTTAGTAATAAAGTGGATAGTATTACATTACGTGGGGTTGATAGTTTCTGAAATGAAGTCCATATGTAGTTTTTATTAATAATTCTGTTATATATTGATGCTACATTATACAACATTAAGATATATGAGATGATATAAATTTTTTTACTTTTTTCTCCTTATTACCTGATGTGTTAGTTGGGTTAATTTTATATGAATTTCATTAATTGGTATTTCTTGAGGAGGTATATTTGTTCTCTATTTGTTCCTTTATAGATTTTTTTTGTTCAAATATTTTTTGACCTATCTTCACTACCTGATAATAAATGTATTAGTGTAAAATATCTAGTTTCCAATGATGGATAAAATTATTTAAAATAACGTTGCTGTCAGAATTCATTTAGTTGATCATATAAAAACATAGGTTTTAGTTTCCTTGGTATATTACCGAAACACCATAATTTCAATTTTATTATAACTAGATATGGAGTCTAAGGAAGTGTCTAAAAGACCGTAAATTCCCACCCCGTCATAAAATATATGATAGATAATATATAGGGTATATAAACTATATTAGGTATTATTATAGTGAATCCATAATTTGATATGATTGATTTATTATGAGTGAGAAATGTTTTTTATATATTCAATTATTATTGAGGATATAGGGGTAGATATAATTTATATATGTGGTGTAATATTTATTAATACACCATTAGGGGTGATATTTATGGTAATATTTAGATACACACAATTTTCTATGATTATTATTTCTTAAATTCTTTTATGGAATTAAATAATGTCTTAAATAAGTAGTGTATTAACAATACATGGTATGTTGTAGTTTAGCCTTTTTTGAGAATATATAGAAATATATTTTCAATAAATATTATTCATGTTTGATGATGGTGATTGTATAACTTTATCGGAGTGTGATATTTTCATACAGACCATTTCCAATGTAACCTTCAGTAGCATGGAATGATCTCTACCTGATGATCTTGTATATTTGAGAGTGATGAAGAAACAATCCATCCAATATATCCTCATTTTTTAGAACAATTATAAGAAAATTTTTAGGGATAATTTCATTAGATGTCCTCTGAAGAGATATGTTGATCTCATGATAAAGTTGATTCTTCTTGTAGATACCATATTGAATTCAAAATTCAATAAGTTATCTATAATGATTTCAGACATAAATATTTTTCTCAGGGACCATGTGGTGAAAGGATTCATTTCCTTGACCATTTTCCCTAATATTTGTCTAACGATATATCCTATGAAATGTGACGATTCACTATTTTTTATTGATTTTTAGACGTTTAACTTGTGTAAAATCAAGAATTGGTATAATGTTCCATATATAGATAACTTAATTGAATACATGTACATATCTCAGTGGTAATTCATGATTTACTTGGGACTGATATATCATTAATTATATATGATACTATTAGATATTCATTACGATTCCTTTGGAAATAGTTATGACATATATTATTATCTTTTGATTCTATTCTTATTGATGAATTTGTCTATAATTATTATGGAAAAAACCGATTTAGTGGACCATCCATAACATGATTCACTCATGGTAACCATTAATGAAAATATTATTTAATACATATTATGAATTAAGGATTATGTTTTTTATATGGTGGTTTATCTAAGAACCCTATTAGATATTTGAATATAATAAATTCTTTAGATATGGTTGTAAAATATTATTAATCATCACTTTAGTATGAATGATAAATTTTACGGTATAATATCAATAGTTACTTATATTGTAGATATCTTTCATTCTTTGGAGTGACCCATGAATTTTTTAATATAGATTTTTTCCTATTATATAGATTTAATTTTATGTGATTCAGTTATGAATTTCATGATGGGAATATGTAATGAAATAATTTTCCAAGATAGAGGAAAAGTGTGAGTAGTTTTATCATTATATATGAGGCTTATAAGCTCATAAAGAATGGTTGAAATAAACTCGTATCCTTGCCTTATATTTTTTTTGAATGTATTATACACTATATTATGATTCCATGAGTATAATAATTGCAGATAACCCAATTTAGGATTTGTAGTAGTTACCTGTGGGTTTAGTAATTAGAGGAATTATTAACCAAAATATATATCTCATGATTCAGAGCTTGAAATGTTAATGCATCCACTGAGGTTTTTATATAACCTATTTATTTTGTTAGTGGATCATGGTATATATTGACCATAATATTATGATTTATATCATTACCTTAATGATATTATATTTCTAGAAATATATTTGGATAAATAACATCATATCAATGAAATAGAGAAGCCATGTACCATTTGTTAATGTAATGTGGACGGTGATGAACTTAGAAGGAAATTAAATTCTCATATTTATTATTTGACAAGAATGTTCATGATAGTGATAACCCCATTTTGAAATTAATTTCATTATCTATGTATAATATGGGAGAAGTATAATTTTTCATTTTGATATTACTTGTATACTCCTTGGATTGAGTGAAGTAGATTAATTTTACTGAAAATATTAGTGACTTATGAGGGTAAGTTTGTGATTTAGAATCATCCACCAGACTATTTTTAATATGATGAAAGTATTCTCTATCAATAGGTTCCTTTGTAAGAGTGTTCTTAAGGTACTAAAATGGGTTTCACATAACCCTTGATGTACTATTATAAAGTGAATTGTTGGTAATACTTTGATCTATCAAAATATATTTACATTCCACCTGTGTTAAAGGAAAAATAATTTTATAATGTGTTATATCATATGATCTTATACCTATTAGTGGGTGGAGGATAAGAATAAAATACCCAGAGATTCTCTTTATCTATTACCCATTCATAAATTTAAATAATATGATGTGAAAATGATTTTCATATCTGGATGTCTAGGGTGTTTATATTGTAGAGATGTTGTATCTATTAACATCACCTTGGTGATACAGGTCCTGAATTTCTAACAAGGTAGGGATACATAGTCATCTGCAAAGAAATATAGGTTTTTTTACAATTTATTATACCTTTTAATTCTCATCCATGTGTTATAATCTGTGATTAGTATTCTCTATTGATGTCTTCTATCAATAAGGGTCATCAAAAGGTGTTTGTTAATCAAGTTAATTTGAAAGCAACATACATTCCTCTAACCAATGGGTACCTTGGGATTATGATAATTATTTTCATGGAAGTTATATGGTAATATATATTTTACTATTTAATTAGATAAATATAAATACAAGTTATATTTCCTATATTACATAGTTATCTAACACTTATCTAGAAGACACCTTTTGGGAGAATAATATGGAAGGCCTTTTAAATCACTTTCATATGAGATAGAGGATATAGTGTCTTCTATAAATAGGATAATCCAATTCCAAAAATTCCAGAAAAAATAATTTTGATTCAATATTGTGTAGGTAAATTAGTTTGTATAAAGGTCTTTTATGTCTATTGGAGATTCTCACTTCTCATTATTGAGGACGCTTACAAGATTATCAAAATACTATAACTATTATTTTGACACTGTCACATTTGGATATACAAGAAGTATGCACCTTACTAGTTATACCTTCTTATTATTTCAATGAATTCTTGATGTATTTCATGTATCTAATCCGAGGAGATACCACTGTAATCATTATCATCTAAGTAAATTCAATTATTCCATGATTGATGATAATTTTTCATTTTTGGAATTTATAGTCTATATAGATGACAAATATGACATAATAGTATGTGATACGATTATACATTGGGAGTACATACAATGGTATCATTTTTTTCTAGGATTTAACAAAAATGTGTGTAAACAATATAGGAAATTAGTTGTCCATGGTTTTCCCTGGTGACCTACAACGACGCAACTCTAAAATGAACTAATATCATGTTCATAGGTTATAACAAAATGCATAATTTGATATTCAGTTTTTTTAATACATTAAAAAATCAACACTATTTTGGTGTTTTTGTGATATTATAGGTGTTAGAAGAGTTTAGTAATATATATTTTGGATATTTGGATATGGTTTATGAAACAATTATATAAAAAAGGGATAGTCATTGTGACTGTTATGAATTACAGCCTGGTTTCATTCATGATTTTGGATGTTAATTTCTATATTTGTAATATTTTACCAATTAAATATTCTAATATAGAGAGTTTATTCATTGACATAAGAATAACAATATAATATGATTTATATAAAAGATGGTGATATTTCTAGTCACTGTAATATATAAACATATTTGTTGCAAATAGAATGAATATATTGAAATGTGAACAAATGAATGGGATTTCATAATGACTCATATTTTCATTAAAAAAACTGCAATGGTGGTTTGTTATATTTTAATATAAATTATTAAATGTTTGAAATATAATAGAGGGTTTTTATTTCCAATAGTAGAAACCTCACGAATCCATTAGTTTTCTCTGACCACTCATTGATATAACCATTTTTTATAAAATGATTCAACAACAACATATAAATTCAGATAAAAAATTTTAAGGATCCTATTCATATCCTTAATATTAATCATTTCTGTGATTGTTTCATGGAGATTACATTTTTATGTTGATGTTTTGGGAATTTTTTTAATGTTTTGAGGAAAACAATAATTAAAACTCAATAATAATATGATATTTGAGAAGAAGATAATAGGAGGATAATAATTCTTATATCCAAAAATTTAGAGATATTTATTGAGGATATTTTAATACTTCAACCCTTAGTCAAATCGAAACATAAATTTTTTAATTTTCTGTGCTAAATCAATTTTTTCCCAGGTCAAATATTTAATCCCAAATCATGAAATCTATCTTGTTACATAATTTTTAAATTATGATTAAAAATATAAAATTAACTATATATTAATTAATATAATCATGTTATATGTATTATATTAATATAATAATGATTAATAAAAAATAAAATTTATGAAAAATGTGTTTTAATGAATAAAATGTATTTATTTATAATTATTTCTAACTAATAATAAGAGGATTAAAGTTAATTTATTCATTAATATATATAATCAATAAATATAAATTATATACTTTTTTATTTTTTTAATTTCATTTATTTAGAAAACTATTCATTTCAAACATTAAACAAATCATTGAAAAATAATACCTATTGACATTAAATGATTTCATTCCAAATTCTTTTAAATTTATAAATTATTAATAATTTTTTTTAAATTTGTACAATTTTCTAAAAATCATTCAATTTTCAATAAATTATAGTCATTATTTTAAATAACATTATATAAAATTTAAAAATATGTTATAATTAAAGTAAAAAATGTATATATATTTGAAAAATTATTTATTTAATTAATAATTATGTATTTATATCATCCTAATGTATTCATAAAAATTACCCAGAGTACCACTCTATAAATCTTATATATTGATAATAAATACTTTCTGTGATAGCTGGTGATTCTAATAACATGGATCTCATATTGACATACATTGGCTTGAACATATCTTGCAGATGATTTCTCTCTTATTGTAAGTATTTAGTTTTCTCTATAGACATACATGGAAAAAACCTAGTGTCTCTACATAATTTATATGGATAAAATATGGGACTCATTTTTAATACATTTATAACATGATGTCATTTAATCTACTATATATGTTGACTTACTAATATAATTTATTCATTTATTACCCCCAAATTCAATGGTTATGTTATAGTGGTATCATTTTATATGAATAGTAGTTTTAATAAATGTCATTAAATATTATTATATGAAATGATGTTGTTAATATATATCAAATCTATACACCTATATAATCCTGATGGTATATTTTAGGAAACAATATATATAATTTTCATGTTGCATTCATATTTATATAATGTTACATAAAATTTCAAACATATTAATCATATTAGGTATTTTTATTTTTCAAAGTGTTAAATGTGTTTTTATTGGTTCTATTTTATAAATACATATTATCAAGAATCCCATTTTACTTCTTGATCATGATAATAAAAATTTATTTCATTGTAAAATATTATTTACTCAATGTTTTAATATTTTTATTATTTATCAATTATTGTTCATCTAACAATCATGTAATGAATTTTATAATAGCATTTTTATAAAATACATTAATGAATTGTTGAACTGTTTACTTTAGTTGAATTTTTTGATTAATAACAGATACCATTTATTTAATATAAAATTTGGAGAACTATATTTTTAGTATTATATTATACACCCATATAACATTTTTCCATAAAAATTAATTTTATTAAAAAATAATGAGTTTACTTCTATTCTATAAAGTTGTATGGTTCCCATACAGATTTATCAAATATTTTACATTATTTTATAATATTTTCTAGGTGACTAATCATGAATTTAATAACATAATCTCTATAATAGAAGGTGTCAACTAATTGGTTGATCATGTTCCAATAATAAAACATTATTGTTCAAAATGTAAGATGAATTTGGGTTTTATATTCAATATGTGATAGCTAGCACACATTTTGAAAATGGGATAAGTTTCTTGAATGTTCTTGATTTTAGGGTAAAATCCCTATATGATCATGTATTTCAAGGGGTTATCATATATTGGGTTTAATTTTACCTTCTCACTAAATATAATAACCTTATTCTGTGGAGATATGAAAACATTAATCTACCAGCAACAGAAATCTGCATATCATATTAATGATTATCAGTATTGATTTTCAATCGTCATTATTCTATTGTGTTATATTTGATAAAATGGTTGAGTTTTTTCCATAAATTCATTAACAATATAAGATAATAAATTTTCTTTCTCCCCAATATCATCGCAACATGTGCTAGTTCAATATCACATCTTATAGAGAACATTTTATAGGGAATTTGTGAATGCTATAGTATAAATTCTAAATGTATGAGATATAATCCAAAATAATACACTTCTAAAAATTATATTCCAATCCATTTAAAATTATATTATCATATCTTCATATTATTAATGTTTCTATTTTTATTAACCATTAGTCTCTAGATTATAATCCATTAGAGAGTTGATTTTTCTTGGTGAACCATTTTTGTTGATTTTTCTGGAAAATTATTGTAAACCTCTGAACCCACTTAGATACAAATCAATATCATACATCATTTAAGAATACAATTGTTTTTATTTCTAAAGTATAATGTTTAATGAATAAGAAATAATATTGAATATAAATTATGTTTAAATTCATTATATGATAAATAACCACTACCCAAATGGAATTTTATCTTTTATAGGTCCTAATCCAAGAATAAAATAATGTGATATTCTCCCTTCAATATAGTATTATTTTTAAATGTGTCGTCCTCATCTTATATTTAAAACACTAAACCCTAAAATGTTCATAAAATAAGGATAATGATATATAATTTGAAACATATATACTCTAGTGGAATTACCAGAAAATAAATTTTTAATATATAAATATTTTTTTTATTTTGTAAATAGTGAATGATGAGCTTTGATCATCATCCCAGAAATAACTTTTTACAAAATTTATGGATAGAAAACATATTTAGATTATATATCATATAAATTTATTTCAATAAATTTGGACATCTAGAATACTATCTAACTTCTCTAATATCACCATATCATCCTTATTCACCACATTTATATTCATGTAAATTGATGGATGAGAAATATTTTGGGAATCCTAATTCTATGCCATCATTTATGATTTCCATAACTATCCCTTGAATATCTTTAAAAAATAATTCCATTAAATTATCATCAATGATAATGTAAAATGTTCATTTATTGTTTTGATAATTACCCAAATACATATCAGTAATATGATTGAAATGTATTGATCAATCATTGTCTATAAAACTAAACAATATCGATTAGTGTGTATTAAATAGCTTACATGTGCTTAAATAGTAAAATATTTTTTAATTATATATATATATATATATCATATTAATTTCGGTATTGATAAATCCCTTAAATATTTAATGAGAGAATTATTAACCTTTTCAATATATACTAGGTTGTTTAGTTTTCATAGTAGTTCATTATTTGGATGGAATATAAAGATATAAAATTTTAATTTTCTATAAGAACAACATAACAAACCCTTTTTTGAGGAAACATTATATATCACAAATAATTATCCAATGTATAATACTTTATGTAATGGTGTACTAAAAACCCACAATTTAAGCGTATTAAAATTTTACTAATTTTATTCTCCCTAGAATAAAATAACATCATTTCATGTTATATTGGATGGTGGAATATTATTTTTTGGTTAATTTGTAATAAGTTTTCAATATAATACCACTATATAGATTAATATATTATTATCTAGAACAATGTTTTGTTCTATACCATTCTCCAATAAACTCATACTATTAAGTATCCCCCATCATAATTATGATTTGGATGACATGAATCATAAATGATACATTTTTTTGAAAAAAAATCATATTCGTTGAACATGAAATTGAATATATACTCTCATATTAACATTATAAAAATCCTTAAATTCACATTATATTCTACAATTATTTTATAATATTAGATAATATCATTAATATAGAATATTTAATTAATTTATGTATACCCTCAAACGAATCATTTAGTTAGATCCATAGAAATATTACGTGAAATTAAAAGTTTTATTATAATTCTAAATAATTCATATATTTCTATATCATTTTGTTGAAATTTGTATTTGGTATATATACGAACATTACAATTATTTAGTATTTTCCGTATCAATTATCCACAATCATAAATAATTAAGACCATCTAGGTCGATTAAACAAATAATAATTTTGGGGTATTGGTCACATATTATATATCGTGGTTATATTTAGTTAACTATAATCTATAAAAATATGTATTGACCCATTCATATTATTAACCATGAGAAATGGTGAAACATTTTTTAAGTCACAGGGGTATATAAAAACATTTTCAGATTCCATTTTTTCCACTTCTTGAGTTACATTAATTCATTTTGGGCCACTCTGTATATATTAATCCATACGAGCATAGAACTATATATGAGTTACATTGGAAGAATAATATCATATTTTAGTTATAGAATATAGAATTAATCAGAATATATATCAATATATTCCCATTCCACTAGAATGGCATTAATTTTTATATCCTCCCTTATAATATTAGCAATGTAACCCTAATTGTTTTGAAAAAATATGAATATTTTGTGTTTTTTATCTAATGTGATTTAATAATGATTCTTTCATTGATAAATGTTCATGGGATTTTTTGTTATAAGAAACGAGATATACCTAACAGAAAAATTATTATGATATATATATAATCATTACCAAATATGACATTAAATTCTAAAAAAATGATCAAATGACTGATCAGGAGGATGTATCATCCAGAAAAATTCAATCATAGATGTGTAACATAGAAAAAATATAATCTCCACACTACTATGTGATATCATATATAAGTTAATATATAATCCTTTTGGTAGGTATTTCATATCCCTAAAAAAATTTAAATTTATAATGAATTTGATAAAATATAATAAAACAATATATTATATATTTATATTGATGAAATATTATAGATTTTACCATATCATATTTTTTATTAGCATTTTTGGTTGTTATTGTAGAAGATCAAACTAATTCAATTTTTGTTTGATGTTTATGATATTAAAATTTATCATTATACCCTTTATTAAGATTATTATTTTCAAAATTACTTATCATATTTTCATTTAAATAGTCGATGTGTCGGTGGTATATTAGTTCATACCATCTTACAATCTTCATTATTAATTTTACACCTTTCCTCCCTTCAAAAATCATGAGCATGATGACTAACCCCTAAAGACATGAATTATTTTCTTAATCCTTTATAACAATCATCCAATTTCTTTTTACTGCATTTTAGGTGTATAAGTATGGGAATTTCAATTAATTTATGTGAATGATAAATTTTATTTCTATAAAACTATTTTTTCAAATTATTTTATATAAATAATTATAAGAGTACTTTATTTACATTTCCTATTGATTATTATGAAGAAATATTTATTTATAGTTACTGAATCTTCTTTTTCTTAGTACCATTTGAAATAAATGTTTTATTTCTCTATAGAATCAAATGAAGTTTGTTTCAATTTTTATAAAAAAATTATAATCATACATAATGAGTTCCCAAAAGATTTATTTATATGAAAGAAATAAAAAAAATTCTATTATGGAATCTAATATTAACCTACATCCACATTATGACGAAGAGTTCATGGTTATTTAAGAATATTTTGATGAACTATTAAAAATTAATTGAGTAGAATATACATTTTATTCTCATGTACTTTATAAAAAATAAAACATTTTTATACTTTTACTTATGAATAATAAATATAGCAGACAATGTTTTAATATTATGAGAACTATTAAGCTGAATATTTCTATTCACTTATGTTATTCCTTTTCTCAAAAATTAAATGACCTGAATAGAAAATAATGACTGGATATAATTGATGAAATGATGACTCAATAACATGTTTCTCAATCTATTGGGAATTTTGTAGATTAACATAGTTCATTTTAATTACAAAAATCAAAGTCAGTATTTCTATAAAGTGTTTTACCATATGAACTATTACATTATGTTACTAGTTTTAAAAATATCCAGATTTTAAATTATAACCATTATTAACATGGTTCCTAAATATTTATCAATCTACATAATCTAAAAATTTTTAATTGAGTAATGATTAATATATTGGGAGAATGAGAATAAATTACCATATAAAATTTAATAGTCATGCTGCATAATTGTATGATGATATCATTTTATGCTATTATTTGATTATTTATTCTTTGGGTATGATAATTGTTTCCCTGATTAATATTTTTAAAAAATAAAATTTAAATATACCTACTTATAATACCAAATGATGAACTCTCATTCCTACATTACTAGATATAGTACTAAAAACACAAATATAACGCACATTTTGTGATACTAATTGAGATTGAATAAGAATAAAATATGTATACTTTATATAATTTTAAATATATTTACATTACATATAAATAATTAACCACTGTTTTTTGTATTCAATGCTCATTTTATATTATATGTAAAATGACATAATGTAAAAAATATTATCAATATCAAAAAATATATTCAAATGGATTCCTTAAAAATATATTCCTGAATTTAATTACATGGTGAAAATGGAAACATGTGAAGAAGTTGGATTAAATGAAAAATAATGAAAAATAATGTATATAATGTATATAATGTGTGATCCAAAATATTTGAGAAAACATGAAGATGAGATACATATATTGTTAAAAAGTCTTGGAATGTAGAGGGTTATTTATAATCCATCACAAAAGAAAATATATCCTCAAAATTATAATCATGGATTAATATGGAATAAAATTTGAAAAAATTAGATAATAATTATGATTCAAATTTATATAACCAATATGTCAAATAAACACAACCATAGGTTAACCATAACTTTTGGAATATTTTTTATCACAATTATGTCTAAATATTGGTTTTTAATATATTAATAATGACAACACATATTGTTTTTAACATATTAATGAGTTGAATGTATTTTATTGTCAAAATATAAATAAGTTCCAGTCATAGGGTTTTGAACATTTCAATGTCATCCTCATGTTGAGTTTTTATCATCTCTATATGGGCCCCAAATAGATTTCTGAAAATATCATCGTGGTCCATGTGTAACACCACTAATTATTTATTTGTTGGGATATATCAAACCAAAATAACATGTCATGAAAAAATTTCAATTGTTCTATATAGAAAAACATTTATTCATAAAATCATAGAACCCCATGTGATGAATCTTTTTTTACATTATATTGTTAAATTAGATTGGAAATGGGGAATCAAGATTTATGATTTTTATTACTAGAAATTAAATGTCCCAATTATGTTATATGAAAATAGAATTTAAAGGGACTTTAATGAAAAAACTAAAAATAATTTATATATATTTTTATTGATGTAGATAAAAATGTGAAAGAAAATAAGAAAAAATTTTGCAAGTTTTTTTTACTGTGGAATACATTAAAAATGATACATGTACGTTTTAAAAACATTTTTTGAGAGAAAAGAAATTTTTTAAATTATAAGTTTAATAGTAATAACCAGTAATGGATTCATGAAATGGATTATCACATAGTTAGTGAATAGTGTAGCAGAAGATTCAAAATAAATTAATTACAAAAAAAATTAATTTTACGAATTTTTGTAGTTTTAGAGAAAAAACTTCAATGAAAGAGATATAGTATTTTATTTTGAAAATAGATAAAAAAATATATGGTTAATAGTTTTTAATACATAATTATAATTTAATATAATTAATTATAATCATTTCGTAAAATGTATATGGATAGGATGAGAATGATCCAATATAGTGGATGCAAATTATTCTTCAAAACAAAATTATTTTATAAATAAAAAATCTATCAATGAAAAATATTTTGAAATGAAAAATTAAGGTATGGAATTGGAGATAGAATATTAAATATTAGTTTGAGAAGTTTAATATTACAATGATCTTATATGATCATCGTCATTGTTGTTGGTGTATGACTCAATGAAAATCTAATCAATCAACAAAACTGATTACCAAGGAACCCATCTTGGTTTGACATGTTATATCCTCTTGTATACTAATTTCTATATTATTATCAATCAATATAGAAAACATATATGTATTTTTGTAATTTATACAATTCATTTAAAATTTATTATTATAAATTTATTAATCATTCAATAATAAAATTATTAATTCGGTGTTATTAGCTTTCATTCATTATTGATAATTTCAAAATGGTTGTCCCTATCATTGATACATTATTTATTTACATCAACTCCAAAATTAAAATGTGTTTAGATAGGTGTTTCTTTATATTTCTGAATGTGATGTATATTTTATAGATTTTAATGTTACATTATATTGTGAGTGGTTAAAATAAATTTTTTATTAACTTATATTGAAATTACATTTCATTAATTAATATACATATATATAATTCTATTGGAAACTTATGAAAATATTTAAAATTAATCATTAGAATATATCAATATGGGTATTTATGTTTTCTCTGTAATTCAAGATATATAGAATTATATAATTGTTCATGAAAGTGGTAGAACTGGTCCAAATAATATCATCGAATTACAAATTAATGGTCAGTGAAATGTTATTAATTGTATATATATAAATATATTATGATTTGGTGGATGAAAAATATAATTAATAGGGTTATAGAGTGAAAAAACATATTTTGAGCGAAATAATATTTACTTATAGATACCTATATAAAATAAGTATTTAGAACTACTTTCAACAAAAAATTTATATAAATTAAGGTCTTGTTAATTAGAAAATTTGTAATGGATTCTAAAGTATTTAAAAATAATGGATGATATTGATATTGGTGGAGGATGGGCCTAATTAATTCTAAGATATAATTGTATTTCATCAAATAAAAATTTCATAATGTATAGGGAATATAATTTATCCAAGAATGATGTTCAATAGTGGAAAAATTATTGAAATAATATATTTATTGATAATTAACTCCATAATACCATCATTATAGATAATTTTTAAATATGTTTTTTATATTAATGTTTAGATATTCCATTTTATATTAATTTCCATTTACCTTGTTAAATTAATTTTTACCTCTTTAATTTATTTTTATGCATCAAATAAAATTTAAATTATTATTTTATTTAAAAATTATAATTCCAAATATAAAATTCATATTATTGTATTAGATTTTGACAAGGTATAAAATTTAAATTTCATAAGAAAACATTTCACATAAAATAAAGAGTTTCATAGGAATATATTTTATAAATATAATGAATTTCTATATATTTATTTCTAAGTAATAATATATATATTAATATATATATATAAACATAAAATTTAAAAAAACTCATTCTTTAGCTTAGATGAATTTAATTTCATGTTATAAATTTGAATTTCACATATATTAATAAATATTTGAAAAAAATATTTTCTAAACATTAAATAATATAATTCATAACTATTTAGACTTTATTTAGTAATTATTTTCCATATATATAGTTTTTTTAACAAATTTTTATTAAAAGTTATTTAAAAATAAATTACATTTCAAATTTAAAATTAAATACAAACTATATTTATTTTTATATAAAATAAATTTCAAAATGAAAATTTATATTTTTAAAATATTATTTATTAAATTAATAATTTTGAATATATATCATGTAAATTTATATGAAAAAACATGTTAATAAATACAAATAATACTATATGGTCGATAAGAAAATTGTCTAGTTATTATTGATAATTCTGGTATCATGGTAACGATATTGATTTCTTTGTGATTCAAACTCTCACATATATATATATATATATATATTATTTCTATAAATACATACTTGTTAATGATTATCAAGGAATTGATATAGGGTAACCCCAATGTATTTTACCTCATTAAAATATTAAAAAAATGATCCACATATAGAATACTTATGAATTTTTATATTATTTATTCAACATTTTATAAATATTTATAAATATTTCTCTCAATGGGAATATGGGGTGGTTGGGAATACAGTGGATTATGTAATGACATATGATTAAAATACATAGATATTAAATCATAACAATTGAAGATTAATTTTAATATATAAAAAGAATCCTTTTGATTAATAATTATCTCTCTTATTAAACATGGATACATAATCAATTGTTTTATAAGTGAATAAAATCCTCTACGACTATGTTCCTCATAAAGAGAACCCTTCATAAACATATCAAACACAATTCCATTATTTATATCCTGGGGAAGGAAAACAGAATGAAAGGTAAGATTAGATGATCGGAATTGGTTTATATGGAGATATGAAAATGACATTAGGGGAAGGATATGATAACATGGGAATAAAATTTTAAAACCAAACCCAAGATATTATATATTTTAAATGTGAGACATAACATAAATAATAGAAGTTAATTAAAAAGTTATCATAAAATAATCAGATAATATATTCCATTAAGGAATAATATTGTATTATGATATATTTTTGGAATACAATAGAGTATTGAAAATTCCATGTAAAGGATACCAATTAGTACATTCATTACATGTAACGCATTGGATAACCACCCATGTAACAATGTCAGGGTAAGCATAAACTAAAATGTACTCTATTTTTGGATTGTGATGACCAATTTTGTGTCATCTATTGTTATTAGGATAACATCTCATGTACCCTACCATTTCATGCATGGGATTACCTACCTTGTACACTTCTGTTTTGGGCATGGTGTAACCATGTTTATACCATTGCATTTTTATCGTTGGATAACCACCGAAGTGAAAAAAAAGTTATGCATGGGATATACTCTGAAGTTTATTTTTATGTAATAAAATAATAATAATTACTCATGGAATTATAGGGAGATATATTCCCTTTGAATTGAATTATCAATGATTTTTTATTCCATACGATATTAAAACAATCACCTTTAAAAACATATGAAAATGAAAAGGGTTTAATGATAATTTCTACATATTATAACTTATGGAAATAAAAGGGGGTTTATAAAAATCATATTATCAATTTCATAAACCATCCAATAAAAGAATATGTATTATACTTCTTTATTATATTATTTAAAAAAACACTTAACCCGAAGAGTTGTTATTGGTTATGATGAGTATAATGTCTACAAAAGGAACGTTATAATGTTCTCGATAGAAATATCTCTTCCATTTTTAAATCACCACATTAAAATAAATAATTTTTTTAAAAAGTTGAAATAAAATTTATAATGACCATTTCCAATTGAAATGTATGTTTCAAATTATGCAGTGGTATGATGGTGTAAAATTATGATTATGCAGTACAAATTAAAATAATGATTCCATTCATATTTATTGAAAAAACAAAAAGAAAATAATTCCAAATATAAGAAGAGGATTACATTAATAATTTTTATTGAATATGTATACATGTGTAAAAATGAAATTAATAAATCATTTAAAAATATATAAAATATTATATGATTTTTTATGAAAACATGGACATGGAAGACAATGGATTTTAAACCTAATAAGGAAATAACATCATTTTTCATTCAATGAAATATTTTCTTTTATATTGAGTATTTAAAGAGTGGAAAATATATGTAAAAAATGAATTCAACATAAATAACCATAGGTTAATACATGTGTTGATGTTTTGGGAGGTACATATTAATTTTACATCATCAAGAAACATAATCATAAACATTCCAAATAAACAATGGGATGGTAACATAAAACCATTAGAACATTTATTTCTATTGAATTATAAGAAAAATCAAAGAATAAATATAAATATAAATATAAATTTTATGATAATAATTTATTTATCAATATAAAGTCAAACTTGTTCTTTATATACACCTCATGAATAAATATAGGTTACAAACAAAAAATAGGTTCCAAAGAAGAAAATTTTAGATAATAATCCCTCACCTTATATCTTGACATTATTCGTAAACATTCACACATTGTGTATAATAAATAAATATTTATTATATATGTATTCTATAAAAATACTATAATATATTAAAATAGATATGATTTATTTATAACTATTCATAACCTATTATTTAATAGTTAATTGTTAAATCACATTTCCCTTTATAACTTCTTCTTTTTGACATGTATGTTTAGGTTTCGTAGTTATAGAGACCCTGACCTCTCATAAATGGTATCATAGAATATCATTTGAGAAAAATATTCAAAAAATTACAAAAATAAAATATTGAAGAGTGAAATTTTTTAGTGCTCATGGAATCTTGGAACACAAACATATTAAATCATTGAAGATCATTAATGACTTCTATAAAGGTGATCTATCACGACTCATCCTGGGTGGACCTTGAATTGTTCACCGAACCAATTTACGACATGGCCTAAAATGTATTACTAATATGCAAAGGATGGAAACTAGTGTGAGATATCAATTGAGAAAAAAATGATGGATTTTCCCAATGAAAATAAATAAATGATACATTGGAAAGATAAATTGAGAATCCAACATATATAAATAATCATCTCATACAAATATAGATAATAAAATCAAATTAAACAACAAACCAAACTAGACTGGATGACTAAAATATCTCCATGTGACCCTGATGGTCACTCTTCAATACCAAGAACAACTATCTCTAAAAGTAATAAAGTTCAATATGAGACCCACATCCTAATATAAAAAAAATACGAAACTTTTGGGGTGAGAATTAAAAACCAATCGGTATATAAAAAATATATTCCCCATGAACTTATATTAAAATTAATGGAACATCAACAAATTTTTTTTAATACAATATCTAAATATTATATTTGCCAAACAAAATTTACCTTTATAGAAAACAAGTTCCATTTCCCCTTTTCATTTAGAACCAGGTTCATATCAATTTTAGATATAGATACATTTTAAATGGGAACGTGATATTTTCATTCTAAAATAGAATAATAGAATTTAAAAATATTTTAATTTGAGTATCTTTTTCACAAAACTTTGGAATTCAACTCTTCAATATACATGAAAGATAAAAAACAAGAAATCACTAAAATGATCACAAAATAAAGGAAACAAAAAAAAACCCTGAGTAACCAAGTATCTCCATCATTCATCATACATTACTACGTGACAACAGGAATGGGATAACTTATCGGATGATGAATAATCTAGAACATACTAATATATGAGACCCATCCCCAGATTTATTCATGACAAAATAAAATCAAACACTCTCTAAATACTCCCAACCACCCTAACTTTGGATAAAACAAGGGGAAAATACCATAGTAAAAACCCCAATATATAAACCTTATATAGACCACCAACTAGTGAATAATTTCCCCAATGAATCAATCATTATCTGAAAATTATCACACTGTGAAATGTTCCAATGATACATGTATAAAGGGGTTGGACAAAGAGTACCCAATGAGCATCCGATCACGAGAACATATAATAATAATTCAATAACATACCTCACCCTAATTCACCCTGAGGTTCTATCACTTACTTTTACATTCAAATATATTAATGGATCCCATAAATAGGACCCCGCATTCATAAAATGTGATGGGTTACATAGATTACATAGTGAGGAATTCCCACCTATTTATTTATATATTGTATGAGGATCATCCTAGGAGAACCATTATTAAAAATAATTCCTTTTATTAGAAAAAAAGATACAAACCACTCATTTTACATTAAATATACAATCAATGGAAAAATATCACCAATTAATATTCATAGATGTTGTAAAGGGAATAATAAAAATTAACCATTAATAAAAAATTGAATATTCATGGGAATCCTACATTATATCCATGTTGCATCGACTACACACTCATAAAGCCTCACGCCGATTATTCTACTATCCACAATCCACAAAAAGATACCCAGAAAAATAGAAAAAACCAATATAAATTTAATGAAAAAGAAATCCTAGGTTCACATGACCATAAGATAAGAATGAATTAAGAAAAAAGGGAATATTGAAGAGGGATAAGGGGGTGGGGAAACATCTTGATGATCTAGCCCAAAATATAGATCAAATTCATAGATATAGACCAACATAGGAGGGTGGAGGCCTAGTGAGAATGAGGAGAGGCCCTTTATGGTCACATGAACTTGATTGAAGAGAAAAGGTATAGATCGGGCTTTAAATCAAAATATGGAATTTAAAAATTATTTAGTTCTAGGAATCTCACACAGTTTGGCCGCATAACTTACCAAACTATGTGTCAACCATGTGATATCTACTATCCAAGAGTGTTTCGACTCCATGACCCACATGAATGCTTTGAATTACAGTGCACATACCATGCGATAACTTATGTTTGAATCCAACACGTTCCATACAGTTACCTGTGTTGGACCGTATAGTTTACCAAACTATATGCCAACCGTTCACAGGGTACTAACAAGACTAAAAATCAATCTATTCATAAATAATTCCCAAAAATTGGAAAAACAATGATGTTAAAACTAAACAAGGAAGAACTTCATAATTTGACCCCCATTACACCTAGAATTGGAAAGAAAATTAGAGATGGTGAAATGAACTGGGATATAAAATGAAAACAAAAACCATGTGTGGAAAATCTCTTTAACATTAATTACATCTACCCCAAGGAAACCACAACATTATTTAGTTAATAGATCATTGAATAAGGATTTTAAAATAACATGTACTAACCTATTGAACAATGAAAATGTCAACTACTATCAAATGGAACCTATTCCACTTCCCAAAAACTGAACTACAATATAAAACCTCTTCTGAAGAATCAAGGGAAAATTAAAGCTGCAACCTTCACAACCATACCTTGAACAAAATTGTTGGGAACAATCCAAAAAGATTAATGTTTAACTAAAATATAATGGAATCTGAGAAATCAGATAATTTCAAAAGAAATCTACTTAAACTGGACTAACACCATAACCAAAATAGATCATCATTAGGTGGAGGCTATAATGGAGTCCCCAACATTACGAACTGATGATATTAAAAAACCACTAAAACATCACCCACAAAAACTACCCCCACCACTACAGAAGGGGAGGTTAGGGTCTCAATGAGTGGAACACTTATTCCATAACAAAAAACTAACCAACAAATCGTCACCCCTAGATGACCACTACCCCAAGACACACTTAATCTACCTTGGAGATCCATTTAAGAAAAATTTATTAGAAGTGTGCATCCAAGAAAAAAAAATCAAAGACATTATGTTAGGGATATGTTCACCACACCCTTTGATAAATGTGGGAAAAAAACAAAAAAGAGACTACAAAAGAAATAGCAGGACAGCCTTTCAAAAAAAATAGAGGTAAGAGAATAACCAAACACCCCACAACCCTTGGATTCCAGACAATGCGACAACATTACTCCAAGGAGTTTTTCATGAAAAATGATATTTTAAGCATCCACTACCTCATAGTCACGAGCTGTTAATCCCTAATCAGAACTCATTCTTCTTGTTCTAAAATAAGACATATAACACCATAGGAAGACACATATGATTATTATACTATGAAACTCACATTATAAGATAATACATGCTCACCTAAATAGGGATCTAAAATATGCACACCACAAATATACCACCATGTGGAAAAGAATAATTTTTATGATTCCAAAAAATGAAGTCACACTTTTATTAAACCAGAATTTCTTGAAAGATCACCATAACTACCCTTTATTTCTAAAAAAGATCACTACTAAGAAAAAATACATAATTAGAAGAATAATCATAACAAGAAGGCAATTCATGTAAAGAATAAAGAGCTCTCTACCCTACAAACCAGCCAGGGTATCATTCTAAGAGAGGGGTTTAACATTTGAAACTCGGTGATGATGTCTTTAGGTTAAACAAATTGAATGATTTATAACTAGTAATCGACCATAACTACCCTACCAATATTTGTTGAATCTCTATGGGGGAGAACATCAAGAAACAAGAAAACCAAGAGCTCTATAAAAACAATATCATAAACCAAATACCACCTCGAATAAACTATGATCCACACAAGGGAAAAAACCCGAGAATATATTCTAAAATTAAAGAAAACATTAATTAAAAATCAAAACACAAACATGAATTTAAAATCTAAAAAACTCATAATTAAAACTCCCCAAATCATGTGGAAAAACCACCCAATGGGATGTTTTTAAAAAACAACTCATCTTTCTATTTAAACCATATCCATAGAAAAAATATAGTTGGTTGCACAATCACTATTGGTATTCCATGGAGCCTCACACATGAAAATTTTATTCCACCCTAGTCATCAAAAACTGCAATCTAATACATGCACTTTCAAACCACATTCTCGATATATCAATGCATGCGAGCACCCATGGAAACACTAAAGGTCAAAATAAACATTTTTGTTTTACAAGTCATAAATATTTTCAAAATACCACCAACAATTAATTAAAAAATTAATTTTAAACACCACATATAATACCATATCTGCATTTTTATAAAATAAATATCATGTTTTTCAATCAAAATCACATTTTTAATTCAATTTTCACAAAATAATTTTCAACAACTCATAGTTTCCATTTAATCAAAATAATTTAATTATAATCCCACTATTATTCAATTGAAACAAATAAAAATAGAAGCATCCTTTTTCAAACAAACATTTCCGCAGACCCCATGTTTTGATAATATAAATCGAATATCATTAAATCATTTTAACATTACCAAAAGGTGAAATTTTATGGAAATCCACATTTCAGAATACTTCCAAACGGATAACTATAAAAAATAGATGAAAATGTTATTATTACATTATAACATCATGATTAACATGAGGTGAAGAAAAATAATTGGTTTGTTGAGAGCTTAATAATAATATTTTATAATAAAAAACATAATAAAAAACAATCCTAATAATGGTTGAGATTATAACATAAAATTAGAACCAAATTGGTAACATTGAATCATAATACACATGAAAATAATACAATTAAATGAAAAAGGAATAAATTGAATAAAATTAGATTCATGACTTAACTTTTATAAGGGAAATAATATACACGACATAATTGAATATAGCTGTATAATAAAACCTACATCTCAATGATGGAAACATGGGACAAACAATCCGGTATCACATTAATAACAATAAAACCATAAACCCCACAAAAAAGAGATCCTAAAGTAAATATGTAAATCCCCATAAATATAATTATAAGATTAAAAAATTCGTAAATTTGAACTATTTACACCTCATAAAATACATACACGGCGAACAAGGAATGTGTCTCATAGAATGTAAAAGTTGGATTAAAGTATATTTCCATAAGCCCTTTCATTTATCATATCGAAAAAGACTATGTTATAATGAATATAATGATTCTATAATTATTTTAATGTACAATAATTATATAAATAATTAAAATTAGGAATAAATTTGACATTTAATTAGTCATTTATTAACATTTCTTTTTGAATATCATGTTTTGGGTAATAAGTAATTAGTTTTTAATATATTTGTTGATTTTTTATTTTTCACATCATCTTTCTCTAGTCAATGTTTAATCATCCCAATAATGTAAAACATGATTTAATTATAATATTTTTTCATAATATATGTCATTAGTGTATCCAATTAAATATATTGATAGAAAATTAATTACACAATTCATGGAGATGACCAGTCGTACACACACATAAATATTGATTCAATTTTTATATCAGATTGAATGAAAGAAAATTAATTGATATATATTATCATATATAATTAATATTTTGTAAAAAATATCAACTATGTTTTTTAAAATAATTCATAATATATACAATGTAAATCATTAATGAATCGCATCGCTTCCAGAGGTGGTAGTTCACCATATACATAAACAACATTATCATATTCACATAAAATGAAGAGTATAATTGTACGTGTTTTATAATAATTTAACAATCATAATAAATTAATAAAAAAATATATATTTATATATAATTTAATATATAAAACCCTCATTATTTTAAACCATGGGAGGTGGTAATAGAAAAACAAAAGATATCAGTTCATGAGGTGATAATCTGTCGTACACAAAAATGATGATTTTGTTAACCATTTGATTGTTGTGGGGATGGTTTTATTTAATTAAATGAAATAAACCACATATATATATATGTATTATAAATTATTTTATAAATAATTTAATAATAATAATAAATTATTTTGGAGGAAGAAATAAAAAAATGTTTGATGGTGAACATTAGCTCTTCTTCAGGTATTTGCTATAGGTTTTCACTGAAACCCTACATTGGTTGTATTTATGAGAAAATTAAGTTTCATAATATTAGGGGAATGATTTTAGGATTTGATTTCAGCTTTAAAAATCTAAATAAAATAGGTTTTAATGTTTTTTATTATAGGAGAGGGTTCCCTTTTATAATTAGGGGAGATGACACACCTTTTATTTTTAGAAGAAACAAGTTCCCCACCAATGATCATATATAAAAAGTGTCCAGATTACTCCACTATGGAAACATATATTTTTTTAGACCAAATATTTCTAGAAAATATATTTTTTAGAAATGTTTATAGGGAAATTAGAATGTTGTATTTTTTAGTTTATCCTCTAATAACCCCATTTTAACGTTAACCATAATAAGTATGTTCTATTGTTCTTGTTATTAATTTTAATTAAAAATTAACATTAACATATTAGAAACAATAAATTGTAGTTATTCCAATTATGGAATATATTTTTCCATATTATTTTCAATTAATTAGAAAATTTTATATTTAAATTAATCCTATAAATGTGGGGAGAAAACAGGGGTTTAGAAAAGAATTGTTCCAATGTTAAGGATTTTTTCATATTAAATATCAATATTAAATTTGATAAAATTATCATAATTTTTTTAATTTTTTTATATGATATCTAATTTTACATTAGAAAAAAATTCAATGTGACCTTAGGCATTCTAAATTATTTTAATGAAAATGCATTTTTTAAATTAAAATCTAGAATTTTTCATTATTCCAGAAAATTATGATTTCCATAAAAGTAAAAAAACAAATCAACTTAAGAAAATAATATGATTAATATTTCAAAAATATATTTAATTTTTCAAACAATTGTTTTAGTATTTTAATAAATTTTTTTTAAAATAAATTCACTATAAAAATGGATACACATATTTTTTAATTCATTTGTATACATAAAATTGAATTTTTTATTTCTCTCTTTTATAGAGAACACATAGGATGAATATTAATAATTATAATGAATTATAAATATATAAATGTAATTAATGAAATTTACAAGTGATTTGTGTAATTATTTTTATAAATCATAGTTATGTGAATAGAATAGTTTTTTCAGAAGACGATATATTTTAATTATCCAATACATTATAATTTCATTTCAAATTAATTGGTAACAAATGATTTAATTATACATTTTGAAAATACATTATTATATTTTAGATAATCATATTCACACATGTTATTAAAATGAATATGTGATAACAATAAAATTAAAAAATAATACTTTAATAGTATTTTATGTTTCATTAAAAACCTAGGGATGCGTGTTATAAAAACTAATATAAGTATTGTGTGTATTTCAAAAAATTAAAAATATTAAATATAAATTTAAAAATTATAAAAAAATCTCATTTCGTTAAATTATACCCTCTTAACGTGAATATCTCCTTTAAAATTTATCTCGTAAGAAGTGGTTTATCCTTTGTAAAATTCTATAATAAAAACACAAATCATTAAAATGTTTAATAAAACATCATATTTTTAAAAGAGAAATATATGTCAAAAAATATTCTAGATGAACACATACTATGTTTGAAAATAACATCACATTGTTGGGAATATAATACACCGACATAAAGAAGAAAACCAATCCCCAAATCCTAATGGAGAGTGATAGAGAATATGTTCAAGATAATATTGACAATAAAATATACATAAACCAATGATACATGAAAGAGATCATTAATATCAAATGAAGTCATTATAATACCATATATTTTTATTTCATGGTCTTATTCCTAATTATGGGGAATTGTTTTTCCATCTAGGATGAGACCATATTGAAATGTTGTTACATGATATGATTTTAACTATTAGACACAATTTCATCATTTTCTTGTTTCATGATCAAGTAAAACATCATATTCAACTCATATAAATGAAGTTAAATTGCGTTTTGCCTCAAGTAAAAATAACTCATAAGATCCATAAATTTAATTATTTGTTATTCCTTGTATATTTTGTTATTAGAAAAAAAATAGCTACCACCCATTACAAATAATTAATTATATTGTGAAGTAATATATTAATAACAAATACCTTGTCCAAAGATAAAATAAATCATTATCTAAATAGAAAACCTTATAAAATATTAGATGTTATGAAATTATAAATAATGTTAATAAATTTCCCAAACTCAACATAACATTAATCCTCCAAATGTCATTAGGAATCACATCGTAGTCACATGAACAATATGTGAATAACATGTTCATATATTATACTAATGATTTGTAATAACTACAATTAAAATTTATGCTATAGGAAAACAAAAATTATTCCTCATCCCTGGAATAAATCCTTATACTATTGAAAACTTTTTCTAAACTCAATAATGTTTAAAATCCATCAAAGATAACAAGAAAAACTATTTCCACAACCCATTTTTTTCTTCCAGGGTCACCAAAACTATAATGACCTAGACTTGATCATTTCGTAATCTAGTAAATTCAACTACAATTAAATTTCATACAATCAAAAATAAAATATAGGTTAGAATTTTACAAGGTTAGGCTATAACATACCACATTCAAGAAAATGGGATAACACAAAAGACCATTTTTTAGAATATAATACAATTAAAATTAACCATCGATCATTTTTCTTTATCATCACAAATCTTCATATATTTATACATGACAATATTATTTTAATTACCCTAACTTATAACCTATGAAAAAAATTTTATAACATGGAATGAGAAAAAACTCATTAACAGATGTAAAAAGAATGAATGGAACAATTAGTCTATATATACTTATAAATATATAAACTCACTTCCACCAGGACATACTTCTCACCCATAATGTAACACATAAATACTTATAAAACTTGACATTTATATAAAAATATAAAAATATAAATAAAACAATTAGGTGTATTGGGAAATTTATTATGTAATATTGTTACCCTATAGATTCTTTATTATATATAAACATCACGTCCACATTAAAATTTAACCCTCATTACTACATTATGTTGTAACCATCATAATTACACATAGATTAACAATATGGTTGACCTACAATATAAAAATCCCCAATAAATCAGAGGGAGATATAGTTCCGACCATATAATGAAACAAAATTCTCAAGAACCATGAAATAATAAAAAAAACATGGACACTTGAATAATAAAATTCTTTTCAAATTATGTAAAAAATGAAATTTAATGGAGGAATTTTAAAAGTTGTCCCTTACATATACCATATCATTGAAGAGATAATTATGAAAAATTAAGGAATATCTATATTCACTATAAATACACATAATTAATCATAATATATTAAACATTTATATAATAAATAATATTAGAATGAAAATATCAATCAAGTAGAAGGTTATCCCAACGAATTAAAAGAGGGTTAGTAATTCTCTTACCTCGTGTTAACTTTATTTATAATGTTTATAAACATTATGTATAAATGTTAAAATAGTATGATTAGTATTTTAATGAAATTTATCCATATTTAAAAAACCTTAAATGATTATTTTGTAAAATAATTTAACACATTTATTACTAATATTTTGTTATCTCCATTGTTTCAGGTGCGTTTTTTAAATTGTTGTCATGCTCAGTTCGTAATATATTTTCATATTGAAAGGAAGAGAAAATACTTAAGTGTAATGAAATGTTATTAATATTTTATATAATAATAAATGATATAATAAATCATTTTTATTAGATATGATTATGAACCATCCAATAAAACTTTATTGATATTCGTTTAGATCATTTTGGCGGTTATTGAATAATTATAAACTAGTTTCATTATATAATTTTATATTATGTATATATGTTAATTAAAGAACCTAAAAGAGGTTATATAATATATATTAATATATTTTTAAACAATCAAAATGGTTTTATAACCATCCATGATAGTGGAAATAGAAAAATGATAACCCATCGTTGATGATGTCGGTAAATCGACACATCATGAACAATATTTTCATTTTTATAATATAAATAGAACATATGGAGTTGAAGATGATTTTTTATATAATAATGATAAAACTAATGTGTATATATGAAAATTTCGTTTTTATTTCTCTTGAATTAGAGGAGCTGAAGAGATTATAATAAAATAAAATGAAATAGAATGAATGAAAAACAAATTAAATAGTATTTTCACCTATTGATCTCTTCTACAAGAGAAACATGTTAATATCCATTGTTTTGGCCTTTTGGTGAGTCTATAAAGACACATATGTGGAGAGGTAGCTTATAAAGAGGATTCAATAGTATTTGAAAAATTATCAAATCTTGGGAGGTGTGAGAAGATGATGGGTTGTGTGGTGGAATTTATTGTGGGGGAAATGATGCTTTTTCATTACTTTAATAATTTTATTATTATTTTTCTCATTATAAGAAATAGTTTTGGTTATTATGAATAAGTTCAATAATTACCATATTTGAGTTTTAACCAAGGGTTCTTACCGCAGAAAAACATCTTCAAAGGATCAGTAATTCATGTATTTAGCCTTTTTTTGTAAATTATCCCATTTCACTAATCATAAAAAATTCAAAAAAATTAGAAAAATACCAAAAATTCAATGTAACCATTTTCAGACATGTAGATTTAATAAATTAACAAATATTTTGGGAAATGATTTTATAAATATGATAATTTTATTTTTAATTAAAATTAAAATTTATTCTAAAAATACCAGATTTAAAATTAAAATTTATTTTAGAAAACATTTAAAAATGAATTATGGTCTCATAAAACTATTCAATAATCATAATACAATAAAATATTAATTTCTAATTATAAATTATTAAAATAAATTTTTTTAGTAAATAAATAAATTTTAAAATAATAAATAAAGAATAATGTTTTACGAAAATAACAACAGAAATGTGGTGATTTTGAAAACATGTATTTACAAATTCTATGATATGAATATATAAAATTTTCCAATTTTAAGATGGTTAAATGTTACTTATAATTTTATAGGTGAGGTTACTATTATAGTCTCTATATTACTATTTTTAGGGTAATATTACTATTCTTAATGATATGATATTATTCATCAAATATGAAACATAATAGATAAAATAAAGAAAAATTTAAACGAATTACATTTGATTATATGTATTACAAAATAATATTTATTTTGGAAAATAAATTTTTTGATAGTCTCAAAATTTAGCTTCAAACAAATTTCTCTATTAACTTTTTTTTAAAATATCTTATTAGAAAAACAAACTTAAATTTGGTTTTATTTTTCTCTTTAACATATAAAACATATTGAATGAAATAAAATTTATTAGTTCGGATATATAATATATAAATTTTATTATGATATTTCAATAATATTGATTTTTTATTCTGTTAATATAAAATGTTACTATGGTTATAAATATAGTTTTTACAAAAATAAATTATTTTTGTTATATTTATTTTCATTTCAAATTAATTGTTAACCAAAATAATAAATTTTAAAAACATGTGCAATTTATATTTTCATAACATACTTACTCTCATTCATTCCCACTATTACCAATATATAAGAGATAATGATAATAATTGTTTATGCTCCTAATCTATTAAAGAAGTTAAATTAAAATCGAGAAATACCGTAAAATATTAGGGTGTAAAATTCTCTCATAGGATAATAAATTTCATCCATATAATTTGAAATTTAAATTCATTATTAGCGGCCAATGAATCAAAATACATTTGTTGGAAACCCACATTGTGAAAATTGTTATAAAAAAATCCAACTAATATGAGAGAAAATAAAGTATTAGGACCACCTATGGTATCACATATTAGGTTTCCATATAGGAAAAAATGAACATAGAAGAGAAAACCAAATCTCAAATATTGGTAGAGACTGTGATAGAACGAGGTAATGAAAACGATAAGAACCACAAAATAATAAATTTGTGATGGGTTAAAAAGGAAATTAATTTCATATCATGAAAAGAAAATGGACAATTTTTTATTTCAAGATCCCTTTTCCATTATTTTGAATAATTCCATTAATATATATACAATTAACATAAGTGTATATTCATACATGAAATTTAGAGTTTGATCCCTTAATGAATTTTCCACCACAAAATGACATTATTATCCAAATTACAACCCTGAATATTTCACTATTATAGCACTAGATTAAACATATATAGATCTATAAATCTAAAATATGTTGAAAATATATTCTTCATATCTTTAGAAATTATGAAAAAAATATGTTTTGATAAGATAAGCTAATTCCAAAAAAGAAGTAATATATAATAAAGTTAAATCACAAATATCAACATGGATCATTTCACAAATAAATATCATTAAAATTACTAAAAAATATTCTAAACCAATATTAAAACACCAAAATCAGAAGTATTTGGTCACATATACTTCCAAGATAGTATTATCATTTATCACCAAATAAAATCAATGACTCTTAATCTATCTATTCAAAATGTATATCCCCAAATAAAAAATCTCTATGAAATTATAATCATTTTAATAAATCACCATGGTTCAATTAAAACATATTTTCCTCCAAAATGTAATTTTACCATTATTCCTAAAATAAAACATTAGGAATTCTGTTTACCTTATTATTTTAATTCTTCCTAAAATTATAGTGATCTTCGTCTATGATAACATTTGTCACTCATACAAATTCGGATAAAATACATGTTACAAAATTATTAAAATACATAATTACCATATAATAAAATATCATATTAACTCTAATGTTATCCATACCATTAAAATTATGTATAAAATAGATTTGTTTCTCAAATTATCAAAAAACATAATGATTACATATAACTCAAACACAACAAAATTATCCCAATGCACCCCCATAATCAAAAGAGTACTTATAGTTTTAAACACATTATCAGAATTAAATATACTAAAACTATTGAATCCATTATATTTAGAAGTATTAGTGTTTATATAATCTTAATAATTCCCTAAATAAGCATTTCCAAATTATTTCTTATTATTTTATTCCTTGGATAGGGATATGAGGATCGTTTTGATGTCCCCATTTTGTTTCGATATGATGTTCATCTATCAATATTTTTATGTTCATGCCACTTCTGGTATTTCACATTCTAGAATATTTAGAATAAATAGGATCTTGAGACCATTTTTAAAAGATATCGTGATTGATTAAAGTATTTTATAAAATTATAAGTGTCAAAAATTTAAAAAAAAATTCATGCATGTGAGTTGAATAATCAAGAAGCTGTAAAAAACAGTTGAACAATAATTTTCAGAAATAATGATGATAAAATCATTAGAAAGGGGTAAAAAATTTGAGTGTTCTCATTAATTCATTCTTGAAAAAATACTTAATCTGTTGAAAATAACATCTCTTCAACATGAAAATAATTATTAATATAAAAATACTCTAAAGAGTAAAGATAATACTATAAAATATTTATAATACTCAAATACATCAACAACATTATATTCCAGTTGATTTAGGATGTTATAATATCATTATATACTACTATAAACTTAAAAAATTATCCATATAATAATATCCCTTTTGATAACAAAGGATCACTAATTAACATCCTGACCTCTAGTAGTATCTAAATCATGATCAGATACCAACAATAAGGTCCTGAACATAAATAATACATAAAATTCATAATTCAACTATAATTCACAATATTACATTCCTAACTATCATTTTTATTTAGAGTTTAATAGAGTTAAGTCATAACATACCACATTTATAAAAATAGGATTCTTCAAAAATATCATTCATTTTCTCAAAATATAAATAATTTAAAATTAATTATTGATCCATTTGTTTTTTATAAAAAATATTTATAAAATTCATCATGAAATCTTTCTTTTACACATCCATATAACCTGTGATTTTTTTTAAAATGTCATGATGAGATGAAAACTATGTATGCAATATAAAAATGGGGAAATAAACCATTCGTCCATAAATACATATAAATATATCAAATCACTTCCACAAAGACATACTTGTAACATATATTGTATCATATACAAACTTCTGCAAAACAAGAGATTTTTATAAAATGTAGAAAGACCTAAATTAACCATATAGGTGTCTTGGGGGATCACTTACATCATATTTTAACCCTCAAGGGTACAATATGATCTATAAACCTCACATATAACTTACAATGTAACCCTCATGGAAAACTATTGGTCTAATTATCATAGTTACACATAGAGTATCGATACAAAAATCCTATATCCTAAACATATCCAATTAATTGGAGGGATATATGGTCATGCCATTCCTAAAACAAATATCCAAGGACCATAACATAATCATAAAACATGATCAATTGAATAAAAATATTATTTTTAAACTTTCAAAAAAATAGAAATTTAAAAGTGTTTTTTTAAAAGAGGGTTCCCTTATATATACAATATAATTGAATTATTATTTAATAAAATGAAAGGAATATGAATAATCACTATACATCCATGTAATAAAACATAATATAATAAAAATTTAAACCCCAAATAATCTTGTCATTAAAATATCAAATAAGTAGATGGTTAACCCCAAGAATGGATATTGGGTTAAGAATTCACTTACTTCAAGTCCATATTAATTAAAATGTGTTTAAACCTTCTGTATAATTGTTAAAAGAGTTCTAATAATATTTTAAAGAGTCATATTCATTATTACAACACCTTATACGATCATTTTATAACATCATTCAACCCATATGTTAATAAAATTTTGTTATCTTTGTTGTTTTAGGTGAATTATTCACTTTTTTTACCAAGGTTGGTTCATAATGGATTTTCTTGTGAAATGGAAGTGAAAATCCAGAAGTGGAATGAAATGGTATTAATATGTTTCTAGAATATTAAATGATACCATAAATTATAATTGTTTTTCAATCATGATGATGAATCATTAGATAGATCACACATGACATTCGTTTAGATCATTTTGGTGGTTCTTTGATAATCACAAACCTGTTTCATTTTATAATTTAATAATAATATATATATGATAACTTAAGAACATAGAAGAAGTTATGTCATAAAATTTATAATATGTTTTAACAATTAAAATTGTTTTATGATCATCTATGAGTTAAGTAATAGAAAAATGAAAACACATTATCCATGATGTTGGTAAATCAATATATTATAAATGATATATTCATTTTTAGAATAAAATTGATTGTAAGGATTTGATGATCAATTTTTCCATAAGTATGATAAAATTATAGTATATATATCATTCAAGAGTTTTCTGGAATCTTGGATAAGTTTATGTGAATAAATTATACGAAAATAAAAATAATTTAAAAGAAAAATACAAATTAGGAAACATGATTTTTACCAGTAGATCTATTCTACTTGTGATCCCCCCTCAAAGCCCTTAGTTTTGGCCACACGGTGTGAAAAATAATATCTTGTACATGGGGAAGAGTCTTGGTAAGTGGATTTGACAAAAAAATTTATATTCTCAAACATTAAGGGATGTGAAGAGATGAGGGGGTGATGAGTGGTATTTATAGTAGAGGAGACGAGGGGTTTCCCATTATTTTAATCATTCTATTATTAATTTGCACCCAAAAAATTTTTGTTGGTTATTATTACTAACTATCATATTAATTTTATGTGTGATTGAACCAGAGGTTCTTGTCTCAGTAGAACATTATCCAAGACTCAACAATTCATATATTTAACGTATTTTGTAAATTATTTAAAAAAACATATTTTATGATAGATTAGTTTTCATTTCATTCGAATTGGTAACCTAAATAAAATATTTTATAAACTTTTGGATTTTATATTTTAATAATTTACATAATCTCATTAATTTTAACACTTACCTATATCTATGATATAATTATAATAATTTTTTTAATGATTTAAATACATGGAAGTAGTTAAATTTAAAAAGATTAATATCATAAAATATTATAGTTTTATAAATACTATCCAATTAAATAATTCGTATTAAATATTAATTAACACCAAAAAAATATCTCAACATAGAATGAATTTTAATAAATATCTTACCTTGATCAAGATATCACATTTGCATTAAATAAATTTTTTATTCCATTGTCATCATTCAAAATATTCATTCAAATTCATAATGGAATACTTGTATTGGTCAGTACATATATATTTCCTAATTCATTCAACATAATATTTTATTTCTAAAAAATAAAAATATCATATAACCAAATTACATAAATAAAAATTAAGTATTATTCATCATATAAGGAATTAATATCATTTTACATTCATATTTTACCTATAGTTTCATCATAATCAATAATATAACTATTACTCAGACAACCATGATGATTTTATTCACCATATTTTCCCAAAGAAAATAAATTTTCATAATTCCTATACATTCCAAATTTAATTCATTTAATAGTTGGTGATATCATTGGGACACAATTATTCATATCCATTGAGTTAACTAGAATTTTCATTTTCCATTTCATGTTACTTGATTTTTGGCATTGTTTTCGAAATTACAATTTTTTTATATTCCTATAAGACGGTAACTAGGGTGTTTAATCCCATGTTATCAATTAATTGTTAACCAAATATTATTTATTCTAAACTCTCGAGTACACAATTTATTACAAAATACTTCACTCTCTTTCATTGGTGATTTATAATGTAGGTTAAGGTATGTGTAGTAATCATGTTCCATGGAAATAAATTTTTCATAATCACAACATCTTTTTATCGAATCGTCATCCGATTTTGATTCTTGTCCTTGAATCATGTGTAAAATTAAAGGTCACCAATGTTCTTTCTGGCCCCACTATTGACTAAAACCAAAAATTATATTGTGAGATTCATTAATCATTTGAGAAAACCAAAAAATAATGAAAATCAAATATATGATGTATGTATGAGGAATCATTCTTCATTGTTAATTGACTCCTTTAGTTTATCCTAGTCTTTACATAGTCCTGATGTATTTAAATCTTTTCATATAGATAATAATGATTTTATGAATTTCTAAATCATATCCCATGGGAGTGTTATTTTATGTGTACATCATGTTCTGTTGTTGTGCACTGCTTCCCAACTGTGTCTAGATCCATATGGTGTTTTCAAGGAAGTTACCCCCATGTTCATCTGTGATAGATCCACATCCACTTATTGTATTCAGACAGTGATTTAATTACCTTAATGTCTCTTTATATATCAGCTAAAAAAATTATAGTACAATTTTCTAGATATTAACTCATCTTTAGACTCATCCATAGAGACAAATCTAGAAATATCATTAAAAATATTCATAGGGATCTGAGTAATGTTTTCTCATTAACGATTAATCATGAACTATGATACACACTATCCAGACTGGGGTTATAATCGATACACTATAAATATTTTTATATTAGTATTGAATACATTAAATAAACACATTGATTATATCTAAAATAGTTTATTTTCCTTAGAAACATTGAACAAAAAGATCATAATTCACAGATTACCTTAAATGTATTATATGAATTTTTTTCCATTAGTATTATTTCTAAAAATATATCAATTAATGACATTATTAAGAACATTAGTAATGGAAAAATAATAATGGGTTACTATAGATTTACAATATTGGTAAACAAGTATGATACTTAATAACAACATATAAATAAGGTCATGAGATCTTGATCATAACATGTGATAACAATAAAATAAAATTCAATACTCATAATATTGATTAACAGAATAATTATTAACAGTTTCTAAGACATGAATCAAATGATAATTAAGTAAAATCATTACCATGGGCATAAAATTGGCACAAGACCTTGATTTTTTGAATACACAAAATCATAGAAAATTATCTCCATATTAGATAAGGATCACATCAAAATCAAGAATAGTTATATAGGTTTACTCTCAAATCCTTCTTAATATACATAGACTCTTACTGAACAAGATTCATTAACCAATCTGGTGCTATGAAAATCTATATGATTATCTATCATTTCCATCACTATCCTACTAAATCTGATTTAGTCCCTTTTAAATTCATTTCCATACCTAGTGAATTAAAGGGGGATGCTGGTAACTAGCGTATTTTTATATAATTTAACAATAGTATCATAATGAATATCATACATTTGTATAGTACTATATCATAAAAAATAAAATTATCAGAACCAATGAAATGAAATAGGGTTCGTAAAAATTTCATCAAATCTTAATCTATTGAAAAAATAATGGTTTCACAATCCTTTAATTATTTCACAATAGTATAACCATTATAAAAATAAGTGGGTTTCATAAGAATTTTTTCATGGTATAACCCATTCGAATGAAGTGGGTTTTATAATGGTTAATCCATCATAAATTGAAATAACTATGAAATATAATAATAATATAATCTCTGGGTCACATCCCCTGGTAAACATAAGTGAAATTAAAATATGTCATTTTATATAGAGAATAATTGTAAAAGATATCTTGGAACATTTATTAAAGAAAGTAAAATTTCATTGAAAATTTATTTGTAAAACATAAAATATTTTTAGAATCAATTTCATAGAATGTACATAGAAAACTGATAAGATGAGCTTTATAATTAATTTTATACATTTTATTTCGAAAATATTCTTTCATATTTAAAAGAATATAAAAAAATTGACATCATTTTTTTTGAAAATAAAAAAAACATATATATTAATATTTACATAAAATTATGTCTATGTTGAAGGGTATATTTTTTAATGTCATATGTGAAAAAGAATGATAGATTTCACATTTTCGATTATAGAGGAATGAGAATTGTTTTAAAAAAATGAATATTATTATTAATTTTTTTGTTAGTTGTATTTTATGGATGAAAATTTCCTTGAAAAAAAAATTATATATTATAATTTTTTTTGGATAATATGGTTTTGGATGAAATACATTTTAATCGATGAGAAAAATTGTGTCTAAATTTCATAAAATAAATTTCATAAAATAAATTTCATAGTTATTATATGTATAAATGTGTGAAAATGTGTATTTTACATGAAAATGTAACTATTAACAATAAGAGGGGAAATGTCATTTTTATATTGATTGGTTTACTATAATATTTTATCATCGTATACATAATCATTAACAGTCCCTATAAATGATGATATTGTAACCTCAAATCATTTAAACATTGATAACACTGAATCGTAAGCCTCTTGAGAGACTAAAACTAATTGAATCTTATAATAAAATGAAAATTTGGAGATTTATAATTTATATGGTAAATGTGGTAATATATAAACCTGGAAAATTAAGATAGTTTTATAAAATAACAAAAATCTCAAATGAAGAAAACTGAGACATAAATTCCATATTCTCATTAGTAACATTGAAAAATTAAAAACCCACTACTATGAGATACTCAAATGGTTAATTAAATTCCCATAGATGAATGGATATGAATCAAAAAATAATTTTGGTGGAAATATATTGACTACACTAAATCAAAATATTTTACACATGGCATGTGCCTCACTAAATATAAAAGTGAGATAGAAATAATCAACATTATGTTTGGACTTTCAGTGTACACATTAAAAACATCGTTATAATAAATATAAATTCACTATACATAAATTATATAACCATATGTATATATATCATTCCATATATTACATACATATGAATTCTTATTACACGTTCATTAAAATTTTTAGTTAAAATCTTGTTTTAGGTAGTAATTGCCATCTTTTTCATATTTTTCTTGAATTGTTAAATATTTGACATCTTAATTTGATCAATGTTTCAAAATATATATTTGATTTAAAAATTATAGTTTAATGATAATATTGTTTATAAACATAATTTTATTAACAATTAAAATTTAGAGATAGGAAATGAAAAACATAGTTCATGGAGAAGGCAGGTCCTACAAATGCATAAACAATGATTCCATTTTCTTGTTATATTAAAAGAATGAAAATTATGTGATATATATTATAATGAAATAAAAAATTTAATTTAATATATATCACCTTTTATAATTAATCCAATATATAATATATTCCATGTAATGTATTAATGAATCGCATTACTTTAAGAGGAGGTAGTCTACCGTACACATAAACGACATCAATATATCCTGCAAAATGAATAGTATGAATTTATGTGTGATATAATAATTTTATAATCATTATAAAATAAAATATATTATAAATACCATATATATACTATAAATTCATATTTATTTTTAACCGTGATAGGTGATCATAGAAAAACAAATGATATAAGTCCGCGAGGCGGCTGTCTGACATACACAAGTACGATGATTTACTATCACATTTGGTGGACGTGGATATGGTTTTAGGCCATGAAACTAAAATAAAAATAATAATATATATAATATAAATTAATTATTATATATAAATGGTATAATTATAATGGAATTAGGTGTAAGAATAAATAAATTCAAATCTATTTGTTAATGAACATTGCCTCTTCCTTGGGTATCCTCCTAGGGATTGCACTAAAATAATTCAAGGGATAGACATATATTAGAAACAAGTATTCTAAAATGAGTTTAATTTTTTTTATATTTGGATTCCTATTTCCCAATAAAAAGTGTATATATTGTGTGAATAAAAGAAGTTATACTGTGCCCCTTTATAAGTGGGTGATATTAGACACATGATTTTTTTAAAAGAAATATGTGAGAAAATGGCCTCCTCCTCTTGAAAGAACGCGCCTCACACGCTTGTGGGTTTTCAAAAAATTTAGACTGTTACCGCCCCTCCGCGTTGTTCCATCCTGGCTTCTCCAGATCCGTCTGGGCCGATTTCTTCATCTCTGTCGGCGATGGTTTCCTTGGCTCTGTTGGGCCTGTGTCCTCAGTTCCAGTGCCGCCGACATCATCTATGCTTGTTCGTCCAGGTTGGTCATTTCGGGACATGGTCAGAGGCTCGGGGGAAGGAGCTTCTTATCCCTGTTTACCAGTCATTGCGCCGTTTTCTAACTTGGTGGTGAGGGAGGGGTCCTCTATTTCGCTCATGGGACAAGAAATGGCTTTCAAAGAGGCGGTTGCATGTTTAAAATGGACCATGGTGTCCAGGTTTGGTTCTCTAAAGCCCAACCTCCCTTATTTCAATCGGTTCGTGGTTTCATGGGGGTTTCAGGGGTGTGATCAGGTGTCGGTGCTGTATCAGAGCTCTTTTTGCGTGGTGCTAGCTTCGGAGGTGGATTCTGTGCAGGCGTGGTGTTGTGATCCAAGGGTTATTGGTTGTTGGAGGTTTAGTTTGTCTCGGTGGTTGATGGAGGTGCATAAGGGTAGGGAGAGGCCGAAGGATGTGGTTTGGGTCATTTTGCCAGGACTCCAACTCCATTTCCAAAATGGTGCCTTCCTAAAGGCAATCAGAGATGCTCTGGGGGTTTTCTTGTGTTCGGCAGAGAGCACGGTTATCGGTATAGAGACCCTGGTGGATAGGTTCTGCATGGAGTTCGACCTCTCCCTGCCGGTTTCAGAGAAGATTAATTGATCTATGCCAGGTGTTGTGGAGTGGGTGCAGGAAGTGGTATTTCTGGTATTCTTGTGGTATTGATCGTCTTGTATGTTGCAAGGTCACTATTTACTGTCCTACCACAAACATCCTAGTGTTCGGCTCCCTGATGCTGGTTCCAGGAACTCTTCTCGGCCTGCGATGGCTCATCCAGGGACCAGTTTTCCCTTATCTTTGTTGTTGGATATCTTCTCCCACGTCCGAGGGGGGGGGACTTGGCTCAGGGAGATAGTCCCGATGGCTCCGATTGCGCCTCTACCACCCTTGGTTGTTGGGAGTTGGTGCCTGCTCCTCAGGTTCCCTTGATGGTCTCTCGGGAATCTGAGCATCTCTTTTCATGGGGTGGTGTGCTAGGGTAGTTTTTGAGGTGTCTGAGGATGTTTTCAGTCCCTCTATCTGTTTTACCATCCGTGTCTCCTGGGTTTTGTAGAGGAAGGCTTGGGATGGGAACATGGGGGTGGTGTTCTAGTAGTGGCCCTTCTCAGGGGTGGTTTCAGTGCATGTTTGATCCCTTAGGCCGGTGGTGCTTTGGGTGAGATTCCTGGTGAAGGAAGGCGGTTTCTTGAGGGGTCTAGAAGTGTGACGCTAGTTTCATCCCCTTTTTCGACTTGCAAAGCTGAGGTTCAGGTTTCAGTTTCAGTTTCACTAGAGGAAGGTGGGGTGTTCCGGGGAGCCGGTGGTCAGGAAGGCGTTGGGACCCCTTCTTGCGGGAGGTCCTGCTCTCATTCTGAAAAGAAATGAGTGAGTCCTGGGGTGACCACCAGGATGATGATGAAGTAGCTCCTAGGCGGGGTGAGTTCCATTTCCCCTATTTGGTGGATTATGTCACTTGGGTCCAATACTATGTAGAAGGAGTTTTAATGACTCCTATTATCATTTGGAATGCCCGTGTTATCGGGGATAGGGTTAAAACAGACTTCATTTATTCAGAGGTTAGGAAGCATAAAGCCATAAGGGTTTCCGTTATTGAACATAAGTAGAGATGTGGCAAGATTAAGGAGTTTTCTTGTATGATGAATATGCATGAATCCATGCATGGGGCCCCAATGAATAACCACATATGGATTTTTTTTGGAAGAGAGGGGTTCCAGTGGACCTGTGCCAGGTAGGGGACCAAGATATTACGTCGATGGTGGAATGTAATCGGTCTGAGTGATTTCTGTCGATTGTTTACGAAATCTGAAATGCTCATCGGATGGTGGTGCTGTAGTCGGAGATTATTGGGTTCGACTCGGGGGCTTTGCCTTGGATGGTGGGAGGGGATTTCAACATGGTTTGCAAGGCCTGATGGGAAGAAGGGGAGGGGTGCATTCTAGAGTTGGGCGAGCATGTCATTTTTTCAGTGCATGGCTGGGAAGGGACTCTTGGATTTTGGATTCTCGGTTAACCCTTTCTCTTGGTGCAATAATCGTAGAGGGGGGAGTCATAGTTGGGGTAGGATAGATAGGTGTTTTGCGAACATGCAGGCCCTCGAGGTGCTTGGGGAGGTGAAAGTCCCTCATTTAGCTTGGGGGTCTCTGATCACTCACCGCTACTGTTTTCATTTGGGAGGTTTGAGAGCTCTAAAGAAGGTTTTGGATTTGTCAACCTGTGGATAGGAAACCCGGATTTCATAGGTTGGTTTCACTGGTCTGGGGAGAGCCTTCTAGGGGGCTTTCTTGGGTGGCTTTACACTGCATGTTGTGGCAGCTGAAGCAGACGCTTATGCTTTGGGAGAAATCTCTACCTACATGGGATCAGGAGATGGAGTCATACAAACATAGTATTGAGCTGCTGGAGGTTAGTTTAGAGGGAAGGTGGGATGTGATGTTTTTGAGGAGCTCTCGGAGAAGAAGGAGGCCTTAGTAGTAATGTTACTATCTCAGGAGCGCAGAGCAAGGGATCGGTCGAGGGTGAGATGGCTGAGAGAAGGGGACCAGAACTCAGATTATTTCTATGCATGCATCAGGGAGAGGAGACAGGTTGTGAATCCTGATCTAGCTTTGGAGGATTGTTCATTCTCGGACGACAGGGAGGTGGTTAGGGGCCTGGCCTAGGCTCTTTTTAAGGATCTTATGGCAGTTCTGAGTGAGAACAGCTCGGGGGGGGGGGGGGGGATCCTACAAGAGATTCTTTTTTATGGTAGGATATCCCAGAGGTTGTTTCTATGCAGGATAATGAGACTTTTGAAGGTATCCCAGATGAAGTGGAGGTACAGGTGGCATTGTGGCAGTTGAACCCAGACAGTGTTGCGGGGCCAGATTGTTTCTCGGGGGGTTTTTACAGAGTCTACTAGGAGTATGTGAAAGATGATCTTATTTTTTACATTCAAGATATCTTACGTGGGGGTGTCCTTCCTCGGATAGAGGCGGTGACTACCAGGGTTCTTTTTCCTAAGTGCAAATATCCTTCCTCCCTTAACCACTATCAGCAGGTTAGCATGTGCAACTTTCAATACAATGTTTGGGCTTCAATGATCAACAGACAACAATCTAGCTATCTTCCGCGGTGGGTCTCTATGGAGCAGCATGGGTTTCTAAATGGGAGGTTAATATAAGGAGCCATGACAGTGGCTTAGGAGTTGATGAGGGATCTGAACGTGAAGGCTCGTGGATCTAATATGGCTATAAAGCTTGATATGAGTAAAACTTATGATCGGATTGAATGGGGTTTCATAAATAGAGTTCTCTGGAAGATTGGATTCTCTGCCTAGGCATGTGACATTATATTTAGGTTCATTAGTTCATTGTGTCTGGCAGTGTATTTTGTGGGGAGAACTCATGGATTATTCAAATCAGTTCCTGGTCTTTGATAAGGGGACCCATTATCTCCTAGTATATTTATCATGATGCAAGATACTCGTAGTAGATTACATAACAGGGGGATAAGAAGGGGGAACTGTTGTCATTCTACCAGAGACATGGGGGCCTCTTGGTCTCTCACCTTATGTACATGGATGATACAATCATGTTTATGAATGCAGGGGTGGGACCTATGAGGGCGGTCAATAATATCCTAAAAGAGTACTGTAAATGGAGTGGTCAGATGGTGAACAAGGAGAAGCGTTTTTTCTATATCGCGACTTCATGTGGAGAGGATAGGGTGGATGAGGTGAGATCTATGTTGGGCATGGGGAATGGGTCTTTCCCTATGGAGTACCTAGGTGCTCTGGTGACTTCTGGTCGGCCTCGGAACATGGAATTTGACAAGGTGGTGAACAAAATGATGGCTCGTATCCTGGATTGTAAAAATCACTTTCTGTCCTTTGGGGGACGTATTGAATTAGTTAAAAATGTTCTTTCAACTATCTTGGTGCATGCAATGGTGTCTACAACATACCTAAGGGGGTCATAAGATCCATCGATAGGGTCCTCGCTCATTTCATTTGGGATGCATCACTTGAGGGGAAGAGACTGTGGCTTTCGTGGAGGAAGACGACATGACTGATCAATGAAGGAGGGATCACCATCAGGAGTACGGCAGATACGGTGCATGTCTTACGTGTAAATCATGCATGGGAAATTATTGAGGGAGAGACATTGGGGGGAAGGTGCATGCTGAACAGGTATGAGGTTGGCATCACTGACCTCTCAGCGAGAGGTTTTTCCATGTGGACCGAGGTGAGTAATCTCGTCTCGGCGCTGCAGCCCCATTCCTAGTAGGTTATTGGGGAGGGGAGGATCTGGTTCTGGGATCACAAATAGTCAGGTCAGGTGCATGCATTCCCAGGGTGTCCAGCCCCCCTTATTTCCTTTAGGGAGGCCAGGTTACATCCCCTGTTCTTCATAGCATTGCTATATGCGGATTCTCAGGCAGTCTTTGATTCCGTTGTGATCAACTAGGAGAAGGATAGGTGTGTATACACGCCTTCGGCATCGGGTAGGTTCAATTTGAAAGACTTTCATAGGAGTTTCCATGCACAACAGCTTTAGGAGTCGAGAAACAGAGCGGCGTGGATCAGGAGTGTTCCTACCAAAATGAACATTCTGACGTGGAATGTCAAGTATAATTCTATACCTTCAGATGAGAACATCAAAAGTCTAGGTATTAGCCTAGCGTCTGGTTGTCAGTTTTGTAAACGGAGGAGGGAGGAGAGTATGGAGCATATTTTCTTTGAGGGGGACTGGTCTTGTGTGGTGTGGAGCTTTTTGGTAATGACCACGGGGTACTCTTCAGACGCCGACACCTGTGACCGGTTTTTGGTTCAATGGTTTCAGGGGTGTGATGGAAATAAGAAGAAGACACGGGCCCGAGCTTTGTTTTATATTGCAGGCTGTTGGGTCTTATGGGAAGCGAGGAATCACGCCAGGTTTGAGGGAACTACGTCCACTAGGAGGGAGGTGGTGGCGAGAATAAGGAGTATGTTGATTGAGATGGTGGGAATTGCGGGATTTGGGGAGGATGTTCCATCTATACGGGTGTTGAAGTCCCATGGGTTAGTGGTTTTGGAGAGGAGCTCCAGGGAGCAGGGGAGCTGGGTCTGCTGGATCCCTCCAGTGGAAGGTAATAAGATGAACGTTGAGGGAGCATGTTCTAGGGACATCATGCGAGGGGGGGGGGGTGGCTCGCGATGGTAGTGGTTGTGTGATGATGGATTTTGCTACCCATTACGGGTGGGGGAGATCGGTGCAGGTAGAGGCCTTGGCAGTTCTCTCAGGGGTGTCATTGTGTATTGAAAGAGGGCTTGATGTGGTGTAGGTTGAAACAGACTCAAAGATTGTTCATGATGCGTCGCATGGGTGATGTAAGACTCCTTGGATGATTTCCTACACTATTAGACAATGCAAGGCCATTATGGGGAACAATGTCAGGGTAACTCACACTTGGCAAGAAGAGAATAAAGTAGCGGATTATTTTGCGTATCTTGTGGTCCCTGGGGATACTATGGTCTGGGTTGATAATGTGTCTCCTATTAGACCCGAGGGTGATAATTTGATTCGGGGAGATTCCCTTGGTTTGCATCATTTTTGTCCACCATAGGGGGGTCTCGTTGTTTGTTTGTAGGTGAGTATATCTGGAATAAAAATCGTAATGTTGGATGGAAAAGAAATATGTGATCCATATTTATGAAATTTCAATGTGGTAAAAATCTGTCCATTATCAAAAATTAGAAGTTTAATGGTCTGAATATGTCAAAAAGAATAGTATTTTTATTTTCTAATAAGTAAAAATTACCCTTAAATTTTTCAATTTTACCACTGTTAGACCCATTTTTACCTCAACCACAGTAAATAATTTTTAAAGATTTCACTGTTAATTTTGGTATGAAAATATGTTGAACATAATAGAAATTATAGATATTTATGATTCCAAATATTTTATACATTATTCATAAATAAATTAATTTAAATAGAGAAAATTAATATAAGATTATTCCTGAATATGTGATGAGAGAACAAGTTTTGAATGAGAAAATTTTCAAAAGATCACAATGTTATTATATTCAATTTCAATATTAAATTTATTCCAATGAAAAATATTGGATTTATAGATTTATATATTTGAACTAATGATATATTAAATAAATCCCAAAACACTATTTAAAGTTATAAATTATTTAAATTATACGACATTTTTCAAATACAATAAAATATGTTTCCCTATTGATAACAAATACAATTTTAAAAAAATACCAAGATTTTACCATAATTTAATTTTTAATATTAATAAAAAAATTTATTTTTAGAAGTTAAAATAATATTTATAAAAGTGTGATTTTTAAAAAAAAAATTAAGTGTGCAAAAAAAAGTGAGAAAATGTTTATATTGTAATAATAGAGTTTTAAGCATAAAATTAGATTTATTTGTTCTATTTTCTATAAAAACATTGGATTAATGTTAAAAATTATATCAAATATAATATATATATATATTATTAATATTATTCATTATGAATGAATTTCTAATTTATTTTTATAAAACATTTCTTGATTCATAAAATTATTTCTTAGAAAAATGTTTCCTTATATTTTAAAATCACTATTATTTTGTTTTATAATTAATAAGAAACCAATGAATTGATTATAAATGTATAAAAAATAATTTCATGATTAAGTTAATGATATTCATACACTCGATTATAATTTCCAGAAAATAACTATGATATTAACTTATCATATTATAATAGTATGTCACATTTTTGAAAAACACAAAAATGGGTGTTGTATAAGATAAACATGATATTTCATGTAATGTTGATTACCAAAAATATTACATATATTATAAAAAAATATTCCACAAAATCTCATGGTGTTATAGTTTTTTTGTTTTTTTACATTGAATAAGGTCCCATAATCACAATAATGATATAAATGATTTAAATATCATATATATATTCATTATATATTTATTCAGTGTAACAAATTAAGAAAAAAAAATAATTACACCATTTATTGAGACTGTATGGAATACATACACATAAAAATTGATTCTAATGTCTTTAAGAATGGAATGAATGAAAATTAATAATATAAATTTTTTTAAAAATCATTTATATGTCATAAAATGATAAATATTTATCAGATATTCCTTTTTTACCTCACATGTCACTTTTAAATGGAAAATGTGTCACATCACTTCATGGAGGTGGTAGACCACATACACACAAGGGCGATGTTATCATTTTCCAAAATATCTTATTTTAATATGTTTTATGTGATATTATAATTTAAGTAGTATAATTATTTCATAAATATCATATACATATTTTAAATTCATCATCATATCCTCCAATGAGAGGTGGCGATGGAAAAAAAATTATATTAGTTTGTGAGATGGTAGTTCACCGTACACACGATCAATAGTTTCATTACCCATTTCATTTAGTAGTAGATATATATTGTTTATACCGTTAACATAATATAATAATATGTATGTTTGACATTGATATTATTATATTATAATATTTGAAGAAAATTTTATGGAAGTGGTATAATAATATAAAAAAATTACATAGTTATGAACAATACCCCTTTTTCAGAGAACACCTATAGGGTAACACAAAGATAAAATATATTAGGTTTTTAAAATAAAACAATATACTCAAGTATTTGGGTTATGATTAAGGGAATTGATATAAGAAGGTAATTAAGTAATCAAAATGGTTTATTAGTTGCGAAGAGAAGAACAGAGGGGTACCATTTTATAATGGGAAGAGGAAAAAATTGTAATTTTTAAAAAGAATACAATATAAAATCATTATAAACACGTGAAAAGGATCCAAAAAGGTTTATTCTATAACCTTATATGAGATTTGGAAATAATATGACACAAATCTACTTATGTTTATATGCTTTTTGGTTATTTTAACCCTTATTGTTGTTTTTTAACACCATGATAAATCAGTTTTAGCCGTAACCACAATAATTAATACTGACTATTTGTAATATTTAATTTGAAAACAAATTATGCTTCCATTATTATATAACATTTTTAATTTCGATAAATAACATTTTATACATTTACTTAGATTTATTCAATTAATTTTTATAATATAATTTAAAATTAAACCCCCATATGCAATGGAAAAGCATTTTTCCATAGTAAAAATTATTGTATGTCTAAAAATATATAATATCACAATTCAGTTTTAAATTTATTATTATGAATTTGATATTTTATTTATAATATTATTGAATTAATTTTCCTTTTAAAATGTTTTTTTTAAATATAACTTCATACTTAATTTAAATAAATAATAAGTGTTATATAAAAACCAGTATTTTTCACTTTTCAAAAAAATATTTCTGTAAAAATAAAAAAACAATCTCCCTATGAAAATTTGAAAATAATATTTCCAAAAAATATTTTTTTTGTGAAAATACATTTTAAAAATTGAATGATTTTAATTTACTATTATTTTTATAATAATAAAAAAACTATTATGAGATAAATTTATTTTTGAATCATATAAATGCCATAGTTAAAACAAAATAATTTTTAATAAATAAATTTTATTTATCTAGAAACATTATAGTTACTATGAATTTTTTTATTCCAATTTATAGATCCTATTTTAATGATAATGCTATAATGGTAATGTTTATATAATAACATTAATAATATATTATAGTTTAAAAAACCAAGTGATGTGTATAACACATGTTGTGTGAAATATTAAATTTCATTAAAAAATAATTTCATATAGTCATAGAGTGTCACATTATAAACACATTTAAATTAATTTTCACATTTAATATCCACAAATATTATATAACCTATATGGGATAATTCAACCTCATCATATCCTTAGGTTCCCATTTAAGTTCTTCAAGCTGTTGTTTTCTACAAAAAACCATAGGAAAGGGATTGATATTGTTTCATAAAACATTCGTGATATGATATAGAATATCAACAGGTTATTATTAATAAGAAATAAAACAATATTGACATGAGCCTCAACCTAGTTGGTGAGGACACTTAAGTGCATCCAGGTGGCCCGAGATCAAATCTTGAGGGATACATAATTTTTGGGATACTGTAGCAGCACTGTAGTAGGTACTGTAGAATTACTGTAGTAGGAACTGTGGAGTAATATAGCTGGTACTATAGTAGGAATTGCAGTATGCACTATTTGGTACTGTAGCAGTCGAGAATTTTACCCCTATTGGGCCTATGGTAAACTGATTTGGTACCCGATTCCTTTATGTCCTTTAGGACACCTAATCCTTCGGCCTAGTAATGCCTTTGGGAAACCTTGAAGTGCAGACTCAAACCAAACAGACTACAAGGAACAAGATCTATATAAGGATGAGCAAGGATCTTTCACCACATCAGATGCTACATGGATTGTAAGAATGAGAGGGTATGCCAGCTTTCATCAGGACAAGCCTGTGCATTCATGGGATAGCCTAGCTAAACAGACATGTGAAGGTGTAGAGATAATGTCATGATGAAGATGCTAGGGAGAAGTAGTTCCAAGTCGTTAGTTAGGGTTGAATGTAATGTTTAATGTTTTCGAGTAATGAATTCCTCAAAGTCTTACGGGACATGTAAAACATACACCTCTAGGACTTGTAAGTATTCCACCGGCTACCTTTAATGGGAGATTATAAAAATCATTAACAAAATGAAGGCCTTTGGACCATTTAATGGAAAAAAATATAATACTTTAATTGTATGAACTATGAATCTAGTACATTAGAAGGGTATGCTATGTTCATTATAATTATAGATAAATGGAACAAATTGTTGTGTTTATAGAGGATTGGTGGAAGGTCAAAGAGATAAACATCTCTCCGTAATCGATCAAGTATCTCTAAGGGTAAAATATAACAAGGGATCAACTATAAAATCTTTTTAAGAATAATATACTTATTTGATGTAGAAATTCATATAAAAACATCCCTCATACCTAAAACTCCAAATAAAACTAATTATTTCCAAGATAACGTATATGTTGAATCCTACGTACCTCGATATAAAATTGAATAGATCTGACTATATCAACTATTCAATCATCTATAATTGTTCACAATGGATTTAAATTTCTAAATTCATCATATAAATTGGAATTATATGCTTATTACAATAGCAGTCTTCATAAGGAGAAATATGAATGAATTAATGAAAGTTATTAATGCATGAAAATTTGACTGGGGGAAGGTGTTGGTCCCAAAAACCATTTGAACCCACAGAAGAATACCCTTTCATATCGTCTATGGTGTAAATTTTTTTCATTATGGTCATCTACCTAAGGATGATAGTCTGCAGTGAAACTCAAATTCATATTAATGTTTTTCTAAATAATTCCCCAGAACTATGAGGTAAACCTCAGATCCCAACCATATATAGTAGAACGTGATACTAATTACCACCTTACCACATATTTAGTGTTTATTCTGGAAATATGGGCAAGATACAAAGTATCATTAATAGAAGTTTTTTTACTGAATTTTTATAGTGAATGAATACAACCCATATATCATAATTCCTCTCATATATTTTTGGGTGTATAACAAAAAACTCTATGGTGATGTTTGCGTGTTTCCATATATTTGTAGAAAATGGTTGTAATATCCCCTTATATGTATTTTTATTGGCATTATCATACTGATATACTAATAATATACATATAATTATATAAGTATCTATATTCATAGAATCCTAATATAAATAATCATTCAAAAATCTATACATATGTTAAATTATATGAATAATTTGGAATTATGAACTACATGCCTCCTCTAATAAAACTTTTAAAAATCTGGTGTTGATATAAAAAATTTATTATTACTAAACCTTAATATTGTATCATAATGAAGGATAAAATCAAGAACATTTTTGAATTACCTATAGACCACTATGTCTTCCTTATACACCTATTTAATCAACACTTGGATATATGGAAGAAAATTTATTTAAGAATGATAAGATATAACCATACATGTATGATTTGGAAATTCACCTCTCCAAAATCCAAAAACATTGAATGATCAATTACCATAATTATAGATAAGTTGGTATGATATTTTCAACCAAAATAATTGTCCACATTTTTTTCATAACAATGGCGATAATGTTTTGAGTGGTCATAATCATTAATAAATTATTTCCATCATCTCTGGGACATAGTAATCTTCTTTTATATGAATACATTATTTACACTTTTATCGTATATATATATATTAAACCATTCCATATTATGATAATTATTCACTATAATTAGATAAAAAATACCATAGCTGACTATAAACCATGTGTTTGGTAATTTTTTTCATAATCAATTAATTTTCATAACACAAAAGTTATAACAAAATACTTTTTCAAGAGAATACATCACATTCCCTTATTTAATTTATCACCATATATTACAAAACCATCACTATAATAAGGTTATGGATGAACATGTGCACTAACTAACCTTCTCCATAGTTCATTGAAATTTTATTCCCATTCTTTTGTAATAAAGAACAAAAATATTATCCATTTTAACGTTTAAAGTGGATTAGAATGTAACAAATAATGTCCAAAAAACCACTATAATATCCAGCCAAACCATTGAATCTTCAATTCATAGCCACAGTGGTTGGTTTATCCTAATTTTTAATAATTGTCTTGTTTAATTTATTATTTTATATACCCATTAATGATATTATATAATCCAAAATAAGAAATATTTTTTATCAAAAATTCATAATTTTTTAAATATCACATAAAATTTTTCTTTCTTCTAGTTCTTTAGAATAATTTTTAATTGATCACAATTATATTCAATTATTATTATGTATATCAGAATATAATCTATAAATAAAACCATTAATTAATATTGTTAATAACTAATGACATGATTTTTTAGATCCAGAAAATTTATGGAGAATTATTAAGGTCATATGGTGTCAATATTTATTTATAATATCCATAACATTTACTATATTATTTCATGAGTATATCCTCTTTTATAACCCTTAATTAATAATATTTAAAAATATTTAAAATCTTCCAAATGTGTTAATATATATGATTTTGATCAATCAATTCATTAATACATTATAGTGGATATATAGTCTCAATTTTTTTGTTATCTAGTTCTCAGTAATCAATGTAAGGACACACTAATATATCTTTCTTGATAAAAAAATAAAATAACTTCACCCCATCATTAAAGACATGGAAAAATGAACCCCTTGTCTTTCTTATCCTAGTTTTTTTCTTCAATTCCTAAAACGTAATTAGGTACAATCAATAGGGAGTCTTTCAAATATGTATAGCACCACGTGTGAGTTCTATTGGGAACACAACATCACAATTCGAATGAATACATCAAAGAACATCTGGAATGAAATTGAAAAACATACTTATTAAAGCTATATAATTGAATATGAGTTTATCCACAACCATATTTGATAAAAAACAATTTTTTAGGAATCCGTTCCCATATAATTGATTCAATTTCAATTGGATGTTTATATGTACCACCGCATTAGTATATGATCGTATGTTGGTTTTTAATATCAATTGTGGATTACATTCAGTAACGATTGATGGGGTACTTATGTAGTGAAATATAAAACATTAGTATAATAAATAAAAGTCCATTAGTGGGTGGATAAGAAGATTTTACGGAAGAGTAGTCACACAAACTTCAACTAGATAAGAATCATTTACATAAGATATGACCATTATGTAATTAGGGATATTTACTTGTAATTCAATATATAAAATTTTAGGGTAAGAATTAACATTCTCTTAGAATGGTTATCATATATATAAACTCACTTGACTGACCTAAATAATGTAATTAAATATTTTAACGTACCTGTTACAACATCAACATTACCATTATATCTTTATTTCCTTATTAAAAGAATTTTTTTTCATGACCATCATGAATATCTCACCATAGTGAATAATTAGGAAACACAATTTATTGGAATTATAAAACCAGAAATATTTCTTTCATTCTAATAGTAATTTATTTTGAAATAATTCATTTATGATCATCATATATTCAAATAATTTTATATATTTTTTTTGTTTTTTGTGAATTTCCAAATAATATCCCACTAGATTGGGAAACTAGATGTGGAGAAACTCATGTTTTCATGAGCCATTAAGTAATCAAGTCAATAAAAACCCACCATTTTTATAGGTATGGATATAATGTATATCTATCCCAAATCCAGTACCTATATTAGTATATAGTGAACGATTTTATTTATTTTAAATATTGAACTCTATCATTTACTGTAACACCCCACCCCTATAGAACAGAGCCAGTGCATTACATATTACATTTTCATTATTAATAAGAATGAAATCCTGAAGGAATAATCAGATTAGTATTCTTGATGAAACTAGATACACATATGTAACTCTAATTACAATGAGAAAGGTAATAACATACAAAACATATCAAAATCTAAAAAAATTGCATCCCTATAAACATAATAAATGATATCCTCTTCATAAATTGTTGAAGGTAAACCAATGAAATTTTTGAGGTTAAATGCTCAATAAGTATTAAAAATACCAGAAGCATGAATAAAAAACACTAGATTATAAACAATTTGTCATAGTCAATATGGCATGGTGAATAAAAGAAAAATACATGGTATCAGTAAACTGAGTGTGAAAATGCATACATAGATTTTTTCATATTGAAAAAAATAGGGAGATTAATTACAAAAAATGTATAAAGATAATTATTATTAATTGGACATCATGTATCTGTCACAAAATACAACCATACCATCAAAAAAGTTTATGTTTGTGGGTAGAAACATGTCTTATTTTTTGAAACAAACTCGACGGGTTTGTCGCCAACCTATTGTATAATGAGATCTGTCGATTCATCGAATAGCTATAACGGTCCCCTACTATCAATACATGTCCAAATAATACTTTATAAATAATTTAATACAATATAAATATTCCTTTTCAATATATGTATTGAGTAGAGGATATAGATCGATCAATATTTCCACATTTAAAACAGAATTCCATATAAACACCATATGTTAAATGGTATACGATTTAGACAATAAAATATTCAATGACACAAGAATATGGATATTTCATATCGATATAATTTCAAATGAAAAGTGATCTAAAATGGAAATTAGGTACACAACATAAGGATTATTAGGTTCATAGTACAATGTAAGTCACAATGAAATGGAAATCGAGACAAAGTCCCATACAACAATGTGATCAGTCGAATCATAGGACAAAAACATAATAACCATCAAATGAATCATCTAATACCATGAATGTAAAAAAATACTGATATTATATAAAAAATTGACGTACACATACACGACATACATGAAATAATTGGTGAATAATGGAAATATCACGGAAATGAAAGTGAGATAGGACAACCCCTTACAAACATTTTGGCATGGTAACAAGTGATTTTGAGAGGTATTAATGAGATATAAAGGGGTATCCAATCATTTTGGTATCACAAGGGTAGTATGGGGGAGGTTTGAAAACATACCCAAACATTAAGAATTAAAAATAAAAGGGCACAACATAAGGGAAATTCAAGAACAAATGTAAGAGAGATGATCCCTTACAAAAAACATATCATTATATTGAGGACAAATTAATGAAATTATTATGTGAGAAAAGACATAATCACACACAATAAAAGTAAATATACATCATAAAACCATCAATGGTAATTCCTACATATTTTGGTAAATAAAAAACCAATGAAATCGATGGTAAACTAAATGAATTGAAATTGAGTTAAGATATCCCTTAAAAACATTTATCTTTAGGTTGGCAAAACAATAAGGCATAAGGTGACTAATATCATTCAGAGAAAGTGTCTCCTTTTAAAAGTAAAGTGGTGGGTAACATAGGAATTACAAAAAAAATTAAATTATAATAAATATATTATAAGTTTCAAGACGTCCCAAAAAGGCTAATACTATATGGGATTACACTGAAGAATGAATCTTCTCATTTTGGGCCTTCTTCAATAATTTTGGTTTTTTAAATAACTTAATACAATATATTATTCATGAAAATAAATTTTACCAATATAAAAACTATTTATAAATGTGAATTTAAACACATAAAAAACATGTTTCAAAATCAAATAAAATTTAATTTTATAATTTATAAACTTCATGATCAACTATAGAATCCGCCAATTAGCATAAAAATATAAAAATATAATTATTTTTTTATTTTTAATATAATTTATTAGATTTATTACTTAATTAAAATAATATATTGTCATCATTGTGGAAGTCATTATTGTATTTTTTTTAATATATTAAATAAAATACAAGAATTAAAATCTTATTAGGTTTCCAAAGAATACTTTTCTTGGAATAAAACATAAGAAAATAATTAGATGTAAAAAGTTATAAAAATAATACTTTATAGTGTGAACACATTGCCTTACTTTTAAATAAAATATTATAATTGTCTTACAGTAGTTATTGTGGGTCCAATGTGTCCTCAAATAGAATCAAAATAGTTCATAGTAAAAAATTACTTCCATAGTATGTTTTGGCCAAAATATGGCTCATTTAATAATTATATTAGTTTTAATTAAAAAAATTCTTTATTTTTCTTTATTCTTGCTTATTTACTGCAACAATGTTTTATAAGCATTAATTTTAATTATTCCATATATAAAATTTAAAGATATATTTATGTCTTAAAAATAAATAAATGTGGTTCAAGATAAAAGTCTAAATTCATTCAAAATTTATATTTATTCTTATTCATTTCAAGATAACTTCTATAATTTTTTATGTTTTTTTTCTTTCCATACGGATATATTGACAACACATTTGGATAATATTAATGATATATATCACTAAAATTATAAATTAAAAATAAAATACTTAATAAATAAATAATAATTAATAACTAATCCAAGAAAATAATTTTTAACACTCAATTATTATATATAAATTACAAATTTCGAATATTTAAGTGTTGGACAGGCACTGGATCAACATTAAAAATGATTTTTATATTTATCCTGAAAAATATACATTTCATGTTCTAAAATAATTTTGTACAATATTATACTTGGAATACAATTATTTAGTTATTAAATAGAATAAATAAATATTTATATCATAAAATTGTCATGATGATGTCATGAAAAATGTCATATTTCATAAAAACTGTATTTTTTTACTATTAAAAAAAATTAAACTATTTCTTAAAAACCCCAAAAATCAATCCATACCATTTTTAGATGTGTAGAATGCAAAAATGAATACCATTTTTAGAAAATAATTTTCTAAATATGAAAACATTAATTTTTTACTAAAATCAACATTTACATGAAAAATACCTAATTTAACATTATAACTTATTTTATGACACACAGAAAAATTAGCTAGGGTCCCATTAAATAATATTATAATCATAGTAAAACAAAATATTGATATTTGATTACATTTTATTAAAATTTATTAACTTTTATTTTAATATATTAATTATAACATTATAATTCAATATTTATTGCTCATAAAAATACCAATACATAATTATTATTTTTTAAAATATTAAATAACATTTATATGTTGTCTAAGTTTTATTTTTACTTATATGGGTGTGTTTAATATACATTTGGGTATTTCACTATCCAAAAAGAACAATTTACTATTCATAATGGTGTATTTCTATTCATAAGCGTCATGTTACTATTTATAAAGATACATTATAATTCATAAGGGTCAAGTTACATTTAATAATGATACATTACTATTCAAGTTACTATTCATAAGTGTACATTAGTATTCCGTAAAAATATTTTTTCCTTATCAAACTCTGAATATCTTATTTAACACAATTATGTATGCCAGTTTTATCAGATTTCAAATCATGGAGGTGAAAAAAATTATGTTAACTGGATAGCATATAGCTATCTCTTATAAACAAGTGTTTTTTCACAAAAAATCAGTGCTTCATGTATTATAAGCTCGATAATTAATTGAAATTATTCATACAATAAAATATTGGGGTGTTATAAAATCATCGGTTTCAGAAATTTTGACGTTGAAATATTTCATGTATAATGTCCAATAAATAGATGTGTATGGATCTTATATTCTTATCCTATAAGTCCATGATATGTTTATGTACCCTAAACTATATTTTCAAAATCATGTTCCCAATGTTTCTACTTAACTTCCTCTAATTCCAATTGTAACACCCTGGACCTGATAGAATGGATATGGTACATTACTTATTATATTAGATTGATTAAAAGGAATGAAATCATGAATTAATGATCAAGTTAAGAGTCTTGAGGAAACTAGATACTTAGATGTAACTCAAATTACAATGAGAATGGAAAAAAATACAAAAAAATGTCATTTATAGAAACTAAATGAAATCCTCTTCATAAACCGTTGATGGAAATTAAACAAAAGGGGTCACCTCAAATTATCAATAAGGGTTTAAAATAGAGGAATAATGTATCCACATTAAATGAATCATAAACAATTTGGTATATTCAATATTCCATGGTCAATAAATGAAATAAAAACACCACTAACAAACATAGAATGAAACTGCATCCATATATTTTTTCACAATGAAAAACATAGTGTTAATAATGCCTAAAATTGAATTAATTGAATGATTATTAACTCGACTTTATGTATCTGGCACATGTTACTACTTTTCTGTCAAAAAAGTTTAATTATGTTTGTAGAAACAAGTCTGATTTTTGGAAACAAACTCATAGGGTTTGTTGCCAACTTATTGTCTCATTAGTCCTGTCAATGCATTGAGGGGATACAGGGAGCCCATCCCATCACTTTCTATGAAAATAATTATTTATTGATAGTTTCAATACAATGGGAAATATGATTTTACAATATCTGTTTATAGTAGAAGATTCTGATTCAATAATATTTCCATAGTTAAAACAACATTCCAAATAGACAACGTATACAAAATTGAATACACTTTAGATAATAAACATATCAATGATATGAGTATATGGATATTTAATATAAATACAATTTCAAATGAAAATTTATCTCAAATTTAATGTAGGTACACAACATACAGATTATTAGCTGCACAATACAAAGTAAGCCAAAACGAAATGGAAATTGAGACAAAGTCCCTTACCACACTGTAATCAGTCAAATCATATGACCAAAACATAATAAACATCCAATTAATCATAGAATACCGTGAATATAAATATAATCATGATATTATACTAAAAATTGTGGTACACATTCACCACATACAAGAAATTAGTGGAGACAATGGAAATATCAAAAAAAATGAATGTGCGGTGCGAAAACCCCTTATGAACATTTTAGTATGGTAACTGGTGTTCTTGTGAGGGATTAATGAGAGATAAAGGGGTTTCGCATCATTTATATATCACTAGGGAAGTATAGGAGTTGTGAAAAAACATCTATCATTATTAGAAATTAAAATTAAAATGACATAACATAAAAGGGAATTTTGTAATAAAAGTGAGAGTGAGGATCCCTTACAAGAAAATATCTTTAGATTTCGGAAAAAATTATGAAAAAATTATTTTTTAAAAACTTAAACCCACAGAATAAAATTTGATATACATCATTAAACATTCATAGGTCTTTCCAACATTATATTTTAAATACAAAACCAATAACATTGATTTTTAACAAAAAATGGAAACTGAGTTACAATATCCCTTAAAAACTTTTTTCCAAATGATGGCCGAACAAGAGGCCTAAAGTGATTAATAATTTTGAAGGAAAGAGTCTCTCTTTATATGTGAGGTGAAGGGTAACTTAGGAATTACCACAATTATAAAATTATAATCAATATATTATATGTTTCAAGACTTCTAAAAGGCCTAAAACTAAAGGGGATTACATTTTCGAATGAATCATATCATTTTGGACCTTGTTCAATAATTTTGGAAATTTTAAATAATTTGGTACAATATTTTATTTCTGAAAAACAATTTTTTCAATATAAAATCAATTTCTAAATTAGACATTAAACTCATCAAAACATTGTTTCAAAATTGAATAAAATTTTATATTATATCATATAAATATCATAATCAACAATTTAATCCATGAATTTTATTAAAAATATAATTTTTTTAATTCATTATTTTTAGAATAAATTATTTGATATAATCATTAATAAAACAAATATTTTATCATCTTTGTGGAAGCCATTATTTTATTTTTTCATGTCTAAAATTAAAAATTAAACTCTAAGAAAAATATAATCTTATTAGGTTTCCAAAGAATAATTATTTTTGAATAAAACGATTGAAAAACATTAGATTAATAATTTTTTAAATACTAAACATTATAGTGTGAGCAGTTTGCCATTATTTTAAATAAAATATTCTGAAGGTATTAAACTAATTCTATTGAGTCCAAATTGTCCCCAAATCGAATCAAAATGGATAATAGTATAAAATTACTTCTAATGTATGTTTTATCCCAAATATGGTTCATTTATTAAATTTTTTAATTTTAATAAATACATTTTATTTATTTTTATAAGCCTTGCAGAAGTACTCCGTCGGCGTTTCATAAGAAATAATGTTAGTTGTTATATATATAAATTTTTTTGATTAAAAAAATATCATAACAATAAACTAATTATGTAACGAAAAGGAATTTTCAAGGGAAATTATCTCCTATATACTTTGGAATAAAACGAGTCTGCGGTTTCTGACTGTACCAGATTCCGAGGCCCGGTGTGCCCAGAATCAATTTTTGAAGTTCTGTTCGGGTGCGTTCAGTAAACGTACGAGCGGGTTTTTCTATCTTTTTAACTGGTGCGTGGAATTGAAATCCAAGGACACAGAAGAACTCGCAGCGCCAGTATTCTCTTAAGGGGACCTTTAATGCAGTTGCATTTTATGTGAGTTGAATGTTATAATTTGGGGATTTATCTTAAATAAAATAAAATTGTGGTAATACACACTTTTATTTCAAGAGGTGGTTAATTCCTCCAAGAGGAAGTTAGGGGTGCGGCTCACACCCCACATAACCACCCATGTGTGGATTTAGTGTGGTGGGTCCCACACGAACCCAAACCCTTTCACCTCCTCTAAACTCCCTTAAACTCCCCATTAACACCACCTCATTTTTTATGGTGGAGCCTATCCACCTCCCTCTCCATAAGTTTGCCATCACAATTAATTAATGACTTAATTAATTAATTTGTTGGTAAACAATTCATTTGAATTTTTTTGAATTGCATGGAAATTGTTTTTATTGGGGGAAGCCTTTCAATAATATTTTCATGGAAAATATTTGGTGGAGGGCCTTTGGAGAATTGGAGGAGAGCTTCATCCCTCACCAATGAAGAATGCAAGGAACGATATCCTCTCAACGACCGAGGAATGAACGTGTGGTGACGGTCATGAGGAATGCAATCATTCTTCATCTTCCTCTGCATCAAGGGAGGATACGCCAACCACGAGGAAACATCGACTACACTTCCTCCTTGGAAGCACCCCTATGTCAACAAATCAACGTCGACTTCAGATCCTCTTCCCACAACACGGACAAGAAAACATCAGAATCAAGGTAGGGGGTTTGATATAATTTTTAAGTGAATGAAATTATATTCAGTCTTTGGTGAATGCTTGTATTGTCTTCAGCCAATTGATATCATCTAACGTAGAGGGCGCGGGCCGAACGAACATGGCCCAACGACCCTCCGATGGTTCTTGAATATTTTGGAGGCGGCAAAGGGAGGTGGTGGCGACCGGAGGCAACGACGAATAGAGGTGGCGGCGACCGTAGGTGGCAACCGCGACCCGCATCCGCAGCCGCTCGACAGATGATCCGAACCGGCCGGCCGTAGCCAGCCGGGCTGGAGAACCGCAGCCCACGCTCCGCGGGATGCTTCGGCGGTGAACCAGACTGCTAGGTTGATAGAGGTTGTGACACCTACAGGTGCCGTGCGGGAGAACCATATCCCGTCCATGAGGGCTGCTAGTGCCAAGAAGATATGCCAGCTTCGGCCGGCCAGACAGGAGGGGCGGTGCCGCTCGGCACTGCCGGTTCGGGAAACCGGGGGGCCGCGCCACCCGCACCACTCGGCCTTCCGGGCCGAGCTTCGACTTTCGATAGGATGGGCCACACCCTGCCGGGCCATGCTGCACCACGCTGAGCCAGGCCACGACACGTCGGGCCTGGTCACGCCCCGCTGAGGTTGGCGACCCCCCTGTCGGGTGAGACTCGCTGAACTAAGTCGGGCCTACCCACCAGTGCACTGGGTTTGACGGGCCGGGCCCGTTCACATAAACATGAATACCATTAAGACTGTGCCTCTGATCGATGAGTCGTCTATGGAACTAGGATTCTCGTGAGACGATGACCGTTATTCGATAATCTAAGTGAGTATTTGATGACTTTGGAAAATGGACTGTTTTGGAACGAGCGTAATTTCAACTGGGCCCCTGAAATGGAAAAGCCAATATCTCTGAGACCGACCATCTGATTGACACGTCGTCTGTCGTGTTTGGTTCCTTTTGAGGTGACATAACTTCGGGATACATCAACTCTGGACTTCGTGATAGTTGATGTATCATCCTCCTTGGCTCGAGGAGTGGACCCTCCCGGAATCGAGCGTGTTGTGTGCGGGAACCCTAGAGTTGGCTGAGACTACGATGACTACTGTAATAGAACCCTCTGTGGGTTCGACGATGATGACAAATGTATTTAAATCTTTCGTGGGTTCAACAGTGATGACTATTGTACTTGTATCCTACGTTGGTCCGATAGTTTTACTTTTTACTAGTATCATATGTGGGTCCGATAGAGTAGTTGGTCTAGTATCCTACATTGGTCCGACAGCTTATCAGGTCTAGTGTCGTACGTGGGTTTGATAGCTTAGATGAATCAGTGACTACATCTAATCATCTCTATTTCTATACGAAAGATTTATACATTGTGATTTGAGTATTTACTTTCAATCATTATAATAATTGTGATTGACTTCTTTCTTATGTGGACTGGGTTGTTCTTGTGCTCGAGAGTTGGGGCCGAACTAGGATGGATGACTTTGGTATTTGTATGGGCATATAACTATGTAGAGATGGTTGATACTTCATGGTTGTATCTATTTCTGTGGTTTATACTTCTTGGATTATGGGTGACCATTGGGGGTCTCACAGTCCCTACTGATTATCGTGTACTCACCCCTTCATTGGATATGCCCGCACTACATTGTGATGGATGCAGACGATGGACATCACTGATTGAGGAGGAGACTTCTGGAGTTGGATGGTACTCGGATATGGACTACATGGCGATACGTACACAGAGTGGACGGAAGGACTGGGGGTGCTGAGGAGGTAATCTGTACCCACCCTTCAGGTGGGGTTTCCAGAGCATGTCTCAGTGGTTGCTGTTTTACATTACTGCAATTGTGAAATCTTTTCAGTTGTACTGTACTTAATGTTGGGCTTGTATTTCTGGCCCCTTTCCTTTCCGCACTTACTTTTTTATTAAGTATTACATAGTTCTTTCTTCTGTTGCATACTCTGTTGTGTTTTTTTACTTTTATAATCGCAATGCCTTCCCTTTTTATCTGTATTTTTTTCCTTTGGTGCTAGTCACCAGCCCCTGGCCTAAGGAAGACGGGCTTGGGGTAGTCACGACACGGGCCCCGAGGACGGGTTGTGACAAATTGGTATCAGATGAGTTGGTTCTACCATAGAACTCATGAAATTGATAATTGTTTTATCTGAAGGAATTGTGTTAAGAGTATGGAGTGTGGGTTTTAGTCCAGGGAGTCCAGTGTTGCTGTGGCGGCCGACATTTCCATAAACCAGGACCCTGACCTCTGATTACCGACTTAGTGCATAAAAACATTGATTGCATGTGTGTTTCAAATTTTTATTTATGATTTCTTTTTGTCAGCTCACCAGGTATACTGTTTGACCGTTTTTCACCTGTTTCATTTCAAGATGGCCCCATGAATCTAGGTTTACAAGTTACTTATGAGATGGTAGCCCACTGAGGGATGAGGCCTTGATGCAGGGCCCCATCACAGGGGAGGCACCAACAGTACCACTATCCGCTGGGCCACCGATACCACCAGCCCTAGCAGCAGAGAGTGCATTCCATCTGATTGCGTTGTACGAGTTCCAACGATTGAGGCCGCCCATGTTCCGTGGAGAGATGGACCCATAGGCATGTGAGGATTGGATGAAGGCTATCATCAGAGTTTTCAGATTGGTAGGGACACCAGCCGAACTTATGATGATCCTTGTCATTAGTCTCATGCATGCAGTAACAGGTAGATGGTAGAGCATGAGGATCCATGTGAATGACAAGGAGTCTTTACTTTGGATATACTTTGAGCGTCTCTTCCGCTCGAAGTTTTTTCCAGCCACCATTGGTGTGGTGCAGATTCCGGAGTTACTTCATCTGTAGCAGGGCAACATTATAGTAGCTCGGTATTCATCGAGGTTCACTGATCCCTCACGCTACTCCACAGACATGGTACATGACCCATTCTTCAAGGCCCTAAACTTTGAGCAGGGACTTAGACATGGGATCAAGGCTTCGATGATCTCCCTCTGTATTCTGATGCATGAAGGAGTACTGGAGCAAGCCCTTCTTGTGGAGAGATTTCATGCTGAGCCAACACCAGCTACGAGAACCTCCACAGGATGACACATAGTAGAGTCTTCTGTATCTAGTAGTATATAGTTGATGCATAGGTCCAATCAGACCAGGAAATAAGGTGGTCGACCTCAGGATACAATTTTAGTTGTATGGGGAACACGAAACAGAGCAAGCTATACGAAGAGTAGGCAGTGCTATGCATGCGGCGGGTAGATTCATCTTGCTCGAGACTGCCCAACCCACCATGAAAAATAGCAGAAGAGGTTAAGGGGACCTCCCCGGTAGAGGTTCGACTATGGTGGTCCACTAGGAGCTAGGGGACGAGGAAGAGGAGCTGGTCGAGCAGCGGGTTGTGGGCGACATTTTGAGGCTCAACCACCACCACCATGAGGTGGTCCGCCCCGACCACAGTGAGCTGGAGGACAGAGGCAGGCTCAGCTCTAGGCAGTCGAGGCCTATGACCATGACACACTTGATATTATTCGAGATACTATCTGTTTCTACTTCTCCCTTGCTGCAGTACTTATAGACCTAGGTACGAGTCATTATTTTGTTGTCTCTTCCCTTGTTTGGAGCTCAGTGATTCCGTCAGAGGTTATGGCTCGATCTTTAAACCTAGATATTCCTATGAGAGCAGACTCGACGATTACGCACTCATTCCAGAAGTGTGAGAATACTCTAGGAGGCGAGAGCTTCAACTGGGTTCTTTTTGTAGCAGCGTTGAGGCCTTACGATGTCATCTAGGGTATGGATTGTTTGTCTGCATTCCATGTATAGATTGACTGCATTTGGTGAAAAGTGTGGTGTGCCCACACGGACGGGACCATGTTCACCTTCACCGGTGAGAAGGGATACTTTGAAGCATAGGATGTAATTATGTAGAGGAGGGGGGTAGCCAATAACACATCAGTTGGCTAGTATCATCCTCAGAGTAGTTGATGTGCAGAGTCTGAGTTTTCCTGTTGTGGTGGGTCGACATGCAGACGTTTTTCCTGATGACGTTCCAGGACGACATCCTCATAGAGAGGTATACTTATACATTGACATGTACCCTCAGAAAACACCTATATCTACTCTATCTTATCGAATGGATCCCGTTGAGCTTCGTGAGCTGCGGGTATAGTTGGAGGACTTACAGGAGAAGAGATTTATCCGACCCAGTGTTTCAACCCGGGCATCTCTGATTTTGTTCACCAAGAAGGCATATGGGAGCCTGAAACTTTGTGTTGACTACCGTCACCTGAATCTGGTGACTGTGAAGAACAAGTACCAACTTTTGAGGATTGAAGACATCTTTGATCAACTCAAGGGAGCATGATGGTTCTCAAAGATAGACCTCTGTTCAGGCTATCACAAGATTAGAGTTCGAGATGATGATGTACAGAATACTGCCTTTAGTTGTCGGTATGGCCACTATGAGTTCTTGGTTATGAATTTTGGTGTAACCAACACTCCAGTAGTGTTCATGAGTCTCATCAACAGGATATTCTAGCTTTACCTCGATAGATTTTTCGTAGTCTTCATCGATGATATACTGATTTACTTCACTGCTGAGGAGGATCACACGTACCATTTGTGGGTAGTACTGGACACACTCCAAGAGGACCATATTTGTGGTAAGTTCTCAAAGTGTCAATTCTAGATTCAATAGGTTCACTTCTTGAGACACGTCATCCTAGAGGCTGTAGTAGCAGTGGATCCAGCAATGATCGAGATAGTACTTGCTTGGGAGCCTCCCAGGAGTGTGACGGAGGATCGGAGATTCCTAGGTCGGGCTGGATACTATCGGAGATTTGTGACAGACATCTCGATAGTTACAGCACCGCTTTCAGCTTTGACGATGAAGGGGAAACCCTTCGTGTGGTCAGACAGATTCCAGTAGAGCATTCAAGAGATGAGATAGATATTGACCAGTGCACCCATCTTGAGGCTACAGGAGGAGGGCATTGGGTACGTAGTTTACTACAATGCATCAGGGGAATAACATGAGTGTGTACTAATGCAGGAGTGAGCAGTGATCACATATGGTTCACAGCAGTTGAGACAATCTGAGCAGAACTACGGTTCCCATGACCTGGAGTTAGCAGTAGTGGTTTTCACCTTGAAGATGTGGTGGCATTATATGATGGGTGAGCGCTTTACATTCTACTCTGACCACCAGAGTCTCAGGTGCATCTTCTCGGAGAAGGACCTGAACTTTAGATAGTGACAGTGGCTCGAGTTCCTCCAGGACTATGACTTTGAGATAGTATATACTTCTGGGAAGGGGAACGTTTTAGCTGATGCTCTCAGCAATATATCGGGAATTCAGTTGTTATGAGAGGTCACAAAGAAGCTAGCCACGTTTAAGATATCCTTTATGGATATTGATGGAGTAGCCATTCTTCAGTATCTCACAATCACTCCTCCACTTCTTGAGTGATTCAGGGAGTCACAACATGGGGACGTTGACTGTGAGAATCAATGTACTCAGATATCCACAGGGAAGGCGCCTGATGGATTTTCTGAAGGAGGGGAGGACGTAATTCTCTTCAAGGGATGTACCATGGTACCATTTTCAATACAGGATGAGGTGATAAGGGATTTCCACACTTCCCCTCTAGAGGTACATCCAGGAGTGGAAAATATGTATCATGACCTCAGATGATAGAACTGGTGGCCGGGTATGAATGAGGCATAAGTATAGTTCTTTTCACGATGCATCACTTGTCAGCATGTGATGGTGAAGCACCTGGTACCAGCAGGAATGGTATAACCCTTAGAGTTCCCCAAGTGGAAGTGGGATGTGATATCAATGGATTTTTTGATAGGGCTTCCACGTATATCCAAAGGACAAGGCTCTATCTGGGTGATCGTAGACTGACTCACCAAGTCAGCCCACATCCTACTGATCAGAGAGCAGGGCTCAATAGAGATCTTGGGACGCCTCTACATTTCGGATATCGTACGACTTCATGGTGTACCATCAACTATGATCTCTGATTGAGATGATCATTTCAGATCTCATCTTTGGAAGGGGTTACCAGAGGCTTTTGGAACACAGCTTTGCTTGAGCACCGCCTTCCATCCTCAGATGGATAGTCAGACAGAGAAGACCATTCAAACATTCTAGGACATGCTCCGTGCATGTGTCCTCGACTATGGTCACAGCTGCGTGGATAACCTACCCTTGGTGGAATTTGAGTACAACAACAGATACCACTCCACCATCAGGATGGCCCCTTACGATGAATTGTACATCCGACCTTACAGGTCACCTCTGTGCTGGACTCACCCAGGGGAGTCAACACTTGTATGACCAGAGATCATTTAGTCTATGACAGAGAAGGTGCAGATCATCTAGAAGCAGATGAAGATTACACATAGCAAACAGAAGTCTTACGCTGATAGGAGATGGAGACCACTGGAGTTTGAGGATGGTGACCAAGTTTTCCTACGGGTCTCACGTCGATGAGGTCTTCGGTGATTTGGCAGGGGCGACAAGGTATCTAAGTGTTTCATCGGTCCTTTCCAGGTCCTCAGCATAGTAGGTGATGTTGCTTACCGCCTGGACCTTCCACCTCAGTTGCACCAGGTTTATAGTGTCTTCCATGTATCTCATCTGAGGAGATACATGCATAACCCATACCACATCATGGGTCTTGGGGAGTTGGACATCGATGACATAGCGACATTCAAGGTGGTTCCGGTGGAGATCAAGGATCGACAAGAGCGGGTACTATGTGCATGGTCGATTACTCTATGGTGCATTCACTGGCATCACGAGAACCTCCAAGAGAGCACATGGGAGGAGGGGGCTCAGATGCGAGCTTAGTACCCCCATTTGTTCCCCTTGTGTTTGTTGTAGCTATTTGGGGATGTAAATCCCCGAGGTGGGGGTGATTTAAAGACCCGTAAATTTCAAGGAATTTTTTTTCCTAAATACTTTTGAATTTCACGAGTATGTGGGTTCTGACGGCACCTGATTCCGAGGGCCAGTGTGCCCGGAATCATTTTTTGAAGTTTTGTTCGGGTACATTTAGTAAACGTACGGGCGGGTTTCTTCTATCATTTGAACCGGTACCCCGAATTGAAATATGAGGACACCGATGAACTCACAGCCCTAGTATTCGCTAGAGGGGACCTTTATCGTAGTTGTGTTTTTTGTGAGTTGTAAGTAATAATTTGGGTATTTATCTTAAATTAAATAAAATTGTGGTAATACACAATTTTATTTCAAGAGGTGGTTAATTCCTCCAAGAGGAAGTTAGGTGTGGGGACCACACCCCACATAACCTCCCATGTGAGGATTTAGTGTGGTGGGGCCCACACGAACCCAAACCCTTTCACATCCCTTCACCTCCATTAAAATCCCCATTAACACCCCCTCATTTATAATGGTGGAGCCTCTCCACCTCCCTCTCATTATGTTTGCCAACACAATTAATTAATGAATTCATTGATTAATTTGTGGGTAAACAATTCATTTGAATTGTTTTGAATTGCATAGAAATTATTTTTTATTGGGGTAAGCCTTTGTATTATATTTTCTTGGAAAATATTTGGTGGAGAGCCTTTGCAGAATTGGAGGAGAGCTTCATCCCTCACCAATGAAGAACACGAGGAACGAAATCCTCTCGACTACCGAGGTAAGATCGTGAGGCGACACTCACGAGGAAATTTTTCATTCTTCTTCTTCCTCCATTTCATGGGAGGAGATTCCGTCTTTGAGGAATCATAGACTTCGCTTCTTCCTTGGACGCACCACGACGTCAACAAATATACGTCAACTTCGGATCCTATTCCCACAACATGGACAAGAGAGCATCAGAATCAAGGTAGGGGGTTTGATATAATTTTTAAGTGAATGAAATTATATTACGTCCTTGGTGAATTCTTGTATTGTTTTCAGCCAATTTATATCTCCAATTGCGTAGGGCGTGGGCCGAACGAACACAACCCGATGACCCTCCGATGGTTCTTTAATATTTTGGTGGCGGCAACGGGAGGTGGTGGCGACCGGAGGCGATGAAGAATGGAGGTGGAGGTGACCGGATGTGGTGACCACGCACCGGCCACATGAAAGAAACCATGGCCCACATCCGTGGGCCTCTCGACAGATGAACCGAACCAGCCGGCCATTGCCGGCCGGGCTGGAGAACAGCAGAGCCTCTAAGGCACTGCGCTACGGGGAACCACAACCCGTGCTCCATGGGCCGCTTCGGCGGAAAACCGACCTGCCGCCTGTCGGCCGGGTTGAAGGAGGCCGCGACACACGCAAGTGCCACATGGGAGAACCATGACCCGCTCATGCCGGGAATACCGGCCAGCTACGTTCGGCTGGACAGGAGGGGCGGTGATGCTCGGCACCGCTAGTTCGGGAAACCAGGGTGCCGTGCCCCCCGCATCGCTCGGCCAGCCGGGCTGCGCCACGCCGGGTCGGGCCGCGCCCCACCAGGCCCAGCCGTGCCCCATCAGGCCAGGGCCCGTTTTACTTAAACGTGAATAACATTAAGACCGCGTGTCCGATTGACGCGCCATCTATGGCACTAGAATCCTCATGACGAGCTGGTACTTTTTATATAATCTAATTGAGTTTTGGACGAATTTGGAAAATGGCCGGGTTTGGAACCAGCGTAATTCCAACCGGGCCCCCGAAACAGAAAAGACAATATCTCTCAGACCGGGTGTCCGATTAACGCACCATCTGTCACGTTGGGTTCCTTTTGACGAGGTATAACATTGGGATACATCAAATCTGGACTTCTTGATAGTTGATGTATCGACCACCTTGGCTCAAGGAGTGGACCCTCCCAGAATCGAGCGTGTTGTGTGCGGGAACTCTAGGGCTGGCTGCGACTGCGAAGACTACCGTTCTGGAATCCTTCATGGGTTTGATGACAATGACAACTGTACTGGAATATTTTGTGGGTTTTACAGCGATGAATACCATACATGTATCCTAAGTGGGTCTGATAGGCTGACTTATATACTAGTATCCTGAGTGGGTCCGACAGAGTATCTGGTCTAGTATCCTACGTGGGTCTGACTGATTAGCTGGTCTTGTATCCAATGTGGGTCCGACCACTTAGATGAATTAGTGACTAAATCTGATCATCTATATCTCTATATGAAAGATTTATACCTGTGTGATCTGAGTCTTGAATTTAAAACATTATCATCAATGTGATTGACTTCTTTCCTGTGTGGAATGGGTTGTGCTTGGGCTCGAGAGTTAGAGCCGAACTGGGATTGATGTTTTTGGTATATGTATGGGAATATACCTAAGCATAGTTGGCTGATACTTCATGATTGTATCTTTATTCTGAGGTTTATCCTTTGTGGATTCTGGGAGACCTTCGGGGGTATCGGGTTCCCTACTGAGTGTCGTATACTCACCCTTTCACGGGTTATGCCCGCACTACGTTGTGTTGGATGTAGACGACAGACAACACTGATTGAGGAGGAGACTTGGCGATCTGGATGGTACCCTGAGGTGGAACACTTGGTGAGACATACATAGAGTTGACAGAAATACTTGGGGTGCTGAGGAGGCCATCTGTACCCACCCTTCAGGTGGGGTTTCCAGAGGAGGACTCAGTGGTTGCTATTTTACTGTACTGCAGTGGTATTATCTTTTCAGTTGTACTGTACTTACTGTCAGGCTTTTATTTATGGACCCTTTTCTTTCAGCACATTATTTTGTATTCTGTATTACATAGTGCATTCTTCCATTGCATACAATGTTTTGTTTGTTTACATTTATAAAGGTGATTCCTTCGCTTTTTATCGAGATTTACGCCTTTGGTGCTAGTCACTAGGCCATGACCTATGGAAGGCGGGCTTGGGGTAGTCACGTCACGTTCCCCAAGGATGGGTTGTGACAAATTATGTTCCAAATAAAATTCTAAATTCATTCATTATGTATATTTACACCTATACATAATAAGAGATCTTCTTATATTTGTTATTTTTCCTTTTCATTCCCTGCACAAGCATTGCACATAAATTTGGATAATACTCATGTTATATAACACTAAAATTATAAATTAACCTTAAAAGACATAGGAAATACAAAATAATTAATAATAAATCCATAAAATTAATTTTTAGCACAAAATTACTATATATATGTATTACAAATTTTGAATTTGGTAGTGATGCACATCCACTGCGTCGACATTAACAATTAATTTTATACTTATCATGAACAATATAAATTTCTTATTTTAAATTATTTTTTTACAATATTATACCATTAAGATAATTATTTAGTAATTAAATAGTTTAAATAAATTTTTATATCATAATATATTCATGATGATGTCACGAAAAATTCCATATCTTATAAAAAGCTGCTTTTTACTATTAAACAGCAATTAAACTATTTCATTGAAATACCAAAAATTTATACAAACCATTTTTAGATGTGTAGAATCCAAAAAGGAACTCAATTTTAAGAAAATAATATTCTAAATATGAAAACATTAATGTTTAACAAAAATCATCATTTACTCAGAAAATACAAATATTAATATCATAACTTATTTTATGAAACTCAAAAAAATAAAATATAGTCATATAAAATTGTTTTATAATCATACAAAATCAATATATTTATATATGAATACATTTTATAAAAATTAGTTAACTTTTAATTTATTATGTTAGTTATAAAATTGTAATTCACTATTTATTGCTCATAAAAATACAACCACATAATTAATAATTTTTAAAATATTCACTAACATTTTTTAAGGTCCCTAAATTCAATTTTTACATATACGAGTGGGGATAAAATTTATTAGAGTACATAAATATTCATAAGGATCAATTTACTATTCAAAATGGTATATTACTCTTCATGTTACTATTTATAAGGGAGTATTACTATTCACACGGGTCATGATACTATTTGTAAGTGTACATTATTTTTCATAGGGGTCATGTTACTATTCATAAGGGTGCATTACTATAAAAATTACAATACATAAGGGTACATTAATAATCACTAAAAATATGTTTTTATCATAATCTAAATATCGTACTGAACACAACCATGGATGTAAATTATTTTAAAATTCAAATCACATAGGTGGAAAATTTAACTTTATTGGCTTGCTTATAACTATCTCGTATAACTATGTATTATTTCAAAAAGACTTAGTGTTGTATGTATTATAAGATATGTAATGAATTAAAATTATTTACACCCTAAAATACATGGGCATTATATTTACCAAAATTCGTGTATATTTTCCTAGACATTGACTTATCCTTATCAATATCCTTAAAAACATCCCTATGGTCTACTAATGTTTTCTCAACCTAGCTTCCAAATGTTTACTTACCATTTTCTCTAATAAAAACTATTGTTACCCATGAATTAGATACATAGTTATTACATATTAAAATATTAATATAAATTTGTTATACTAAAAATCATGAGGCCTATAAAGTATAAGTGTCCTTACAAACAAGGATATATAAACTGCTAGTATATATGGGAAATCCAACGTCTTCATCCATGTTATTATTAAATATAAACCCTCTTAGACATTTCAAACATAATAAAATTCCCCATAACTCTGGAAAATTAAATGTAATAAAGGATGAGCTCAAATTAAAAGTAATGGTAAACATGGGAGATATCAACAAAACAATAGAATAATGGAATAATAAGATGATAGTAAAAATATTAAATAGAAATTTTTAATCATAAATTTTAAACTCTAGTGGCTGTAATATTGTGGGAACTAAATAATACCTAAATCATAAAAAATAGAAGAACACAAACCATTCGATCAAAATATTGGGATAAGGTTTAGATTTGAGTCAAACACATAATAATAGAAAATCCGAATTAATGTCAACATAGAAAAACATTCTTAACATGTTATACTTGTACTGACCAACTATATAACTGCTTCGAACATGGGATCACATCATGTGATCCCTCTTTTCGTTATGGGATAACCTCTAGTTTACCCTCTTTTTTATTTGGGATAAACTCTAGCATACCATTTTCGATCGGGTAGTAGACATTCTTCCATGAACCCTCTTGATTCGGTCATGGATAACCACACATTTACCATCTAGTTTCATTCTTAAGATAACCTCAATTGTACCATATTTTTAGGGCTATAAATAACATCCCATATACCCTTTAAAATCACAGAACATTAATCATTACACGATTAATAAAAGGTATATATTATTCACACCCATCATATAATCCATTATTTTTTTCATCAAGGCAATATAATTTTAATCATATCATAAATGCTTGAAATAAAATAGTTTTAATACACATTTCATCAGATCTTGACTTAGAGGTCCAAAATGTTTTTCAAAAAAAGTTATTATCCAAATCATAAGCCATTGAGATAAATAATAAGGGTGATTAAATTGGATCATATCATTAGTAAATCATTTGAAAAAATAGGTTTTTTATGTACGAGTAATGTAAATTCATTAAAAATATCGTTAAATCTTATTTTGTAGAGAATTACCATTCTATTTTGAAATCAATTATTTAAAATTTAAAAATATACCAAATATGAAGGAAAAAATATTTTAAGAAATGATCCATTATAAATTATAAAGGATGAATAAAATAAATGTTTTCCTATAATGGTGGAAAATTCAATCCATGTTATACATGTTAACAAATTTTCATTCAATATTTTCATAAAAATCCAAATGTTCCAATTTCAAGAAACAATAATACGATTCATTTAATTTTTTATTAAATGTAAAAAATGGGTAAAAATTACATTAATAAATCTTTTTATCATCATTTAAATAATATTTAAATAATTTATAGAAAACATGGATATTTAATAGAAATGATTTTAGATTGAAGTGGTAAATAATGTCACCGTTCATTAGAAACAATTTTTGACATATTTAGTTCATAAAAAGATGAAAATGATTGGAAATCATATATTCTCTAGAAATTGCTAGAGGAAAATAATTATCATGTATTGAATGAGGGGTAAATGAAAATATTTTATCATTGGAAACATATTCATAAACTATCCTGATAATTAGTTTGATTGTATCAAAAAACCTTTACCACATTAGTAATATTTGAATTTGAATACCCATGAATGAAAATAATTTAGTTAAACATTATATTACATGAGAATAAATTAATTTTTGATATAACGTGTCAATGGTCCTTTATACGCACCTTGTAAAATAAAATAGTTGTGCAACATAATATCTGTCCCAAATTAAACAATTTGAGACAATACTAAATATCCTAATGTATCGACTATCATCATACACGATCACAACTTTGTTATTTTAAATATTAGATAACCATATATCTATATCACGATCATTAATTTATTTATCATTCCAAGTATTGTGAGTCCCAAATATTTCAGAAAATAAATTTATGTTAGATACCAATTATGACACACATAATATAGATTAATCAAACCCCAAAATATAGAATATTGATAACCCTGTCAATTAAATATGATTTTATTAGTGGTATTTTTTATGAAATATTTGTATCTATATATATTAGTTTTTTATTTGATTTACATTATTGGAAAATAATCAATATTTTTTTAGTAATGTAACTTTTATTCTTCAAGAATATGCTTTCTTTATATAATATTTTAATATATTTTGTGGAAAATATTATAAATTATTTTTCAGGAATTTATCAAATGATTTGATAAAATGATCTATAGTATTGAATTAACTATATCAAAATATACAACAGGGGAATGTTTTTTACTTTTTTGGTAAATATTGATTATTCAGTGAATGCCAAAATAAATAATTTTTTGTAAATCTGTACTTTAATTTCAATAAATAAAAAATACAAATGTAGTGAATAATCTCTTTTTAGTGATGTATTCATGATTTGTTTTAAAAAAATCCAATTATTTGAAATTAATATTATAAAACTGATTGCATATTTCTAATAATTATAATTTATTTTACATAATATGTTCAATGTAATTTTTTTACAAATTAATTGTGAAACTAATTAAAATAAAATATTCTAGTAGTTTTAAAAATGGGTTTATTATGGGTTTAAACTAAGAACATAAGGATCAAAATGGACAAAAACATATCTAGAATTTATTTTATGTAAATTTTTATGTCTTATCTTGAATATGATTCAATAATACACCATTTTGAGAAATATTTACTTGTTAATAGCATGGGTACACCGTTTTCATTTTTAAAATTTCTTGTGTTCAACACACTACACATATATAGGGAATCCCCTCTCCTATCTTATTCACACAATCAAACCATTTTGATTAAAAAAATTAAGACCAAATTACATAAAAATAACCATTTTCTCATTATATAATCCATAATTTGGATATAATTCCATCTAGGTAATGATTCCATTGTAAACCTAAGGAGGCTAACCAAAGGATGGGTAATGTTCTTCAATGGGGATTTTTAATTTCTTTTACTTCAACTACATCCTAAAATTATAAAAAAACCATGAAGATATAATAATATTAGTATCATACATACACTAAAATTTTTTATTTTATGATTACGATGTACCACTATATCAACATCCTAATAATGTTTTATAAAATCATTTTTCATGTGTACGATAGTCTATTACCTCACGAACAGATTCCATTCGTTCATCAATTAAAAACACTAACAAAAGGGTATAAAAACGAATGTAATGTATATATATATATATGATAAATATGGATTAATTATTTTTACATATCAATTTTATTTTCATTATGTAGAGGATACGATAGCATCACTCTTGTGTGTGGTAGAAGACCACCTCTTGATGTGATGTTAATCATTTTTCACAAACTCATGGTACTTAATATTGTAAGGATAAAGTTAATAAATATATGTGATATTGATAACATGATTATGATATTCTTAGAATATTTAATATTTTAAATGTATTATATAATATTTTCTTTATCACATTTTCACTCATTGAAAAATGATATCACTGTTGGTGTATGTGTGGACTATCACCTTCCCGATGCGATGTGACTCTCTATTTTGATTATAATACCAAATGGATAATATGTATAAGTATATATAAATAATTTACAAATTATTTATTATATTATTATCTTGATTGAATGATAAAATATTTCTAACTCCTTTCCATAATGATTATTTAAAAACAGTAATGTTACTCATTGGTATGTATGGCCTACCCTCTCAATTAGTATAAAATAATTCACAATTGAAAACAATATTTCATGATTGGTCAGTAAAGTAAAATTTATCTTTAAATATGATAATTATTTCATTATCATTATTCAGTAAATGTCAAAATAATTATCACTTTTACATTGGTCAACACATCAAAGATGTATTCAGATAATCAAATGAACGTCCTAAAAACACAGGAAATGGTTTTAACTTCTTATTTATTAAAATATTTAATTATAATGAAAAAATTAAAGTCATTTTGTATATGGTCATGAAGCTAGATAAGACCATAAATCCAATAATCGGTGTTATATTGTTATACATTATATAATTATCATTAATTTAATTTTTGGACATGAAGTATGGGTTTTTCTTTGATCGCTTTTACTTCTATGAGATATATGCCTTATTCACCACATTTTATTATTTAATTGTTTATATACTAAACAATTTATATGTAATATCATGATTAATTCATAATTAATTCTGTTTTATGTTTTAATTTTATTTATTTCATTCTAGTGTATTTGATGTGAATGTTACAAATGGAAATGAATATAATAACTCAATTTATTTTCCTTGGGTTATATAACTTATTCATTGTATTTAATAACCTGACATTATGGGTTTAATTAGTATCTATTATCTTCTATTGTATTTAATTAACATTTATGTGGATTTATATTTTACACACCTAATATATTCATTGATAAATTATCACTTCAATGTTATGATCATTGTAAAGGAATTCATCTCAATTTCCTTACATTGAGGATTTTTTATATTGTTTTCCAATATTCAATCATATAGTGTATTTAAATGACCATCACCATGTTCTATTCTAAATTTACATATTCCCTTGATATTAACTATTTTAAATTATTAATATTCAATATTTATTTTTACTCAAATATGTCCATATTCTAAATATAATATCACATAAAAATACGATTTTAAAGGACTATTTTAAACTCTTCAACAAAGGAATGTATTTATTTAAATATGGAAGGAATGTAATTTCATACCATTGTGAGGACCCAATAATTTTATGAATGTTTAGTTTTTAAAATTGTTTGTCCAAATGAAAAGGTCAATTTCCTAAAAAATACTTTAATAATTCATTATTGTTATTTCAATTATTCAATGTCCATAACCTTTGTTGTTTTATACTACCCAATGACATTCCTTGGTAATTATACCATAATAATTTTTATAATATTTGGGTAATGACTATCTTAAAATGATTTTTATGGAACCTATTTTTTCCATAGGTCAATCATGTATCCAAGTCATTTTTACAAGACCCTTTTTCTTTTCTGTGGGTTAATAATGTGTCAAATAGATTATGAGGGATCCTCTTTCTATTCCATGGGTTAATCCATATTCAAATAGATTTTCAAGTAACTCATTCCATTTACATTAGTTCATCTTATTATGAATGAAATAATGAGTGTGATTATGATATTTTTATCAGATGTATGTTTTCTGTACATTATTCATATTATACAAATTTCCCATGGTTTATTTGCTGGGTGTTCCCTAATACTGATTAGTGGGAACGATATAGGCTATAAAAATGGTGAACCATGATAAAACTAAAATGAACTAAGTAATTTTTAGGATTTATGGAGAGTTATATTTTATGTTGTATATATTTTTAATCCAATTTTAATGGTTCTATAAAGGTTTTATGGTCATGATGTTCCATGATACCAATATATTTGGTCTACGCTTTCATTTGGGATACTGTATTTCCAATGATCAAGATTTATATCATATGGATCATGATTATTTATTATTATTAATATTTACATTATTAATGGATTCTTATTTGTTTCATGATTTTATATTCAAGTATTTAGGGGTAAGATTTATGATATCATTGACTAGTGAAATTTGGTAACATCATCATACCCTTATGTATTTATTCTAAATAAAAATAAAATTCAATATTTAATTATTATATATAACAATTATCGATCATTTTTTATAACCATGTTTATATTTAATTCTCCCTAGGTTATCAATGTTTATGTTGAAGTAATTATGTCATGATGTTTTTATATAGACATAGATGATGACATAATGTGAAATAAGAAAAGATGGGTTCGGTGAGAGATATAATCATTTAATTACATGGTTATTATTTATTTAGGAATTTTTTATATTTTGTATGTTGGAAAATTTTTAATGCGATGTTTTAACATTTTGTATTTATTTTTTATCTTGGATATAATATTTATTGTATTGATAACATTTTTTTTGAACATTGATATTGATATAAAAAATGTACTATATTACTGATAAGCACATGACTGAAAAGTGAATTACTGACAAAGTGATTAATGTTACATCAAAATAAGATAAAAATTTTCTTTCCTTCTAATATGTAATTTTTGAAGTAAAATTATATGTGAATATAATCTTTAATGTTATGTTTATTTAATAATGATTTACTTTGATCTTTTACTATTATTTTTGATAGTTTGTTTTTAATGTATTATTTAATCTTATGACTGTTTGATATTTATTTGAAATTATATTAATATGTGATAACCGTATTGGTATTATTTAATTAATAAATATTTTTGGAATAGATTTAAATCACTTTTATGGTTATATGAACCATATAAATTTTATTTTTAGTTCTTCAAGCATGAAAAAGTCATATTAAATACTATTTTTTTGAGAAGAAATTATGATATTATTGTTCAAAATGAGTTAAATTTTAAATACTACGCATCATATATATATATATATATAATTTAATATTATTCCTAATTGAAATTGGATTATATAAAATAGGGAAAAATATTTTCAAATAGTTTTTTTTTTCATTTTAACATTATTTAGGATGATATCAATGTTGTTTTTAACAAATCAATGGTCTATGGTTTGTTTAAAGAAAAATTTATCTTGATCAATAAATTTATTTTGATTAATGATATATATTATTCAAAATAATTATTATGGAATTTTTGTTTTCTTCCGTGAACAAATAATCTCTTCCCACCTATGTTCTCTTATTCAGAAACCTAGTATGTTTTATTTTTTATGACCCTCTAATGTCCCATACTATTATATTAAGAGGATGTTTTATTAATCATTTTTCTCTCATGGGTTCAAAACAATCATATTTTAAAATATACAACATTTTTTACCTTGATAAAATTTAAATTGAAAGCGTTTACTTAGTTAATTGTGGGGGGATGAAATAACCTAGGATTTTAGAAATTTATACAATGTTCGATAGTATATTAATGGTGGAACACCAAGTATAACATACCTATGAATTATATAACCATTAAAAATGATATCAAATCAGAAGGAATCCATAATGATTATGAATTTATGATATATATATATATATATTATAATTTCATAATTAATTTAATTAATTGATATATAAATATTAAATTTAGAGATAAATGATTTTTATTCCTCAAAAATAAGTTTTCCTACAAAATTATATTTATTTATTTTAATGAAAAAATATTATATATATATTATATGTCTTTTATAATATATATATTATAAAATTTTATTTGTTTTTTAATATATTCATATCATAATTATGTTTGTGAAATTTTATTTATTTTTAGGAAAATAATGATTTTTTTGTGAATAGAGAAGACTAATGATTTTTGTAAAAATGAAATTTCGTTTCAATAAATTAATAAATTTAAATATACCATTATGTCTATGAATATTATTTAGAATAACATAACTAATATTTTTTTATATATAATCTATTTTTTTTTCAATAATATTCATGATGGATTTCTGAATAAGATTATTTTTCTATGTGTTTAAAAGTGGGCATTTCAGAAAACTATTGTAAAATACAAGATGTTTCTCTATTTTAATTAACTAAATAAACACATAATGAAGATTTTTATAAACTAAATTTTTATATTTTATATTAAAAACAAAAACATCTATTGATCAAAATATTATTAATAATCATCGAGTTAATATAAAATCATCATTTATTTTAAAATTAATATTCTTTAAAATCGTATTTTTCATTGAATCAGTAGGTTTTGTTCATCCAATACCATAAAAAAAGTCATCCTTACATTCTTATTCTTATCCAAAATGCCTTATTGTGGGAATAAATATATCCATTCTAGTATTTTTCTACATATTTAATGAAGTTACCTGAAGAAGAGGTATCATTCGTGAATGAGCATTTTTATTTTACTTATTCATTATCCTTTTTCTTTTTTTATTAAATCATGATGATATAATAACCTGAATAAAATTAATATAATGAAATGTTGTTATGTTATTTTATTGACCCTAAAACATATCCACTTCCATAAATTTGGATACAATATCATTATTCATGTGTACGGTGGACTAACGCCGCAAGAATATAGTTCAATTATTCTTCCATTACCACCTTTCACAGTTTGGTATGATGGAAGATATAGAATATACATATTATATTTATAAAATAATATTACCTATGTATTAATTATATAATTTTACATTGTTTACTATCCATTTCTTCTGAGAAATGATAATTTTTCCTCATGTGCATGATGAATTACCACCTCACGAAGCGTTGTGATTCGTTTTTCACAAATGGTTCACAATAAAAATAATAATTACTAGTTAATGAATAAATGTTATAAAAATGATCTAATTATAAAAATGATGAACATTTTATTTTTTGTTCTTGTATTATAATAATAAAATTGTACCACTCTATCGTATTCATTAATTTTATTACATAGCCCGTATAACTCATATTTTTCTCATATTATATATATTGATCATACAATATAAATTTTATATTATACTTTATTTTCAAAAATTATTTATTTCAAATATCCATACATTTTACTCAATTGATTAATCTTGTAGTCAATTTAGAATATAATAAAATATAATAAATATTATTTCAATGTTTTTATAGAATGAAATGTAATCTTTTAAGATAATATTCTTCCTTGTTACTTTTTTCATATCTAATATATATTTTTTGATGCATTATAATTATAATTATAATATTCATTTAGAATTTTTTTTAATTAAATCTCTTCAAATTATCTATAAAATTTCTCTCTTAATTGTATTCACCACTCTGGTTTAATTAAAATAATTAAAAAAATTCAATGTTGGATTCCAGGGAATTTATTCCCTTATTCTAAATGATTTTTCAAATTTGAAAGGTATATTATATAGTTAGTTTTGTTAAAAAACAATATTAAATATTTCTCCACATTCTATGGAAACATTCCTCCAAGGAATCTTCAACATTATATTTTAGGATTATTTTTTAATAAATTGTGAAAAATCATATATATCCCATTATAATTTTTTGGGATATTCATGATTAGAATCTTCATGAGTTTATTATTGTTTCATATTCATGTGGAACAAAAATATATAGATATATTATGACATAATGGGTGTTATTATTGTTATAGTTCTTTACCACGAATAGTGTAAAGCTTTTATCCCTACTTAACTTTATATACGAGACAACAACATTAAATTTAATCCATAGTGTTGTTATTTTGTTATCATTTATCCATTTAATGTTTTTATGATTACATACAAATATAAATATATGATAATACTATTTAATTTTTATATACTTATTTTTCAATTTTATTCATTAATTATTTTCATAATCATATATAAATTTTATCATATTTGTGTATTTATATTTTAAGGATATTTAAATCTTATTTATTTTATGTTTTATACCTTGATCATTCATGTATCAAATTCTAAAATTCAATTTGTTTCTACCATTAATGTGTTATTAGATCAATATTTTGTTTTTTATATATCTCCTCGTGGATTATTATGTATTTTTATGTATAGGATATATATACATAAGAATAAATATATGGAACAAATGTATACTATTTTTATAATGAAAAAGTATTTACATTATATCTGAAGATACTAAAAATATGGATTTTACATTTGAGTTTTATAATTTATTTATTATATAAAACCATATCAAATATTGTAAAATATATATTTATGCAATATAATATTATGGATGTTGTGTTTTAAGGTCACTTTTATCCGTATAAATTAATTTGAATTTAGTCAAAAATAGAGAACATTAACATTTTGAATACAAGAGAAAAAAATATTCAATTTGAAAAGGTAGAAATTACACATTCATATTACATCATATTTGTTAATTTATAAAACGATGATAAATTATTGAAGAATAAATTATATTCATGGAGGATTTGGTGATGGATTTAGTATATAAAAAGTAATTTTTTTCAATATTTCATTAAAATTTAATAATATTTTCATCCCTTAAAATTATATTTTCTAAAACCCTATCATCTATATTATTTTTTCCCATAACGGATTAATAAGATTTTTGAAATGATGTCCAAAAATATTCTTTTTAATTATGTATTTCAAGATCAATAGAATTGTTCTTATCCTATTCTAATTGATTATCCATTAGCTCCAATCAAATATAATTATTCTTGGGGATATGTATCATATATAATGTATTGTCTCTTTTTTTATTTGTAAATTTTTAAAAGTTATCTTGTATTATATTTGGATGTTGATGCTAATAGGATGTGAGATTATATGACAAGATGATACTATTATTGATATTATAAAAATAATTAATATACTAATATCATATGAACACAATTTTTATGGGATTGTGGAATAAATACATAAAAATTAATTATATATATAATCTTATTCTTCCATTGATTCCATACTATGGATATTATCAATGAAACAACATTATGTTTTTTAAATGGAAAATTTTGATAATGTGTTATCATAGATAAAAAAAAGTAATATAATATTATTTATATATTTATTTGATTATTTTTTATGTTGTGACCTAATTAACATCTATAAATATGCTATTATGGGTAATTTTCAGGGTTAGATACATCTCACTATGAATTGATAGATAAGGATTTTCAGGGAGGATTGTAGAATGATGAATATTGATCGAGGATCATTCTAACCTGTGGAATAAGAGCATCATTAACATGTTGATGAAATAGATTTATTTTCATTTATGATCATTCCAATCTAAGGTAGTGCATTGTTTTTTGTGGTTTATTTGCACAATTTTTTATTCCACGAGGAATGTGATTCCATTGGTGAATTTTTTTGAGTCATTCTATGATTATTTTTCATGTTTTTTTACTATCCTTTATATTATTCGGTATTGATATTATTTAATTTCAAATTTATCTCTATATAAAGGAAACAAATGTAGACTACCCTGAAAACATTTGAGGTTCATTCCTCATTCTGGGATTTTTTCATTTTTTTCATGTTTCATTGCATGTACATCATTTAAATTATCCATGGAAATGTTTTGATGAATAATCAATATTTGATCATTGTGTGACTACACTTTGGTATACCGTATTGATTCTATTGGTTGGTTTTATAACAGGGTGTCATCAATGTGTGATGATGATAATTGATTATAAGATGATGATCTAGAAAATATTAGTGAATTCTCTTAGTGCTTTAGTTTGGAGATGCTGATGTGGTGTGACTATGAATGATTTCATGAGATAATAATTTTCTAAAATCCATATACTGTAGAAAATCATGATCAGGTGACAAATTTATATGAACTTTGGTTGAATTTTTGTTTCATTTAGTGGTGATTACAGTTTAAATGGATAACTTGTGAAGAACCTATAAATTTAGGGAAATAATACAATACACAACTTGTACCCAGAGAAACATAAGTCATGTGGGGCACTGGATATAGATATAGGAATCTCGCATGAAATAAAATATCACAAATTTTTTGACACATGTTACACACTATAAATATCGATGTTTTTATCCTGATGAGTACTGAAGTAATACAAAATAATGAACATTACTAGGCATATGGAACCAAATATAGAACACAAGCGTTACCCTATACTCAAACACAACATTGTACATGGGAATTAACACGATATAGGGGAATAACCAGTCTTCCAGGATCAAATAAAGGAGACATTATGAGTGCCATATTTACCCCACTATATTTTTATTTTTCCTATGGTACATGCTATGTAATTAGAGGTTTTCATTAATCATACTATGATGTGAAAAAAACCTAGGGCAGACAAGACACGCTATGTACCTCCCATATAGGAAATGTAATTACATTAAGGAAGACTATTTACTTTTTTATTTCTAGTATAGACATGGTACATATGTTTACAATTACTCAGTCTATCCAATTTAGGATTTAGTGCATTATTACATCCCTGACATAGGATTCTGGTCCCTCTTATGTGTCATGTACCAATATAGTTCGGGGTGCCTAACAAAGATGAATTATGTGGGAATACTTGATCTATATTTTGTTTATAGTTTCCATAATCTATCCTAGGTGTCATAACCAATATTTGTATCGAGTTCCTATAGTTCAATCAAAATCATTTTGACTGATTCCCAATGATATGAAACTATTGAATGATAATTTTCATTGAAATAACATTTAATTTAGTTAGACCTATTGTAACACACTAAGATTTCATGAGAAATGTTTTTTTATGTCTTTTGTTATACGCAACACCAAAGGAATCTTTCACAGCAAACAATATGGACTTGTCTTCCATTACACGCAATCACGACTTTCCTCGATAGCGTGTGTAGTACGCAATACCGGGTTTCACTAAACAACGATATATTATTATGGACTAGCCATTATGAACAGTATTAACTGCATTTTAAATTTTATAACATTATTATTCATATTAGACATTTTCTAGAACATGGTAAGGGAACAAAATAAATTTTTTAGGTAAAATAAGTAATTTTCAAAAATGCATTTTTGCCAACTTTTAATGGCGCACCCACATTAAATCTAGTTTTTGACATGTTTATAAGTTTAATTTGACAAAATAAAATTATTCTTTTGAATCAGGATATAAAAATTTAGTTTGTATAAATTTTTGATATTTTTCTGATAACTTTCATATTTTGATGAATAGAAAAAATACGCTAATTTTTAATTAAAAACAACTTTTCCATTGAGATAATTTATATTGTTAAATTATAATAATGAATGGTTTTAAAGGATAAATTTAATATATTTTTACCATTTTATTTAATGTATGTCATTAACATTAATTTCGCATTTAATTCATAGTAAAAAACATTTCAATCGTTGGCAATGTTTTAACTTCTAAAACCCGTTTTCTTAACAACGGGATTTATTTAAAAATTAATTACTGAAACTTATGTGTTTTTAATTTTGAAAAATGGATTCAATATTTGGAATCCGTGGGTCCACATTATGTTAATAAGCTACTTTTTTGGAAATTATGAATAGTGACTATGGTAAATTTTATTTACAATAGTTAAAGGTAAATTGGGTAATTAAGGGTAAATATAAGATTATAAAATTACCCTAACACCTTCCAACATCCTATTGGATGACTAAAAGTCGACCCATATCACCTAAGGGGCATATTAGATTCATTTAATGGACTTTCTTCGATGAAATTAATTTAATTATTATTAAAACCAAAGAATGTGACAACATGCCACTTTCTTAAATTTTATAAATATAACAATTTTCATTTAGTGATAAACTTAATGAAACTTCTAACATTAATAGTCTCCAAAAATATAATACCATTATCTACATAATCGAAATTTATTTAGAATTTTTAGGGATTCAATATTTATCATTAATTATGACACAATACTGATGTTGAAATTATTTTATTAATTAAAATATCAAATAAATGGTTTTAAAAATATTAAAATAAATATGATATGAACTATTTAATGTGCTCCACTAATTTTCTAGATAATTATGACATTTTATGAATCTATTAAATGTTTTAGTTCGAACATATCTTCTGTATATATTTTATTTATACTCAAATAATTGAATAGTGTCAAAATTTAAACTATTGTTATTTTATAAAAAAACATATTATAAAATTGATTAAAAATCACAAAAATATTTAAAAATTATAAATTAAAATTTATATGTTCTAAAATGTCATAAAGTGTCAAATTATGGAAAATTCGAAACACATATGTAATTATTTATAATAATTTAAAATTTAGAAGATTATTACCACAAATAAAATTAAATTGATAAATAAAAATAAATCAAGTTGATAATGTTTAAAATAAATTCCTAACATGTATAAATTTTATTGGTTGATGAGATAACAACCCTATCTCATCTAATATTTTGATATTAGTCATTTTAGAAGTTTGTTGGTGGGATTGGGATTTAATATAATCTAATATTTCTTATATTTTCAATGGTGCCTTTCACTTCCCTTATAAAAGGGCACCTCCTCCCTCTCCTCCTCACACTAATTTATCCGTCTTTCTCGGCTAATACCTACCCATTTCAATTACGCACTTCCCTAGAAACATTCTAGAGGTCTTGGTATTCTTCAAAGACCAATTTTAGTGCCCTAAGAGGAAGTCTCAAAGAGGTGCTTTAAAGAAAAGGTAATGTCTGTTACCGATTCATTCAACTTTATTTCTTATTACACTTCTTCTTCATTAGTTGTTTCATTATGAATTAATAACATCAGTATCAGTCATATACTTATATGTTGTTATAAGTATGAAACAACCCTATTTCACTATCTATCTATCCTACGGAAAACTAAATCATCGCGCGTGCGTACGTACGAAATACCATCTCCACGCCGTGGTGTAATCTATTTTCCATCACCACCTTACATGGATGGGTATAATGGTGCAAATAAATAACTATATATGATTATTTTAAGGTTTTATTTATTCTGAAATAGTATACATACAATCCAATACAATTCCACGATCATGGGAACGATATCATCGTTCGTGCGTACGTACGAAATACCGTCTCCATGATATGATGCGATTTGTTCTACAAGATATTTTTTGAATAATGATTATATAAATGAAATGAATGAATAAATATGATATATAGTACACTAATACCATTCTAAAAATTAGGTATCTATAACCTAAAGAGAAGAATACAAATTTATTCGACAAAACACGCATAAGAACAAAAGGTCATAAACAACCGAATAACAAGTAGTAATGAAATATTACTAATAAGAAGATAAGAATATGACCATATATGATAACATAACAATAATTATGATTCTTTAATAATTCAATAACATTATTTTAATCATTATACAAGAGGTTCAAACACTGACGAAGAAAATCAGACCTAAGGTAAGGGAAAATCTCGCAATCTCAATTTTTATCTGAGATTGTTTATACATCAGAATTTACTGGGGAATATTTATCATCCATATCCATCTTTCCTCAATATGTAATATTATTTATATCCTCCTACAATTTTTTAAATCCAATTTTACCCTTCTCGGAGTTATTAGTAAAATATAAGAATGAAATCTTTTGTCGTTTTTTGTACGAGGTACTTTTTGACTTTTCCAACAAATGTATGAGAAGAATGTTTTTTAACTTATACAACATGAATGGATTTTTAAAAAATTATTTCCAAGAATCTTCCATTTCAAGTTTTCATTTTTATTTTTAATCAACTTCTTTTAGTTTAAAATTGTATGACATGTTAAGAAACGAAAAATGTATTTGAAGTAGTAAGGATATTTTCCTCAATAATGTAGTTCAAGTGTTTTATCAAAATTACGTTCCATCTAAGATAATATAGGGTTTTGTTTCTATCCCTATTATTACATTTATTTTATTATGTTGTGATGGAAATATTTTTATGAATTCCTTTATCTTATATGAATTGTTTTATGATGTCACGATGTTTAAGATTCCCATTTTTACTACATGGGTTATGCTATGATGTATGGTTTATGATTTTGTGGCACACATAATAATGGTTCCATTATGAGAAGGGTGGGACCTATATCTCCCTCCAATGCATTGAGTAAATATTTTATATCTCATGAGATAGACATGGCTGGAACGGCAGGTTAAACCAGTTCAGTGAAACAAGACTGAAATGAGGAGTGAACTCGGTTCAGAAATGGACTTTGTCTACTAAGATAGTCTTGGAAATGAGTCTTGACTAATAAGAAATTATTATCTATGATTATGTGTGTATGAAACAAAGTTTCATGTTTTATGTTATGATTATTGAGATTACATTTCACTTCTATGATTTATCCCATGTTATGAAATTATGATCTCTTTTGCAGGGTAAGATTTCCAAAATGTTATATTCTTATGAATTTGATGTGATTGATATTTATTTTGTTTACCCTCACTGATCATTTGAGCTCACCATATTGTATGTTTTCTTTCCCCAGGTCAGGAAGAAGGATATTAAGTATGATATGCCAAAAAAGAACTATAGATATGATGAAATAAATGGGAGACAATGTAGATGCTTTATGAACCAGTTGTTTATGTTTCCCAGTTTCTAAGACACTATACCTATACAGTCCTTTCATGGTTTTATTATATGTTGTAATAAGTATACTTCAATTTTGAAGTATTAACCATGTATGTAAAGTATGGGTCACTATAGTTGGTATCAAAGGAAAGGTATAGTCAACCTTTGGAAACTAGGATTTGAAAGCATGAGTAAGAAACATAAGGATATGTCTCAGCATTGAACCCAATCTTAGTGTTTTAGAAATGGCCACGAACAACCTATTATAAGACCTTAAGTGTGAAATTTTATTCTTGATTATGTGGTTTTCCTATTATAATTAGTGTTCCTCACACTATTCATCTTGGTTTTAGTCAATGTCTAGAACCCAAAGGAACCGTGTTAATGAGGAATGTGACGGGCAATGAAATGATTGTCACCCTGAGAAACCAAACGTTATGGGAGCTGAAATGAAAATTCTTGTAGCCATTCTCACACAACTTTCTCAAGCTATGAATCATGCAGGACTTCCAAATGATAAAATGAAGGAGAAAAATTTTGTTGAATCCTTCATGAGGCAGCGTCCACTTTCATTCAACGGGTCTTCTGATCCATTAGTGGCTGAACAATGGATCAGTACCACTAAAATGATATTTTCAGTTTTTTAATGTTCTGAACATGATAAAGTCATCTTAGTAGTGTATCTTTTGGAAGGTGATGCTGATCAATGGTGGAATCTTATTAAGAATATGAGGCAAAGGGATGAAATTGAGTCCATGGAATGGGACGAGTACAAGAAATTATTTTTGAAGAAGTATTTCCATCGTATTCTTCGAACAAAGATAGAGATGGAGTTTCTTGCACTGAGGCAAAAGGATGATAAATCCATTGGTACCTACAAATAAACTTTTACAACACTTGCATTGTATGCGTCCATAATTATTATCCAACCTGAGAGTAAGGTCGGTCGATTCATTAGTGGCTTAAAACCAAGTCTTCAATGGGCATTAGCCATAATGGACTTCAATAGCTATGAGGACATTTCTCAATGTTCTCTCAAGGTTGAGATGGAGATTGGTGTAACCCATCAGTCACATGGGTTTGATAAGAAGAGGAAAATGGAATTCAAAGGAAAATCTAAAGACCACACTGAAAAGAAGATGAGTTTTTCCTTATGCTCAATGTGTGGAATGAAACATGGAGGAAATTGTCTTAAGGGGACAAGAAAATTCTATAAGTGTGGAAAAGAAGGTCATTAGGCAATTGAATGTCAAAATAATGGGAAGAATATATCTAATTATACAAAGAATGAACCTACTACACTTCAATGTTTCAAGTGCAAGGAGATGGAGCATTATGCCAATCAATGCCCAAATCAAAGGTTTGATGATGATGATTGACGTCAACAAACTCTTAAGGACAAAGAAAAAGGAAAGTCACATGCAATTACTATCAGCGATGTGGAGTAAGAAAACGAAGTGGTGAGAGGTACACTTACCATCAACTCTAATGTAGAAAATGTTCTATTTGATTCTTGATCCACCCAATCTTTTATTTCTAAAGAATTTTCTAAGGGTATCATCGTATTACCTCAATAATTTGATATTGAGTTGGCTGTGACAACTCCTAATGGAACAACAGTCACATCAAAAGTTTACAATTCTTCTCCGATTGAAGTTTGTGGGAAAGTGCTTCCTGCAAATCATGTGATCCTTCCTATAGTGTAATTTGATGTTATTGATGGCATGGATTGACCTTTTTTATATAGATCTCATATCAATTTCCAAAGAAGGGAAGTCACATTTCATATTCCAGATCAATGTATGATTGTCTATTGATGCAAGGATGAACATAACCTTCCTGTGGAAATTTCTTCTATATTATGGGACTTGATTACACTAAATGAAGGTTATTTATCTCAAATGGTTGGAGAGAACCTCACGATTAATAATATGCCCATTGCACGGGAATTTGATGATATATTTCTGGAGGAATTTCCAGGTCTTCCACCAAATCGTGAAGTTGAGTTTTCAATAAAACTTGTACCAGGTTCTTTGCCTATTTTAAAGACACCTTATAGAATGGACCCAATTGAGTTGCAGGAATTGAAGAAGAAACTCCAAGAGAATCTTGATAAAGGATCCATACGCCCTAGTGAGTCATCTTGGGGAGCACCTATTATGTTTGTTAAGAAGAAAGAAGGATCAATGAGACTCTGCATTGATTATCGAGAACTTAACAAGATCAATATCAAGAAAAAATATCCTCTCCCATGCATTGATGACCTATTTGACCAACTACGCGGAGGTCAATACTTTTCCAAGATTGATCTTTGTTCAAGGTATCATTAATTAAGGGTAAAAAGGGAGGATATACCAAATACGGCTTTCCGTACAAGGTATGGACATTATGAATTTATATTAATTCCATTTGGTCTTACTAATTCCCCTGCTATCTTCATGGATCTGATGAATATAGTCTTTAGAGTCTATCTTGATCAGTTTTTTGTAGTCATTATAGATGATATTCTTGTCTATTAAAAGAGCAAGGAAGAACATGAAGATCAGTTGAGAATTGTATTAAAGACCCTAATAAAGGACAATATTTATGCCAAATTTACCAAGTGTGAATTTTGGCTTCAAAAAGTTTCATTTTTGGGTCACATAATCTAAAAAGAGGGGATATCTGTGGATCTAGCAAAAAAAGAGGTTATTGAAAGATGGTCAAGACCAAAAATAGTAATTGAGATCCGAAGTTTTCTTGGTTTGGCTAGATATTACCGACGTTTTGTGATTGATTATTCAAGGTTATCTAACACACTCACCATGTTGACTCGAAAAGGAGTTATGTTTGTTTGTACGGAAGAATATGAAGATAATTTCAAAGAGGTAAAAAGAAGGTTAGCTAGTGCACCTGTGCTCACACTACCTTGCAGTGGAGAAAGGTCTGTGATCTACAGTGATGCATCCAAGAAGGTACTGGGGTGTGTTCTCATGAAAAATGATATAGTGATAGCTTATGCCTCACGACAGTTGAGAATCCATGAGAAAAATTACCCAACTCATGATTTGGAGTTATCTGCGGTAATCATTGCATTAAAGATTTGGATGCATTACCTTTATGGTGACATGTGTTATATTTATACTGATCATAAAAGTTTAAAGTATATTTTCACACAAAAGGAGCTGAATATGCGTCAAAGAAGATGGTTGGAGGTGATTAAGGATTATGAATGCTCAATTCATTACCACCCTGGGAAAGCAAACAAGGTAGCAGACGCATTAAGTCGACAAGACCACGCTAGCTCATCCATGATGAGAATCACAAAAGATCCAATATTTATTGATTTACAAAGGATGGATCTTGTAATATTAATGGAAGGGGAGAAATATTATCTTTATCAAATGAATGTTCAGCCATCTATACATGTGAATATTAAAGAGGCACAGAAAGAAGATATCGAGTTACCAAAGAAGGTGAGAAAAGTTCCTGAATTCAACCTTGATTATGATGGGATATAAAGTTCCGAAATCGGGTTTGTGTTCCTCCCATCACCGAATTAAAGAAGGATCTGCTGGATGAGGATCATAGTTATTCATTATCTATTCATCACAGAAGCAAAGAGATGTATAGGGACCTGAAAGAGTACTTCTGGTGGTATGGCATGAAAAGAGATGTTGCTGAATATGTCTCTCGATGCTTGGTTTTTCAGCAAGTTGAATCTGAGAGACAGAAGTCTAATAGGATGTTACAACCATTACCCATACTAGAATAGAAATGGGAAAACATCATTATGGACTTTGTCACTGGACTTCCTAAAACATCCAAAGGCAATAATGCAATCTGGGTCATAGTTGATCATCTTACAAAGTCTTCACACTTCATTAATATTAGAGAGGATTTCTCTATAGATCATCTTGCCAGGATATATGTAAAGTAAGTGGTAAGATTGCGTGGAGTACCACTTTCCATTATATCTGATTGGGATCCGAGGTTTACCTCGAAGTTCTGGCGAAGTCTTTAGCATACTTTGGATACAGAGTTGAGTTTCAGCTTTTCATATCATCCTCAGACAGATGGTCAGTCTGAGAGGATAATTCAAACTCTAGAAGATATGTTGAGAGATTTCTCTATACATTTCAAATGTGGTTGGGATCAACACCTACCTTTGGTGGAATTTTTTTATAATAATAGCTTTCACTCCAGTATTCAGATGGCTCCTTATGAAGATCTCTATGGAAAGAAATGAAGGACTACAACTTTCTGGGATGGATTTGGAGAAAGAAAGATATTAGGACCTGATCATGTTGATAAAATGGTAGAAAAGGTCAGATCTATTAATCAACACATAAGAGCAGCTCAGAGTTGACAAAAAAGTTATGCCGACAATCGACGAAAAGACCTAGAGTTTGAAGTGGGTGATAAAGTGTTCTTACGAATATCTCCCTGGAAGAGGGTCATGATATTTGTAAAGAAGGGAAAGTTGATCCCTAGATATATCGGTCCTTTTGAAATTCAAGATCGTGTTGGGAAGGTAGATTAATGATTGTAACTTCCACCGAATCTCTCTCAAATTCGTGACGTGTTCCATGTATCTCTCCTGAGAAAGTACATACCTGATCCTTCACATGTACTCAGCTCAGAAGTTGTACCGCTTGAGAAAGATCTTTCTAATGAAGAAAAACTGATAGAGATTATGGATCATAGCGAAAAATTCCTATGGAACAAGAACACTCTCTTGGTGAAAGGTTTATGAAGGAACCACCAATTAGAAGAAGTTACATAGGGACTTGAGGATACGGTGAGGGAGAGGTATCGTAATTTGTTTGTAATGAAGTGAAAAATTTCATGGGTGAAATTCATTTTAAGGGGGGTAGAATGTAACACCCTAATATATTATGAGAAGTATTTTTTATGTATTCTGTTATACTCAACACCAAAGGAATCTTTCACAGCACACAATACAGACTTAGCTTTCATTACACACAATCACGACCTTCCTCGATAGCGTGTGTAGTACGCAATACCAGGTTTCACTAAACAATGATATATTATTATGGAATAGCCATTATGAATAGTATTAACTACATTTTGAATTTTATAACATTATTATTTATCTTACACATTTTCTAGAACATGGCGGGTAAAATAAGTATTTTTAAAAAAATGCAGTTTTGCCTCCTTTTGATGGCGCACCCACATTAAATCTAGTTTTTGACATGTTTATAAGATTAATTTGACAAAATAAAATTCTTTTTTTTAATCAGGATATAAAAATTTACTTTGGATAAATATTTTATATTTTTCTGATAACTTTCATATTTTGATGAATAGTAAAAATACGCTAATTTTTAATTAAAAACAACTTTTTCCATTGAGATAATTTATATGGTTAAATTATAATATTGAATGGATTTAAAGTGTAAATAGGATATATTTTTATCATTTAATATAATATATTTCATTAGAATTAATTTCAAATTGAATTCATAGGTAAAAACATTTCAATCTATGGAAATGTTTTAACTTCTAAAACCCGTTTTCTTAACAACGGGATTTATTTTAAAATTAATTACTACAACTTATGTGTTTTGAATTTTGAAAAATGGATTTCATATTTGGAATCAGTGGGTCCAAATTATGTTAATAGGATACTTTTTATTTTTGGGCATTAAGAATAGTAACTATGGTAAATTTTATTGACCATAGTTAAAGGTAAATCAGGTAATTAAGGGTAAATATAAGATTATAAAGTTACCCTAAAACCTGACAAAATCCAATTGGATGACTAACATTAGACCCATATCACATAGTGGTCGGATTATATTCATTTAATGTACTTTTTTCCATGAAAATAATTTAATATTTATTAAAACCAAAGAATGTGAAAACATGTCACTTTCTTAAATCTTATAAGTATAATAATTTTAATTTAGTGATAAACTTAATGAAACTTAGAACATGAATAGTCTCCAGAAATATAATACAATTATATACATCATAGATATTTATTTAGAATTTTTATGGATTAAATAATTATCATTAATTATGACACAATAGTGATGTTGAAATTATTTTATTAATTAAAATATCAAATAAATGGTTTTAAAATTTTTAAAATAAATATTATATGAACTATTTAATGCACTATAATAATTTTCTAGATAAATATGAAATTTTATTAATATATTAATGCTTTTAGTTTGAACATATCTTCTGTATATATTTTATTATATTCAAATAAATGAATAGTGTCAAAATTGACACTATTGTTATTTTATAAAAATAACATATTATAAAATTGTTTATAAATCACAAAAAAAATTAAATATTAAAAATTAAAATTGATATGGTTGAAAATTTCATAAGGTGTCAAATTATGGAAAATTTTCAACACATATGTAATTATTTATAATAATTTTAAATTTAGAATATTATTACCACAAATAAAATTAAATTGATAAATAAAGATAAATCAAGCTGATAATGTTTAAAATAAATTCCTAACATGTATAAATTTTATTGGATGATGAGATAACAACCATATCTCATCTAATCTTTGGATATTAGTCATTTTGGAAGTTTTTTTGTGGGGTTGGGATTTAATATAATCTAATATTTCTTATATTTTCAAAGATGCCTTTCTCCTCCCATATAAAAGAGAACCTCCTCTCTCTCCTCCTCACACCAATTTTACCATTCAAGATCGGCCAATACCTGCCCATTTCAATTCCCCACTTCCCGAGAAACATCCTAGAGGTCTTGGTATTCGTCAAAGACCAATTTTAGTGCCCGAAGAGGAAGTCTCAAAGAGGCGCTTCAAAGAAGAGGTAATGTCTATTACCGATTCTTTCAAATTTATTTCTTATTCCACTTCTTCTTCATTAGTTGTTTCATTATGAATTAATAACATCAGTATCACTCATATACTGATATGTTGTTATAAGTATGAAACAACCCTACTTCACCATCTATCCATCCTACGGAAAACTTAATTATCGCGCGTGCGTATGTACGAAATACCATCTCCACACCGTGGTGTAATCTATTTTCCATCACCACTTTACTTGGATGGGTATAATGGTTCAAATAAATAACTATATATGATTATTGTAAGGTGTTATGGATTATGAAATAGTATACATACAATCCAATACAATTCCACGATCATGGGAATGATATCATCGTTCCTGCGTACGTACGAAATACCATCTCCATGATGTGATGCGATTTGTTCTACATGATCTTTATTGAATAATGATTATATAAATGAATTTAATGAATAAAAATGATATTTAGTACACTAATACCATTCTATAAATGAGGTATCTATAACCTATAGAGAAGAATACGAATTTATTCGACAAAACACGCATAAGAACTAAAATTCATAAACAACCGAATAACAAGTAGTAATGAAATATTACTAATATGAAGCTAAGAATATGACCATTTATGATAACATAACAATAATTATGATTCTGGAATAATTCAATTACATTATTTAAATCATTATACAGGTGGTTCAGACACTGACGAAGCAAATCAGACCTAAGGTAAGGGAAAACTTGCAATCTAAATTTTTATCCGAGATTGTTTATACATAAGAATTTTCTGGGGAATATTTATCATCCACATCCATGTTTCCTCAATATTTAATATTATTTATATCCTCCTACAATTTTTTAAATCCAATTTTACCCATCAGTGAGTTATTAGTAAAAGATATGAAAGGAATCTTTTGTCGTTTTTTGTACGAGGTACTTTTTGACTTTTCCAACAAAAGTACGAGAAGAATGTTTTTTTAACTTATATGACATGAATGGATTTTTAAAACATTATTTCCAAGAATCTTCCATTTCAAGTTTTCAAGTTTATTTTTAATAAACTTCTTTTTGTTTAAAATTGTATGACATGTTAAGAAAGGAAAAATGTATTTGAAGTAGTAAGGATATTTACCTCAAGAATGGAGTTCAAGTGTTTTATCAAAATTATTTTCCATCAAAGATAATATAGGGTTCTGTTTCTATCCCTATTATTACATTTATTTTATTATGTTGTGATGGAAATATTTTTATGAATTCCTTTATCTTATATGAATTGTTTTATGATGTCACGATGTTTAAGATACCCATTTTTACTACATGGGTTATGCTATGATGTATGGTTCATAATTTTGTGTCATACATAATAATGGTTCCATTATGAGATGGGTGGGACCTATATATCCCTCCAATTCATTGATTAAATATTTTATATCTCATGAGATAGACATGGGTGGAACGGCAGGTTAAACTGCTTCAGTGAAACAGGACTGAAACGAGGAGTGAACTCGGTTCAGAAAAGGACTTTGTCTACTAAGATAGTCTTGGAAATGAGTCTTGACTAATAAGAATTGATTATATATGATTATGTGTGTATGAAACAAAGTTTAATGTTTTATGTTATGATTATTGATAATACATTTCACTTCCATGATTTATCCCATGTTATGAAATTATGATCTCTTTTGCAGGGTAAGATTTCCAAAATATTATGTTCTTTTGAATTTGATGTGATTGATATTTATTCTGTTTACCCTTAATAATCATTTGAGGTCACCATATTGTATGTTTTCTTTCCCCAGGTCAGGAAGAAGGATATTAAGTATGATATGCCAAAAAATAACTATATATATGATGAAATAAATGGGAGAAAATATAGATGCTTTATGAACCAGTTGTTTATGTTTCCCAGTTTCTAAAGACACTATACCTATACGTTCCTTTCATGGTTTTATTATATTTTGTAATAAGTATACTTCAATTTTGAAGTATTAACCATGTATGTAAAGTATGGGTCACTATAGTTGGTATCAAAGGAAATGTATAGTCAACCTTTGGAAACTAGGATTTGAAAGCCTGAGTAAGAAACATAAGGATATGTCTCAGCATAGAATCCAATCTTAGTGTTTTAGAAATGTCCATGAACAACCTATTATAAGACCTTAAGTGTGAAAATTTATTCTTGATTATGTGGTTTTCCTTTTATAATTAGTGTTTCTCACACTATTATTCGTGGTTTTAGTCAATGGCTAGAACCCAAAGGAACCGTGTTAATGCGGAATGCGACGGGCAATGCAATGATTGTCACCCTGAGATACCGAACGTTATGGGAGCTGAAATTAAAATTCTTATAGCCATTCTCACACAACTTTCTCAAGCTATGAATCATGCATGACTTCCAAATGAGAAAAGTATGGAGAAACATTTTGTTGAATCCTTCACGAGGAAGCGTCCACCTTCATTCAACGGGTCTTCTGATCCATTAGTGGCTGAACAATGGATCAGTACCACTAAAAAAGATATTTTCAGATTTTCAATGTTCTGAACATGATAAAGTCATCTTAGCAGTGTATCGTTTGGAAGGTGATGCTGATCAATCGTGGAATCTTATTAAGAATATGAGGCAAAGGGATGAAATTGAGTCCATGGAATGGGACGAGTTCAAGAAATTATTTTTGAAGAAGTATTTCCATCATATTCTTCGAACAAAGATAGAGAAGGAGTTTCTTTCACTGAAGAAAAAGGATGATGAATCTGTTGGTACCTATGAAGAAAATTTTACAAGGCTTGCATGGTATGCGTCCAGAATTATTATCCAACCTGAGAGTATGGTCGGTCGATTCTTTAGTGGCTTAAAACCAAGTCTTAAAAGGGTGTTAGCCATAAAGGACTTCAATAGCTATGAGGAAATTACTCAATGTGCTCTCAATGTTGAGATGGAGATTGGTGTAACCCATCAGTCTCATGGGTTTGATAAGAAGAGGAAAATGGAATTCAAAGGAAAATCTAAAGACCACACTGAAAAGAAGATGAGTTTTCCCTAATGTTCAATGTGTGGAAAGAAACATGGAGGAAATTTTCTTAAGGGGACAAGAAATTTCTATAAGTGTGGAAAAGAAGGTCATCAGGAAATTGAATGTCAAAATAATTGGAAGAATATGTCTAATGATACAAAGAATGAACCTACTACACTTCAATGTTTCAAGTGCAAGGAGATGGGGCATTTTGCCAATCAATGCCCAAATCAAAGGGTTGATGATGATGATCGACGTCAACAAACTCTTAAGGACATAAAAAAAGGAAAGTCACATGCAATTACTATCGGCGATGTGGACTAAGAAAACTAAGTTGTGAGAAGTACACTTACCATCCACTCTAAAGTAGAAAATGTTCTATTTGATTCTTTATCCACCCACTCTTTTATTTCTGAAGAATTTTCTAAGGGTATCATCATATTACCTCTATAATTAGATGTTGAGTTGGCTGTGACAACTCCTATTGGGACAACAGTCGCATCAAAAGTTTACAATTCTTCTCTGATTGAAGTTTTTGGGAAAGTGCTTCCAGCAAATCTTGTGATCCTTCCTATAGTGTAATTTGATGTTATTATTGGCATGGATTGACTTTTTTATATGGATCTCATATCAATTTCAAAATAAGGGAAGTCACATTTCATATTCAAGATCAATCTATGATTGTCTATTGATGCAAGGATGAACATAACCTTCAAGTGGAAATTTCTTCTATCTTATGGGTCTTGATTCCACTAAATGAAGGTTATTTATCTCAAATGGTTGGATAGAATCTCACGATTAATAATATTCCCATTGCATGAGAATTTGATGATATCTTTTTGGAGGAATTTCTAGGTCTTCCACCAAATCGTGAAGTTGAGTTTTCAATAAAACTCGTACCGGGTGCTTTGCCAATTTCAAAGAAACCTAATATAATGGACCCAATTGAGTTGCAGGAATTGAAGAAGAAACTCCAAGAGAATCTTGATAAAGGATCCATACTCCCTAGTGAGTCACCTTGGGGTTCACCTGTTCTGTTTGTTAAGAAGAATGATGGATCAATGAGACTCTGCATTGATTATCGAGAACTTAACAAGATCACTATCAAGAAAAAATATCATCTCCCATGCATTGATGACCTATTTGACCAACTACGCGGAGATCAATACTTTTCCAAGATTGATCTTTGTTCAAGGTATCATTAATTAAGGGTAAAAAGGGAGGATATACCAAATATGGCTTTCTGTACAAGGTATGGACACTATGAATTTATAGTGATTACATTTGGTCTTACTAATTCCCCTGCTATCTTCATGGATCTGATGAATATAGTCTTTAGTGTCTATCTTGATCAGTTTGTTGTAGTCATTATAGATGCTATTCTTGTCTATTAAAAGAGCAAGGAATAACATGAAGATCAGTTGAGAATTGTATTAAAGACCCTAATAAAGGACAATATTTATGCTAAATTTACCAAGTGTGAATTTTGGCTTCAAAAAGATTCATTTTTGGGTCACATAATCTAAAAAGAGGGGATATTTGTGGATCCAGCAAAAAAAGAGGATATTGAAAGATGGTTGAGACCAAAAACAATAACTGCGATCCGAAGTTTTCTTGGTTTGGCATGATATTACCGACGTTTTGTGATAGATTATTCAAGGTTATCTAACCCACTCACCATGTTGACTCGAAAAGGAGTTATGTTTGTTTGGACGGAAGAATATGAAGAGAATTTCAAAGATCTAAAAAGAAGGTTAGCTAGTGCACCTGTGCTCACACTACCTTGCAGTGGAGAAAGGTCTGTGATCTACAGTGATGCATCCTAGAAGGGACTGGGGTGTGTTCTCATGAAAAATGATATAGTGATAGCTTATGCCTCACGACAGTTGAGAATCCATGAGAAAAATTACCCAACTCATGATTTGGAGTTAGCTGCGGTAATCATTGCATTAAAGATTTGGATGCATTACCTTTATGGTGACATGTGTTATATTTATACTGATCATAAAAGTTTAAAGTATATTTTCACACAAAAGGAGATGAATATGCGTCAAAGAAGATGGTTGGAGGTGATTAAGGATTATGACTTCTCAATTCATTACCACCATGGGAAAGCAAACAAGGTAGAAGACGCATTAAGTCAACAAGACCATGATAGCTCATCCATGATGAGGATCACAAAAGATCCAATATTTATTGATTTACAAAGGATGGATCATGTAATTTAATTGGAAGGGGAGAAATCTTATCTTTATCAAATGAATGTTCAGCCATCTATACATGTGAATATTAAAGAGGCACAGAAAGAAGATATCGAGTTACCAAAGAAGGTGAGAAAAGTTCTTGAATTAAACCTTGATTGTGATGGGATATATTGTTTCGAAATCGGGTTTGTGTTCCTCCCATCCCCGAATTAAAGAAGGATCTACTACATGAGGATCACAATTATTCATTCTCTATTCATCATAGAAGCAAAGATATGTATAGGGACCTGAAAGAGTACTTCTGGTGGGATGGCATGAAAAGAGATGTTGCTAAATATGTCTCTCGATACTTGGTTTTTCAGAAAGTTGAAGCTGAGAGACAGAAGTCTAACTGGATGTTACAACCATTACCCATACCAGAATAGAAATGGGAAAACATCACTATGGACTTTGTCACTGGACTTCCTAAAACATCCAAAGGCAATAATGCTATCTGGGTCATAGTTGATCGTCTTACAAAGTCTTCACACATCATTACTATTAGAGAGGATTTCTCTATAGACCAGCTTGCCAGGATATATGTAAAGGAAGTGGTAAGATTGCATGAAGTACCACTTTCCAATATATCTGATTGGGATCTGAGGTTTACCTCGAAGTTCTGGCGAAGTCTTCAGCATACTCTGGATACATAGTTGAGTTTCAGCATTGCTTATCATCCTCAGACAGATGGTCAGTCTGAGAGGATAATTCAAACTCTAGAAGATATGTTGAGAGCTTTCTCTATAAATTTCAAATGTGGTTGGGATCAACACCTACCTTTGGTGGAATTTTTGTATAATAATAGCTTTCACTCCAGTATTCAGATGGCTCCTTATGAATCTCTCTATGGAAAGAAATTCAGGACTCCAACTTGCTGGGATGGAGTTGGAGAAAGAAAGATATTAGGACCTGATCATGTTGATAAAATGGTAGACAAGGTCAGATCTATTCATCAACACATAAGAGCAGCTCAGAGTCGACAAAAAAGTTATGCCGACAACGGAAGAAAAGTCCTAGAGTTTGAAGTGGGTGATAAAGTGTTCTTACGAATATCTCCCTGGAAGAGGGTCATGATATTTGTAAAGAAGGGAAAGTTGAGCCCTAGATATATCGGTCCTTTTGAAATTCAAGATCGTGTTGGGAAGTTAGATTAATGATTGTAACTTCCACCTAATCTCTCTCAAATTTGTGACGTGTTCCATGTATCTCTCCTGACAAAGTACATACCTGATCCTTCACATGTACTCAGCTCAGAAGTTGTACCGCTGGAGAAAGATATTTCTAATGAAGAACAACCGATAGAGATTATGGATCGTAGCGAAAAATTCCTATGGAACAAGAACACTCTCTTGGTGAAATGTTTATGAAGGAACCACCAATTAGAAGAATCTACATGGGAACTTGAGGATATGATGAGGGAGATGTATCCTCATCTGTTTGTAATGATGTGACAAATTTCATGGGCGAAATTCATTTTAAGGGGGGTAGAATGTAACACCCTAAGATTTTATGAGAAATATTTTTTTATGTATTCTGTTATACTCAACACCAAAGGAATCTTTCACAACACACAATACGGACTTTTCTTTCACTACACGCAATCACGACCTTCCTCGATAGCGTGTGTAGTACACAATACCAGGTTTCACTAAAAAACGATATATTATTATGGACTAGCCCTTATGAATAGTATTGACTAAATTTTGAATTTTATAACATTATTATTTGTCTTACACATTTTCTAGAATATGGTAAGTGAACAAAATAAAATTTTCGGGTAAAATAAGTATTTTTTAAAAAATGCAGTTTTGCCGCCTTTTGATGGCGCACCCAAATTAAATCTAGTTTTTGACATGTTTATAAGTTCAATTTGACAAAATAAAATTCTTTTTTTGAATAAGGATATAAAAATTTACTTTGGATAAATATTTTATATTTTTCTGATAACTTTCATATTTTGATGAATAGTAAAAATACACTAATTTTTAATTAAAAACAACTTTTTCCATTGAGATAATTTATATGGATAAATTATAAAATTGAATGGATTTAAAGTGTAAATAGGATATATTTTTATCATTTAATATAATATATTTCATTAGAATTAATTTCAAATTGAATTCATAGGTAAAAACATTTCAATCTATGGCAATGTTTTAACTTCTAAAACCCGTTTTCTTAACAACGAGATTTATTTTAAAATTAATTACTACAACTTATGTGTTTTGAATTTTGAAAAATGGATTCCATATTTGGAATAAGTGGGTCCAAATTATGTTAATAGGATACTTTTTATTTTTGGGCATTAAGAATAGTAACTACGGTAAATTTTATTTACCATAGTTAAAGGTAAATCAGATAATTAAGGGTAAATATAAGATTATAAAATTACCCTAACACCTCCCAAAATCCAATTGGATGACTAAAATTAGACCCATATCACCTAGTGGTCGTATTATATTCATTTAATGGACTTTTTGCCATGAAAATAATTTAATTTTTATTAAAACCAAAGAATGTGACAAAATGTCACTTTCTTAAATCTTATAAGTATAATAATTTTAATTTATTGATAAACTTAATGAAACTTAGAACATGAATAGTCTACTGAAATATAATACAATTATATACATCATAGAAATTTATTTAGAATTTTTATGTATTAAATAATTATCATTAATTATGACACAATAGTGATGTTGAAATTATTTTATTAATTAAAATATCAAATAAATGGTTTTAAAAATATTAAAATAAATATTATATGAACTATTTAATGCACTCCACTAATTTTCTAGACAAATATGACATTTTATGAATCTATTAATGCTTTTAGTTTGAACATATCTTCTGTATATATTTTATTATATTCAAATAAATGAATAGTGTCAAAATTGACACTATTGTTATTTTATAAAAATAACATATTATAAAATTGTTTATAAATAACAAAAAAAAATTAAAAATTAATAATTAAAATTGATATGGTCGAAAATTTCATAAAGTGTCAAATTATGGAAAATTCTCAACACATATGTAATTATTTATAATAATTTAAAATTTAGAATATTATTACCACAAATAAAATTAAATTGATAAATAAAGATAAATCAAGTTGACAATGTTTAAAATAAATTCCTAACATGTATAAATTTTATTTGATGATTAGATAACAACCCTATCTCATCTAATATTTGTATATTAGTCATTTTGGAAGTTTTTTTGTGGGGTTGGGATTTAATATATTCTAATATTTCTTATATTTTCAAAGGTGCCTTTCTCCTCCCTTATAAAAGGGAACCTCCTCTCTCTCCTCCTCAGACCAATTTTACCATTCAAGATCGGCCAATACCTGCCCATTTCAATTCCCCACTTCCCGAGAAACATCCTAGAGGTCTTGGTATTCGTCAAAGACCAATTTTAGTTCCCTAAGAGGAAGTCTCAAAGAGGCGCTTCAAAGAAGAGGTAATGTCTATTACCGATTCTTTCAACTTTATTTCTTATTCCACTTCTTCTTCATTAGTTGTTTAATTATGAATTAATAACATCAGTATCACTCATATATTGATATGTTGTTATAAGTATGAAACAACCCTATTTCACCATCTATCCATCCTACGGAAAACTAAATCATCGTGCGTGCGTATGTACGAAATACCATCTCCACGCCGTGGTGTAATCTATTTTCAATCACCACCTTACTTGGATGGGTATAATGGTGAAAATAAATAACTATATATGATTATTGTAAGGTGTTATTGATTCTGAAATATTATACATACAATCCAATACAATTCCACGATCATGGGAATGATATCATCGTTCGTGCGTACGTACAAAATACCATCTCCATGATGTGATGCGATTTGTTATACATGATCTTTATTGCATAATGATTATATAAATGAGTTGAATGAATAAATATGATATTTAGTACACTAATAACATTCTATAAATGAGGTATCTATAACCTATAGAGAAGAATACGAATTTATTCGACAAAACACGCATAAGAACAAAAATTCATAAACAACCGAATAACAAGTAGTAATGAAATATTACCAATAAGAAGCTAAGAATATGACCATATATGATAACATAAAAATAATTATGATTCTGGAATAATTAAATTACATTATTTAAATCATTATACAGGAGGTTCAGATACTGACGAAGAAAATTAGACCTAAGGTAAGGGAAAACTTGCAATCTAAATTTTTATCCGAGATTGTTTATACATAAGAATTTACTGGGGAATATTTATCATCCAAATCCATGTTTCCTCAATATTTAATATTATTTATATCCTCCTACAATTTTTTAAATCCAATTTTACCCTTCAATGTGTTATTAGTAAAAGATATGAAAGGAATCTTTTGTCGTTTTTTGTTAGAGGTACTTTTTGACTTTTCCAACAAAAGTACGAGAAGAATGTTTTTTTAACTTATATGACATGTATGGATTTTTAAAACATTATTTCCAAGAATCTTCCATTTCATGTTTTCAAGTTTATTTTTAATCATCATCTTTTAGTATAAAATTTTATGACATGTTAAGAAAGGAAAAATGTATTTGAAGTAGTAAGGATATTTACCTCAAGAATGGAGTTCAAGTGTTTTATCAAAATTATTTTCCATCAAAGATAATATAGGGTTATGTTTCTATAACTATTATTACATTTATTTGATTATGTTGTGATGGAAATATTTTTATGAATTCCTTTGCCTTATATGAATTTTTTTATGATGTCACGATGTTAATGATTCCCATTTTTACTACATGGGTTATGCTATGATGTATGGTTTATAATTTTGTGGCATACATAATAATGGTTCCATTATGAGATGGGTGGGACCTATATCTCCCTCCAATGCATTGAGTAAATATTTTATATCTCATGAGATAGACATGGCTGGAACGATAGGTTAAACCGGTTCAGTGAAACAGGACTGAAATGAGGAGTGAACTCGGTTCAGAAATGGACTTTGTCTACTAAGATAGTCTTGGAAATGAGTCTCGACTAATAAGAAATGATTATCTATGATTATGTGTGTATGAAACAAAGATTCATGTTTTATGTTATTATTATTGAGAATACATTTCACTTCCATGATTTATCCCATGTTAGGAAATTATGATCTCTTTTGCTGGGTAAGATTTCCAAAATGTTATGTTCTTATGAATTTGATGTGATTGATATTTCTTTTGTTTACCCATACTAATCATTTTAGCTCACCATATTGTATGTTTTCTTTCCCCAGGTCAGGAAGAAGGATATTAAGTATGATATGCCAAAAATAACTATATATATGATGAAATAAATGGGAGACAATGTAGATGCTTTATGAACCAGTTGTTTATGTTTTCCAGTTTCTAAAGACACTATACCTATACGGTCCTTTTATGGTTTTATTATATGTTGTAATAAGTATACTTCAATTTTGAAGTATTAAACATGTATGTAAAGTATGGGTCACTATAGTTGGTATCAAAGGAAATGTATAGTCAACCTTTGGAAACTAGGATTTGAAAGCCTGAGTAAGAAACATAAGGATATGTCTCAGCATAGAAACCAATCTTAGTGTTTTAGAAATGTCCATGAACAACCTATTATAAGACCTTAAGTGTGAAATTTTATTCATGATTATGTGGTTTTCCTATTATAATGAGTGTTTCTCACACTATTCTTTTTGGTTTTAGTCAATGGCTAGAACCCAACGGAACCGTGTTAATGCAGAATGCGACGGGCAATGCAATGATTGTCACCCTGAGATACCGAACATTAGGGGAGCTGAAATTAAAATTCGTATAGCCATGATCACACAACTTTCTCAAGCTATGAATCATGTATGACTTCCAAATGAGAAAAGGAAGGAGAAACATTTTTTTTAATCCTTCATGGGGAAGCGTCCACCTTCATTCAATGGGTCTTCTGATCCATTAGTGAATGAACAACGGATCAGTACCACTAAAAAAGATATTTTCAGTTTTTCAATGTTCTGAACATGATAAAGTCATCTTAGCAGTGTATCGTTTGGAAGGTGATGCTGATCAATGGTGGAATCTTATTAAGAATATGAGGCAAAGGGATGAAATTGAGTCCATGGAATGGGACGAGTTCAAGAAATTATTTTTGAAGAAGTATTTCCATTGTATTCTTCGAACAAAGATGGAGAAAGAGTTTCTTTCACTGAAGAAAAAGGATGATGAATCCGTTGGTACCTACGAAGAAAATTTTACAAGCCTTGCATGGTATGCTTCCAGAATTATTACCCAAACTGAGAGTAAGGTCGGTCGATTCTTTAGTGGCTTAAAACCAAGTCTTCAAAGGGCGTTATCCATAAAGGACTTCAATAGCTATGAGGAAATTGCTCAATGTGCTCTCAAGGTTGAGATGGAGATTGGTGTAACCCATCAGTCTCATGGGTTTGATAAGAAGAGGAAAATTGAATTCAAAGGAAAATCTAAAGACCACACTGAAGAGAAGATGAGTTTTCCCTTATGTTCAATGTGTGGAAGGAAACATGGAGGAAATTGTCTTAAGGGGACAAGAAAATTCTATAAGTGTGGAAAAGAAGGTCATCAGGAAATTGAATGTCAAAATAATGGGAAGAATATGTCTAATGATACAAAGAATGAACCTACTACACTTCAATGTTTCAAGTGCAAGGAGATGGGGCATTATGACAATCAAAGCCCAAATCAAAGGGTTGATGATGATGATCGACGTCAACATACTCTTAAGGACATAAAAAAAGGAAAGTCACATGCAATTACTATCGGCGATGTGGAGTAAGAAAACTAAGTGGTGAGAAGTACACTTACCATCCACTCTAAAGTAGAAAATGTTCTATTTGATTCTTTATCCACCCACTCTTTTATTTCTGAAGAATTTTCTAAGGGTATCGTCGTATTACCTCAATAATTAGATGTTGATTTGGCTGTGGCAACTCCTAATGGAACAACAGTCGCATCAAAAGTTTACAATTCTTCTCCGATTGAAGTTTTTGGGAATGTGCTTCCTGCAAATCTTGTCATCCTTCCTATAGTGTAATTTGATGTTATTGTTGGCATGGATTGAAATTTTTATATGGATATCATATCAATTTCAATAGAAGGGAAGTCACATTTCATATTCCAGATCAATCTATGATTTTCTATTGATGGAAGGATGAACATAACCTTCAATTGGAAATTTCTTCTATCTTATAGGTCTTGATTCCACTAAATGAAGGTTATTTATCTCAAATGGTTGGATAGAATCTCACAATTAATAATATTACCATTGCAAGAGAATTTGATGATATCTTTTTGGATGAATTTATAGGTCTTCCACCAAATCGTGAAGTTGAGTTTTCAATAAACCTCATACCGGGTGCTTTGCCAATTTCAAAGAAAACTAATAGAATGGACCCAATTGAGTCGTAGGAATTGAAAAAGCAACTCCAAGAGAATCTTGATAAAGGATCCATACGCCCTAGTGAGTCACCTTGGGGAGCACCAATTCTGTTTGTTAAGAAGAAAGATGGATCAATGAGACTCTGCATTGATTATCGAGAACATAACAAGATCACTATCAAGAAAAAATATCCTCTCCCATGCATTGATGACCTATTTGACCAACTACGCAGAGATCAATACTTTTCCAAGATTGATATTTGTTCAAGGTATCTTTAATTAAGGGTAAAAAGGGAGGATATACCAAATACAGCTTTCTGTATAAGGTATGGACACTATGAATTTATAGTGATGCCATTTGGTCTTACTAATGCCCCTGATATCTTCATGGATCTGATGAATATAGTCTTTAGAGACTATCTGGATCAGTTCGTTGTAGTCATTATAGATGATATTCTTGTATATTCAAAGAGAAAGGAAGAACATGAAGATTAGTTGAGAATTGTATTAAAGACCCTAATAAAGGAGAATATTTATGCCAAATTTACCAAGTGTGAATTTTGGGTTAAAAAAGTTTCATTTTTGGGTCACATAATCTAAAAAGAGGGGATATCTGTGGATCCAACAAAAAAAGAGTTTATTGAAAGATGCTTGAGACCAACAACAGTAACTGAGATCCGAAGTTTTCTTGGTTTGGATGGATATTACCGACGTTTTGTGAAAGATTATTCAAGGTTATCTAACCCACTCACCATGTTGACTCGAAAAGGAGTTATGTTTTTTTGGACGGAGGAATATGAAGAGAATTTCAAACAGCTAAAAAGAAGGTTAGCTAGTGCACCTATGCTCACACTACCTGGCAGTGGAGAAAGGTCTGCGATCTACAGTGATGCATCCAAGAAGGGACTGGGGTGTGTTCTCATGAAAAATGATATAGTGATAGCTTATGCCCCACGACAGTTGAGAATCCATGAGAAAAATTACCCAACTCATGATTTGGAGTTAGCCGCGGTAATCATTGCATTAAATATTTGGATGCATTACCTTTATGGTGACATGTGTTATATTTATACTGATCATAAAAGTTTAAAGTATATTTTCACACAAAAGGAGCTGAATATGCGTCAAAGAAGATGGTTGGAGCTGATTAAGGATTATGACTGCTCAATTCATTACCACCCTGGGAAAGCATACAAGGTAGCAAACGCATTAAGTTGATAAGACCATGCTAGCTCATCTATGATGAGGATCACAAAAGATCCAATATTTATTGATTTACAAAGGATAGATCTTGTAATTTTAATGGAAGGGGAGAAATATTATCTTTATCAAATGAATGTTCAGCCATCTATACATGTGAATATTAAAGAGGAATAGAAAGAAGATATCGAGTTACCAAAGAAGGTGAGAAATGTTCCTGAATTCAACCTTGATTGTGATGGGATAATAAAGTTCCGAAATCAGGTTTGTGTTCCTCCCATCCCCGAATTAAAGAAGGATATGCTGGATGAGGATCATAGTTATTCGTTCTCTATTCATCATAGAAGCACAGAGATGTATAGGGACCTGAAAGAGTACTTCTGGTGGGATGGCATGAAAAGAAATGTTGCTAAATATGTCTCTTGATGCTTGGTTATTCAGAAAGTTGAAGCTGAGAGACATAAGTCTAACAGGATGTTACAACCATTACCCATACCAGAATAGAAATGGGAAAACATCACTATGGACTTTGTCACTATACTTCCTAAAACATCCAAAGACAATAATGCTATATGGGTCATAGTTGATCTTCTTACAATGTCTTCACACTTCATTGCTATTTGAGAGGATTTCTCTATAGACCAGCTTGCCAGGATATATGTAAAGTAAGTGGTAAGATTTCATGGAGTACCACTTTCCATTATATCTGATCGGGATCTGAGGCTTACCTCGAAGTTCTGACGATGTCCTCAACATACTCAGGATACAGAGTGGAGTTTCAGCTCTGCTTATCATCCTCAGAAAGACGATCATTTTGAGAGGATAATTCAAACTCTAGAAGATATGTTGAGAGCTTTCTCTATAAATTTCAAATGTGGTTGGGATCAACACCTACCTTTGGTGGAATTTTTGTATAATAATATCTTTCACTCCATTATTCATATGACTCCTTATGAAGCACTCTATGAAAAGATATGTAGGACTCCAACTTGGTGGGATGGAGTTGGGGAAAGAAAGATATAAGGACCTGATCATGTTGATGAAATGGTAGAGAAGGTCAGATCTATTCATCAACACTAAAGAGCAGCTCAGAGTCGACAAAAATGTTATGCCGACAACCGAAGAAAAGACCTAGAGTTTGAAGTGGGTGATAAAGTGTTCTTACGAATATCTCCCTGGAATAGGGTCATGATATTTGTAAATAAGGGAAAGTTGAGCCCTAGATATATCGGTCCTTTTGAAATTCAAGATCGTGTTGGGAAGGTAGATCACTGATTTTAACTTCCACCAAATCTCTCTCAAGTTCGCGATGTGTTCCATGTATCTCTCCTGAGAAAGTACACACCTGATCATTCACATGTACTCAGCTCAGAAGTTGTACCACTGGAGAAAGATCTTTCTAATGAAGAACAACTGATAGAGATTATGGATCGTAGCGAAAAATTCCTATGGAACAAGACCACTCTCTTGGTGAAAGGTTTATGAAGGAACCACCAATTATAACAATCTACATGGGAACTTGAGGATATGATGAGGAAGAGGTATCCTCATCTGTTTGTAATGAAGTGACAAATTTCGAGGGTGAAATTCATATTAAGGGGGGTAGAATGTAACACCCTAATATTTTATGAGAAATATTTTTTTATGTATTCTGTTATACTCAACACCAAAGGAATCCTTCACAGCACACAATACAGACTTGACTTTCATTACACGTAATCACGACCTTCCTCGATAGCGTGTGTAGTACGCAATACCAGGTTTCACTAAACAACGATATATTATTATGGAATAGCCTTTATGAATAGTATTAACTACATTTTTAATTTTATAACATTATTATTCATCTTACACATTTTCTAGAACATGGTAAGAGAACAAAATAAAATTATCGGGTAAAATAAGTATTTTTAAAAAAATACAGTTTTCCACCTTTTGATGGCGCACCCACATTAAATCTAGTTTTTGAAACCTTTATAAGTTTAATTTGACAAAATAAAATTCATCTTTTGAATCAGGATATAAAAATTTACTTTGGATAAATATTTTATACTTTTCTGATAACTTTCATATTTTGATGAATAGTAAAAATACGCTAATTTTTAATTAAAAACAACTTTTTCCATTGAGATAATTTATATGGTTAAATTATAATATTGAATGGATTTAGAGTATAAATAAGATATATTTTTATCATTTAATATAATATATTTCATTAGCATTAATTTCACATTGAATTAATAGGTAAAAACATTTCAGTCTTTGGCAATGTTTTAACTTCTAAAACCCGTTTTCTTAACAACGGGATTTATATTAAAATTAATTACTGAAACTTATGTGTTTTGAATTTTGAAAAATTGATTCCATATTTGGAATCAGTGGGTCCAAATTATGTTAATAGGATACTTTTTATTTTTGTACATTAAGAATATTAACTACGGTAAATTTTATTTACTATAGTTAAAGGAAAATCGGGTAATTAAGGGTAAATATGAGATTATAAAATTACCCTAACACCTGCCAAAATCCAATTGGATGACTACAATTCGACCCATATCACCTAGTGGTCGGATACAATTAATTTAATGGACTTTTTTCCTTGAAAATAATTTAATTATTATTAAAACCAAAGAATGTGACAATATGTCACTTTCTTAAATCTTATAGCTATAATAATTTTAATTTAGTGATAAACTTAATAAAACTTAGAACATGAATAGTCTCCAGAAAAATAATACAATTATATACATCATAGAAATTTATTTATAATTTTTATGGATTAAATAATTATCATTAATTATGACACAATAGTGATGTTGAAATTATTTTATTAATTAAAATATCAAATAAATGGTTTTAAAAATATTAAAATAAATATTATATGAACTATTTAATGAACTCCACTAATTTTCTAGATACATATGACATTTTATGAATCTATTAATGATTTTAGTTTGAACATATCATCTGTATATATTTTATTTAAATTCATATAAATGAATAGTGTCAAAATTGACACTATAGTTATTTTATAAAAATAACATATTATAAAATTGTTTATAAATCACAAAAAAAATTAAATATTAAAAATTAAAATTTATATGTTCGACAATGTCATAAAGTTTCAAATTATGGAAAATTATCAACACATATGTAATTATTTATAATAATTTAAAATTTAGAATATTATTACCACAAATAAAAATAAATTGATAAATAAGGATAAATCAAGTTGATAATGTTTACAATAAATTCGTAAGATGTATAAATTTAATTGGTTGATGATATTACAACCCTATCTCATCTAAGATTCGGAAATGAGTCATTTTTGATGTTTTTATGTGAGGTTGGGATTTAATATAAACTAATATTTCTTATATTTCCAAAGGTACCCCTCTCCTCCCTTATAAAAGGGAACCTCCACCCTCTCCTCCGCACACCAATTTGATCCTTCAAACTCGTCCAATCCTTGCCCATTTATCTTCCCCACTTCCCTAAAAACATCCTAGAGGTCCTGGTGTTCTTCAAGGACCAACTGTAGTTCCCTAAGAGGAGGTCTCAAAGAGGTGCATCAAAAGAGAGGTAATGTCTGTTACGGATTCTTTGAACTTTATTTCTTCTTCTACTTCTTCTTATTTCGTTGTTTAATTAGGAATTAATAACATTAGTATCACTCATATACTTATATGTTATCATAATTATGATACAACCCTATTTCACCATCTATCTATCCCATGGAAAACGAAATCACCGCGCGTTCGTAAGTACGGAATACCGTCTCCACGCCGTTGTGTAATCTATTTTCCATCACCACCTTACTTGGATGGGTATAACGGTGAAAATAAATAACTATATCTGATAATTGTAAATTTTTATTGATTCTGAAATAGTATACATACACTCCAATACAATTCCACGATCATGGGAACGATATCATCGCTCGTGCTTACGTACGGAATACCGTCTCCACGATGTGATGTGATTCGTTCTACATGATATTAATTTCATAATGATTATATAAATGAATTGAGTGAATAAATATGATATATAGTACACTAATACCATTATGGAAATAAGGTATCTATAACCTAAAGAGAAGAATAAGAATTTATTCAACAAACACGCATAAGATAAAAAGTAATAAACACCCGAATAACAAGTAGTAATGAAATATTACTAATAAGAAGCTAAGAATATGACCATATATGATATAATAACAATAATTATGATTCTAGAATAAGTCAATAACATTACTGAAATCATTATACAGGAGGTTCAGACACTTACTAAGCAAATTGGACCTAAGGTAAGGGACAATCTCGCAATCTCAATTTTTATCTGAGATTGTTTATACATCAAAATTTACAGGGGAATATTTATCATCCACATCCATGTTTCCTCAATATTTAATATTATTTATATCCTCCTACAATTTTTTAAATCCAATTTTACCCTTCGGTGAGTTTTTAGTAAAATATATGAAAGGAATCTTTTGTAGTTTTTCGTACGAGGTACTTTTTGACTTTTCTGACAAAAGTATGAGAAGAATGTTTTTTAACTTATATGGCATGAATGGATTTTAAAAAAATTATTTCCAAGAATCTTCCTTTACATGTTTTCAAGTTTATTTTTAATCAACTTCTTTTAGTTTACAATTTTATGACATGTTAATAAAGGAAAAATGTTTTTGAAGTAGAAAGGGTATTTTTCATAAGAATGGAGTTCAAGTGTTTTATCAAAATTATTTTCCATATAAGATAATATATGGTTCTATTTCTATCCCTATTATTAAATTGATTTGATTATGTTGTGATGGAAATATTTTTATGAATTCCATTATCATATTAAAATTTTTTTATGATGTCACGATGTTTAAGATTCCCATTTTTATTACATGGGTTATGCTATGATGTATGGTTTTTGATTTTGTGGCACACATAAGAATGGTATAATTATGAGATGGGTGGGACCTATATATCCCTCCAATGCATTGGGAAAAGATTTTATATCTCATGAGATAGACATGGCTGGAATGGCACGTTAAACCGGTTCAGTGAAACAGGACTGAAATGAGGAGTGAACTCTGTTCATAAATGGACTTTGTCGACTAAGATAGTCTTGGCAATGAATCCTAAATAATAAGAAATGATTATCTATGATTATGTGTGTATTAAACAAAGTTTCATGTTTTAATTTTTGATTATTGGGATTACATTTCACAACCATGATTTATCCCATGTTATGAAATTATGATCTCTTTTGCAGGGTAAGAGTTACAAAATGTTATGTTCTTATGAATTTGATGTGATTGATATTTCTATTGTTTACCCTTATTGAGAATTTGAGCTCACCCTTATGTATGTTATATTTCCCTAGGTCAGGAAGAAGGTTATTATGTAAGATATTCCGAAAAGGAACCATAGATATGATGAAATAAATGGGAGACAGTGTAGATGCTTTATGAACTAGTTGTTTATGTTTCCCAGTTTCTAAAGGCACTATGCCTATACGGTCCTTTCATGGTTTTTTTATATGTTGTAATAAGTATGCTTCAATATTGATGTATTAACCATGTATATAAAGTAAGGGTCGTTATACATATAGTTCAGAATGTCCTAAAGTCCCTCATTATTTTATTATTTTGATAATAAACCTTTTAAGTTGTGAGGTGGAACCATTACCTGGCCCGATGATGGATGTTTTTTCATATATCAAAATCATTAAATTTAGCTAAAAAGAACAATATGGTAAATTATCAGGGTTCTACATTCTTCCATCCAACAAAAATTTCAACCAAGAAATTTTTGGTGTATTACCTTCAAAAATTATGTGGGCATCTCTCTTTCGTATAGTCTTCTAGTTCCCATATTTCTTATTCTATTTTGTTATTTATCTAATGTTCCTTTACTATAATACTCATCTAATTCATCAACAGTTACTATTTATAATCAAGAATACATATGGGTTTCTCATTGTATAAATGGTCATGTTCTAACTCTATTTCTTCATAGATAATAACATTCATTGGGGAAATAATTCCCTTTCTTATCAGAGATATATGGAACACATCATGATACTTTGTGTGATTTATAACCATTTCTAAATGAAAAAAACAACTCCAACTCTATCAAAAATAATGAAGGGTTCATGGAACATGGTATATAGTTCTTATTTCATACCAAAACTAATAATACCCTTATATGGAAATACTTTCAATAAAAAATGATCTCCAACTAGGAACTCTTAATATTTCATATGATTATAAGTATAAATCTTTTTCTTAATTTGGTCAATATATATAAAATAATTATCATCCTTTAACTCTATTGTTTTCTATTAGACATGTTTTTGGGACTACTAGTATCCATTTTCTATCTTCATCCCAACACGTTGGAGTACGAAACATCTTTACATATGATTCTCTATACGGTTCCATTTGAATACTTGAACGGAAACTATTTTATTGAAAAAATATTCCAATGTTATGTATTGATCCCAAATACATTGAATGACAAGTGAGCATGAACTCCACATTCCTTCCATTGTTTGATTTTTTTAACTATCCATAATTTTGAGGGTTTTTTTCGGTGATCAAATGAATCTCAGTTTCAAGATCCTTCTTAAGACTCTTCCAGAATTTCTATGTAATGAAGGGTTCTCAATAACAAAAAATTGATAGAGTTGTTACATGAATAATTACAACTTAATTAATATATATCCTTTTGAGACCCTCAAAAATCAGTTATTCCCTTATAGCATGTAAATTTTAATATTTGGTTAGATGATCAACCATAGCCCATTTTTTCAACATACATTCTAGAAATCCTTTATAGTATAGTGACATTGTCCACAATAATTTCATCCTTTTTAAACACAATAATATGTATATATTGAAGTAATCCATTAGAATTTTTCCACACATCATGCACTTACATAAAACCCAAACATCTAGAAATATAATTAGAAATTTCTCACTTCATGTTATCCAATAAAACATATTCCCTTAAGTCCTTATACATCATTTTACGACCATGGTGTATAGATAAATTAGGGAATGTTACTCATCCAATAATTATCTTTAAAGATATATTATATATAGAACACATATCCTCTATCCAAACATTAGAACAGAATATTCACATGAAATTTATGTTAATTTAACATCATTCACATCTTTGATTTTTATCTGAATTTCAACATCACCAAATTGATAATTATTTATCCCCTTTAATAAATATAGTATTTCAACAATTTCAAAAATTAATGATGTTCTCACTTAATATTAAATTCCAATAACCATATTTTTCAAGCCCGTGAACCTAGGATCCCTCTTAATCCTTATTTGTGTTAGAGCTCCATGATCCCTCTTTCTCATTACAGATTCTTCCTTTTTTTCTATAGGTGGTAGTGTATTGAGAAATCCTAATGATTGAGTAGCTCAAGCCATCAACATTGACTCATATTGATCTCTTTCTATGAAGAGATTTATTTTATGATTTTTTGATACATTTATATATCAAATCCTTCATGATAGTGAAAATGTATCTTTTTTTCAAAGAGATGATTACAATAGATAACTCAAGATCATGATTTGGATTGTTCAATTTTCAGTAGCTAAAGGACTAGATGCCTATGAAATATCTTTATCATTTTCCATTAGGGAAATGCCATGTATCTTTTGTGATTAATAAAAATATAAGAAAAATCCATCACCTAATGTTGTTATGGAAAAATTCATAGAAATGACTTAAATTATCATTAGAGAATCATAGCATTCTTGGTATTCCTTTTTCCAAAAAATCATTATCCTATTGTGTGTATTGGGTTAACAGAATATTCAATCATGAAAAAATTATGATCGAATAGCCAATAAACACCTCAAAACCAATTAAACTACATTCCTTAGTTATTTTTTGGTGTAAGATATTCTCTGGATTCCTTTTATATCCCATGATCTACTGATATTCTATAATCATCATCAATATTGAAAAGAAAACAATCTTCTAGAATCAATAAATGACAGTTAATAAACATACCTTATAAATTTTCCCTTATAAGAGTCCAATGTATGATCTATAACTGATTCTCATGGGCCTCATAGGTTTTATAAGACATAAAAATATCATCAATGAATACCACAAAAATGTAATCATGATATTTCATTAATAATGTATTCATTAGGTTCATAAAAAAAGAGGGTTCTTAGTCAATATAAATGGAATGACTATAAAGATTTAATGTACATATCTCATCCAAAATACTGTCTTTGGAAGATATTCCTTCTCCTCTATATATTTTTGATACCAATAGTGAAGTTCAATCATTGAAAAATATTATTCTACATTAATTTGATCAAAAAACACATCAATTTTAGGTAGAGGATAAATGATTTTTTAAAAATTGAATTTATTTCCATATAATCAATGCAAAAACACATAGACAAATCATACTTAATAACAAAAATAACAAGGGATCCCCATGGTGAAATAATATGAAGAATAAATCCTTTATTATCCAAATCCTCTCGTTTTTTCTTTAAATCATATAATTTTATAGTTTCAATTCAATATTAAAACATTGATATTGGCCTTTCATCGATGATTGAATCAATGTAATATTAAACTTCACACACTTGGATGGTGTTTGTGTAATTTCTCCAGAAATAAATCAATGTATTCCTACACAATAGGTACATACTCAATTTGATAAATTCTTAATTCATTATTGGATTCTCTTTTATCTTCTTCCCTAATAATTTCATTCAGTATAGATATTGGGGGTGGATAAAAGTAAAAATAGGTGTGGTAAATTCTTATTTAAAGATGAGGGATTCTATATAAACATCACAAATCATTTTTCCAGTCCTATTACAAAATTAATTTCGATAATATTTTGAGATCCAATCGAAAATGAGTATTATATAAAATTTAACCATATATATGATTACAAGGTTATCACATTATGTGTGTTTAAGTGACATAATGGTGACTTCATGAATCATATTTCTTGCAATGAGACTAATTTTACAAGTTATGACTGACAACAATCATATTAAATTAAATGTGAAATTTCTATTTTTATTATAAACATGTGAATATATTAAAGAGTGGGATAATAAAGAATAAAATATGGAAATAGATTCATTGAAAGATAAGATTAATGTACCTTATACCACATCGTTTATTACTTATACCTTATTTGGGGTGATCGTGTAGGATTATACATATATCTTAGGCCTCTTATGTGGTAGATTACTTTCATTCTTGAGGAATTCATTTGAGTTGTTCCCTATAACCCTATATGTGAAAAATTGAATATCATCATTTTCCTTCTTACCCCTCAATTATTTAATATGATAACCTTATTAGATGCAATTTTTATAGATTCTAAGTCCAATCAATAATTTCGTAATGTGATTTTTTTTAATTTTTGGCACAAGGTGGGAGTTAAATCATTCCCTTATTATTATTTTACAAATTCTATTTTTATAGAGATTAGAATAACTCCTATCCTCTTAGATTCCATTACATATATAACATCATATGAATTAATTCTCTATTTTGATCATTCAAAAAAACATTATATTGGTACGATATAAATGTTTGAGAAAATAGTTACCTTTATTGATTTGTTTTGAGACCTCAAAATATGTTATCTATAATTCAATTTGTGTTGTGTATGTAATCTGTATCATTCATGGTTGACCTTGAAATTCACAAAGCATAATATGAAATACCCTCTTCATCAATTTTATTTATTCTAAGGAACCCTCTATTCATCTCAATTTATTAATCACATGGGAAGTATTTATCATAGAATATTTTATTAAAATTACTCTATTCCATCAGTTATATTTCTTCTTCCTCCCAAGTATTCTAGACCAATGATCACCATTGATAAACATATCTTTGGAGACAATACACCATAAGTGTATCCATTTCAATTTCACTGCATAACGAGGCTTTTAATATCAACCCCATAGACATAATCCATTTCTCAGATAAAATTATATTAATAATCCCACTAAATGATGGAAGAATAAAACATATCAATCAATAATGCAATGTACATTATATTTAATAAATTTTTTGATCCATTATACATCGTAATTTTTCAAACCCTAAATAGGTTTCCCAAGTATCGCCATAATTTTCTATATTATAATACCTACTGTATTAGTTTCCTTCGCAAGTAAATCTCTATAATTTTCTGGATTATGGAGACTATTAATCGATCCATTCACCATTTATAAAAAATATAATGTACTATATTATCTCTTAGAATCATGAATTTTAAATATGTAACAATTCTCATTTAAAATTTATGCATCATAAATCATAAAATGTGGTTACATTGGGGAAATCATTACATTTGAATCCTTTATAATGGTTTCCAATAAAATGAGGTTTATCCTAACTGTATCCCCCCGGAGTGTCAAATAAAGAGCACAGTACGCCCCATTGTCGTTTACTAGGTTAAACTGAGTTTTTCCAAACACACCTTGTCTAAGTTTTTACCCATTAGTACATCTATACCAGAACCATGTCCCCTTTTATTATCCAGATAAAGACGTATTTATAGGAATACCTACAAAATATCTACCTTACAAAAAATATTTGTTGATCTTCTATACTAATCCCCAATGACTGTCTAAGTTTTATTTTCCCAATACAATGTTTCCTAAATCTAGTTTCCATGAATTCTACTAAAGATACTCTAATACCAACTATAATAACTTGAACCTAGAAGGCTAATGATCATGTGTTGTCCTTTAAATTGGAATGAATACATGGAATAAAAACTCGAAGGACCAATCATTTTAGCAGTTTTCCAATCCTAGATTACATACATGTTATCAATATTACATTAGTTAATAGAAAAAACATGATGCACAATAATATAAAATAACTTGAATCCTTGAAAACATATTCAAATATTTATTCATCGTAACATTAGAAATGGAAAAAAATAAGGGTGAGATCAATTACTCATTATGGGTTTAAAAAGAAGATGTAGTTTTGAATTTATGTGAGTATATTATCATTGAATTGGAAATAAATGATAATACATGACATTTAAATATCTATATATGGAATAATTAATATGGAATGGTGTGAAACTAAATAAAATTCCACTAAATAAATAAATGGAGAAGAGAATGCATCCATTGATATGTCAAAGCTATAAAACCCATGGATATTAATAATAAATGAATTATATATATAGGTAAAGGTTAATTATAGGGAATCATGTCCCCAAGGAACAAGATTCCTTTAATATCATGATATGAAATTTATAACTATTCTAGATTGGCTAACTGATTCATCTTATGACACTATTAATGCATCGAGGGGCATCCATTAACTAGTCCCTAAACTGTAAGTCTTTCATTAAATGATCTCAAACCCATGTACTTCATGTCCAATGAATATATAATATATTAAATAACTAATTTAATTAATGGAAAACATGCCTTATCAAATATTTATACTTAATAGGATGTTTAGATTTATCAATAATTTCCCAGGTAATCACATAAAAAAATTTGAACACTATATATAAAAATTTAATATATATTAGGAAATAATTTTATCCATTTTTTCATGAAATAGGTTTGGATTCCATCCAACATGACACCAGACTCTGTCCATCACATTGACTGAAGGGAGGACTTGATGCCCACTAATTGGAAATTGGTATCAAGCAACAAAAAAATAACCATGAGTATGATATTTACACAAATAACCATGATCTAACAAAATTAAACTAAATAAGAAACAAAATACAATATTTGATCCTAAAAAATATGTAAATTAATCAAAGTAAAAATTACAACATAAAAACCAGAAAGATTATTACAAACCCACAAATTATTACATATAACGTGAACTCCATGTGACTTCATGGTCACCACAATCTAAAAACCAACGAGACAGAAGGACAACCTACTCCAAAAAATGAACCCTTGAACTAGAAACCTGATATTGATACAGTTCATGTCTACCAACATCGAATGACACAATTAGGTTGTGAGCTTAACAACTCAGTACGCAACCACCACCAAATCCATATGTTTCCTTCCCTGAAACAATACACAAAAATAAATTTGAATTACACACACACACATGTCTATAATTGGGGTTTACAGTTTTTATAATAAAAAATAGATTTCAATTTTAAAAATAATTAAAACCACCTTTTTTTCAAAATATATAACCATTTTTGAAGAAAAAACCTAACCAAAGTCCAAACAATGCAATCAGAATCCATACAAAAAATAAAAAAGTAGTGTAAACATGATAATAGGTGTAATAGAATATAAACAAGGATATACAGATAGTTAACCATGAGAATTTCCTAAATATCCATAGAGAGATAGTTGGACGTACTTGAATTGGACTCACCTATTGGTGTATGGTGCATATCCATTGATAATAACTGGCTAGTTGTCCTAAACTATCCATTCCCTGGAATGTACCACATGGCCCTACAAAACCAATGGGGTGACAACCTATCTATTTGAGGTTAATGAAAATCCATCATAAGACCCCCTAAAATACACCTAGGATACAAATGGATATAATGAACTATTGTATGTTGGAGACCCTCACACACCTGACACACCTTACTTGCCTCCGCCACACATGCCTAACCCAAACACATACTCCGCCCACATGATAAAACAAATAGGGGAAATCCTATATAAGGGTGCACATCATATAACAAATAAATTATAGGTGCCGACCAAGGGATAAAAAACATGGTTATTAAGACCATTTTATCAAGACATATCACGGTGACAACAAGGAAATTACTCTTCTAAAACCACAATAAATTTTCCAAGACATTATATGTTGCCAACCCGACCTTAAACATCATCAATTTCAATTTATTAAAAAAATATTCCATTTCCAAAACAAAATTGTATGTCAATTTCTAGTGATAAAATCAATATGGGTCTTTTAAAACATTTGATGTCACGCTACTTCACAAAAACCCAAATGGGTATTTTCATTCCAAATATAATTCTTTTTCCGATACCATTTCATGTCAAATTCAAAACACACACCATTTTTAATGATTCTAAATATGATTTCATATCATTTAAAAACTGAACATTCCAATAGTCCCATATATTAAATTACATCAAATACTATTCTAACCCATTTTCATGTCATTTTTAAATCATGGTACCATCAGTGAAGCATTACGAGTTTCAATAAAGAAAGATTGTGGAAGAGAAGATGAGTGTTTTGAATATATGGGTTATTAAGTTGATAAAAAATATTTAATACAATTTTATTTTGTGTTCACATAGACTTATTCATTCCAAGCACTCATTGATGATTCAACATATAATGGTTCACGAGAAGCATCCATGATATTATGAAAAACCATTTATAAAGAAAAAAACTTGTTTTCAAACCAACACAAAAAACCACATGTATGGGTCATGCCATAGAAATCACCAATTATGACACAAAATGTAATATTGCTACTCCCATGATGATGTCATAAAATAACTAGGGTTAAACACTACCTGAAATCACAATTTAATTATAAATGAAAAATTTTAATTTTAATGAACACCTCATATGCATAACTATGTAACATAGTTAAATAACCCTTTTTAAAACCATTTCTAATAATTTTTTAGTATGTACGCATAATAATATGAAATAAAATCATACAACACGATTTAAAAACAAATTGATATATTATTTAAAAATTCACAAGCATCAATGGAATGGGTCAGAAAGGTAATTAAGAGAGATTCCTACCTCACAGGAGTGTGGATGTGACGAATCATAAAGGGAAGAAAAAATTGAACGAAATATACCACCCATAAACCATATAGCAAAATAAATTGACCAAAATCAGCTAACACTAATCTTAAGGCTCATCCACGAGAAAAACCCCACCATTAAAGGACCGGTAAACAAGAAGGAAGAGAGTGGAGAAGAGGAAAGAACAGAAAAATTACAAAAAAACCTCAAATAATCACGTAAGATTATAGGGAGAAGCATCCATGGAGGAAAGAGAACCAAAGGGAGAAAAATTGGAGGATCCCATCATGATCCAAAAATTAACCATGGGAAGGAACTACCAAAAGGGTCTATAATGAGTGGATGGTGGATAATAAATTTTAATATTTTAAAGAATTTGGGAATCATGCACGGTTTGGCTGCATTCTTTGGTAAATCATATGACAACCATTATACTTTTATTAGACAAGAGGGGAACCTCACCTAGGCTTGTCAGACTATTTCAAAACCATGAAACACTTATAATTCATGCATCTATTCGGTTGAAAACCCAAACCACATGGTTGCTTCATAGTTTACCAACATATGCAAAACCCATGTGCCTTACCCTTGGATGCCCATCAAACACCACATCATAACCTTTCTTAAGCCATAATGTTTACCCAAACTATTCTCTAACTGTGAATATGAAAAAACACACCTATGAATTCCAATAAAATATATTTAACCAGTGCTCAACTAGAATCTAATCCAATGAGATCCAATGCCTTGAAACGAATATAATAATGGTATTTCCAAGGTCATGTTGTGACTATTCTTTCCACCATGGACTCTTTATGCCCCTTGAAAGTAACCCAAATTAATGATAAAAAAACTCAGTCCAAAATGTAAATTAAACTGAATAATGCTACGATATTTGAGGTGACCTATTACTCCACAAGTCATCATAAAAAAATGCCATATGGAAACCATAATATGATGAAAAATAGGAAAACATGATAGGGTTCTACCCACTACAATAACATGACTAACATACCCAATTTTAGACTCTCTAAATTATGAAATCGAAATTGAAACTTTAGTGTCGAAACATAGGATCTATGAAATACATCACCACACCAACTAAGTAACACTCCCACATCAATTCGGATCAAAAAATACCCTAACAAACCACACACCCAACCTATGGGGAATACCACATAAGGATCCTGGTTCAAAAAACAACCAAAAAACCAGATACAATCAATGATTCATTAACCAAAAACATCCACAAATAATAATAATTGAAAAAAATAGATTTAAAAAAAGATAATATTTTCAATGATTAATATCCATGGGATAGAACATGGAATACAAGAAAATAGGTCCACATAGTCCATTATTAATAAATCACATCAAATGAGATACAATGTCATGAAATTTAAACCATCTCATCCACTATTAAAGATAAAACCACTAGTGTATGCTTCCACGTACCCCTAGTGATCCCCAAACTGTGTGAAAATATTGACTCTAGATTCTATGGATGAAGACATGATGTTTGAATCCTCTAATACCCCATAGTTAGTAACTAAAATCCTCTAATAAAGAATCCATATTTATGAAACACTTCATATATACTATACTTGGATGGCCCAAATGACAAAAATGATGAAAATTTATCGAAGGAACATGACATGAAATCGTTAAATACACAAACTGGACACACTAGTGCAACCCAAAAAATGATAAGATAAAATTTGTTATAGAACCATTGGAAGTGGATTTTTTTGGAATAAGATACTATCGAAAACACCTCTCTCTAGATGGGGAACATTAGTGCACATCATGAGATACCATATTTCAAACATGTGCTCTAAGAACTATCTTAGCTTGTAATACTTCATCCACAAATTTATCGAAGTGATGATTTTTTGTAGAGTTATTTTTACATGATATCTATAGAATAAAAACCGATGAATATAGAATCCTTAAAAATATCATGTGAAGCTAACTCTATATAAAAAACTACCATCTCATTGAAGTGGTCAACATAGTCCTTCACTGACCATCAACAATGATCCTTATTGAGGATCTCTACATTTTTCCTCATCATTACCTCATGCATGATAAAACTTCTGAAAAATATGTATATAAACACTTCCATCTTCATCCCAACATAATCAATATCAAAGAAAACAACTCCCACTCAACCAAAGTTGGACCCTAAAAAAACCCACAATATTACTAAATCATATTGATTCTAATGATCCCAATGATATTATGACATGATCAGCTTGCTCAGGATACTTCACAGCCTAAAATGAACCTTAATATCCACAATATATAGATGAAACTCTTGAATAACCAAAAAGTGGTCATGAATCCGTAGAAAATTTGGGGATATTTTTGGGTATCATATTTTCGTCAACCTAAGAAATACAAAACAAGGACCAACTTTGAATAAAAAAAATTTCAAAATTAAACTTCCAGAAAAAGATAAAAAGATCATAAGACAAAAAATTATAAGAAATTCCCATGAATAATCTTTTCTAAATACTACTGTTCTATTTCAATATTAAATCCACCTTCAATTAGGGAAACTATCAGAAACCACATTGTATACCAAGTCCAATTCCTGAAACTTTTAGATATCTGAATCGAACCAAGAGAATATGATGATCCATCACATATGTTTCCTTTCCATTTCATCTTACATCATCCACGAACAAGTTCCAACATGAACATCTCTTATATACTCACACATATGTGGTTGTTCATAAGGAATTACAAGGGATATACCTTTCATTTCACTATAAACCCATGAATTATCTAAATTTAAATAAAAAAAATTATTTTGAAACCCATTTTTATCAATTATAAAACAACACAATAAAATTCTCAATTTACAAAACTACATTCAATTTAAAATATTACTTACACAAAATGAAATTGAAACAAAACACAACCAAACCTTACTATAGGAATAAGAAACTAGTATCCATACCTAACTCGATGACATGGTTAGTGGGCCATTAAAAAATTTGTCATTAACAACCATGATGGCCTTGAATTGATAAATTGAACTCATCATGGGTTTCTAATACATGTGAGATCATATAGTGAAACTATATCACATCTATTATCATCCCTGATTTGAAAAAAATATGAATACCTATACAAAGAATCAAAACCCCGAATACACCTAGAATCTCAATGAACCAAATGATAAAGATTTCATGATGCTCTTATCGGATCTATAACTTGAGTTTTTATATTCCTTATATCAAATCTACCTGACACCCCAAATTACAAGGCCTCATATGATAAAATTTTTCTAAAACCATAATAGTATTCTATTTGACCTGAAACCTTTCCATGTTTTTGGCATATTCCAATGGGTGTTCCCAATTAACAAAAGCTAGAAACTAGTGCTGTAAATCACTGAAATTACTATGGGAGTAATATTTTCCCAATAAACACGGATCAAATAAAAAGAAAAATGAATAGGAATATAAATCCAACTACTGATCATAAATAAATATGAAAACTGATCCATTTAGAAAATATAACTAAACAAACTAGAAATATATATATATATATAACCACACCTAAATGACTCTAATGTGATATCTATGGGACCATATTGTCAACCGTCTCTACAAACTAACCTTCCATAAGGCCAACCTGCTCCAAATATAAGAACTCAATCCAAAAACCTAAAACTACAATATATCTGGCATCTATCGATTCAGAATGAAACAATTACTGTGTGAACTTAACAACTTAATTAGAAAATAATATTTAATCCATTCCATTCATTTCCCAAAATTGCCCAAAAAGACTATTTTGATATAAATTTATATATATATATATATATATAATATGTTTTTCTCATTTTGATAAAAAAACACAACATTCCATTTTTCAATACAGTACACACCAAATTTCCATTTCCAAAATGAATTAGAATTTTTAAACGAGAACTCAATCCCAATTAAAACCAATACAATAATGAGATATACTATAATAAAGATATTTAAACATTAAACTAACATCCAAGGAATATGAACAATAACATAAAGATAGTAAATAATGGTCACTTCCAAATTATCCCAAGAGTGATCCATAGATGTTCTAGAATTGGACACACATGCTGGCGTATAGTTTTTCTCTATAGACAATAACCAAATAGTAATCCCAAACATTAAAATCTAGTGTCACGTCCCACCTATCCCAACAATTTATGGGTCTTTCAAACCCATTTCATCAAGGCCAATAAGAAGACATGATTTTACCCTCTAAAATACTACTAGGAGACCCATGTTAATGGGACACTATGTAAGTATAATTATCTCACACGTATGACCCACCTTGCTCTCTGCCACTAAAAATTCTAACCAGAATCATTGAAACCACCCATTTGATAACCCACATGGGGATATCCTTCATATTGGTTCCTATAATATAACAAATGATTCACAATTATCATCCAAGGTATCATAAGACATATCATTAAATAGATTTTCTGAAATTGCATTATTGTTCGAACTAGACATTTATAATTCCAAATCTACAATTCATTTCCGAAGACGTTATAATCTTCTAAATGGTCATTATTCATCATCAATTCCAATATATATAAAAAATCTATTAACCATTTTAAAAAAAATTACCATCACATTAATGTTAATAATTCCCATTGGAATATTATATACATTAGAAGTCAAGATACATTCGAATAATCAAAAAGATTCTTTTAATTTTAGATCTAATTCAATTTCTAACACAATTTCATGAAAAATGGAAAACATACAACATGATTAAAGATGCAAAAAATAATATCCAATAATTTAAAAAATGACCACTACTCATGTACCATATGGTCCATAACATCAAATACAATTTAAAAACACATTTATATCATTGGAAAATTTTAGAAGTATTATATAAGTATCAAGAGTTATAATATATACTGAAAGAGGAATGCATGATCAGTGTTCTTAATGTCATGGTTATTATGTTTGGAAAATTTAAATCGGACCATTTTCATTGGTGTTCTCATTCATGTTTGCAACCCATACACCCATGGATATTCCCAAATCCAATGGTTCCCCAATGGCCTCCATCAAATTACCCAAGACCATATTTAAAGAAACACCACATGTTTTGAAACCAACACTACATACCAAAAATATGGGTCACGCCACAAAAACCAAAAATTCCTACACACAATGTGACATTCATAATCCCATGATTCTATCGTAACATAACCAATAATAAAAATAACCCCAAACAAAATAATTCATTTTAAATGCACCATTAACATTTTAACAAACACCTAAAGTACAAAACTATGTTATAGAATTATATAACACTATTAAATACTACTTAAACTATTTATTTAAAAATATATGAATCGTAGAATGAAAATCAATTGTACCTTAATAACAAAAAACAAATTTATATATAATTTAAAAATAAATAAAAAAAAGTGGAATTATTTAGAAAGGAATACAATGGAAACACCTACTATAACAAAGAGTGGATGTGGATAAACGTTACAGAAATGAGGAGTATATTATAATTGAAAACCCAAACACCCTAGATCCAATGAAATCAACAATAATTATCCAAATATAACACTACAGTCCGTCTAAGAGAGAAACCCCCCATGATAGGACCATGAAAAAAGAGTGAAGAGAGAGGATAAGGGGAAAGAAGGGTAAAATAGAAAGCAATCCTATAAAATCACCTTGGGTTCTTGGGAAAAGATTAAATGGAGAGGGTAAAACTAAATGTGGAGGGAATGTTGGCTCCCTTCAAATGCTAAAAGTGACCCAATGTTATGATATCTAAAAAGGATCAAAAAATAGTGCAAGGCATAAAAACCATTTTAATATTTTAAAAATATATGCAATTCTCATGGTTTGAATGAATTGTTTGGTAAAATATGACCCAACCATAAAATCTATACATTACAAGAGGGGAACCTCACAAATACCTTCCACATGGTTTCTAAACTATGCACCAACCATGATGAATTCTGTTGTCTTGTTTTAGAAAAAAACATCATGGTTGCTGCATTGTCTCTAAACTGTTGGGAAGCCTCTGAAACTCACAAATTGATGCCAAATAAAATACACAAGGTAACCCAGGATAAGAATCATGGTTTCAAAATATCCTTTTTCAAACTATATACATTCCAATGACACAGATAGGTCTTCTAAAATAAAAAAATTAAACCAGGCCCCACCCGAACCTCAACCAAAGAGATCCAAAGTCTCAATGTGAACAAAATAATGGGATTTCAAAGGTTAGGGTCTAAAACAATCATGATATAATGGATATTTATTTATAATAAAAATGATAATAAGTTATTTCATTATGATAAATAAAACCATCACAAAATAAAGTGACATTTCAAAGATAACTTTTACAACATAGTTATTATCAAGTAATGAAAAAATGGAAAAGAAATTAAAAGCAAAAAAATAAATAACATGAATATAAAATGATTATGGATATAATATGTCAATAATATCATTAAATTGACTACAAAAAATAATTAAGTGTTCAAAGAAATATTTATCTAATAGATGTAAAATAGCAACATAAAAATCCTTTACAATGTGTTTCTTTTTGTGTAAACATCATTAAAAATCATTAATAATGGATTTATGAATGTTAGTAACTTATTACGAAACTATATAAAAATTTAATATATTTTATTTCATCCTATTATAATATCTAATTTCCTATTTTTTGTAATCTATCATTATTTTCACTATTTTTGGTGTTAATTGCCTAGATTCTCAAGAATATTTTGACTTGATAATTGTTGTTCATATAATAGATTCATCAATCAAAAATGTAATCAATGAATTCAATATATATATATATATATTTTCCTTTGATAAAAATTTTTAAGTATCCCTATTATGTGAAGATATGATATGACATTAAACATTCTTGGAGACGGTAGGTGGTACATATGCATGGACACTACATTCATTTCAGGGTCATATTAAAAAAAATGTTGATTAAATGATATAGATTTATATTATAATTCCAATATAATATTAAATCCATATATGTCACAAATTTTTATTAAATACATCCATTATATGTTCAATTTATAGTTTGAACGAATCACCTCGCTTTGAGAATGCGGTACTCGACACTACCACAAATGACGTTATTATTTTTATACAAAGTGAAAAGTGTGAAGTTATGTGTTAAGAATATAATAATAATGAAAAAATTATAAATATCATATAAATAAAATATATATGTATTGGTTCTATAATAATTTTTAGAAAAAGATCTTCTAATGGAATAAATAACAATCACCATTTCATGTGGTTGTTTTTCATCATATACTAAAATGATATGTTTATTACCAATAAGATGGATGTGTGTGTATATGAAGGTTGAAAACATAATATAAAAACATATCAAAATATTTATGATAGTTAATTTATCATATAATATATTAATTTTATGTTTTTAGGGGAAGGATATTGTTATTAAAACAAAATATTTTGAGGAATAATGTTACCTCTTTTTTGAAAAACTTTTATTGGTTTTCACCCAAGGGGTTCCTTGGATTGATTTATTCCCAAAATAGGGAATCCTGGATGAGGTTTGCTATATTTTGAGATTATTTTAGAATATATTATTCCTAAATTTTCATTTAAAGGTGTCAAAAGGTTGGAAGGGTGTGTACTTTTTTATAGTGGTGGAGGAGTGTATTCTGCTAAATTTTGGATAATGTAATGCCATCCACATTTTTCCATTCCATATGTCCCCAATAATGGTAGAAATTAGATATATAGGGTGATATGTTAGAATAATTGAAACAAAAGGTATTTTGGATAATATTATTGGAAAATTTTGTTCATATGTGTATGTTTAAGTCTCTTGATAAGATAACTTTTCTCTCAATCACAAAAAAAAAATTAATTACAATTCGTAATAATTTTCTTTAAAAAACTAGGTTTTCCATATTAGATATTAAAAAGTAATATTATTTTAAATAAGGAAACCATTTTTCTAAATTTAAATCACATATGTGTATGAAATTAATTTCAAATTTATCACACAGATGGGATGACAATGTTGGTTTTTAAAGTAAAATGGTTAAAACCTTTCCTAGGTTTTTTATATCCAATTTCATTGTGAATTTTTTTTTAGTGAAATAAATTGGATTATAAGATAAATAGGTGATATAATTAAACTTTAAAACAGAATTTAAATATAATTTAACCATATAAAATAATTATACAAAAGATTAATTTTAACATAAATTATGTATTTTCCAATATTCACCAAAATATGAAACAAATCGAAAAAATAATTTTTTTAACCTTAAACTAATATTGATTTATATATTCAAAAAAAATTATTTTATCATCTTAAATTTATAAAATTTAAAAAATTTAAATTTAAAATAATTGATCCATTAAAAGGCTGTAAAACTACATTAATAAAGAAAGATTTATTATGTGAAAAATTGTGTTTGATCTAATCTTATCACTATAAAATATATTTAATTATTTTAATAATATTTTATTTTATATATAAAATATAAATTTTGTAATTAAATTCTTAAAAAGTGTTTTAATTTAATTGACTGTAGGATACATGACTAAATAATGTTTTGATTAAACTTGGTGTTGCGTGCATCCCTAGCTCTATATAAAACTATATTTCATGTAAAAAAATATGGTAATGTATTGAGGTGGAATAAGACATATTAGTATTTTTATTTTTGGTATAAACTAACATATATTTTATGATCTTTTATATATATATACATAATGATTTCATAATTTTTCATTCAAAATAATAAAAAAGTTTATTAAAATCTATGACTATAAGGGATTAATGAAAAAAACATTCTATTTTCTATATATTGTTATTGGAATCAAACTATTATATATCAAATTTATAGGATATATCTTTATCATTGTGTTTATATATTTATAATGTGTTTCTCCAAAATATATTTCCTTAGAATGCAACAAATAGTTTACAAACCCATTTTGATTTTTTTGTGTTACTTCCTAGGATGAGATAAACAATTAGGGTCATCCCTATGCTAATTACCAATATAAAAACTGGTGGAATTGTATATAATTTTTAATGGTTTGTAAAAAAATTTAGGAAGAGAATATGATTCAAAATAGTATTTACTCATTTTTATGATATTCATTAATAATTAACCACATATTCGGACAATATACCTAGTACAGATATTGAACTCAACCTAATATCACATGGATATTTTTTTATAGATTCCTTTATCTGATTTAATATGAAATATGGGTTCTAACTACAAAATACTAATAAAATTTTTTAGTATAATCACATTATTTATTGTATAAAATAAGGAACATGGAAATATTAGTATCCTAAAAGGTTTCATATAATCAAGATCATCTATAAAAATATGTGATTTTTATCATGTGAATTCATTACATTAGATATTTTTTTTAATTTTAAATACTATTGTTTTCTTTTATGGACCAAATCATTATCTTACATTTCGAAAATCCACCATGTTTTTTCCATTCTATAATTGGGATACTATTATTAATCATATATTTAGTTTATATTAAAATATAAATACGTGACTGTCCATAATCACACTAATGTGTTTATAAATTTGTTCATTTTCCCCTATTATCTTCTGACTATAATGAAAATGAATGATAGATGATATGTGTACTATTCATGATCTTATATAAAACCATCCAAGAAGGGTGGTATGATCCCACATAATGCACTCCCAAAAGGGTGGTTTGGTGCCAAACATTTATGATGATGTGAGATATATAACATACATTCAATATATGTTTCCTTTCAATTCAGATGTATGTTTTATTATTTTCACATCATCATTCTATAAGGTTCTCTAGGATCAAAATATCATTATTATCCTACAATTTTTAATAAGATCGGCGTTTTATGATACACATGTAAATACTATTCTTCCATTTATCAATTATATAACATTTTTATTCATGACATATTAAAAATTATTAACATATTATAGCCCTAGTGAAATATTAATGGGGACTGTGTTATGGATTTATGTGATCCCAAAAAATTTAATATGAAATAATCTTCTCATAGTGAGTAAGGTATGAGAAAATCTAAAAAATATTTCTCAAATTAGAATGCCCTCCCCAGTGCTTATAGCTATATTATTTATCTTATTCCACTAGATTTTTCCTCTTAAACTATTTATCAAAAATAATATTATTGTTTTGTGTCACATAGAAATGGGACTCATTTTCAATAAACATGTCTCTAAATAATATATTTTCTGTAATTAACCTAAAAAACTTTTTCTTGGTGCGTCATTTTATGGGGTGTGAGTATGGGTTTTCTATCTATAGGTATGGTCACTATTCAAATTTCTGATGATCTGCAATGCTTTTTTCCATGTATATGGTATCACCCAACCACTACCAAATTCATGGATGAATATTTTTATATTTACCTAATCTTATAAATATTTGTGTGTATGGGAGTTTTATTCTAGTGGCGAATAGGAACTTGCATTCATTTAGAAAGTGTGAGGTTGAGTTCATAAAACCCTATTAGGATAATTATTTAATAATTTATTACTATACTATAATATTAAATATTATTTTTGAATCATTACACGTTTCAGAATATGTGACTCGTAAATTAATGAGTTAAAAATTAATTATTTGAGAACAATGTCACAAACATCAGAATATATTATTGGATCCTTATATTTCCATTCATATAATGGGGGTACAATTTTATGGTTTTTTTGTTGATAACATTACTATTGATTAATTTGGAGGTTTATTTTAACCAAGGAAGGGTTTTGATATTATTGTGGTGCGATTAATCCTCATAGAGGTATATAAAATATCCAAAAAAATATGAATTGAGACACATGTAGGTTATGTTAAATTGTTTTAAGACTCATTATATGGATAATCAAAAATAATTTAATTTCATGTTATAATGGTGATTTAGTGGATGATTTATAAAAAAAAAAGTTTCAATCCTACATATCAGGAGTGTATTTTTGGATGTTATATAGTTTAATATGTATCAATTATGATTATTTAGGTTTTTTAACATAAATGTGGCCTTGTAATAAAATTTATAAATATTTTAGCGATAATAACTAATGAATTAAAATCAATGATACTAATAAGGAGTAAGTCTGTAAATGTAGGGAATTGTTTTCTTAGGACTGTGTGTCAATGAGAAGAATATCGTGGAATTATGGCCCAAAGTAAATGGCCATCTGGGCTTATGAGAATTTTAATAGTAAGAATATAATGTACATTATCTCATGAATAATATTTCTAGAAATGTTTTAAAATGAAGGATTCGTTATATTTTTATATTACCTCAATAAAGAGTTCAAAATATCATATCAAAAATGTAAAGGAATCCCATGAAATTTGAATTTAATAGTTAAATGAAATCCAATGGGAAACACAATTCTATTTAACATCATGTCGAAATGACCTTATCCATGTATTTTAATATCATTTTAAAGGATATTAATATTATGAATTGAGAGAAATTATAGAATTAATATGGTATTATCCACATAATTATTCCCATTAAAGATCAATTGGGCATAAAAATGAGATGAGATTCAATGTGAGAATGTTTTAATAAAAATGATAAGACCATTTAAAATATTTGTTCTCATATGAGATATTCACCTTGATTGAGAAAAGATAAAAAATAATTTTAAACATATTATCTAAAATGGAATAATTATATTTGGATATCAGTTATTACACGAGGGTGATCTTTGTGGGAATCCCTCACATATAAATGGTTTATTGTGATGAAATATTCATCAGGAACAATCTTGTGTCATGAATAAGTAAGGAACCGCATCCCACATGTTCTTTCATTTTTCTAGAAAGATTATTTAATGAAATAATTAGTGTTTTCATATCCAAGAAATAATCATAGAAGATTACATTAGAAGGGAGTACCTTACCACCAATGTTAATTGAATATAGAAGAAATCCACTGTTATAATGGGTGGAATACTCCAGTGTCTTCCTGATATGTAATAAAATTATTAATGGAATAAATTATTGTCATTCCTTAAATATTTATACACATTTGATATGATAATATGGATTCTTCTATTATCATTAGAATCCATGATTTAAGGGGCAGATTCTGCTACACATGTACTGGTGATATATATGTAGTGTGTTTTGAGATGGTCATGATAATTAGGAAGACATATAGAGATCTATATTATATGGGTTCTTTGTTGAATAAGGGAAGATATACATGGTGCCTTAGTATGAGTGATTAAAATGTTGTTCACTCCAGTATTAAACCACTCCCATGATAGTTATGAATTTTGCTAGTCCTAGGGTATCTATCTACTTAATGGGTAGTCTTACGAAATGTCTTTTCCATGTTTATGGCCATGGAAATGGTATCTTAATGGTGGATGACCATAGTTGGAGGGTTTTTTAGGTGGATACCCATTTTCATGTTGTTGGTTAGGGAGATGTCCTTAGGTATTTTGTCAATAATGGGGGTGACCTTGGATAATGTTTCTATCATCTAGATATTATGTGGGAGAGGTGTTTCCATTATTTATGGCCTTGGTTGGAGAGTTTAATGTTTCGGGGATTAAATATTATGCAGAAAGTGGTCACTGAATGGGGGAAATATCACATATATTAATTATTTCTCTTTTTTAATGTAAATATTTTTATTCTACTAGGAATATATCATTACCTATATGAGTATTCAGACCCAGTTGAAGGTGCTACGTGGTTCACTCCATCTTTTAGAAATTGATAAATTGATTCCCATAGATTTTTAGATAGATATTCATTTACAACCTAATGCATTTAATAGCATGAATCACACATAATGTGAAACCACCCCAGAAAAAAAAAATAGTTTAAAACATTTAAAATGAGGATTTTAAATTTTCATGTCAAAATAGTAGTAACTAAATTATGAAATTAATGTAAAAATAAAAATAAATTTCATTATTATTGATAAGTTCGTAGTAAATTAAATGATTATATCCAAACAATTAATAATAATAATTTAAATATTAAAATTCAGCACTTCTAAAATTATATTTTATGTGATTGATTTTATAATACTAAATATTATATGGATAAAATATATTATTGATATTAATAACCTTAATACTGAAATATTTTAGTTATGTGATTTGTAATAATGAAAACAAGTAAATTTATTTAAACTTTTTTTATATTATGAAATAGTTTCCATTAAAAATTTTGTTTGATTATGTTATATAGTAAAAAAATATAAATAAAATTTACCAATATAAAATATTTTGTTCACATTAGAATAAAAAATTAACATTTGTATGAATTTATAGAAAATTTTCATTATAAATGATTTGCTGATGGGTAATGAAAATATTGTTTTAAATAAAGCTATATATTTTATTAAACAATCATTATTTAAGAATGAATATGATGTTTAAAAAACAATTTCATTAATCAGATAAATAATTATGTATTATTATTATACATTTTTACAAACCCATCATTATTTTTTAAAACTAATGAATAACGTTTTAGGGTCCTAATTATTATTTCCCTATAAATGAAACAAATTTATCTATTTTATTTTCAAATACAAATATAATGGTATATGATTGCATCCATTTGATACAAAATCCTTATACATTTGATTTATCTTAAGATAAACCATTTTTTTATTAACGAATCAAACTATTATTATTATTTTTTCGTATAATAATTTATTATGCAGAAAAATAATTTATTCTAAAAATGTGTTTTTACAAATTAAAATATCGACAAATAATTTATATTTGTATTAATATATTTTTTTGATAAATTATTATTCATAATTGTTATAAGTGGTTCCAAGTTATCTCATAATGCTTACATCCATTTTATCCTTCAAAATTATTTACAAACTTTAATACTATTTTCCTGAATGAAAAAAGATGAATTTGAGGATAATAAGTAGAATAGAAATATAATAATTATTAAAAATAATTGTAAAATAAATGGTTGATGTATATTTGATCTTTTATCTTCCACCATTCATTAATTTATGCTTTTTATCGTTCTTTACATGCGAAATATGTGCACAATTTTTATAAATTTAAAATATATACATGCATTCCATTCAAAGCACTTCTAAAAGGGGCACTCATAACCCCCTAAAGACCACTCTTTATGTTTTTATTCCACTCTCCAATCAACCAGTATTCATTCCTAAATAATATAAATCCATTTACTTGAGCCATTGTTAATAATATATTTTAAAATGTTCACTATTTTCCAGTCGACCTTAATAAAATTAACTAGTCTTTTATTTTAGTAGACTTTTATTCCCCAACATAACTTAATTAATAACATATTTTTTCTAATTAAATTTTATTCAATGTATATATTCATATCATATATTTATTTATCATGAAGATATCTTTTTATTTGGTGATCTACAGCCTCCATGAAAGGAAACCCTCTGTTTTTCACCACCACCTCTACAAAACATTATAATTTTATTTCATTAACCACCGTACAAGGATGGTCCAAATGTTGAATTTAATAATTATGAATTTTATTATTTAAAATATTTTATATAGAAATTGTTCTTAGTATTATAAATTTCTCCCATTATATTGAAAATGAAATCATCAACAATGTGTGTGTGAAGACTACTGCATCCATGGAATCAATGACTTATTTTTGTTCCATTTCATCACATTTAATTTATAGTAAATAAAATGGTTTTGTTTTATATATAAGAGTTTGATGAAATTAGAAAGGATCATTAGAGAAAATTTTCACTATCTATTATCAATATGATCAATAAAAATCACTCTAAAAATACACAATACTTATGAGAATTTTATGAGAATAAAATTTATTGTTAATTTTATGTGATAAAATTATATGTGTTAGGATATTCTTATATTTACAACAAATGACGATACATGATAATAAATTTTATTATTATTATTATTATGATATGATTTTTTTTTATAATCATCCATTAATTATAACATATTGTTGTTTGAGTATTTTTAACCACTTAAATGTGAAATTATAAAATAATATATCATGTATGATTGTGGACATTAAAATTGTCATGAACCATGCTAGGTCATCGTCCAAACTAGCAGCTGACCATGTTTGTGGCATCACCCGAAGGATGTTTCTGATCCCCTCGGGATGATAACAAGTTCTTGGGTATCTATAAAAAATGTACGAATGATTTTACCTGAATTAATAAACTTAAAACAACATAAAAATAAGCAAATAAAAGTTGAAATTTCATTCCCAAACATGGCATAACCAATTATAAGATTAAATATTTAGAACATAAAAAAATCAAAATGGGGCTATAATAAGGGGTGAAAAAAACCATATGAGAAACCATCATATGATAATAGGAACATCTTCGTCAAGAAATGAACACAACCCCTACATGTGAAGTCCACTATCATTTAGAACCACAATCTCCAAACGTCTTTCCCATACATGCATCAATCATAACCAATTATACCTACAGCCAAATCTGTAATGAGGGTGTGATCCTATACCTGGTAGGATGTCACCAAACAAGGATTCCATGTAATCAATATTATATGATAATAAAAAATTCAAGCATTAAAAAGAACAAATAGATAATTTTTTATAGAAAATAATTCATTTGAAATGTATTTTACTCTTAAAATACTAATAAGGTGTTCCACATGCCGATGAAAAATGAAAAGTCACCAAAGAGCACAAGTCCTAGGAAAAACATCTAGCCACTATCTTGCAATTATACACTAGTAACATAACATCTTAGGGAAACATATCTTAGAAACAATGAATAAAAACGTTCTCATGCACAGGAAACTTAGAGGGGACACCCCAATGTCTTACTAGACCCTAATCAACATCATTATTTATTTAGTGTTTTCATAGTCAATCCTGCTACATGAAACCTGGCTGAATCCACATCTGTGACACTAGGATGATAGTCCTAGTCCACCCACCATGTTACACTTCCTTCCTATTATGAGAAATCAAGTTCCCTATTTAACAAGACACCCCACTCCCACATTTCATAAAACAAAAAATTAAATTGTAATGACTTGGAATTCCAAGATATATTTTTAAATTATACAGAATTATTTTTAGACTAGGTGCTTTGACGAATGGTGATTCCGAGGCCTAGTGAGCCTGAAATGGAATTTTGAACATTTTTTATGTACGTAAAATAATTTCAAAGATGTGTTTTCTTACTTTGGAACTAGTTCTCAGATTGAAAATCTGAGGGCACTATTGAACTCAGAATTCCAGGATATTCCTAGAAAGGGCATACCATTGACCGGTGAGGGTCAAATAGAAATGTTAATTTTTTTACATTTTAAAAAATAAAAAAAAACATAGAAAAAGTAATTTTACTTTGTTTCACACCATTGAGAAGTGGACAACGACGATGTGGTGAAGCAATGAGGTGACGACAAGGCATAATAAAAGAAAACTCATACATGATCATTTTTTTACAAGTGAAAGAGCTACACTATTTTATAAATGAACCAACATAATGATGTGATGTATCAACATAATAGAATCACTATGACATATTATATTTTAATAACATGTTAGAAAAAATCAATTCTAGAAATTTTTGTGATGAATATGGGACATTTTTCTCCCTCTATCTCCAATTGACGCACACCGGTGAGAAAGATTCAATAGTTGACAAACGATGATGAACACTTATGAATATGGGATGTGATGATAAATGAAGAATCATGAAACCCAACAAACCAAATGCATTAGCAGAAAACATCAAATTGAGGTAGTGCATTATTTTAGTAAAAGTCTTCCCGGTTCTTCATCCTAAATGATGAATGAAGATGACCCACAAATAGGATGATCAGCAGATCGATCGCTCATTTGGGATGGTACATTTGTGTTATTTTACCTGAAGAATGAATTATCATGGATTGACCATCATCCCCAAACTTCACCCCAATTTTTTAATTCAAATTAAGAGGGAATGGGCCAACACAATCATGGACTAAGCCCCTCCTGTGAATTCTTTGTGACCAGATTTCCAGGTTGGTGGAATGACGGATTTGAGGCCACCATAGGGAAGGAGGCATTGATGGGAGGTTATATCATAAAGTGTCACAATGAAAGAACCAGATGAGCACATCTGTTGGTGTGACAATGATCCTGTCATCATTCTAGAGGCACAACGATTGATACAAACCACCATGATGGCACAAAAAGCCATGTCAGTAGCTGTTCCATGTAGTGGAGTTAAGGCCTTGGGCCACATCAATGACTGGTCCTGTGGTGCAACCAGAGGATCCATACCTGGTTGATAGAGAGGCTTCACGGAGGGGGACTCAGTGGGGGCTACCATGTCCCTGTAAAACATGACCGAACCACTATAATGTGTCTAAAGCATCTACTGGCGGGCTGCGACCCACCCAACATGAATGGTTTGATTAGACTATGATGCTGGGTTACCTGATGTGCTGGTACCTCGGCCAATCCAGGCCAGAACGGAGAGACCCCAACCCAGGCCTGGTCAGGTCGGGTCATTCAAATCATCAGGTGCATGTGGGGCCTCCGGCTGGGTTGATCGGGTCGGTCCAACCATGTTAGACCAGGACATAACGATACAAGAACCTCTATACTTAAATTCCAATAACATTCATACCAGGTGTCTAATTGATGTGTTGTCTACATCGTTGGGACCCACGTGATGATCTTGTTCATCTGAGGTACTCTAAGTGAGTTTAAGAATAGGTAGCTGTATGGATAGGATGGATCCGACTGGTAACCAACTGGGTCCTTTTTAAAAAAATGTCCATATCATATAGATCGATCGTCCATTCGATGTGTCGTCTATTGTGTTGGGACCCTTATGTTGAGACATCCATTTCGGTTACACTTTGTGAGACTCCATGGTGGTTGATGTAATACCATTGTCTTATGGAGATGATATTACAAAAATCAAGCTTGCAATGTGCTGGAATTCGGTCGATGTCAATGATGTGATGAGTGAAGAGATTCCCTTTGTGGATTATCATAAGAGTGACCATTCATGGATCAGCATAAGAGAGACCCTTCATGGATCATTATAAGAGAGGCCCTTTTAGATCAGCATAATACCAACCCTTCACAAATCAGTAGTATCACGACCTATTGTGGATCGGCTATAGAGAAACCCATCGAGGATCAAGAGTAGAGTGACTCTTCATAGATCAATAGAAGAGAGAACATTATTGGATTAGCAGTAAAGCCCCTCAAAATAATAATATTATCCTTGTTTATGACTAACAATATTTACTTCTATACTTACATTTGACCTGGGGTGATCTACATATTTTTCTTGGTGCTTTAATTAAAGATCATGATTTATTGTATTTTCCATCATGGATTATTATGAGACCCGTGTTGTTCATAGGGTCCCTATAGAGTGTTTTTATACCCACCCATTCATGGGGTTCACGCACACTAGTTGTGTCTTCTGCAGACAAGGGATATCTTTGATTGGGACATTGGGGAATTGGTGCTATATGGTGATTGGAGGTGGATTAATATACGTGTTGTGTGAAAATGACATCTGACTATGAGTTCTTCCAATCCTCCAGGAAGGATCCTTGGAGGATGACCTCTGATTCTTGTCTTATTTTTTTACATTCCCTTCAGTTGGGCTTTTATTCTAGCCCCTTTACATTTAGTTTACACATTTTACACACAGTGTTGGTACATTTTGGTTGTTATACATCTTTCATTCCACTGTGGTTTGGATATTGAAGTTTTCCTTTTCTTTGTGTATAAAATTTCAACGAAAATTCCTTCCATTTTTGGGTTCTTCCTTTCTGATACTAGTCACCATCCCCGAGCCTATGGATGGCGGGCTTGGGTTACTCACGACTCGAGCCCCAGGGACGGGTCGTGAAAAATTGGTATCTGAGTGTGGTCGGTTCTACTAGAAGATCTAAGTGTAAATTATTATTTATGTTGAAATATTTCATAGTGTTTTGTGTTCAAGATTCAGTATAGGGAGTCTGGTTTTGGTGTGACAGCCATCATATTCATACACCAGGACCCTGAATTATGTTTTCCAACTCATTATATGAAAATGTAGGTTTCATGTGTTTTAAAAATGTTTTTTTTACTTTTGATATCTTTTGAGTCGTTTAACTAGGTATAACCTATTGATAGTGGAACATATGATTCCCTATAGGATGCCTCCATGTGGACATATATACAGGTTTCCAGTGGGATATCAAGACGTTGGCCAACTGAGTGATGAGGTGTTGTTGCAAGGACAACTTATAGCGATAGAACCTTCCAATGGTGTACCATCTGCACCAGCACACGTAGAGCGGTAGTTGGTACTGTCTCTACTAGAGTATAGTGCAAGAGGAATGAGAACATTGCATGGGGTCCAGAGATAGAGGCCTCCAAATTTTCAAGCCATGAAATATTCTCAGGCAACTGAGGATTGGATGGAGGCTATTACGTGGGTTTTTCGCCTGATTTTGACTCCTAAAAACTATGTGGTGGTCCTAGCCACTAGGCTTTTTCAGGGAACGACATGGAGACAAGTGAGTTTGATGATCTATAAACACAAGGAGGTTTCAATTTTCTGTTTGGACATCGAGAGCTCCCTTAAGAAATAGTTCAAACCAGTGACACTACGCTCATTGTGTACTCCAGAGCTACAACACCTACACTAGGGAAGCCAAATTGTGGCCCAATACTCGTTATAGTTTACCGACCAATCCCAATACACACTGAAATTTTACGTGACCCTTTCTTCAGGGCCCCAACCTTTGAGATGGGACTCTGAAGAGAGATTACGGATTCGATGATATCACTCAGTATCCCAACGCAACCAAGAGTGCTAGAGAGAGCTCTACTGGTGGAGAGCATCCTAGCCAATCAGGCACCGATAGTGAGAGCCACCACCAAACAAAAGGTGGCCGATATATCTGAACATATTAGTAGGAAGATAATGAAGAGGCTAAAATGGTCAGGGCCTTCCAGGGGATGACCCCATGATACAAGGTTAGAGGTACACAGCTCATGAGTTAGAGGTGGTCTACTGGGGGGGTAGATTTTGTTACTCTTGTAGTGGGTAATGACACATGGATCATGATTACCCGAACTACCACACATATGATCTGCAGAAGGTCTAGGGACCCCCGAGGTAGATGTAGAGGATTGAGAGATCAGTTCATCAGGGTGAAAAACATGGCAGGGGAGTAAGACAAGAAGAAAACATTGGATGACAGTTCGACATGTTACCACCACTGCCCCAGGAGGTCCACCCCAAACTCAGGGAGCTAGAAAATAGAGGTGACATCAACTTTAGTTTTTGGAGGCATATGACCATAACATTCCAATGATTTTTTGCGGTACAATCATTGTATTTACAACAGTAGCTATAGTTCTTATAGACATAAGATCCAATCACTCATTCGTTTCCACAAACCATAGTCAAAGATCGGTCCTCATGAAAATTAGATACACATACTGGAGGGGATTTTATAATTACATAATGGTACTAGAAGTGTGATCTTACTATAGGAGGAGATTGCTTTGACTAAGATATCCTACTAGAAGCATCATGTCCTCACGACGTCATCTTGGGTATGGACTGGTTATCCAAATTCCATGATCAGATAGACTATTTTAGTAGGGTATTAAGGTGTTTCTATGAGTATGGGACCAAAGAATCCTTCACCAACAAGAAAGGAACCTTTTTAGCAAATGAAGGACTTTCACGGTGGAGGGTGTAGTCGTTCACTCACCAGTTGGATAGCCTCACCCTTGGTGAGGTGGATGAGAGGTGTCCACGATTTTCTAAAGTGGTGGATGATTATGTGGATGTAATCCTAGAATATATACCATGATTACCTCCTCACAATGAGTCAGAATACAACATTAACTTGTACAATAAGATGACACCGATATCTAAACCTGCAAATCAGAAGTATATCACAATGCTTCAGGATATGAGAGTACAAATGTTTGAATTGTAGGGGAAGGGGTTAGTGAAGCCCAAAATTTCACCATGGGCATCCCCAGTGTTGTTTTCCAAGAAGGCAGATGGAACTTTGACGCTATATGTGGACTTTTGATGCCAGAACTAGGTGACCGTGAAGAACAAGTACCCACAATCGAGGATTGTTGACCTCTTTGATCAACTAAAGAGAGAGAGGTGGTTATCAAAGAACATCCTCAGATAAGGATATCATTATCTTTGGTTATAGGATGAAGTCGTACTAAAGATAGCATTTAGATGCATGTACGAATTCTATGAGTTCTTTGTGATTCACTTCTATGTGGCCAATTCCCCCGCAGTGTTCATGAGACTCATGAACAAGGTCATACAGACTTACATCAACCATTTCCTGGTGGTATTCACTAATTATATCTTTGTTTACTTTTCATCATAGAAGGATCATTCTCCACACCTTCATATAGTTTTGGATACACTATTAGAAAACCATCATTATGGTATGCTCTTGAAGGGACAGTTCTGGATTTGGGAGGTCCATATTCTGGTACACATCATCTCAGAGGCTGGAGTTGTAGTGGGTCCTGCAAAGATTGAGGTAGATCATATTTGGGGGCCATCGAGGAGCGCGGGAGAGGTTCAGAGTTTCTTGGGGTTGGTTGGGTACTACTGGATGATAGTTCCATAATTTTCCATTGTAGTATCACCATTGTTATCATTGAAAAAGAAGGGAAAACCTTTGTATGGACAGAGAGGTGCCATCATAGTTTCTAGTAGATGAGGCAAGGACTTATGAGTTCCCCCATCCAAAGAGTATCAAAAGAGGTAATGGGGTATGTATTCTTCTGCGATGTATGATGGACTAGACTATATTGTGCTATTATACAGTAGAATAAGTGATTACCTACTGGTCACAATAGTTGAGGATTCTTGATAAGATGTATGCAACCCATTACATGTTATTTGCAGTAATTATATTTTCCATGAAGATGTGGTGGCACTGCTTGATGTGTGAATTATTTACCATATACTCTAACCAGTAGTGTCTCAGATATATATTCTTACATAAGAGAAGGAACTTGAGATAGTGGTGATGATTGGAGTTCCTCTTGGAATATGACTCTAAGATAGTCTACACTTTTGGGAAGGGGTGTGTAGTGGTAGAAACACTCAATAGGTGGTCTTATTTACAGCTACTAAGTGAGGAGATCGAGCTTCTAGACACAATGCAGATATCTTTTGTGGATTTTAAAGGATAATCATACCGTTATTAGATTATTGTCTCTCCTGCACTCTTGCTATGAGCTAGGTAGGCACAACTTTTGGATGTAGACTACGAGGCTTGAGGTGCTCAGTTTTCCTCCGAACTAGCTCCAGAGACATTTTCAATAATTGGGGAGCGCATTATTCTTTTCAAAGGATGCAACATAGTACCAGTGATGTTACGGGTGGTGGTGTTGAGGGAGTTTCATAAATACCATTTGTATGTACATCCTAATGTTGAAAATATATACCTGGACCTCCGAAATCAGTTTTGGTGGTCAGGGATAAAGAAAGTCGTGGAAGAGTTTGTTTCATGATGCATCACCTATAAGAAATTGGTGGAAAAGAATAAAGTTCAAGATGACCTTGAACAACCACATTAGGTACAATAATAGAAGTGGGATGGTATATCTATGGACATCATGATAGGGTCACCACACACATCCAGGGGACAAGATTCGATCTTCGTGATCTCTAACCGAATCACCTAGTTTTTTCAATTCCTACCCATCCGAGAGTTGGGATCAGTAGAGGGATTGAGACTCATCTACATCTAGGAGGTAGTTAATCTTCACGGGGTGCCTTCGTTGATTGTCTCATACTATGATTAATTCTTTACATCCCAGGTTTGGAAGGGGTTATAGGAGGCATTCAGGACTCAACTACACTAGAGCACATCTTTTCACCCTCAGACATATTGTCAGATGGAGAAGACCATATAAACCTAGGAGAACATGATTCGTGATTGTGTCCTTGATTTTGGTCCCATTTGTGTGGGACAACTACCATTGGTGGAGTTTGCATACAACAATTTCTATCATTCAACCATTGGCATGGCCCGTTTGAGGCCTTTTATAGGTGGCCATGAAGATCACCACTATGTTCCGTAGACGTAGAGGAGTCAACACTCATGGGTTCAGAGATAGTATGGGATACCATTGAGATGTTTTAGACCATACAAGAGTGAATGAGAACTAAAAATAGTAAGAAGAAATAATATGCTAACATAAGATGGATACCACTATAGTTCGAGGAGTGAGTCCATGTTTTTCTTCTGGTTTGACCCTGATGGGGATTGCGGTGATTTGGCCCAGGTGGAAAGCTATCTCAAAGGTTCAACAAAAAAATTTAAATAATCATAAGATTTGCTGAGGTGGCATACTACCTAGATCTTCCCCCATAGATGCACCAGTTGCATAGTGTTTTTCATGTGTCACAACTGATGAGGCATGCGAAGGATCAATCGCACATCATCAACATGGTCGAGATAGAAATTGATGATGGGGCGACATTTTTGGAGGTATCAACTGAGATAGAGGATAGAAAAGTGAGGTTCCTTTGTGGATGTGAAATTTCTCTAGTTCACATTCTCTGGAAGCACGAGATCCTATAGGGGATCACATGGGAGAGGGAGGATCATATTTGTGATCATTATCCCCAAGTGTTTTATTAGGACTTGTTCTAGATTTTGAGGACATAAATCACAATGTTGGGTTGAATTTAATTTTTTGTGTAATATTTTTTAATTATATGTAATTTGTTAAGACCAGGTGATTTTAAAACATGTAATTATAAGGCCCAGTTAGGCCAGAAATTAATTTTGATATTCTTTAAGTACATTCAATAAATGTTTTAGATGGTATTTTTAACTTTTTAAATGGTGATCGCATCAAAAATATGAGGGAACCATTGCACTCAGAACACCTAGATTCACCTAGGAAGGACTTAACATCGACCGTAATGGGTCGGAAAGAAATGATAATTTTTGGGCATTTTTTAAAACAACAAAATAACATATAAAAAGTTAATTTATTTTATTTCACACTGTTGAGAGGCGGACAACGGCGCTTTGGAGCAGTGATGAGGTGAAGATGATGTTCATTAAAGGGAAAAAATAATCGCCCATTTTATATAAGCATATTAGATACACTATTTTGTTAATGAAACAATGTAACCGAAATGCTATGTCGTATTTTCATTTAATATCACATTGGGGAAAATCTATAACAACCCTTCACTTAATTTCATAGTTTAACATGATTTATTACAAAAAACCTTCACTTGATATAATATAAAATATTTATATGCCTAGTGACTTTGTGGGTTAAAAAAATTATATAAAAAATTATAACATAGAATGCAACATCTTGTTGAAAAAGTCCTTTACATGACCACTACATTCCCTCATACTTAGAATTTCATGGGATAACCTGAGGTCATGCATAAGAAAAGGGTGATCTATAAATCACTATAAGGGAGTAGACAAAGAATAAAATGAAGTTAAAATTACATATTAAGAAATATTCATATCAATGGCTTACAAGAGAAACAGGAACATAATGGCATGACAAAGCATGATAATCATAACATGGAAATGTTGCAACAACACTTAACAAGGAATTAGAATGAGCTAAGGCTTATTGCACACGGAGCATGAGTAAACCCTCGTTGAACATGATGCAAGAGTAAACCTAGATTTAAAATGAACTAGCATGAGTCAACATTTATTGAACATGATGTATCATGAAACTATACTTTACCCACTACATTGGAGTGATATCAAGGTGCACCCTTTCATAAACATTTCATTTCACACATAAGTGTTCCACATGGATCATACAACATGGAATCAATCATCATAATTTATTCCGCGATGAATAGACATGGAATAAATACATGAAGCTTTATAATAAACATGTAAATGTGAATAAACATGATTACCCTTGGTAGAGAAATGGTTATTGTATTCACTACACAGTGACATTGTATTAGAAAATCATAGTACAATTTCGGATGAATAACGGCGTGAAATAAGAACTCCTAAAAAATGGTTGATGAGAGAGAAAGGGGTGACTCATAATATTTAAAATAAATGGACAGTATGGGGGTAATATAGATACATGACCCAACAAAAGTATTGTAAATAAGATTCATAATACAAATGAATTACATGGATGTAAAAGAGGAGAGTGAAATCCATCATTGAATTTCGGAATGGTAAGAGGTGTACATGGGAGGAATTAGTGAGAGAGAAAGGGGTCTACCATCATAAAAACATAAATAGGTCTATATGAGGGAGTTTCAAAATCACACTCCATCATTTTTAATTGAAAAAAATGGAATTACAACAAAACGGAAATTGGACGAAAATGAGAATGAAAGATATCCCTTACATGGATGTGTGATCCAAAAAGATAGGGAGAGGCTTGAGAGTGGCTTTCTTGGGAGCATGGGAACATTGGGATGATTATAGAGAGAGGAGGGTGGGGTTTGGTCGAACTACAAATTATTTGAGTGATTAGGAAGTGGTATCTTCGGTGATTTTATATAAGAAATGGGAGTGAATTCTTTATTATTTTGGTTTGGGACACCTCATATTAAACAAATCAAAACAAAAAAACATACCATGGGTTTTGCAGATAGTTTTTTTCTAAAGCATAGTAGAGAAATATATTTTATATGGAAGATGTATGAACTATTTAAAATAATAATGTTTCTTATGTTGAGGTGAGTCACACCCTCAAAGAAAATCATTTAAAAAGACAAAATGTTTTATAAGCATTGAAGGGTCCACAAATTCATTGTAAAATAAAAAAAATAAACCCAAAATAACATTATTTTAATGTTAAAACATATTTTTTTATGAAAATAATGTTTATATAATTTTTATTACATCACTATTGGGTCATTGCGATTTCATAAGACACATTATATATTTAAACTATATTTAATTTTTACACAAAAAAATTGTCTATCTCAGAAACATATGAAAAATTCACTGTTGGATAATTTTGACATACTGATTCCCAAAAAAATATTCATTTTATATGTATAATTTTCTATATATATGAATTGTTACTATTATAATGAAAACCGACATTTATCGAAAATTCATTGGTTTTTTCCAAAAATGCTTTCAAACCTTAATAAAAATTAAAATTGAATTCATAAAATTATATGATAATTTATATATTATATAAATTAATTTAATATTCATAATAATATTTTATTAAAATATTATTTAATTCCAAAATCCATTATTTCATCAAAATATATTTCTTACATGAATATTATCTAAAAATAGTTTTTATTCATTAAATAATATTTACAACGTACCAATAAAATGAATGTATATTTTCTACAAAAGAATGATGTACATAGTAATAATGCTTGGGTCTTGTAACATAACACCTTATAACACCACATAAGAGCACATGGTAAGGTGTGCGATGGTGAGAGAATCATTGGGTGACTCAGAAAACATCACTCATCTGGTAATCTCTATTAAAATCCACTTCTACCATAGTCAGTTCTGCTCATGCTTAATGCATTCATGATTGGCTTGGGCTTGGTCAATAGTGAGGCCCAATGATGCCACCTCCATTTGAAGCTCAGAAAAATGGGCTTCGTACAGGTTATGTCTACTTGATGAGGCCATTGCTTCTTTTTTCTGAGTAAATTGGATTTGTATGAGTCATTTATTAAACTAATTAGGTGATAATAGTTCAACAACTATATTAAAAAGGGTCACAATTCTTAACAGTATTTTAAAATCAAAAATAAAAAACCAAATAATTTCATATGTTTATCATTACCAAAATATGACATTTAAATAGACCAAGAGAGAATTTCATTAATGGTTATTTTGGGTCATTACAATTTCCCCCCCTTAAGAAATTTCTTTCTCAAAATTTCATTTTCTAACTCTAAAACAGATGCGTGTAAATTTGTGTAATCACTTTCAGCAATTCCATTGTTGCTTATTCAAACTTGTGGTTTCACCACAACACCTTAATGAGGGGAATTGTCTTATTTTTTAAAACCTTTTCTCTCAGATCTACAATCTAAACTGGTTTCTAATCATAATAATGATCAACCTCTAGATGTACTACATCAGAAGATAGTACATGTTAAGGGTTTGGAATGTACTTATTAAAGAGGGATACATGAATGACATCATGTACTTTGTCCACGATTGGTGGAAGTTCTAGTTGATAGGCCACAACAACGACACGATCATGAATCTTGAAGGGGAAGATCTACCTAGGACTTAAATTCCATTTCATTCCAAACCTCATGGTCCTCTTCCATGAAGATATGCATAGAAATATAATTTCTCAAACATTAAACTCAAGGTCTCATTGAAATTTTTCTACATAACTCTTCTATCGACTCTAGGATGCCTTGATATGCTACCGAATGGTTTTCACCTTCTCTACCATTTTTTGACCATTTCTAGTCCTAGCAACTTTTGATAACTAACATCATCCCATCATGCCTATGTTCTGCACCTTTTCCCATACAGGTCTTCATAAGGTGCCATTTGGATGCTTGAGTGGATACAGTTATTGTTGGAGAATTCAACCAGTGGAAGATGTTGGTCCCACCATTCTTTGGAGTTTATATAATATTATCTTAAGATATCCTCCAACGTCAGAATAGTTTGCTTAGATTAGACATCAGTTTGAGGATGAAAGACCGTACGAAATTTAAGTTCAGTATCCAGAACATTTTGATGAATCTTCCAAAACATAGAGGTGAATCTTAGATCTTGATCGGATAAAATAGATAGTGGCACTCCATGCAGCCTTACCACTTCTCTGATATATATATATTCCACTTGATCCAATGAGAAATCCTCCCTAATTGTAATGATGTGTGATATATTTGTAAGAGGATCTATAACAACTCAGATTTTATTTTTGGTTTTAGATGTATTTAGAAGTCCGGTGACAATGTCCATGGTGATGTTCTCCGATTTCCATTCTAGTATGGGAAATGGTTGCATCATCCCCTTAGACTTCTGCCTCTCTGCCTTCAATTGTTGAAACACCAGGCACTTGTATGTATACTTAGCGATATCCTTATTCATATTATCCCACCAACAATGCTGTCAGAGATCTCGATACATCTTTGTGTTTCCTAGGTGAATAGACAAATTTTCTCTATGTGCATCATCCAAAAGTTCCTTCCTCAGCTCAGAACATTATGGAACAAAAAATATTTTCACAAGTCTAACAATTCTTTCTTCATTAACATTGAACTCCAAGGATTATCTTTTTCTGATATCATCCACTTTTTTTTGAATTCCCACATCATCCTTTGAGCATCCATTATCTTTTTCAAAAGAGACGTTTCATAAATCATTTTGGAACGGATTGCTGATGTTATCGTCTTTATGATTCCCATGTTTGTCTTCAACAAATCTATGAAGAATGGATCCTTATCAATTATCATCATTGATATAATTTTTGGGTCCTTTCAATGTATAAAATATGCCAACTTGATCGCTTTTCCAGGATGGTAATGGATTGAGCCATCATAGTCATTGGTCATTTCTAACCATCTTTTCATATGCATGTTTAACAATTTTTATGTGAATATATACTTAAGGATTTGGTGCTGTGTATATATTTCACACATATCCCCAAAGAGATAATTCCTAGAAATTTCTACTGAGAAGATCACCGTATCCAACTCCAGGTCTTATGTTAGTTAATTATTCTCACAAACTATTAATTTCCTTGATGCAAAGGCAATGAATTTTTCATTTTTAATCAACCCATTGCCCATACCCTTATTTGAAGCATCACTAAATACTACAAAGAGTTTTTTACTTATGGATAATGTGATCATGAGCATAGTGATATGCCTCATTTTTATCTCCATGAAACTTTTTTCGCATTCATCACTTTAATAAACATTACTCCATTTAGAGTTATCTAGGTAAGAGGGTTGGACAATCGTGATAAATTTCTCACAATTCATCGATAATATCTAGATAACACCAAAAAGATATAGATATCCATTATGATATTGGTCTCAGCCATCCTTCTACTACGTATGTCTTGGATGGATACATAGATATCCCATTTCTTGTGATGATATGGCCTATAAACGAGACCTCCTCCAACCAGAACTCACACTTGCTATAGTATTCATAGAGCTTCTCCTTTCGCAAGGTCTCTAGTACATTTCATAGATTCTCCTCATGATCCTCCTTGGTTTGGGAGTATATAATAATATCATCTATAAATAATGCCACTAATTTTTAGAGGTAAGATCTATAGACTCTATTCATCATGTCTCAGATGATTGTTGAAGCATTAGTGAGTCCTAAAGGTATTACTATGAATTTATAGGGCATGTATATTGTACAAAAAGAAGTATTGGATATATCTTTCTTCTTCACCCTTAGTTTAAAATATCCCAACTGAAAATGAACCATAAAGAATTATTGCACTCTATACAGCTAATAGAAAAAGTCATCAATTCATGGGAGGGGATACTTGTTCATTATAGTGATTTTTTTCACTCATGATAATCAATGAAAAGGCGCATTAACCAATCCTTCTTCTTGACGAAGAGGACTGGTGCACCCCATGGTGAGGAACTTTCGCTTAAAAACCATTTATCCAGATTCTCCTGTAGTTATTTATTCAGATCCTTATGCTCCACAACAACCATTCTATACAGATTCTTGGATATTGAAAACATCCCAGGTATAAGATCAATTAAGAATTCAACATCTCTTCTAGGAGGAAGACTAGACATTTCCTCGAGAAACAATTCATGGAATTCCCTCATAATATTCATGTCTTCAAGCATGGTTTCCTCCTTAGACTAAATCATATGAGCTAGATACACATTCTCATAGGGCATAAATATCCACCGTTGAGATGATGATGCTAAAAAAGGTTCATCTTCCCCTTACACTTGTACAGAATATGGGGTCAATTCTCCACATGGTGAGTGATTTCCCTCTCACCGAAATTTATGTTCTCTCTATATTAGGAAAGAAAATCAATTTCAAAATATTGGCTCAAATTCTACCATAGGGAGTATGATGAGGTTTTCATGGATGCTCAATCCACCAATTACGATCAGAGAGGAGTTATATTCATGGGATACAATGATATCCCCATTTTTTATACTGGATGACATCTTTACATCCATGATTTTTGGTGGTGTGAGGATTGTTCACCTAAAATATCGAGATATAAAAGAATTCATAGAACATAAACCAAAAAGTGCATTCACTATTCTATAACGAATAACTAGTGTACCTGTCACCACTTCATTGTCAGGGTTCACTTCGGAATTAGTGATGGAAGAAGCTCTCCCTTGCTGCGTTAGAGGTTGTTGGTTGCCTATGAAAACCCTTTGATTAGGGAACTAATTTTCATGATGCCTTGGTTCATTGTTGTTGAAGCAATGAAAAACGCATTGAAATTCGAATGGAGCGGTCCTCTCCTCTGTTGCAGTTACATGTATTTCTATTCAATAGTTAATGGCTAGGTTCCCTTCTCTTTCACACATAATGCATTTCGTTGTCCCTGTCATGCAATTTTAATGGGGATCATTTCCACATCTTTGGAAAGTGGTGTGATAGATTTTATTAGCACCATTGCATTTATCCATTGGAACACCATAATTGAAGTCCACCATATTCTTCTTATCCCAATGATACCTCTAAGGTTCACTGATCACCATTTCATCCATGAGGGCACATCAGACTATTTCTAGAAAGATTTCAAAGTCGAGTATTTCCAGGGCATTCCGCAGGCTAGGATTCATCATACCAAAGAAGTGGTCAACCATGCATTTGGGGGTAACAACGATGATGAAATCATATTGTAAAATCCTTATGATTTTTGACTTATACTCTCTAAAAATTCATCATCTTTTTTCTTGTGGGAAAGGAATTCCCTTTCCATCTTAAGCTGGAGGCTGCGCTGAAAATACATATCAAAAAACATCTTCCCGAAATCCTTCCATTCAACACCTCAATATCCTTCTTAGGCTTTATATATTTGATCAATGTATACCATTGATCGGATTCACCCTCTATACAATAAGAAAATATAAGAACCCCCTACTATTCAAAGCATTGAAGGATGGATATGATCTTATTAATGGATATGATTCATTGTTCGACGATTGAGGGATCAGATGATCCATTAAAAGTAAGAGGCATTTGTGTCTTGATTCCCTTGATAGAGACTTGTTATTTCTTGGGGGGGGGGTGGTGAACATTATTGTTGACCCATTTTTCTAATCAATGCACATGATAACTGATAGATTATCATGACAAAATTTGTGATTCCCACTCCCATCTGATTAGGCATCTCATTAGTACAGTCATCACATTGGTCTTCACATCATCTATTAGCCCGAGTCCTCTGTTTACTAGCCATTGTTTAGAATAAAAGGAAATTTTGGGGTAACACATAAAGGGTATTATAATAATTGTTTACTTATAAATTGATTTAATTTCCTTAACTATGGAATCTTTAGGCTTCAATCTAGGTTATCCATGATCTACTTTCTAACATGTATTCTTAGTGGATTTTTTTACTCCCTTAATAATAGATCATACTATGCTTGTGGAATTACAAATGTATATACCCCAAGAGTGTTGTAACCAAGATTTCATCACGACCCGTTTTTGTGTACCAGGATACCCCGGGACAAGACCAGAACGCTTTTTTGGGGTATTCACCCCTTGATACAACTATTCATGTGCCACCTCTATTTATTTATATCCATACAGGGATGTATTTTCTCAATAAACCAGATACTCAATACTCACAAAAATATATGTATGTTTTTATTATACATAATCTTTTCCCTAAGGTTTTAACATGGGTTTTCTAATCCAAATCCCAAATAATAACTAAACCTATCCTCTCATTAAAACTATAACAACCCTACTCTTTATTTCATAATTAAACATGATTTATTACCTTAAACCATCACTTGACACAACATAGATGATCTAGAGGTTTAGTGTCTTTGGGTATTAGGATAATTACATAACAATATAAAACATAGAACACAAGATCTTATTGAAAACTTCCTTTACATGACCTATACATTCCCATGTACTAAGCATTGCATGGGTTAACCTGAGGACATGTATAAGAAAAGGGTGAGTTATAAATCCCAGTAAGGGGGTAAAAAAGGAATAACATGAAGGATATAATAAATTTTAGTTAATAGGAATATCAAAGGATCACAAGAGAAACATGAACATAATGGTGTGATAAAGTAGGGTAACCATAACATGGAAATGTGGCAACAACACTTAACTTGGTATTAGCATGAGGCAAGTCTCATTGCAAATAGAGCATGAGTAAACCCTAATTTCACATGAATCATGAGTAAACCATCATTTCACATGAATTTGAATGAGTCAACACTCATTGAACAAGACGTGTCCCGATACTATACTTTATCTAGTGCATTGGATCTCTATCGAGGCACACCCTTTCATAAACATTTCATTTCTTGCATAAGTGTGCCAAAGGGATCATTAAAAATGGAATAAATAATATTAATTTATTCCAATATAAATAGATATGTAATTCATACATGAATCATTATAATCAATACATAAATTTTCATAAATGTGAATACCCTTGTTAGTGAAATGGGAATTGTATTCACTACACAATGACATTGGCTTGGGAAATTAAAGTGGAAGTTCTGTAGCCTAACAACAGGATAAAATAAATAAAAAAAAATGGTTTATGATAGATGAAGGTGTGTCTCACCATATTTACATGAATTGTAAATTAAGGGAGTTATATAGATAAATGTCCTAACAAACATAATGGAATATAGATTCATAATAAAAAATAATTACTTGGATGTAAAACAACGGAGATAAATCCACCACAGAATTTCGGCATGGAAACATGTGTATAAGGGAGGCATTATTGAGAGATAAATGGGTATCCCATAAAAAAACATAAATAGGGATGTATGTGGGAGGTGATAAATCATAACCTAACATCTTTAATTGGAAGAAAAGGGCACAACAACTTAATGAAAATTGGAAAAAAATGAGAAAAGAAGAAATCCCTTACTTGGATGTTCGATCCAAAAATCATGGGAGAGGCTTGAGAGGGGATTATTAGGAGCTTGGAACACCATTGTAGGATTATAGAGATAGGAGGGAAGGGGTTTCTCAAACTCCAAATGATTTTAGTGATGAGGAAGTAGGAACTTGGGTGGGTTTATATAGGAAAAGAGAGGGAATTCTTTATGTTTTAGGTTTGGGACACCACAAATTAAACTAATCAAAACTACAAACCAACACTTGGTTTTTTATCATGATTTTTTTTCCAAATGGGAGAGGAAATTAATATTTTATAAGGAAAATGGACAATCATTTTAAAATAATAGGGTTGAATTTGTAGAGATTAGTCACACTCTCAAGGAAAACAATTTAAACAGACAAAATATTTTATAAGCCTTGAACGGTCCAATAAAGATTTGTAAAATAAATCAAACAAACCCAAAATCACATTATATTATTGTTAAAACCTATATTGCCAAATCATAATGTTTGTTGTATTTTATTTCATCACTATTGTTTCATTATGATGTCATTAAACACAGTATATATTTGAATGATATTTTATTTTTACCCAAACATTCGACTGTCTCAGAAAATTAAAAAAACCCACTATTTTATAATTTCAACATCACGATTCCCAAAATAATATTCATTTTTTCTAAATAAAATAATAAATATGTGAATTTTTACTCTTAAAATAAAAACTGACATTTATCAATAATTCAGGGGTTTTGACAAAAACAACTTTCTAACCATAATAAAATGTACAATTAAATTCATAAAAATATACGATAATTTATATTTAATAAAAATAAAGTTAATAATAATAATAATTTATAAAAATAGTATTTAATTAAAAAATCATTAATTCATCATAATATATTTCTTAGATGAATAATAACTAATAATACTATTTTTTTTAAAAAACTATTTACAAAGTAACGATAAAAAGAATGTATATTCGCTATAAAAGAAAAATGGACATAGTCAGAGTGCTAAGGTCTCATTACATATCCCATTATAACTCCTGCATAAGGCCAAATGGTATGGTGTGCAATGGTGACATACTCTTGTGGTGGCTTAGATAACATCACTCGAGTGGTAATCCCTATTAATATCCACTTCTTCCATAGTCAGTTCCACTCAACCTTAATGTGTTCAAGCTCGGCTTGGGCTTTGTCAAACTTGAAGCCCAATGATGCCACCTCCATTACGAGCTCAAGAAAATGGGCGTCGTACAATGAAAGTCTACTAGATGATGCCATCACTTCCTGTCATTGTAAATTGGATTTGTTAAATAACTATATTTATACTAATCATGTGATCACTATTCAACAACTATATTAACAACGGTCACAATTATTAATGGTATTTTAAAAACCAAAAATTTAAACCAAATAAGCGGTTATGTTTTACATAACAAAATAAATGCATTATATACACCATGGTGAATTTTCATTAATGAATTTTTGGGTCGTTACAAAATCAATTCGGGGTATTTTTCTGTTGAACGTGGAACCCTTCTCCCCACTCTCTCCTATAAACAAATGATGGTTGGTTGGATTCAAGAGAGGATGAGTGGAGATGAATTCTAATGAAGTTGGGTAGCAACAATCGCCGATTAAGATTGAACCCCCACAAATGGAATGATTCGACAATGAAAATATTATCTAGGTAGCTTTTTAATTTATTACATGTTTTCCCCGATCTTCATTCTATACACATAATGTTGATCAACCCAAAAACATGTGGATTCAAGGATATTTCATTCATGAGGGAAAGTAATTTTTATAATATTTTCCTCTGGATTGTATTATAATGGATTTAAAATCATCCCCAATCCTCCCCCTTATTTGGAAGTTCTAATGAAGAGTGCGTAGGCTGACACGAACAAGGCTCGATCCCCTCATCATGTGCATTGTCTGTGAAGGGATTTCCTTGTTGTTGGAAATACATATTTGTGGCCACCATATAGAATGATGCATTCCTAGGAGGCCATAGAATCAATTGGCATGATTAATGGACCACTAGATTGTGTTCGGTGGTCCTTTGATGATATTGTGGAGCCAATGGAATCGCAAGGGAGGCGGCATGCCTAAGCTGCACCGACAGCTGAGTCAGTGGAATTCCCTCATGGAAGAAGCCACAACCATGGTTTGTGGAATTGATCGGTCTCGTGGCCTGGTATTGGGTTCCTTACATGGTGGATTGCTGATGCCAGCCGCTATGGGCCACACTTCATAGAGGGGGATGCGACAACGACTGATACGTCCCAAGCGAACACAACCGGCCCGCTCCGATTTGGGAATGAAATTCAGGAAGGATGTTCCCTAGCCAACGGGCCGAACACACCCCATCAAGACATGCCAGACGAGACCATGTCACAGAACTACCCAGTAGGCTGGATGTGTGGCAAAGCCATCCCGGGTCCCACGAGGCCCAAGGGGCCTATCCAACTGGCCAGGCCGGACCAGACCAACCCAGACAGAGGCCGAGTCTGGTTGGGTCACTCAAATCCATAGGGGCATGTAGGGCCCCTGGTCTAGGTTGGTTAGGTCGATCCAACTAGGTTAGTGGGGTCGGTTCGACTGGGTCCGTCCGAGCCTAAATTCAAATAGCACTTAGTTACAAAAATGCCAATAATTTAAATTCTAAGAATTTAATTGATTCTACTTCTGTGGTTTGGGGACCCACATGACAAGGAGGTCCTTCAGAGATACTCTACCTGATTTTTGGTGGAGGTTGGTGTATGGTCGGGTTGGATCTGACTCAAATCCAACTAGGTCCTTTTTACAATAATTATTAAATCTTATAGACCAGGAGTCTATTCTATGCGACATATATTGTGTTGGGACTCTAAAAATGAGATGTTAATTGGGGTTACTCTATCTGGGAGTTATTAAAGGTTGGGTAATGACTAATGGCATGAAGAGAAGATTTTATTGAAATCAAGCATGAAAAGTGCTGAAATCTAGTGGCTAGTTGGCACATCAAGATTGAAGAGAGACTCTTCTTGTATCACCATAAGAGAAACCCATAATAGATTTTCATAAGAGATACACTTAGTGTATTAGAATAAGGTAGTCCCTTAGTCGATCAATGTAAGAGTGACCCTATGTGGATCAGCATAAGAGTTACCATTCATTGATCAGGAGTAGCGCAACCCATCGTATACCATCCATTGAGAGACCTGTCGTGTATTTGAAACAGAGGGACTCATTGTGGATCAGTGGTAGAGAAACCCTTTGTGGATCAGTAATAGAGCCTCTTAATAGAATAATATGATATATATTTACCAAAAAATGAGTACATCTATATTTATGTTATAACTTGCATGAGTTGTGTCTCTTTCTTTTTTGTTTAAATCAAGATATTGATGTTTGTAATTTTACTTTGTGGAATTCTATGAGTCCCTAGTTGGCCTTAGAGTCTCTACTAAGTACTATTATACTCACCACTACACAGGCTTCACCCACAATTTTTGTTTCTTGTGAAGATGAAGAGAAACTTCTCATGGGACATTGGAGAGCTAGGGCTTGACGGTGCTCAGAGGTGGATCGATAAATAGGGTGTGCTGTAGGGACATCCGACCATGAGCTCTACCAATCCATTAGGTAGGATCCTTATAAAATTCTCTTTGAATATTTTACTTCTTTTGTTGTACTTTCTTTTCATTTGGGCTTGTATTTTGGCCCATTTACTTTCATTTTACTCATTTTACTCTCAATTGTGTTACTTTGTTGTGATTTTACTACTTTCTTTTCATTTATGGTTTTATTAGTGCAGTATTCCCTATCTGTGTGTGTACAGGTTTTAAGGAAATTCCATCCCTTTTTGAGTTATTCATTTCGGGTTCTAGTCACTAGCCCCTAGCATATTGAAGGTGTGCTTGGGGTAGTCATGACATGGGCCTCTGGGGACGGGTTGTTATTGAAATATACATAATAAACCATAAACATTACACCCAAAATACAATTTTTAATTCTAACTCACAATAAAACCATTTCAAGACATGATTTTCATAAGTTTTAAAATATAATAAACCATTTACACATTTAAAAAACACACAAAAGCTGTATAACAAGGCACTACACTTAAAATACACCATATTTCTTATAGAAAACCAAATTTCAAAAGAAATTCATACCATATCCTTAAAAAATTCTCACAATACACATGAATCATAGAACAAGTTAAAATACTCACAAAATCAATATAAACTTGTTATGTAATGTTAATGTATAGAATCACCTACATCGGGTAAAGAAATCCAAAAACTCCAGTCCAAATCATCATCCACACCATAATATCACTTTAGAGAATAAATATCAAGACCTAAAAAACATTATTAAACACAAAAATTCAAGGTACACTGCAAAAATTGATAACCTACTCGATGGGGAAGAGGAAACACAATGAAATCTAACGAAAACCATTCATTGGGTGAAGAAAATAAAAGAGAAAATGAATTACATAGAGAATAATTAAGATATCCCTTATAAAACCCATCAAAAATTGAGTTTAAAGGGAGATATATATATATATGAATAGAAGATTATATGGCTGGAAATACCATGTGGTGAAGAGGAGGGGAGGATTTTTGGTTAAATCTGATAAGGGAAAAGGTAAAATACACTTATTTAATTACCTGGAAAGGCCTCTGGGTTAGTCTACATAGTTTGAAATATTTTGTGGAAACCATGCAGTTGAAAATATCCCCCCAGGACATGTCACATGGTTACCTAGTACAATTTTGAAACCATGTGATAACTATGTGACAAGACACCATCAAAAAATGGAACCTAGAGGTACAATTTCCTTGGCATGGTGCATGTTTTCACCTAACCCTGCATAGATCATGAAACACCTGCTACCAAATAAAAAAATTCCATATTTCTGCATGAACATGAAGTAAACCTAAAGAGAATAAACTAAACCAAATATAAGAAAAAAACCTGATAAAAATAATGGTTGTGACAATTATCCCCCCAATGAAAACACCCAGTTCCCAGAATGTCATACCGAATCATGATGAAATTTTTTTGAGTTAGTATTGAAGATAAATCCATGAATTCAACAATAATGTCTCTAAAATATCACTTCCATGATTCTAATGTAAACAAACCAGTGTAATAGATTTCCCTTGATCCACCTTTTCTTTGGAATCCACTATCCATGCTGGTCATTCAAACATGTATAAATCATGCCCTATTTCAAAATCTTCTCAATATAACCCATCAGATGTATCAGGATTATATTTATTCAATTGGGGGAATTGATATATATTTTTTAATTGATTTCAAATAATAATGAAAAGCTAACTACAATGACATCATCAAATGTCCTTGGATATTATAAAAGGTCTCACATAACCTGTATTAACATTATCTGCTTTACTAATTAACGATGCTGGAAAGGTTGTGCCACATTATTGAACACCCAGTCACCCACAAAATATGATGATCTTGATTCCTCTGATTGAAATTTGATTTTTTATGAGTTGGATCTATCAAAAAGTATTTCATGATCAATATGACTTTCTTAAATGTCTATTGCCCAATGGTAGGTCCTAGTAGTGAGCTCTCACCAACCACAACCCTACACAGAGGAGACTGACATGGATGACCATAGATCACATTAAAGGGAGCCAATAAATTATAGGATTGATAACTGTGATTGTAAGATAACATGACTGTTACAAAATGGCAATCCAAGGATCCTTCAAAAATTAAGACCCATGCTCGGAGCATCCCTTCCAAAATATAGTTTTCCCGCTCTGTCTAGCCATCCATTTGGGTATGGTATGACATATTCATTTTGACCTGTGACCCCAATTCCCATTAAAGGACTTTCTATAACTGAGACATAAATTGTGGGTGTCTATAAAAAATAATTTCTTACAGCACCCCATAAATCCTTACAAAATCATGAACATACAACCATCACAACTCATCAACATTTTCGGAGTCATTGACTAAAATAAATGCGGTGATTTTGTCAAATGATCAATTACTACCCAAATGGAATTCCATCCATGAGGTGTACGATGAAAGAAAACAAAGAAATACATAGTGAACTCATCATAAATCTAGGTTGGAATGTGTAATGAATAGAGCAAAACCAAGGGGTTTGATTATCTACATTCACCTACTGACATTTATTGAACCACGATTCAATGTCATCTATGTCCCACCTCTTTCCTGTATACAAAAACTACTAAAGAACATAACAGTATATATTGGTAGATCTATGATAGATGAAAAATTGAGATTGATGGATATATATAATCTACACTATCATTAAAGACAACAACACCCCAAAAAACCCTAGAAGAGAGAAAATCCATTGAGAGACAGCAAACTATCGCAATGTTGTCTCCCCACTATGAATAAAATAAAAATTCTACAGGAAGAAATCATTCCCAGGATACCCTTTTGAATTACATCTATAAGAAAATGAGCTAAATAATTTCTTTCCTATAATGCACCTCTATTGTGATCTTTAGCCTCCATGTTCCTATGGGTATGAAGCCTCGTCAATGCCCACTCAGCACTTGAATTTTTCAATGCCTACCCCAAAACCTTCCTATGTAAGGTGTCTTCGAAAATGTTTCCCTTTTCTATGGTGTAGATGATATCAAAGTATAACCCCAACAGATACTCAATCCAACAGAATTATATAAGATGAAAATCCTTTTTGAAATTGATGTAGTATTGACTCTTATTATCATAATAGATAACAAATTTCCTCTAAAAAGATAACAATTCCGGGTATTCAATTCATGAATAAAAACTTCTAACTCCAATTCAAGAGTTTTTTATTTATTTTCATGTTTTCAATGTTTCTAAGAGCCATATGAAACCACATGGACATCTCGCATGATAAAATACTAGAGTCCCATATCAATGAAAAAACAATAAACCACATACCTCTTTTATGACTCTAGAAAAAATAAACATATGTGTGGTAGTCAAATATCAATCATCTCATCAAAATAATCTTGATATTCTGAGATCCACTCAATCTTCACCGTTTTATAGGATAATGTTTTCATTGAATATTATATCATTGAGAGGTTCCTAACTAATAACTTATAATAATATTATAGTCCATGAAAAATTATTATTTCAATCACATTCTTCATCTAATTCCATGAAATAAGAACACTTATTTTCATAGGGTCCCACAAAACACCTTTCTTTGATTCCACATGGCCTAAAAACTACAATTTTGTAATCCAGAATGTGAACTTCGAAAACATTTCATAGAGACGATGATCTCGAATATTACCTAACATGATCCAAAAATGATTCTCATACTCATCCTATAATCCATAATAAAAAAAGTATTTCATCACTGAATACCGTAATGAAATAGTCGAGATACTGGAGAAACACATAATTCATGATTTCAATGAAGTCTGTTGGAGAATTCATCAATTATAAATTCATGACCTTGTACTCATCATGGTTGTACCTGCATCAGAAATCTGGGCTCATAATATTCAACTCTTTCACACTCACTTGGTGGTCACCAAACTAAAATTCAATCTTGGAGAACCACTTTTCCACTTTCATTAAGTTGAACAGGTCATCAATTCGGGGCCATGGATACTTTATCTAGATGGTTAAACAATTCACCTTCCCATAATCGATACCTAACACGAGAGATACATCAGCCGTCATTTCAAAAATACTAGGGAGACCCAAGGAGAGACACTAAGTAGAATGAACCCTATTGTTTCTAAATAATATAGCTGTATATTTAATTCCATAGCCTGGTGGGGGTGGGGGGTTATGAGATATTGCAGAAGAGGTATAAGATGTTTTCCCCGGGTCAAATCAATTGAAAACTCGGCATCCCACTCGAGGGTAAACCTAAAAATTTATCTGAAAATACCTCAAGGAATTCATCCACAATAGGAGTTAATAAACCTCAAGGAGTACCTCCATCATCCCATAGCATGATTGATGATAACTGAAATAAAATATTTCTTAACACCAGGAGTGGAGGAAATACATTACTTGATTGAGGATCTCATTCCCCATGAAAAACCAATTCACTCCCACCAGGTGATAAAAAACATACCCACCACAAAAACAATTAATGTTCACTTTGAAAAACACCATCAAATCTATGCAATATATTACATACAAAAGTTTCATATCAAAGACTCAAAAATAACATAACATCTCGACCCCAAACAAAAAGAGTGCACAATATGGGGACCTAATACATGACTCTTTCTTCTTAAATAATGACATTACCAACTCCATCAAAAAATATATAAGATCGGTTGGAAAATTCAATAGATTCATAATATTAGATGATATGAAAGAAACATAATCACTAGTAACATACAAAAATAATATTATAGATAATTCAATCATACTGGTATATCAAACTATGGAGGGCCCTTCATCCAGTTCCGTTGGTACTTCATCTGCAACATGAAGATTCATGGCCTCTACCTAATTCTAAACCTGACTAATGACTAATGTATTTGGATTGAACTGAATTTGGGTAGAAGAAGATAATATCCCGCCACCAAGACCACCAAAAAGAGATCACAATACCCTAGACGACTATAATTGTGTTGATATCCCCCATAGAATCTAGATATCATACCAATCATTGGTATGGGTGCATCTCTTTATAAAATCACAACATGTATCCCACAACTCCATATCGATGACAATGCTTAGGAGGATATGTTCAAAAAATTCGGATGTTTCCTACAATTCCATACAAGTGGAACACAATAGACTATACATTAGAGGCTTTAGATAAAGGCGGATTGGTTGGGCGTCCGGAAGTACCACACCCATTTTTCTGCATATCATCTCATTTACTCTTCTTCTAAAATGAACCGCCACAACTCATCAATGATATAGCCTCAGAGGAATCATCCCATCCCCTTTGGTCAATCTACACCATACATTATCAATAAACTAATTATTAATCGGTCTTTACCATGAACATAAATACATTATATTATATCTCAAGCTAAAAACCACTTTTGAACTGTGTGGCCTTCATTTTCCTATTGGAAGCCATTTTGGGAGCATACCGAACAATCTCAGAAAAGTGGTTGGTGTACACCATTACCAATTGGTTCACCTAAACAGTGTTCATAAACTCTTAGGATCTGTTATATCCATAGAACATAGGGAAATACAGATCATTCAAGATATCCTTGATGTTGTTACATTTCATCTGCCCATGCTTCCCCTCTAAAGTCATTGAGTCCCACTGCCAATGATGGGGACCTTGTTGAAAGAACAAGGAATATTTCACACTAACCAGCACAAGAGTCGACAAGAATTTTAACTTATGGTCTATCTTCTCGAGAAACTCAACCTCTTCCTAGGGATCAGTGCTAACTTGGAAGGAAAGAGGATTATTCTTGAGAACCTCTTGGGATTTTTCCTTCATAAAAACGATTCATCTTCTCCAGTAGGAGCTAGTCCATGACCCGCTTCTTGTACCATATCCAGAACTGCCGAAACTATAGCTTCTACTAACCTTTAATTATGCGATGAAGGATAACTCTAACAATATTCTTCAAATAGTTTCAATGGAATTTTCTGGGGTGAAATGTTAGTAAAAATGGAAATAGTCACAAGAAAAATAAATTACCACAACCAAATATGAAAATTTTCCAAAATAATAATAGATACTAATAAATAATACTTTTCATGACAGCACCATAACCAAACAACATAATCTTCACCAAATGTACAAGTATAGTCTGTAGCTTTTACATATCACCCAGGGAAGAAGATAAACCAAATTACCAGCATCCCATGGTGACTTGAGATCTGTCATTAGGATTTCTATCCAGAAACCATACTCCCTACAATAACCCCAAGACCCTTCATTCATAGATCTGATATATCCAAAAAAATCTTAATAAAAATATCCAAAAGGGATACCAAGTTCAAATATCATTTTCTAATGAATTAATGTTCATCAATCGAACTAGCATCCAAATCGATTTGTGGCATGGCCTGAAGGGCATTATCGAGGCCTTTAGGTAAGAAACAAGTTCCGGCGTAAAATTAAACAGAACATGGGATTGATTTTACCCAAAATAATAAACATAAAACTATAAGATAATAAGTAAAATAAAGGTGAAATTTTCTATCCAAACACAGAAAAATTGGTCTTTGAATTTTATGATTATAACATTAAACAAAAAGAAAAATTGGGGCTACCAAAATAGGAGAAAACCCATCAAAAAACCATCCAAATGACAATAAGAACATAATCCTCAAGCCACAACTAGAACACGAACATGAGAATTACCATAGAATCATAGAAAACTATATCCAAACATCATTCAATTACATCCATAAATAATTACCTTGTCTACTTACACCCTAATGTGTAAGTTAGGTGTGATCCTAATCTTAGTAGGATTCCACCCAACACATATTCCATGAAATAGTTATTATAAGATAAATAAATATCCATTTTTACTAATGATAAAAAAATAACCTTAAAAAGAAATGAAATTTTTAATAAAATCATGCATAATATTAAAATAACAACAAAGTTTATCATGTGAGGAATGTAATTGATAAATCACTAAAGGTCACTAGTCATGGGAAAACCATCTTGGAACTAGCTTGAAATTAGACACTATGTACCTCACATATCAGTGAAATGTGTCTTAAAAACAACAAATAATAGTGTTCTCATGTATCATCCACTAGAAGGGGATACCCTAATGTCCTAATAATGACCAATAATCATCAATATTTATTTAGAATTTTATTCATTAATCCTGCTAAGTGAAACCAGTACAAATACACATCCATATCACTAGAATGCTAGTCATAGTCTGCAAACCTAATTACCTTGTCTTTCCATTATGGTAATGTAGGTTCTAAATTTCACATGAAACCCCACATCACCTTTCATAAAACAATCAATGAAATAAAAATCATAAGACATCACATGGACACCTGAAATCAAAATTTGAATTTCAACAGACATTAAAACCATTAAAAACAATATTATCACTTTTTTAATTTGTTAAACAATTTTATGTTTTTTTAAACACCCTCATGAGCCACAGACAGTATCTACACATAAAATAAACCCAATTTCATATAGAAAACAAATTTAAAACCAAATGATGACTAAATAATTTCAAAAACCACTTTCTCACCACACACTAAAATCATATAAGAAGATTAAATACTCAATCCTGTAATATAAATTCATCAGATATGGTTTAACATTATAATCACCTTACCAATGAGTATAATTATACAAAATATGGTGCAAAGAATTAACTACACCACAACTGAACCATAGAGAATAAATATGGAACTGTATAAATTAAGATTAAACCCAAAGATTTAAGGAACAATCCAAAATTCAATACCCTATCTATCAGGAAAGCGGAACCTAATGAAATCAGATGAAACCCCAAGATTTGTTGAAGAAAATAAGGGAGAAACTCACGTACATGGAGAATGTTGAAGATATCCAACTAAATCCACCTAAAAAAATAAATGTCCAAAAAAGGAAGTGGGAGGAGTAGAGGCATATTGAAATGGAAATAATGAGTGGGGAGGAGGAGGGGTGGATAAGGGGTTACATCTATGAAAGGAAAAAAGGTAAAATATACATTTTTAATGACCCAGATAAGATATATAGATAGTCTGCACGGTTTCAAAACTTTGTGGAAACCATGAGGTTTCCACTGTCCCCCACGAATATGTCATACCTTAAAAAAACACTATTTATATTTCATGTGATATCCATGAAATGTGACTATATCCAAAAATTTCACCTTGGAGAACGATTTCTTAGGAAAAGAACATGATTTCCCTTAACTATTAACAGACCACACACCACTTATTTCCAACGACGAATATTTTATTTTCCCTAAGAACCTGAAGGAATCCCAAAGGGGAAATTGTAGGACAAATATAAACAAATGAAATATCTCAAATGAAATCAAGGGTGTGACATATATTACTGTAAAATATGTTTAAAATAATTAAATATTTAGTTATTAATTTTGTTAATTTTATTATTAATAATAAACAGGTAAGTTGAGATTACAAGATATCTTCTTGAAAATTCACCAAAACATTCTCATTAGTGATGTCAAAATTAAAAATTGTAGCTAAAACACCGGTGGAATGAAATTATATTTTTAAAAAATATTATAAAACCACAATTTCTATACCTTATTTGATATGGTATTCATTAAATTTTAATAATTAATTAATAAAAACCACACAATTAAGAAAAAAGTTCAAATTGATTAATATTTTTCAAACATGATATCAAAAAAGGTAATAACAAATTAATATATATATAGATAATAAATATATATTAATTTTTAATAGGCTATAAATATTAAAAATTTATTGAAATTGGTGATTATGATTGTTAGTTTTTTACAGTGTGTGTTAGAACAAAATTTTGACTAAGATTTAATTTATGTAACTTATTTAGTTAACCGAATTTTGTTATATTGAGTTACAAAATATCTTACTGAACACAATTATTGCATGAAATATATATTATACTAAAAAATACATAGTATTCTCCCTAAATTTCACATGGTTCTTATTTTCTTACTTTTAAACACATGAATAAAAACTCTTACCTGATTAATTATGATCTCTGTATGGGGTTCCTTACCTCATATAAAATATATTTAGAAATAATTATAATAATACAAATATTTTCGTTTATATGGTGTATCTAGTATACCTATAATATTTTCAATATTCATACTATAAATATTTATGGTATTTACTTTTTAATTTGGAATATATAGTTGAATATATTTGGGATCAAATGATACTAATGTTTTAAGGTTTTCATAGTCTCAATTCATAATATATGAGGTATATTAAATTTTAAGAACCATTTTTCATTGTAATTTGTGATATTATGAATTAAATCTGATGATAATATGCACAAATATTTCTCTTCTAATTATTTGTATATAAAAAATCAAACATAGTTCTTCTCCTTATATGAATTTTGATTCATGCGATATCAAAGTCATATGGATTTTTTGACTCCATTTTTAACCCATTGAGAGATAGTTATAATTTTACACATTTTTTCATATTAATGGTGTTTTTACTAACCATTTCATACTATAACCATTATGTTCGTCATATTTTAATAATTTAATGTCATTATTTTTTTATCATTGAATTGGATGTATGTTGAATGTTTATAAGGTTGAAACTATTTTTCCAACTTAATTGTGATCTATTATGTTACAATGATAATCATAAAACTCTATTATTATTTCTTTTAATCATTCTAGTAAAGTAATATTTTTTTGAATTTCATCATTTTATTCTTTTGGTAAAAATTCTTTATTATAACTAAATTATTAAATGGTTATAAAGTCAATGATTATTCTACTTATAAGTGTTTATATGCTAAATTTTCAACAATTAAATCACTTTTAAATTTTAAATTTTTTTGTATGATGTGTCAAATATCTATTTAAATATTTTTTTATAGTTATATCATATTTATTCATAGAATATTATTTTACATTTTAAATTTTATCTTCAAATGGGGTTTTATTCAATTGTTTCTATAGCCAATAATGTTGTCTCTATATATTTTCAATTTCATGATATATTTTTGATACTGTGCACCATATATTATTAATAATAGTTTATTAAAAACATAATTTCCTTCATGTATAATTTATATAATTAAATTAAATATAATTTAATTTCATGTTGAATCTCACAAGTTCTTGTAAATCATTCACTAAAATTATAGTAATGATGTTTGTATCTCTATTTTGATTCATTAATTTAATATTAATATTCAATATTTTATTCGATTTGGTGGATTATATATTAATAAATGATATCATTATAAATATAATGATAATATTTTTTTCTAGGGTTTTAAACATTCATAAATACAAATTTCCTTTTTATTTCAAATTTACCCTACGTTTTAGGGATAATTTTATTCCAACTCAGTTACCATATAGAAACACTATTTTTTATAACATTTTTTGACGAGAATTCACCATAATATACATATATTAATTTACTGGGTAAATTATTAACATAATAATTTATCATTAAACCACACAATTATAGTGTGAGTATTGTTTAGAAATAAATATTTAGAATTAATTTATTAGGTATATATTATCAATTTATATGCTTTTTATTTCTATAGGGATGTTTATTGACTACTATGAATTTCATAAAATTTACATAATAATTTAGTCATTTTTTTTGTTGTCTACCAATGAATTCTATAGTTTCAAATGGCATGGGGGTGGGTTTGGGAGTTCTCGACTTCGAGCCTCTTCATATTCTTGCATGTCTGTACTTTCATGATTCTTTTTCGCTTTTCAAATACCTTTAACAACTATTTTAAATATTCATTTCTTGAAATAATTAAATTAATTTAATAATTTATTCATTTATTCATATAATGAATGAATTTGGATTAATTTGGGATGGTTGATAGTGGAAATATCATTCTGACTCATTGATAGGTATCACGATAAAAACTGGCTTATGTATTTTTTCTGTGAATTCATTAAGGCTAATATTTCTAAAACAAAAGAAATTTTAATTAATGGGAATAAATTCTGAGATAATGATATTTTTTAGGGAAATGAATGAACAAAAATATATTTTTTCCTTTATTACAAATAATTTTTTAATGTGATACACATATTAATTTATTAATATATAATTAATAAATTTGAATTTATCAATGTATCATTTTTATAATAGCATAATTTTATAAATAATTTCCCATTATAATTGTTTGTAATCTTATGTTTATGTATGATCCCTGATTTTATCGATTATGATTATACATTTTTGGTATTTCACCTCATTCCTTTTTATTCTTCTATTTCCCCATCGGATGATGGCATGTATTACACATGATATGTCTATCAAAGAATCTTAGGTGTTGAGTTTTTTGTGTATGTTGAAGACTTATTAATAATTATGTATTTTCTATATAGTGAGTGAAAATATTTCATCTGTTGATATATAAAATACCTTTGGGAGATATTTTTATTCCTAACTCTCTAAAATTATAGATGAATATGGTTTATTGATTGTATTTATCTAAATATTTGTTAGTGAAATTATAATTTTAGGTGGATAAAATATTAATTATTTAGTTGTTTTGGAATCCCCTATATAAAGATGCAGTTCTTTCATAATATATTATAATATTTTATCCGCATACTTATGGTCATATCAATTTAGGGGTCGAAAATTTTATATTTTATAATGTTTTAAATTGAATGGAATATGTTAGTTATCAAAAGGTAGATAAAGTAAATTTTATCTAAATTTAAATACAATATTTTTCTCTAAATGTATATTTTTTTGGAATTTTAAAATATTAAATTAGATAAAACAATATAGAATAAATATGAGGGATAATCCCAAACATATTATATCATCCCAATATTTTGTTTTAGTTTAGATTTAGAATTTTCTATGAAATTAAATCATATTCAATAAACTAATAATGGATGTATGTTGAAAGAAAAATGTACCTATGGAATATAATGATGAAAATTATTTGTAGGGTATACCCTCAATGTTCACATGGTTTATGGAAATGAGTGCAAACAACACATTATAATCTAAACTATTGGGTTATAGATTTTGATTAATTAATATTTTATTTATTATCTATTATGAGGTTCTTTAATATTTTTATTTTACATAAAATAATTAAACACTAATATAGATAATCTATATTGAAGGGTATGGATAGAGAAGTTAAAGTATGAAAATAAAAAATGAGAAAATCCATCCATGTTAATTGTTTTATCTCATTAATTTTTTTACAAAGACATAAAAATGTACTTATCATAATTAAAAATTGGACATATATGAAACCATGGTAAAAATATATCCCCTTTAAAATGATGATACATTCTTAATGACATAATAAATGTGACAAGAGATAGAGTGAGAAATATGTTTGTTAACCCTAATCATTAATCCAATAGGATTATTGAAATAATAAATATAGCCATGTTTTTAGAAATATAAATAATGAGAAAATTGAAGTATAATAAAATATGTGGAGATGTTTGAGATAACATAAGGAATATTCAATATATTTTATGTCATAAATGATGTATGTATTATAATGGGGGATGTCCTAACTAAATTTTATAATTCATCATCTTTTGAAAAGGACTGTAGAGTGTTAAATTTTGAATAGAAAATTGGAATCAATTTATTATCATGATGAAGGTGAAATATTATTTTAATAATAAAAGAATTAATTTTAATATAAAAAAAATCACTTGAAATTATATATGTAGTTTTTATATATTTTAGATTCCCTAAAATAATTAGCTTATTATGTATTAATCAATAGTGGTAAGAATAAATTTAAATTGTTTTTATGGGATAGAATGTGAAACCAACTATTAATAATATATATAATAATGTAATACCTAATTTGATTAATAACTTGTTTCTCATACAACAAGAAATTAAATTTAACTATAATAAAATATAGCATATTTAAAATTTATCTTAATTACTATTATATAAAAATATATATAACAAAATTATGAAAATGAAAATTGGGAAAAAGTGGAATTGTTAATTCAATGAAATTGGTAATAAATATTTGTGTAGCTAAATATCTAAATAGGCTTGTTTTCCCCTTTAAATGTGACCCTTTAAAAATTAAAATTTAAAACTCTATATTTTTAGTAATAATTATATTATAGATTAATTATATTATTGGTATGAAATAGTTACTAATACAAAATTTCATTATTAAATGATATGAAATTAAAAAATTATTAGTTAAATAATTAAATAGCCATTTTATAATAAAATTAGTTTTCATTATATTAATATATTTTAATTTGAAGTTGAAATTTTCAAAATAATAAATTTAAATTTTACCAAATTGATGAAAAATTTTATATATTATAATTAACTTTTTCAAGGAATGATTTTATCATTTTTGGGAAGTTGTTTATTTTTAAAAAAATAGAGACGATACAATTTTCATCGGAACTATAACTGTTAAGACATGATCAATTTATAAGGAAAACCAAGAATTCTATAAAATAACATAAAATAAAAAAAATTATTCTAGGAATAAATATATTCAATTATTTTATATTATTAATTTATTAAAACAACGTATAACATATTATGAAAAAAAATTAGAAAAATAATCTATTATTGGACTTTTTGTATTAAATCTTATTATTTTTGAAACATAATTATATATTTAATAATAATGAAACTAACATTTATATATTATTTAATAATTCTCATTCAATGCTAAAAACAAAATACATTTATTTTTTAACCCTTTTATACATTTTTTCAAAAAATATAACTTTTTCCGAAAAACTGTTGGATTTATTCATTAAATCATCTAATATATATATATATATATATGTTTATTTATTGTCTAATTTGTAATTTTATACAATAATACTGATTATACATTTTTAATATGTTGGAAATAATATTATAATCTTTGAAACTTATTTGGGTTTAAAATATTTATGTATTTTGTAAAATCTTTTAACTAGGACAAAACAATAAAGGGTAAAACAGAAATTGTTATGATTAATAGATATGAAAACATGTTCAAAAGGGTTTTACAAAATTAATGGTTGATTTATAATAAATATTATAGAACCATACACTACATTATTAGAATGTTTTTATTGTTATTTACATCTATGTCACATTCATTTTTATATAAATCTTCAATATTTCGAATACATTTCATCACGCAACATATAAATGGGGGAAATATCCCCTTCAGCCCACTATCAAAATATGGCTTACTTTAAATAATAAAAATTACCACTTCCGAAAAAATCCAATTACTTTTCAATGAGATAATGTAAAATATATATTAGCCTAAGGCCACCCTTTAAATGGATACATACATAGGAAATCCCAAAACCACAACATGAGTGCACATTTTTTTAAAACTTCTTTAATATTATACATTATACATATTATGAATTTATCTAAACATATAATAATAAAATAAGTAAGTTTTTGTAAATAAATTATTTTATTCAAATGGAATAAATACTAATATCATATTTAATTTACTATTAATAAAAATAATTATTGCGATCCTTTGTCTTCTATACTATATCCACTGCAAAGCAACAAATTCCATTTTCAATACTAGATCCATGAATCATAGTGATTTATTTTATATAAAAACAATACATTTAGAGTCATTATATCAAATTTAACATATAATAAATTGATTTAGACCATATTTTAAATTATAAACTTTTTAAACATATTATATATATCTCTCATTGTTTAGATAACAAAATCATTAACCAAGCATATCGGCAGACTATTGACTCCATGGACAGATGGCTATTTTTATAATTTTTCAACATAACCAATCATGACTTGTAAAAATAATGTTTTGAATTGGAACATATTATTATAGATATATTATTAGCCTTCTGGTAAGAAAAATTGGATATCCTATTAAACATATAAAGAATAAACAATCCTAGAAAATTCAACCACAAAAAATAACTTTCTAAGTGGTATAATATAATTTCATTATACTATGTAATAACATCATGTGTGTTATATTATTCTTTAAAATCCATATTATTTTGATATATCAGAGGAATATTAATTTAATATGTTTATTTTTCTACTATAAGAATGATAACTAAACTAAATCAATTCACAATCATCAACCAATTATGGTATGATATAATATTGATGGATTTAATCGCCTTATAGAAAAAATATATAAACATATATCATGTGTGATAATATGTAAACAATTTTTATTAATAATAATATAAATATAAGTAATTAATGAATTTTTTGTATAATTTAAACAATAACATTAGATTCAATAGTTAAGATACTAATATTAATTCATCATGAGTCCTTAAAACATGCTCATTATAGATTTAATCATTAAGTGTTATAACTAAAATTACCAAAAAAATAAATTGATACAATTTAAATAATTTAAAACATAAATTCAATTACCTTTTCTGATCTAGGTATTTCAAAATTTCAAATATGAATAAATGAAAACTCTGGTATTAAGAATATAGAGTTTAAAGATTAGTAATGCTCATACATGATATTAAAAAGTATTAATAACATACTAATAGATATGAGGAAGATGAAAAAAAATGAATTGAATAATGTTTTGTTTATATATATGAATATTTTTATTAAATATTATATTACGGTAGTTATTTTCGTTATGTAGTATTTAGTGCACATCAAGAATAATGTAGAATTATTATATGGGGTTCTTCTAACATATCAAGAACTGAGTAACAAAATTTCTTATTGAATAATTATTATTATAATATAGATTATTCATGCCTAAAAATTTTCGTATTTTTTTGTTTCCTTATTTTATGTTGTTCCCATATTCATATGTATATCATCATTGTGAAATGATTCATACCTCGTTGATTTTTTCAATTAGGGGTATCCTTATCAAAAATATAATTTCATGAAAGTGATTTTGTATTATATAAAACTTTTAATTTAAATGGTTTACTTATTTCACAATTTATAATTAATAATTTATTCATATAATTAACAACTTTATTCAATGTTAAATTTAAAGTCATATATTTTGGGTGTTCTTCACTCTATAGTTTCTAAGGATGTTAGGGTTTCATGGATTCAATTATTAGCCTTTAGGGCATTAATTATTATGTCCACCATTATTCTATGAAAATGTGGTTTATTTTTGTTTAATTTACATGATTTTCCTTAAATTAATTTTAAAATAGTTAATTATATATTACAATCCAATTTTTTTCCATCATACTTATATTTATTCAGTTTTCAATCATGTTGTATGGCTTTGTTGTCCAAAATTCTCAACTTGATGACATTTTTTTATACACTATGTTTTCTTTAAAAATATTGTATCTATTACACCAAAAATATTTCATATAATTATACTCTAAAAAATATGTGTATTTAAGGGATTTTTATTTTTTTTTCAGGAGATTTTCTATTTTTTAGGGTCTTACGAGTTTTTACCAAGTGAATTTTATTTCATTAAGTTACAATACTTTTATATGACCTATTTGTTCCATGTTTAACTTATTATACTTGAAGAATATTTTTATGAATTTTAATCAATATATTCTGGGGTTCGTTGTTTCATTATTATAACCATATAATCAAGTATATCATAACTCATTGACTATATTTCATATAACAGTTTATTTCCCAATATTCATAGCTTGAGTCATATTTATCATAATAAAAAGATTTTTATTTTGTATTGTGTATCTAATTACAAATTTAAATTTTATTTATAATCATCCACACATTACAAATTTTATGTGTGTTTTCATGTTAAATTATATCGTTCAATTTGGTTTTATTTCAATGTTTCAAAATAAATATCATTTATTTTTCTCTATTTTCAATTTGATGATACTTGTTGGACATTACATGCCATCATTTATTTATATATTATTTCACTACCAATTTTTCTTATTCTATAAATAATATCATTATTTTCATTATATCTTGATTTTATGTCCTCCTATTCGTGATCTTTTTATTCTAATATTAATATTTCTATATCTATGTTTGAATATACATTTTTATTAGCTATAGTATGATTTATATTAGCACTTTTACCATTGTGTTCTGCATATATTTTCCATATATTACATTAAAAATCACCATATTCTATTTTAATATTTGAGATTAAACTTATAGAAATCCATCATTTACATGTCTTAGTAAAACCATCATTTCTAATATTCATTTTCTCTTATATTTCAATTTCACCATGAATACTATATTTTTCAATTTATTATTTGAAAAAAAATCACTAAGATATCCATATATAGATTTATTTGTGAAGATAATGAAATAACTATAATATATTAGTACATATGGTGTTATTTTTTAGGGATACACAGAAACAAAATATATTACTATTATTTATTGAGAAATTATTAAAAATATATATAATAATTATTTAAAAATGAATTATTTACATTACGAGGTAATTCTATGTATGTATAGAATAATTTATTAATAAATAACTAGTATATAATTAATTCATTGTGATAAAGTTGAGAATTTTGGGGTATGTAATAAACCATCTACACATTAATAGATTTCCTAAGACAAAATAGGATGGGTAATTAGGTGTATTCCTACCTCAAATAAAATATTGCTTCAATTGGGGCCTTGGAAGTTGTGGAATCCCAAACCAGGTTTGACACACTGGTGCTTTGGGTATTTTGGTCACATGACCTCAGGAACACCTCCATGAATGCTAGTGGATAATGTCTAGCATCAACGTTTGAATGTCGATCATGGGGAGACTATTACTTTTTTCCAAATTGCATCAATTGTGGATATAAATAATAATAACCAAATGATATAACCATTAACTAAAATAAACCAGTTTCATATGACAACCAAAACATTAATACAATATGAAATATTGAACAATAGTTATTTCATTCCAATTATGAGTCAAGTGTTAATATGTAAAGACCCAAAATAAATAATGATACTGAAAAATACAAATAGGGTCCCAAATCATATGTAGCTACCCCATCGATGATCTATACCATATTATCCATAAAAATTAGACTATTATCCACATAATATATTATATACATGATATCTATTTGGGTACTAATCAATAAACCCCAGTAGGGTGTGAGTAAAACATAATAGGCCACCACCAATGACATCCAAAATAATATCCATTCAATGACAGAATATGTAGTTGTATAAAGAATAAAATAATAATAATACAAACAGTATACATATATTCAATTATTCTTATTTATACACATAAACCCCCCAGTTTCTATGTTTATATAAACCACAATACCTACACCGTCCCATTTCAAAGTCTTAACTACATCACAATAACATGGTTATCTTTTATAATTTAATTTTAATTAATATTATTTAAAAATAGAACCATAGTATAATTCCCAAATTTTTGGTTGAGAATGCCATTTCTAGAACCTCATAGATAGTTGAAGCTGTAGTTTTTGTACTACAATTCATTTATCCAACAACCAAATAATTGGAATTTTGAAGTATAAGTCTTTGTCCCACATTCATTTATCAATAATTACACAAGTCACAAATATCTCAATAATAATGATAGAAAATAATAATCATTTTGACCAAAATTTCTCATCATAGCTCCATCAAAATTTATCACAAAAAATCTTGATTCAATACGTCAATAATGTGAAATAATATTTTCAATTAAACATTAAACATTATTTGATGTTCAAATAAGATAAACCACTAAAAAATACTGGTCAACTAAACTATCTCATAATCCCCATTTTTAATTAATTGAAATCACATTAATTGACCAATTTTAGAATCCTAACATCCCATAAATTTCTCAATAAAAATGTGCCATTAAATTATTTAAAAAATAATTTATCCAATTCCACCAATTTTAATATACCTAATTTAACACAATTAATTATCTCTATTAAATTAATTTAAATAATTTAATTCTTCAATGCAATTATCTAATCATGTAAACTAATAATTTCAAATTTACATACACATAATATAATAAATAATATGAGATTTTAAATTTTTAACCCCTTCCCCGAGATTGTTGAGAAACACTCACCAATGAAAATCTCAAATTGTTGGAGAATAACCATGAAAAATTTAAAGAACATGGCCTAGATTTCAAATGCAGAAACAAGATTAAATTTATTACTTCTTTTCAAAATCATGATCTAGTTCCACTTCTAATGGAGTAAAACATCCCATCAAAGGATGAGTATAATATGGGAGATATGATGTAAATTAATCATGAATAAAATATATTAATTAGAGAGGTGAGGATCCTCGAAAAATCATTGATACATCATGAACAATGTCTGAAATTTATTGGAATTCATCTAGGAACATTGAAAATTTATAAAAATAGGATTAGGGTCATGCTAGGTTTCTTAGGTATATAAGACGATTTTTGGAGAAATTTTTATGAATATTTATTGAATTAAAATATTGTGTGAATAATATACTCCATGGGAAAAACATTTTACCCAAACTATTCCCCGAAAAGAGTTCCACCTATTAATGTACCAAATGTTTTCTTACACCACGATATTTTGTGAAATATATTTTTCTAAAATTAATTTATTCTTTTTGATAATTTTCATTTAACACAATACTGAAAATAGCCTTTTTCATATAGAAAACACTATGTTTCTTTATTTTTATATCAAACACCAAGATTAGACTACACTACCCATAACACTAACATATTGTGTCGTATATGGAACATATATTTAGCTCATGTCACATGTAATGTCTAGTTTTTTCTATAGCTTGTGTTACATGCAATTCCAAATTTTACAAAATAGTAGTATATTAAGAAAATATTTTTATTTAATATATATTAAGATATAAAAAAAAATTTAATAAGAGGTTATGAATAGTATTAAAAAGATTATGATTATATAAGGTTCATACAATTATATTTACTGTTACAAATTAACTATTAATGGAAATATATACAAATTGATTATAAGGGAAATGGTTTTATTTTTATGCTCCCATAGTTGATTTTCTTAACAAAATAAATTAATTATAATTAGTGAATGATATTAAATATACATATATAAATATATGTTATATATTCAATAAAATACTTTTTAATTCATCTAATAGATACTGTAGTTTTAATATGAGAACTAACCAAATCTTATTTATAAAAAACAATATTTTCTAAAATGGTAATTAAATTATCTTTTAATGATGAACCCATATTAAATATTTTTTTTGAAACATTTATTATTTTAAAATGAAAATTTCATAATATAATTTTAATTTAATATATGAAAAAATAGTTTGATTGAATTTTTGTATTTTTTGATAATATTCATTTATGTTGAATATTGGAATATACTAACTTTTAATAGAAAATATAATTTTCATTGAAATAATTTATATTTTTTAATTATATTATTGATTTGTTTTATAGTATAATTAGATCATGATTTTATCTTTTAACATAATTTATTAAATTGAATCTAGATATAAAAATATTTCAATCATTGTAATGTTTTAACATTAGTAACATTTAATCCCACCCCATCAACAAGATTAAATATTAATTAATTTCACCCAATTATATTTTTTGAGTATGGAAAAATTTATTCATTATTTTTAATAAGAACGTCCAACTTTTTTTAATATTCCAATTTATTTTTGAAAATTATGCGTAATATCTTTAGTAATATTTTTAAATACTATGGTTAAAGGTAAATCGATTAATTAAAGGTAATAATAATATTTAAAATAAAAAAAATGAAACTAAAAGTGGTTATAATTTTATGAAGGGTGTTTTATTAATATAATATTCCTTAAGATGATTTTATGTCCACATGGATATACTTCTTTGGAATTTAATGCTTTTGGACTATTATATTCTATAGAAAGACAACTTTGTCACACTTCTTTTTTACATGATAAATGTTTTTAACATGAAGTTATATATATGTTATGTTATGTTATAAATATTCATTGAAAATATACATTTTTTTAAACATCATGGACAAATATTTATAATTTTTAGGAAAGTAATAATTAAATTAATTGGGGACACAATGATGTTAAAATAATTGTTTAATTAATGGGAGAATAAAATCAATAAAAATAAAAATATTTAATTAAATATAATTTCAATAATTTATTCCATATATTTATTTAATCGATGAATTTGGAATTTTTGTAATATCTCAAATAATTTTGTATGAATATAACATGTTTTTATAAAATTTTTAAAAAGTCACTTAATGAATAATGTCAAAATTAAAATTGTTTATATTTGAAAATAAATAATATTTTATTAAATGATAAAAAATTTATAAAAATATATGATTCTAAAAAAAATGTGATAAGTACTAATATTTAATAAATAACTTATTTATGGATATTTTTGGCATTTAATTGTAAATATATTTACACATATGTAGTAAAAATACATGTTGTCATAGTAATAGTTAATGTGATTAACTAAGGGTTAAATCCAAATGATAAGAATAATAATATGACCTAAAATGGTATAAATATTATTGTATGACTTGATTCAGATATATAATCATCTTAGATTCTAAATAACTAACTTTGGTGCCATATTAATTAAAAAATCATTTATATTAATTTAATATTTTACGATATTCCAAGATTTTACCCTATCTTATATAAGGGGACATCTCATACTATTTTTTAACACATTAAAATCCCATTTACATTGCCAAATATACCAAATAATCATACCAGTATAACGACATATTGTAATATTATGGGTTTTACATACACTAATATACACATCCACCTAATTGGTGATGATCTTACCGGTTTCTTGTGTAGGGAAAACTACTGCATCATGAAATGATATTGTTTATTTTTCAATTACCACCTCAAATGTTTGGGAATTATTATATAAAATATATTTTTATATGATATATATTATATATAATAGATTATTATATATGTGTAATAATAATTTCATATATAACATTTCACCATATAATATATTTTGAAAATGATAATTTCGCTTGTTCGAATGTGTGACCTACCATCTCTATGACATGATGTGATTCATTATTCTGGTATATTTCATGGATGGTAATAATAATGATTTATTATTAATATATATGTTTTATAATATATAAAAATGATTATTTAATGATAATATATCAGATACATTCCTTACTTTTAATCCCAAAAGAAAATGGAAACAATGTTCATGCATACATATGGCCTACCAAATCCCAGAACATTGTATTTTATTTAAAATTTATATATATTATATATTATTATTAATTTTTATATAATGATTATAAATGTTATATATTACATTTTTGACATAATAAAAATATGTTAACCAAGATTTAACTATGTGGATGAAGAAAAACCAGTCAAAACACGTATAATAAACAAAGAGGTTATTACCCGAAACGTTACATCAACAAGGGAATTATTAATAAATGGGTAATAAAATGTCATAAGTAAATCATATAATTTATTAAATTTATTTATATTTTTATTTAATGAATTATAATAAAATTATATCTATTATACAAGAGGTTTCAATGTGTGTGAATGAAATCTAGAGTTATGGTTAGGGAATGTCATCTCACTTTTTCCTTCCATGAGATGCATGCCATATTAACAACTCACTTCTTTTTGTGATGTATATACTGACATATGACATGTTATATGATTAATTTATTTATTTCAATATATTAATATATATAAAACTATTCTCTTATTTCATGTGGATAGTGATTGAAAATTTACTCATGTAGTAAATGATTTATGTCACATTTTTAAATCATAGGGACACATGCACTATATAATTTTTGTTTCTTATACGTGGTGTATATAAAACCAAAGAATGAATTTTATGATTACAATCCAGAATATTATGTAATTTTTATATACATTAAATATTATTTATTTCATGGGGTATATGATTCTACTAATTATAACATGACGAGTATTTAAATCAAAATTCGTTCAATATTTTGGATTGTTTCGCTTTAAATATCCTTTATGGAATATTTATCTTCCACATCCATGTTTTAAAAAAAAATATCGAACTAGTTTTTACCATTATCCTATAAATATTTATAGTTATTTTTAACAATTTATTACATTTTTTGAAATGTTTTGAAATTAATAATTTAGTTTCATTTACCCAAAGAGGTACGTTATTTATTTTCCATAAAAAGTATTAGAAGAATGTTTTTTAACTTATATAGAGTAAATATATTTTTATTATTTCATTACCCATTAATTCCTTTAATATTCCCTAATATATTTACATATTTATTTCATATGAAAATTTTTCCATATAAAATTTTGAGTCATTTACTGGAAAAAAACATTTTTAATGAATGATATTTTGTTGAATAATTATTTAGTAGTCATATCTCAAATGTCAGTTATGTTTTAGTGGGGAAATTTTTTAATTGTTGATATATCTATAATTCAAATGGTTTTTTATTTTGTAATCGTATTTATGGAAACCATTTCCTTCCACGGGTTATGTTCTGTTAGAATGATTTAGATGAAATCTATTTCATTTCATGGTTTCTAATATGATTAATCATATTTTTCATATAGAGCACAATTATAGATTTTTGAATTATGTGATGGGTGGGAAATAAATCTCCCTCAAAAGCATTGTTTAATGATAAATGTTTTCTGAGATCACAGGGTACATTGGATGGAATCCCATGCCTACAACATAAGGGAACCCCAGTGGGAATCCTAAGCCCAATACAAGAGGGTAAACGAGAGGGAATACCTTGCTCGAAGTAGGTACACATATTATTATCAAAATCCTAAAAAGATACAAAGGTTTTGGTAAATTGGCATGATATAGGGGTTTCATATACATATTTTTATTCCAAAATTCCATGTCCTATTACAATGTAATTATTTCATGCCTTATGCAATTGAATTCATTATGATTCATGTGTTTTGAACTGATAATCATTATGCCAGGATTCAAGTTTATATTCTTTGATATAAATTATATGATCATTAAATGATCATGATCAAGATATTATACACAAATAGTAATGATATTATAATTATTTTACATTATTTAAACCTTATGAGCATTTGAGATCAACTTTTTCTTATTTTACCCTTCCTTAAGTTATGAATTATGTTTTTTAAGTAGAATTAATATGGGGAGATATTTTTGGGAGACATTTTAGATAATTCGTAATGATATAAGACTTTTGATCCATGTTTCCAAAGTCAAAAAACTAATACAGTATTTCTGAATCTATTTTGGTAATGTTTTATGTATTTCAAAAAAGTGACGTAATGTCTATGTATTTTATACGTGGGTTAATATAGTTGGTATCCGAGAAAATGTGTATTCATTCACTACATACAAGGATGAGAAAACATTAGTGATATCCCTAGGAATATTTGTAAAATTATATCAGCGGATGTATCTAAGGATATGATTAAGGAAGTGGAAAAGTCCTATAATTTTTGTAAAGGATATAAAGAGTGGTTTTCAAGAATTACATAACTAAATAGATAATACATGCCGGTGTGGATCTATCATAAATTATACAAGTGGTATTAAATTTGAAAATTCATGTTAAGCATGATAAAAGTGGAACCCGGTACAGGACAACGGGCCTTGTTTGACAACTAGTTTGACACTACAAGCAGATAAGCATTGGGATTTCTCAAATTTCATACAAACCATCCTTAATAATTTAATTATAAGTTTCATACGAATCAAATAGTAATAACTTAATGCATCATAGATTAAGGAAGGTGTTATAATTTAGACATTATATATGTAGATTTTTATGATTACATGGTATTTCACCATTATAAGTGATCTCACATTATGAATTATTCTTTTAGTCATTTGTGTGAACTAGAATGAACTGTGTTAACATTGTATGTCATAAAAAGTTATTGATGATAGATAAAATGGGATGATCCCTAGAGAGAACACTATTTGAATTATGCTAAATCAACTATCTTGATTTATGATAAAAAATGATAGCTTTGGTGATATTCCATAAACAAAGAATTAAAAAATGGTAATTTATATAAGTACACATGTTATGAAACACAAAATAATGATGATTAAATTTCTTTTATGTCTAAATGAAAGGATGAATAACCTTGAGGGATAACTCAATGGGAGGGGAAGATTATATCTTTATGGGTAGTAGGGTCATAGAGTGATGAATTATAATAGAGTTCTAGGTATTATCTATGAAGAAAATGAGAATTACCCAACTCAATTTACAACCCAATGAATTTACTTCTAAACCATGAAAAAAAATTCCCTGCCAAAAAATAAACTATAATGATTTTTGTATTTCTGTATTTGGATTCCAGAATCATGAATAGTGAATAATAAATGGATTTAATGTTTTATGTTTTTTTTCTATGGATTTTCATGAATATGTTGAATAATTTCTATTGAAAAGAAAAGTGATTTAATTGTAATGTGATGTTTAAGGGAAAAATGCTTACATGAAATATAACCCAAAATGTGTTCCTAATGACAAAATAATGATTTTTGAATAAGAGATACGTTTGATATAAATAATTGAATTGGATGATACTGATTACCTTGGAAGTGATACATGATTTTTTGTAAAATAATATTATTCTATCATGGAATATTTTTAAACAAATTGTGGATTTGAGGAATGTATCAAATAAACATTGAAATGAGGAATCATGCATGTTTTTAATTAGGGTGTATTTAATTTTATGTTATTAAAAAATTTCATGAAAATACATGATAAATTTATTCACATTTTTGGAATGTGGAATACTTGATCTAAATTATGTTATAAGGGGGTTAAATTTTTATTGGATTTCATGACATTTTTTTCTTATGTTTTGTATTTTACACTTTTGAAAGGGTTATTGTGTAAACCATTTATATCTAGTTTATGTTAAAATTCAAATAAATTTTGTGATATTAAAGTATTATCTCACAATGTGATGATTTATTCATATTGGAAAACATATTGTATCAAAAATTAATTGGTTCTAATAGATGACATATGTGAGGGTTTATAATGGATCTCATGATATATGTGTGATTCAAAAATGAAATATTCCCCTTATATTTTCTGAGAAAGAGGTGAGGCATGAAAAATTGAGAGATTGTACTAAATCATGTATTTATATATTCTCATTCATATTATTCAACCTAAGGTAAATGATACTGAAAATGAAAGAATGTCCTAGTACCTTATTGTCTGATGGATCAAATGGCTACATTGATCCCCACATATTTTCAGCTTTTTGATTATTAATATTCTTCAACCCATGTTCTCAATCACTATTAATAGATACTGATAGTTTGATTTCTCTTCCATGCCCATGTTTTCCCATTCCACATATGTTCTCTTATGTTGAAACCCAGTTACAAGTTACTCTTTGTAACCTTTATGGTTTCAACATTTTTATTTAAATTATGTTTTAATATTAATTTTTATTATGTGGGTTTCTATGAATGAAAATTTGAATTATTTATCATTTAATAAACAAGATTAATTTCAATGGAGAAATTCATTTTTATGTGGTCATAATGTAACACACTATTATTTTGTGAATTTTTTTCAATGTTATTTAATATTATGATATTGTTTTATTTCACACAATATTGAGTATATATTTTTTAATAAAAAACACTATTATTGTCTTGAATTAAAATTAAAACCAAATAATATTTTAGTACACGTAACATTGGATTATCATAAGGTATATGAAATACTATTCCTATATTGTGTTACACACAATATCGAGTTCCTTTGATATATTTCCTCCCAAGAATCATAGAGTATTACTAAGAAATAGTATATTATTAAAATATTATTATTTATCATATAATAAGATATTTCATAGCCATTAAATTATTTATGATTAGTAGTATTAAATAAATTTTGAAAATATATGGTTTATAATATAAATTATTTGGTTTTAATTTAAATAAAAATCAAAATATACACAGATTGATTAGAAATCAAATAGTTTTATTTTTATGCACTTAATGTTGTTTTGTCATAATAAATTAAAATAATTAATGTTATTCAATTATATTGATGAAATATATTTTTATTTTATTCTATATAGTATTTTTTATTTTCATCTAATAGATTTTATAAGCATAAGATAAAATCCAACAAGATCTTATGCATAAAAAACTATATTTTTCAAAAGTTTATTTTTTTAATAGGGAAAACATTATATATATAATTTATGACACTTTTCGAATTTTTATATGAAAAAAAATAATTATTTTTAATAAATTTATAAAAATTTTATTTGAATGCATTTATTGTATTTTTATAATAAGTTCATTTTTCGATGAATAATATAAAATATTGAATTTTAATTGAACACAATTTTTTCATTATTTAATTTAAAATGGTTATTTATATTTTTTATGGAGATTAAAATATAAATAAATAAAAATTTTATCAATTAAAATAATTTACATCATTATAATCAATTTTATAGAGAATTTATATATATATAAAGTAAAATCCAATTCATGTTTTAACAATAATAACCAGTTTCTCACCCCATCAACACAATCAATTTTAAGTTAATTTTCCCATTTCTATGTCTTGAAAAATTTAAAAATGTTTGCATATTGGGAATTATATGTGAATATTTATGTAAATTGGCCCCATTTATATTTGGACATTATGAAGAGTACCTTTAGTGATATTTTTTTATTACCACAGTTATAGATAAATCAGGTAATTAATGGTATCAGTAATATTATAACTAATTCAAAAATACCATAAAAATAATACATGTCTAATTTGATGAGTTTTTTTTTCAATAAAATTTTTTGGGATGAATTTATGTGCACTTGGATCTACATGGATATCTTTATAACATTTATACTACAATATTCAAAATAATGACATTTTTATCACACTTTTATTCAAACAAGAGAAATATTTTTAATGAAGAGTTATATAAGGGATATGTTAAGATATAAATAGTACATGAAAATAAAAACAATTTTTATACATTGTTGAAATTTATTTATAATTTATATGAAAGAATTATTAAAATAAAATGGTGACATAATGATGATGTCATAATTGTTTAATTAAAGATAGAATCAAATATAGGATATTTAAAATACTAAAAAAACAACTGGATGTATTTAGTTCCATATAAATTTCTTTTGGATCACATTAACATTTAATTAATAGTTTACAGGATTTTTTTGAATATATAATTTTGTTATGATATTTTAATGATTTCTAGTAATGAAATGTTTCAATAGAGATTTTAATAATATTGTAATATAAATAATATTTTATTAAATGATATCGAAATAAAAAAATATACTATTCTATATAATATAGATATTTTTTAAATTTCTTAAATGATTCATTTTTTTTGGAATTTTATAGTATCTATATTAACAATAAGTTGTAAAAACACATGTCATCACAATAAGAGTTAAAAGGATTAATTTGGGGATAAATACAAAGGATAAGGAAAATAATATGACATAAACATGTATAAAAATTATTTGTTCAAAGGATTTAAATATATTCACATATTAAATTCAATATAACCCACTTTTTATCCATTTTTAATTAAAAATTAATTTGTGTTAATTTAATATTGTAGGAGATTCCAAAAGTGCCTATCCCATATCTTATAAAAGGGATCATCTTATTATATTTTATTAATAAATAGAAATCCATATTCTAAGACAAAATACTTCCATGTATTATACTATATTCATTAAATTTTTCTTGTAATAATTAATTTTGTCATAAATTCAACCAATGTAGTCATTTAGTGAAAATAAAAAGAATATACACAAACACGAGGTAATGTTCTTCAATTAAAGTTCTAACATTTTTTATTTCATGAACACCATAACTAATTATTATTTGATGATTTATAGTAACCAACATATCCTAAATAATCTGGGATGTTTTTATGTTAATTATTTTATCCACACTCACATACACTTCCATCTATTGGCCAACAAACATACCGTTTGTTTATAAGGTGAACTACTGCCTCAAGAATCGATGTTATTCATATTTACATTACACAGTACTATGGTAGAGAATTATGATGGGGTATCTATTTTAATATGATATATATGATATTTAACATATAATTACACTTATGTAATTATAATATCACAACTACCTTTTAACTATCTAACATTTTATGAAAATGATTATGTCGCTCGTGATGACGCATTGCCTACCATCTTCATGACATGTTGTCATTCTTTATTCACTTATATATCATGGATGGTAATAAGGATGACTCTAAATGAATGTATAATTTTTAAAATGCATTATTTTTATTATGTAATTATTTTATATCATATTCATTCCATTCAATAAACCCTATAAGAAAATGGAAATGGGGTTCACGTGTTTGTACGACCTACTATCTCCATGAAAAGTGTATTCAAAAACAAAAATATATCATTCCTAGGTGTTATAAATGTTTATATACTAAATATATATTATATATAAGTAATTTGTTTCATTATCAAAATTTTTAAATTAGGATTTTTGTAGTAGGATCATGAATGAAAACTCACAACATGTATGATAAACAAAGATGTTTTTACTTGAAACAATACATTAATATGATAATTATTGAAAAAAGGATTATAGAATTTCATATGTAGATCACAAAAGTTATTAAATATATGAGTTTTTTTATTTTTATGATGTATAAAAAATATATTTGTTATACATGTGGATTTAACATGTGTAATAGAAATAAATACTTATTGTACGAGAATTTCATCTCAATTTTTATATCCCTGAGATGCATTCTATATTCGCCACTCACTTATTCTATGCGGTGTCTAAAATGACCTATTAAATGTTATATAATTAATTTAAACAAATTAATGATATTAAAAACATTAAATTTATGTTATTATTTCATGGGTATAGTGATTCTAAATACACATAAGTAGACATGGATTAATGTATCACTTTTAATTTTCAATAACACATGACTTATGCACTACTTGTTTCCTCTACATGGAGTATAAAATGACCACTAGTTTATTTTATTAGTTTTACAAATTCTATTATCAAATTTTAAATTCCATATAATTTTATTTGTATCATTTTGAATATGATCCAGTTGATTATAAACAGATGACTATTTATTTCAGAATTTCAGAAAATATTGGATTGTTTCAATTTAAATATCCATTGGGAAGAATTTTTCATCCACATCCAAATATTATAAAAATGATTTTAAAATGTTATTTTAAAATTTTACTATTAATATTAAATTATAATTTTACCCATTTTTAATTTTTACAAAATCGTTAGAATGGAATATTTTTTTATCATTTTATAAATGAGGTTCTTTTTGAATATTCCACCAAATTTATGAGAAGAATAATTTTTTAAAATTATACAACATGAATTTATTTTTATGCTTTTTTAATCATTATTGCCTTTATTATTACCATAAAAACATATATGGTAATTTTAAATTAAAATGTATTGTTTTAAACATGTGTGTTAATTTAAGGTAATTTTTTGAATGAAATGATATTTTTTTAAAGGTTTATTTAGAATCAAAAGTTCAAATGTCACTTTTGTTTTAATGGGGATATTTTTTCAAAGGTGATATCTCAGTTATTCCTATGGTTAGTTTATGATTTTGATGGAATGATATTTAAGAAACCCATTTCATTATAGGGGTTAGGTTATTATTATATTTTTTAGGAAACCCATTTAATTTCATGGGTTTTGATATGATGAATCATTTATCTTATTGTGTCACAAAATTTCATTTTTTTTCATTATGTTATATGTGGGACCTATATCTCAATCCAATTCACATGGTAATGATAATTTTTAATGTTCTCAAATGGTGCATGAAATGAAATCCCAACCCCACAATAAGAGGGTACTTGTCAGGTCATCCCATGACCAAACTAAAAGTTTACATGGGAGGGAGTCATGTGCCCCAAGTAGGTATACATGTGGTTAGCCCAAGAATATCATGTTTCGAAGGTTTTCGAATGGATCCTTAACATAGTGTTTTTTATTCTTATTTTTATTACCCAATTCCATGTATTATTCTTTTGTAATGATTTTGTGGCTTATAACCATGTTTTCATTTTGATTCATTTTGTATAGACTATAAATCATTATTCCTTGATTATTTTTATGATCATTGATATTGATGATATGACATTATAATGATCATTATTACATTATCACATCATTATGTTCATGATATGAATATTAATTTCCTTTATAAACATTACTTTGAATATGAGCTCACCAATTTTATATTTTTCCCTTCCATGAGTATTAAAGGATGGTTCATAAAAATAATTTTTATCGGTGAATATGTTTGGGGGAAATATTGATGATATCTTACTTAGTTATAAGATAATTTTTCCATGTTTCCAATGGAACTAGACTAATATGGTATTTGGCATTTTATTTTTTTAATGTTTTAAGTATTCTTAAAAAGTGATGTGATATATATGTACCTAAATACATGGTTAATATATGGTTACTATTAAGAGGGATAATAATTTGAATAAATTTGTGAAAGTTGTTTGAATACCCTTATTTCTGTTCACATGGTTTACTATGCTGGCTTCATGATTTGGGAAAATCATGTTCCAACTATGCACTAACCGTCTTCCTTTTAAAATACTCCAGTTTGAGGCCAAAAATCCCTAGGAAAATCCCAAAAACGATATACTCAAAATAGTGAAAAATAATACCTGCAAACAAGATTGAGTCATCTCTAGAAGTTGTTAAGATCTTAATATCACCCCAAATAATAACATCTCATCATTGATCTATACTCCCAATAATATCCAATATGTAGGATCGAAATAATGATATAGATGCTCAATATCCAAGGGGGAGAGGGTGAATTGTATACATTAAAAATTCCTTTGAAACTTTTAATATTAATAAAAAACATTCTTAATGAAATTTTCATAATATTAAGGAAATCTGTTTCTTAATGATAGATTCTAAAAATTATGAAATCATAGTTTAACAAAGTTACACAAACATTTACAAAACCTCTTCAAGAAACCATGTCTTAAACATTATAATCTTAATATAAAATCTTACGAAATATTTTTGTATTGAAAAGATTCTGCCTTAAAGAATATAGGATATGTAATATAATTAGTTTAACAAAATCAAAAAGTATAAGAAAGTTATAATTTCTAACTTTAACAAACATAAGATTATAACAGAATTAAAACAACTTGAAATATAAAACAATTAACAATTAGATTATTTTATCCCAAAGAGATGGGTATCGAACAATATTGGATAAAGGTACCTTGATTTATCATTTCAAGAAATTCTATCTTACCAAACATAGGTAAGCCCTCAATCAGATGATCGGTATTTGACTTGATATCCCCGCAAGCCCTCATTTTAAAAGGAAATCATAACCTATGTCTTCCTAACCCAGAATCCCACAATCAACAAGATCTGAGCATTCACAAAGCAAGCCTAAAAATGTTGTTCATGGATGAGCATGTTGATGATGACATCCGCACTAAGCAATGAGAGTTGTAAGAGAGACTCTCTAGAAACCACTTCACAAAAATAGGCCGCTTTTCAATTCACTGTTCATCATCGAAGATTTATCCATTATTTTTTTCTCTCATTCAAATGAACTTTTATTTATAGGAAAAAACTTCTCAATGATCAGCTCCACTCCAATAGTCATATATTCCTTAAATTTTAGAGGGACCCGAACATGTGTCAAACTAACAACGGTTACTTTGTAATAGATTTTACGACATCGTTTCATGTATGAGAAACAATGTTATGCTTATGATAAATGTTAACTATAAGAAAAAATATAATATGATAATATTGGAATGATACATTATACAAACCTAACATTATCTGGAAAACAGATTCTTAAGAAAAAATAAATAAGATTTTGAAAACCGTATCATATTTGTACCAAAATCAGGAATCATTAAATGGAATGGAATCTGAACAAGATTTGAAATCATAAAATAGAAGGAAATTTGTTCTGAATTTGAAATCATAAAACTGAATGAATTTTGTACCAGATCTGGAATCATAAAATAGAATGAATTTTGTAAGGGATTTAGAATCATATAATTGAATGACTTTTGTACTAGATTAAGAATCATAAAATTGAATGACTTTTATACTAGATTAGGAATAATAAAAATGAATTAATTTTGAACCAGATTAAGAATAATAAAACTGAATGGATTTTGTACAAGAGTTGGAATCATAAAATTGAAAGACGTTTGTACCTAATTTTCTCTCATAAAACCGAATGAATTTTTTACCGGATTTGGAATCATAAAATTGAATGAATATTATTTATGTATAATGAAATGTGAATTATGTATGTATAACATAATGAAAAAAATATATGTAAAGAAAAATGACAAATTAGGAACATAAAAAAAGTTTAGAACTCAAGAAAAAGTGTTTGTGATTTTCAAACCATATAACCATAAGGAATGGAGAAGGCATAAGATGACCTTATTGACTCAACAATCTCCTCCATTTTGGAAAGAAAAAACAACTTTTCTATGTAAGAATATATTGACTAATTAAACAAGTACAAATAAACTTATCTCCCCCTTTGAATGATATTTAAGATGAATACAACTAAATCCACCTTAGTTAGGTTTCCCAATTATCATACTCTAGATCTTTAGAATCATGTTTTCTTTCATAGGGAAAAAACACCCTTAGATAAAAATCTACTCTGAATGAAACTCCCCATTAATAGATTCACCCTCTTTTGCGTTTTCAATAAATTAATTCCCCAAATAAATTCTCCCCCTTTTTGATTTTTAAAAAGGAATGGAGAAGCATAAGATGTACCTGTAAGGGTGAAGAAAAAATACATGCGAAAAAAGAAGAATATGAAAGAAACAACTTATAGAAATGTTGGAAATAATGTTTATATTACAACAAAAAATATAAATGAAAAAAAATCATTTACCAATATTTTTCACTGAAATCATTTTCCTTATCAGAACCTTGAGTTTTTTGACTTCCTTATGATCATATAGAAGAATATTCAATAAGATCTCTTGATCCTAATTCTGTTTTTATAAAGAAAAGATCCATTATTCTTGTGCTTTGATTCTAAAATCATGATTTATAATTAAATCTTCATGAGTGGCAACCATTTTCACTAATTCTTCTTTGACTTCTATCTAACTACATACAGATCATGCAATAGAATTAAATTGACTGAACTTCTCAGAGATTGAGGCCTTGACCTTGTTGAACACAGTTTCATATGTATTGAATACTCCTTTTAATGAATCTATAATGTTACGAAACATTATTAGCTCTTCATTGATAAGAAATCAATGAAGATGGTGTGGCACTCATAAACAAGGAACCCCTTATATAGATATTTCTATGACCATTCCACATTCCAAAAATAATCAAAATGCTGAAAATAACCCGATATGATCTAATTATTGTGGATGATTATAGGAAAAATGAATTCCTATATTTTAAAGTTAGGTAAACCAGAATTGACTATTTTTTTGATATACCAACAATTGAAATATAAATTATGAAAATAATGAGTAGGAAAATGTACCTTTTTGAATACTCTAAAAAATTTATCATTATTTTAAGAATTATCATAGATGATTTAAAATCATCGATTTTAATCCTAATGATTTTAATTCTGAAATTTCCAATTTATAAATTTTCAAAAAGATTGAAAATTTGATAATTAACGATTATTTTCTTACAAGAAGAGAAATAATGATAAGAAATTCATTGTACTCCCCCTGAAATAAGGAGTAACTTAGTAATAGGAGATGATATAATCAACATGTAGATATTGATGATTACCTTGTAGAGATCTTTCCTATATAATATTTAATGTATTTAAATCTATTAGAAGGTAATGGATTTCTAAAAATATCAGCATGTTGTTCTTGAATTCCGATGAATTGAGGCATAATATCTCTTTTAAGTGTGTTGCCCTAGGAAAGTTATGTCTATATATATTTTCACTACATGAGAGTGATGTTAAGTGGTTTTTTATTGAGTCTTGGTAAAACTCAAACCATATTTTTTGAATGTGTGTTGCATCCACCACACTTGAGCACAACAACTTACAACTGCTATATATTCAACTTCACTAGTAGAAAATTCTACATAATGTTGTTTATTGCAAGAATAATAAACTATGGAAGCTTTTATGAAATGACAAGTTTCAGATGTAATCTTCATGAACATTTCAGAACCACCAAAGCCAGCGTTTGAATAATATTTAAGTTTAAAATCATTTCCAGAAGAATAAAATAGACCCAAATCTAAATGTCTCTTTAAATACCTAAAAATTAATTTTTACGGCCTTTATAATATATTATTTAGTATTTTCATGGAATCTTTCACATAATCATATAGAAAACATTAATTCAGTTCGACTAGTTGTTAAGTAAACAAAATTTCCTATCAGTCCTCTATAAGATGTTTGATCCACATATTTCCCTGATTCATCAAAATCAAGAGTATTTTAGGTTCCAATAGGAGTACATATACTCTTAGTATTGTCATAAAAAATTTATTATGAAGATATTTGAGATAATAATGTTGATATATAAAATTTCTTTCTTGTTTTTGAGAAATTTTAAATCCTAATTAAAATTATAACTCACCCATCATACTCATGTCAAACATAGATTTCATAAGATTCACAAGGGAATTAGTTAACAATTGCTGAGTTAATCCGAATATGATGTCATCATCATTGATTTAAACTATCAAAACATCTTTAATATTTTTCTTTATAAAAAGATTTCGATTTGAAGTTCCCTTAATATAGATATTCTGAAGCAAAAATATGGAATGTCTATCATACCAAGCTTTAGGGGCCTATTTAAGTCCATATAATGATTTGGTATGTTTATAATCATGATTAAGATATTTTGTAACTTCAAAGACAAGGGTTTGATCTACATAGACATCCTCTTACACATAACCGTTAAGAAAAGAACACATTACATCCATATAATAATGTATAAAATTAAAGAATGATTCAAAGGATAGAATAATACGAATAGATTCAAGCCTATCTTCATGAGCATAGGTTTCTTCATAGTCTATGACTTCTCATTAGTTATAGACATTATAATCTAATCATGCATTATTTCAAAAAATAACACTATTGCCATCTAATTTATTTCTAAACACACATTTTACTCTAATAAAAGATGTTTTCATATTTTTTTTCAACCAAACTTTACACCTGATTCCTTACAAACTCATTGAGATCATATTATATAGCCTTTATGAAATATTCATCTCCATAGGCTTCTTCAAAAGTCTTTTGTTAAAATTGGGAAATAAAAGAAACATGTTCAAATTTATTTCTTAAGGAACTTCTAGTTTATTCTAGTTGAATAACATTACCAGTGATATTATCACTCTGATGATTTATACGTAACCAATGATTTAGGCTTTGAACATCATGATCATCAACATAGGTTAGAAAATCATCTGGTGTAATGTTTTCGGAAATTTTTTCCTGGACAATTTATTTATTTTAAAGATCTTATATTAAAGGATGGTTATTAGTTTTAGAAAATATATCAGGAATATGTTCATATTGTTTGAAAAAAATTATCAGTTTTATCAAATTTAATGTGTACTGTTTCATCCAAATTACAAGTGTTTTTTATAAAAATACTATATTCCTTAGAGTTAGTAGAGTATCTTAAGAAAGTACCTTCCTCAGATTTGGGTGAAAACATAAAAAATTTATCTTTAGTATTCAAGATAAATACTTTGCAAACAAAAACCTTTAATTAAGAAAATTTTGGTTTTTATCCCGTACATATCTCATAATATGTTTTATTAAGAAATGGTCTAATTTAAAATCGATTTATCATATAACAGGCCATACTTACAGCTTCAGCCCAAAAAAATTTAGTTATGGAATATTCAATCAACATAGTTCTAGTTATCTCTTATAAAATTCGATTTCTTCTTCCAACAACACCATTCAATTGATGAGTCCTTGGGGATGAGAAGTTATGATTAATACATTTTCTACTACAAAAAGTTTCAAAAATAGAATTTAGAAATTATCCTCCATAATCAGATTTAGTAGTTATCAATGATAGGTTTTTCTTGTTTTAAAATTGAGTTCTAAATATTTTAAAAATGGAATAGGATTCATATTTTTTTGCATGAAAAAAGACCCATGCAAATCTAGTGTAGTCATTAAGTAAGAAAAAACATAGTATTTTCCTCCAATACATCCTTTTTTTATTGGACAAAAAATGTCAATGTGAACTAACTATAAGGAATCAGATGTTGATGCAACACATATAGACTTAAATCTATATTGATGTTGAATTTGATATTGACAAGGATCACAGACTTTTGAAGAATCAAACCTAAGATCTGGTAGATCCTAAACAAGTTCACTATTATAAATCTTACTAATATTCCTTATGTTACAGTGTCTTGGTCTTATATATCAAATCCTATATTGATCATCAATTTCTTTTAGTAAATATGGATCTTGAATTCTATGGTATTCTAGGTATATGGTGTACACATTCTCATGATAAAGGGTGGGTAGAATAAACTCATCTTTGGAATTATGATAATTTTTTTTATCATTTCTAAAATTTACAAGGTAACCATAGTCACATAATTGGCATATGCTAATGAGGTTGTGCGTAAGGCATTTTACAAAAAGAAAAATTTAAATAATACCTTTAACAAGAAGAATAATGTTACATATACCGAAAATTTCTCCTTTAGAATTATCTCCAAAAGACACTTTTCCACCCATAGTCTTTAAATTATTTTTTAAATAGCCTTTATTTCAAGTCAGGTGCTGGAAACATCAACTATACACGTACCATAAAGTTTTTGTACTTCCTTCATTATCCTTAGCAATAATACAATGATTCTGAAATAGAGATCGGGTTATTAGACCAATATTCTATTTTCCAAAAGATACTAATTCTGAATATTCACCAGAAGAATCTATACCACTGGCACTACAAGTTCCATTGTCTTTCCAGACATTCTTATGCACTGATTAGAAGAACTTATTCTTGTCCCATTGAAAATTCTGGACTTTATTTTCTCTTTTCTTATGCAAGGGACAATCAGGTCTAATGTGACCAGTTCTTCTACATTCAAAGCATGTCACTTATCCGTCTTTCTTTTGTTTTCCATCATTCTTCTGTTATCTATATTGACTGTTTTTCATCCCAATGATCTTGTTTTTCCTCCGAGCAAGATTAGATAACTCATTTTCTAAGGCATGACTTTTAATGAAATCATATTGAATAACAACATTCTTATAATAAGATCATGTAACTCTCTCAAGAGTCTTGGATTTCATATGAGTTGAAGTAGTTTTAAAAGAAACACTTCTATTTCAAATATTTTTTCTTAATATTATCGGTATTTCTCTTCATTCTGGATTCATGTTGAAGAAGGGTTCCAAACAGCTTATCACGATAAATCTAAGTAACGTTTCTATTTTCATATATAGCTACCCTCTTGGATTCCCATTCGTTGGGCCTGATGTCTTTGATTTTTTCTACAATAGCTTCATTATCTAAACTGTTCTCATCCATTTATTGTATGTTGTTAATGATAGTCCTTAATATTTGTTGTGACTTACATATGAGTTCTCTATAAGGTAAACAAAAACCATGATACTCAACTCTGAGCATAACTCTTCTAGTTTCGATAACATGGGATGTTCCAAAGTGAGTTACTTCAAGCTTCATCAAAATACTATTAGCATATTCATAGGATGAAATTTGGATATACATATATTTCTAGTCATGGAACAACGAAATGTATTTTGTACCTTATAATTTTTTTGATATTCATGCTTCTCTTATTAGATGAAAGTACTAACTTCCTTGTCACGAATTTTATATCATCCATTAAGAAAGAAAAAATTTTCTACTCTTGTATTAATAATAGAGGTATTCATACGTTCTCTCCAGTATTCGTAATCATTCCCATCAAATATAGGAGATCTAGTAGGATTATTATTTTCTATCATATCGACATTCATTCCTGTCATTCATTATGAATTTTCCTTTCTATAGAAAATTTATTAATATACAAAAATTTGTAAACCAAATAAAGATTACTAAGAATGGGAAAATAGAAAAATGAAAAAATTGATCATGAAAAATTTATATGTGAATATACATATTCTAGAGTCCTCTGAGGATACCAATTGTGGGATGTAAATAATGATATATATGCTCAATAAAAAAGAGTGGGGGGTGAATTGTATACTTTAAAAATTATTTTGGAACTTTTAATGTTAATAGAAAACTATATAATATAAAATTTCATAACCTTAATGAAATTTGTATCTTATGTTTAGCTTTTAAAAATTATGAAATCAAATTTTATCTTTGTTAAAAAATCATTCACAAAACCTATTAAGGAAACCTTTTCGTAAACATTATAATATTTAGATAATGATTAATAAGGATTTTCATAAAGAGACTATTATACCATAAAGCAAATAGAATATGTAATATAATCAGTGTAACAAAATTTGAATGTATAAGAAAATTAAACATTCTAACATTAAAAAAGTTATGATTTCATAGAAATTAAAACAACATGAAATAGAAAACAAGTAACAATTATATTCTGTTATCCTAATGAGAAGGATATCCAAAAACATTGGATTAATGTTCCTTGATATAAATATTCAAAAAATTATGCCTTAGACAAACCCATGTAATCCCTCAATTTAAAGATCAGTATCTTTTTTGCTATCCCCACAAGATCTCGATTTTGAAGGAAATTAGTACCTCTGTCTTCCAAACCCGGAAGACCACGATCAGCATGATCAGAGTTTGTACAAAAAAAGTCAAAAAATGTTGTTCATGCCTGATACTATTGTTCGTGATATCCGCACAAATCAATTAGAGTTGTAAGAGACTCTCCCTCTAAAAATTACTTCACAATGGCTTGTCTCTTTTATCGCTATTTTTCATCATCAAATATTTCTCCATTCGTTTTATTTTTTCTTGTTCATATAAACTTGAATTAATTAGAAAAAAATTCCCAACTTTTAGCTCCATGTCAATGGTCATATTTTCCGTAAAATTCGGAGGGACCTGGATATATGTAAGACAAACAATAGTTAGTTTCTAAAATAGTTTACGACATCGTTTCAGGTATAAGAAACAATGTTATGTTTAAGTTAAAATTTAAGTATAATAAAACATAGAATCTGATAATATTGTAATGATACATTGGAAAACTATATCTTTCTCAGGAAAATAGGTTCTTAAGAATATGTAAATTAGATTGTGAAGACAGTATCACATTTCTACTAGAATCTGGAATCATAAAACATCATGACATATGCACCAGATTCAGAATCATAAAACTGAACGACATTTGCACCAGATTCAGAATGATAAAACTGAATGAATTTTTTTTACCGTACTTGGAATCATAAAACTAAATGAATTTTTTACCAGATTTGGAAACATAAAACTAAATGGCTTTTGTACCATATTTTGAATCATAAAACTAAATGAATATTGTAACAGATTCTGAATAATAATATTCAATTAATTTTTTACCGGATTTGAAATCATAAAACTGAATGAATTTTGTACATGATTCCGAACAATAAAACTAAATGACTTTTGTACTAGATTCAGAATCATAAAACTAACTGAATTTTATTCCAGATTTAGAATCATAAAACTGAATGAAAATTCAGGTAATTATAATGGAATGATAATTCTATAAGTATAAAGTAATGACAAAATTATAACAAAAATGGAATTAACAATTTGAAACATACAAAAATTAGAACTGAAGAAAAATTATTTGTGATTTTGAAAATACAAAACCATAAGGAAAGGAGAAGTCATAAGATAAATTTATTGACACAACACAACAATCTGAGATAAAAATATCTATCCACTAATCACACATATCTAGTTTTACCTCCCATGTTACCTTTTTTAAATGATCAGGGTTCCCAATTACATGAACTATCAGTGTCATATTTCTCTATAATTATTTGTAATTGTGATCGAACCCATTTATTGAATTCATCTTAATGGAATCATTGTTATCAATTTGAAAATATTCTGCATTTATATATTGATAAGGGTCAAGGTGATAGTTCCTATGTTGAGACACATGAATTTCATAATGCATAACATTATAACATTATATATGTACCAATAAGTATTCCAAAAGGTGGATTCTATACAAAACATAGATCAATCCAACAAATAAATGCCCCAAAATAATATGTATCGATATAATGTGGTGACCTAAACATTGAAATACACAAAATATTATATGATCACCCTCTTTAAACTCTATTGTTAATAAAAGTCTATTAGAATATTATTTCTATCAAATATTATTTTTAGCCATATGTATCATCCTAGGTAATGGAGTAATAATAAGTTTTTATATTTCTTAACATTAATCAATAAGTTATTAATGTTACCACAAAAGGGATGTTATATCCAAAAGAGTAAATGACACCCAACTATATGTTTTTTTGGAATCATATTTTCCATGCAAGACTGAGTTATACGAAACAATAATATACTAAAAATATTATTTTTAAGTTGTTGTTATCACATATAATTTATTTCTATTGTAATGAATATTGATATATATATTATGGTTACACATGTATGAAATGTTTTTACATTCATCCCACAAATTTTGGAGGCATAAAATAATAATATGTCCAATTTAAGAATAAAAAGATGTATATTATTTAATGGTGGTTTTACCACCATTAAATAGTGAACTGATTTTAAAAATAATCATTAAAATAGATTTAAATTTTTTATTAAAAAATGTAATTATTACAAAAATATATAGACAAAAAATTAATTTTGGTAAATTTTGGGTACTTTTTTAGAACATTTTTACTTTGATTTATAGTGAATAAAACCAAATATATGTTCAAAATTTATTTTTAGTCCATGTTTCTTATAAAGTAAAATATTGTTTTAATTTATTCTAGTGTATATTTAGATGATTTTTATATCATTTAATCCAATTTAGGATAATTAAATTAATTTCATGTGGAAATTGTATATATAAATATTGGCTACATTCGAATGCTTGGACATTAAAAAGACATGTTATCATCCATTCACAAGATTAAATTTGAATTATTTATTTCATTTTTTATTTATGGATTATAGACATATTTATTCGAATTTATGAATCAAAATAATTTATAATTTTTATTATGTGGGAATTTTTTTTGACCCATAATAATTGTGAAAGTGATATTAATTGTAACGACTCAGAAAAACATTACCATAATAAGGGACTACACCGTAAACCATATGTTCCAAATGATCTAGAAAATTGTAAAAAACCATTTTATGGCTATATATTGACCCTATCTACTAGTTTCTATTATTTTTTCTTTTATTGTATCCAATTTACTTGAAAAAATGTTGGTGGAATTCCCATTTTAGAAATTTATAAGAGTCTCACTCCTCTTTCACTATAAAAAGAAACTCAACCCTCCTACTTCCTCACATCGATCAAGACACATATTATCAAAAATTATCTTCCCAAATAGCTCCTAAATATCCTTCCTCTAATCCTAGGAGCCTCACATTTTGAATAAATCCATCAAAGTAATACCTTTAGTGAAAATTGAATTAATTTACCATAATGAGAGGTATCCCCTTTTCTCATAATCTTATATTTTATTTCCATTTACCACTTCCCCAAATTTTAATCTTCCATGAAATCAAAAATAAATTCCATAAATATACTATAGTGTTTCCATGATAATATTATTACCTAAACATACACACACATCCATAAAATGGGGAACGAAGTTACACTTTTACTGAATGGTGAACAACCACCTCAGGAAATGATGTTGTGTGTTATTCCTTTACCCCCTTTTGTTGTTGGAAATAATTATGAGAATTATTTTTATATATGATATATATTATATATATAACGTCTTAATGAATATTTAATTATTTTATAACACACTATAGTGTACTTTTTATTATGTGTATATACAATAACATCGTTTGTGGAAGTGTGGAAGACCAGCTCCTAAATGAAATATGTTCACACACTTCATGGAACATGTTATGGATGTATTAAATTAAATATATGTTACATTAATATAATATATTTTATAATAATTTAATAATTAATTATGTATCAAATATAATAAATCATATTTTTATCACTTTTACATGAATTGAAAAAGTGATAACATCTTTCATCGACGTGGGGACTACGTCCTCCTCAAATATTTGTGATTCATTTTGCATGAATAAAAATATATATATAATTATAAATGATTAAATTATATATTATATATGATATAATGATCAATATTTATTGATAAATTGTAATTTACCTTCTTTCCCCAATGATCATTGAAAAATGAGAACATTACTCTTGGGTACGTACGACCAATCATATCCATGATTGAAATGTTGTGTCATTTTTCATAACCATAATTCATGAATGGTCTTAAAATTTTAATTTATGTAAATATAAAATAATTAATTCATGATTATTATTCTTTATATGATCAAATAATAACCCCTTTGACTATAGATGACATACCAAAGTCGTTTTGACACATTAACCGAATATAGTAAAAAAACCCAATGCAAACTTAATTGTCTAAATAGATGTATATAACATTATAATAAGTGAAATAAAAGTAAACATAAACTTTTAAAATTTTCTTAAAAATCTAGTTAATTAATATAAGTATATTATTCACGATGCTAAAGATACACAAGACAATTCAAACCCATGGTAAGAAATTTTTATTGAATATCCTTTCATTTAGGTATTTTATGATTATATGCACCTTTACTCATTACCAAGATATATATAGCCCATTTGAAAATATATATCTATATTTTATCTATTATAATGTTAATTATTTTTTTTAAAATGTTAATAATTTATGGAGATTATGATTTAAACGTTAAACATTGAATGCGACACTTTGAACATTTAACGATATAATTACATAATATATTCTCCATGGAAATATTCTTGATATTATTTTATATATTTATATATATGTATATTAATTTTTTATAAATATTGTTTTATGTATATTTTTAATTTCATTCAAATATATTGAAAAATTAATATTTTTTATGTGAATTATTCAATTTCTTTTGATAAATAAAAAAAGAAATGTTTTATACTTATCATAAAAGACACCAATAATATTTTTACTTCCATGGACTAATTTTATTTTTAACATTCGTTGGGAGAGATCATGTTCTCTTAAACTATAACCTTATTTTTCATTAATGGGTATTTTTTCAACACAATGGGGTTATAAAATTGAATAAATATTATTATATCATTAAATTTATTCTTATGATTTCAAATGATATTTTATGATGATGAAAATTAAAATCTTTTATGTGTAATAATTATAACAATTTGAATTTGGTCATTTGAAAGATGTTTGTATAAAAAACCAATTATTCATAGTTTCAGGATAAACCAATTAATCGAGGGTATGTGATAGACCTATATTTATTTGTTTTGGAAGTCAGTCATTTGGTTGTTAGATTTGTAAGATTGAAATTTATAGAAGTCTACTATATGGTTATTCCATTTATAAGAGTGAAATGTATATTGACATTCCAAGATACCTTTAAATATTTTATATATTGGTTATGGATTTTTTAAAAAAAAATATGTTTATAAAAAATATTTTAAATTTTATTATTATTAAAGGAATTTATTTAATACATATAAATGTGAAAATTATAACATCATATTAAAGTATTCATGGATTTTCCATTCTAAAATATGTACCAAGGTTTTTCTTTTTATTTTATATATTATAGAGATTATATGGTCCGACCATGTTTCTTAATATTTTTTTACATTTCATAAGTATGAATAATGTATTGGATGAATTCATGTTAATAATATTATAGAGATATAATAAAATAGAGACTGTATTATTTTTTAATGACAAATATGGTGACAAAATGGATTCGGATTGGATGTTTCCAATTTTTTTATTGTTTTGTTTTGTATGAGTAATGAAAAAATTCTAAAAAACTATAAACTAGAAATGACATTCAATGATATGTATACTAAAATTTTTTACTTTACTACTGATTATATTATGTTTTATAAACGAGTCTGTATAGTTAATATCAAAGAAACTATTTAGATATCTTTATTGTTTTTAATTATATTTGTATTATTCCACTAGATGATTTAATATTTTTTATTAGTTAAAATGATATAGAATTTTAAGATTACCATTTTGTTTAATAAAAAATATCTTTGTTATGAATTATTTTCCAAACATGAATCAAGGATAATTTATTGGGAATGCACCAAGTGGTAAATATCCTTCTAAATTAGAATTGTGAGACTATTGTAATCAGAGTTGAGTAGTTATTTTATGGGTGGACTAATTTACTAGAGATATAAAAAGTGTTATTTTCAATGCATGAGGACAACCAGATCTATCACAAAGGAACATGATGATAGTTGACTAATTTATGTGACAACATATCCCACCATTCGGAGGATCACTTGACCCCATTACAACTGAAGGATTGGTTAGTATCTCAAAAAAAAATTGATGTTCTGGGATGTTCATATCATTAAATGTTAACTCTTATAGTATATCTATTTGAAGGTGAATCCAATCAGTGGTGTTCAATGGTTATTAATATTATGGAAAATGAATACAATGATGCCTAAAAATAGATGAATTTAAGAATAAATTATTTGGTAAATATTTTCCTTATGGATATTCGACTATGATGGAAAACAATCCCTTAAATAGAAATAAAATGGGGATGATTGAGTGGCTAAATTTGAAGAGAAAATGACTTTATTTATGATGTACTCCACAAATTTTATCTGACATATTGATAGTAAGATAAATTAGGTCTACTTGTGATTAAAGCCAATATATCGAAGTGTTTTTGCATGTGTTGAGTCAAGAGATATGAAAATCTAGTTGGATGTGATATGAATGTAGAAATATAGATTTTCATTGATCATAGGACCAATGAAATAATGAAAAATGTGAGATATAATTGGTAGGAAATGGAAAAACATTAATCAAATATTTTCCAAGGTAACGAATCCAAATTCGTATCATGTAAGAAGTGTATTAAAATTCATGTGGGAGAATGTATTTCAACATCTGAGACAAGTTCTAATGTAGTAAAGTTTTAAATATGCTTAATGATTGCATGAAATATGATGAGACAAGACATTAATAAACAATTTAAATATTTTTAGTTGAAATGAGTTAGGCCATTATGCCATTATGTTTCTAAATATGATTATCCAAGGTGGAAATGGGAAAATGTGAAATAAAAAAGTGTTGGAAAAATATTTATATAATAATGAAGTTATTGTTTGGTCATCAAATAAATTAATAAATGGTATTCTACTGGTTCAATAAAATAATTCAAATAATATTTTTGATTCAGGATCTTCTAATTGTTTAATATTTTTGATGTTTTCTAGATAATCACGAATATAACTGTATGAAATTATGACAGAAAATTTGGTAAAAACATCGAATGGAATTCTTAGAGAAACCAATATTTATAAGAATATTCCTATTGTAATTAGTGGGATGATATTTCATGTAGATGTTGTAAATATTTTAATAGTTGGGTTTGATTTAAATTTTGGTATCAATTTCTCTTCATTTATTCATGATAATATTTAGTGTAAATTCTAGAATGTTTTATTCAATGATTTTTAGCTTTGATAACATACCATGATGCTGATAATTTGATGAATTTTTAATGAAATGTTATATTTATCATATTTTTGAAATGAATGAAACAATTCTGGTTAGTGACATCCTTGTAATGAATGAGTATACCAATGATTTTTCTTGATGAACTATTTGGTGTTGGTTATGATCTAGAAAACGAATTTACAATTTATTTAGTGTCTGATTCTATGTCTATTTAATGAACATGTGTAATTGAAAAACTAGTTCCAATAATTTCTGGACAATGGATTATATCGACCTGGAAATTCTGAATGTGGTGCTCCAATTTTATTTATAAAAAATATTTTTTGTTCCATGATACATTTACTTGATTATGGAGACTTGAATAACATCAATAGTAAAAACATATATACATTGCCTCATATCAATGATTTAGTTGGTCACCTCCAGAGAGCATAGTTATTTTCAAATATTGGTCCAAGGTCCGGGTATGATAAGTTGAATGTGAAGAATGATGAAATCCAAAAGAAAAAAATTTAAATGAGATATGGGAAATATTCGTTTTTAGTAATTACCTTTTGGTTATTAATGAACCTGATGTATTCATGGATCGTTTAAACAGTTTTTTATATTAGATTTTGGTTCATGTTTTTGTATTCATAGATGATATTTTGGTATATTCAAAAACCCATGAGGAACATAAAGTCTTATAAGTATTGTGTTGAAAATATTAATATAAAACAAAATAGATGAACTTTTAACTATAATTTTTGTTGATAAAATAGTCAATCATGGGATACATAATTTTCTAAAATGGAAAAACTAATGACCCTTCTAAAACAAGAGTTGTTGATGAGTGGATAAAACCTACCAATGTTACTAATATACATAGTTTTCATGGATAAATGGATTATTACAAAAGTTTTGATGAAATTTTTTTTCTAGTTATCTAGAAAACAAACTTGTAATCATGAATTGGTGTTAGATTTACCCAGACCAAAGAATGTAACGATTTTTTTTTCGAAATGGAAAATTAAAATTTGTTAATGCTCTAGTTTTAGCCATACCTTCCAGAAATGTTTACATGCAACACCACGAGATGTTATGAGAAATATTTTTTTTATGTCTTATGTTATACTCAACACCAAATTAATCTTTCATTGCACACAATACAGACCTTTCTTGCATTACACACAATCACGACCTTCCTCAATAGCGTGTGTAGTATGCAATAGCAGGTTTCACTAAAAAACGATATATTATATTGGACTAGCCTTTATGAATAGTATTAACTATATTCTGAATTTTATTACATATTTATTCATCTTACACATTTTCTATAACATGGTAAGAGAACAAAATAAATTTTTCTGGTAAAATAAGTATTTTTAATAAAATGCAGTTTTGCCGCCTTTTGATGGCTCACCCACATTAAATATAGTTTTTTGACACTTTTATAAGTTAAATTTGACAAAATAAAATTCCTCTTTTGAATCAGGATATATGAATTTAATTTGGATAAATTTTTGAGATATTTCTGATAACTTTCATATTTTGAAGAATAGTAAAAATACGCTAATTTTTAATTAAAAAAAACTTTTCCATTGAGATAATTTATATTGTTAAATTATAATATTGAATGGTTTTAAAGAATAAATAGAATATATTTTTACCATTTAATATAATGAATGTCATTAGCATTAATTTCACATTGAATTCATAGGTAAAAACATATCAATCTTTGGCAATGTTTTAACTTCTAAAACCCATTTTCTGAACAACGAGATTTATTTTAAAATTAATTACTGCAACTTATGTGTTTTGAATTTTGAAAAATGGATTCTATATTTGGAATAATTGGGTCCAGATTATGTTAATAGTCAAATTTTTATTTTTGGTCATTATGAATAGTAACTACGGTAAATTTTATTTACCATAGTTAAAGTTAATCGGGTAATTAAGGGTAAATATAAGATTATAAAATTACCATAACACCTTCCAAATCCTATTGTATGAATAAAAGTAGACACATATCACCTAAGGGTCAGTTTAGATTCATTTAATGGACATTTTTCGTTGAAAATGATTTAATTATTATTAAAACCAATGAATGTGAGAACATGTCACTTTATTAAATCTTATATGTATAAAAAATTTAATTTAGTGGTAAACTTAATGAAACATCGAAAATGAATAGTATCCAGAAATATAATACAATTATCTACATCATATAAATTTATTTAGAGTTTTTAGGGATGAAATAATTATCATTGATTATGACACAATAGTGATGTTGAAATTATTTTATTAGTGAAAATATCAAATTAATGGTTTTAAAAATATTAAAATAAATATTATATGAACTATTTAATGTGCTCAAATAATTTTATAGATAAATATGACATTTTATGAGTCTATTAAATCTTTTATTTTGAACATATCTTCTGTATATATTTTATTTAAATTCAAATAAATGAATAGTGTCAAAATTGACACTATTGTTATTTTATAAAAATAACATATTATAAAATTGTTTAAAAATCACAAAAAAATTTAAAAATTATAAATTAATATTTATATTGTTGAAAAGTTCATAAAGTGTCAAATTATGGAAAATTATCAACACATATGTAATTATTTATAATAATTTAAAATTTAGAATATTATTACCAAAAATAAAATTAATCTGATAAATAAGGATAAATCAAGTTGATAATGTTAAAAATAAATTCCTAACATGTCTAAATTTTATTTTATGATGAGATTAAAAACCTATCTCATCCAATATTTGGATATGAGTCATTTTGGAAGTTTTTATGTGGGGTTGGGATTTAATATAAACTAATATTTCTTATATTTCCAAAGGTGCCCCTCTCCTCCCTTATAAAAGGGAACCTCCTCCCTCTCCTCCTAACACCAATCTGAGCCTTCAAGCTCGGCCAATACCTACCCATTTAACTTCCCCAGATCCCTAGAAACATCCTAATGATCCTGGTATTCTTCAAAGACCAATTGTAGTGCCCTAAGAGGAGGTCTCAAAGAGGCGCTTCAAAGAAGAGGTAATGTCTGTTACCGATTCTTTCAACTTTATTTCATCTTCCACCTCTTATTCCTTAGTTGTTTCATTATGAATTATTAACATCAGTATCACTAATATACTGATATTTTATTATATGTATGAAACAACCCTATTTAACCATCTATCCTTCCTATGGAAAACAAAATCACCGCGCGTGCGTACGTATAGAATACCGTCTCCACGCAGTGGTGTAATCTATTTTCCATCACCACCTTACCTGGATGGGTATAATGGTGCAAATAAATAACTATATATGATTATTGTAAAGTGTTATTGATTCTGAAATATTATACATACTCTCCAATATAATTCCACTATCATGGGAACGATATCATCGCTCGTGCGTACGTACGGAATACCATCTCCACGATGTGATGCGATTTGTTCTACATGATCTTCATTGAATAAGGATTATATAAATTAATTGAATGAATAAATATGATATATAGTACACTAATACCATTATGGAAATGAGGTATCTATAACCTAAAGTGAAGATTAAGAATTTATTCGACAAAACACGCATAAGAACAAAAAGTAATAAACACCCGAATATCAAGTAGTAATGAAATATTACTAATAAGAAGATAAGAATATGACCATATATGATATCATAACAATATTTATGATTCTAGAATAAGTCAATAACATTATTTAAATGATTATACAGGAGGATCAGACACTTACGAAACAAATCAGACCTAAGGTAAGGGACAATCTCGTAATCTCAATTTTTATCCGATATTGTTTATACTTCAGAATTTACTGGGGAATATTTATCATTCACATACATGTTTCCTCAATATGTAATATTATCTATAACCTTCTAAAATTTCTTAAATCAAATTTTAACCTTCGGTGAGTTTTTAGTAAAAGATATGAATGGAATCTTTGGTCGTTTTTCGTACGACGTACTTTTTGACTTTTCTAACAAAAGTACGAGAATAATGTTTTTTTAACATATACGACATGAATGGATTTTTAAAAAACTATTTCCAGGAATCATTGTTTACAAGTTTTCATGTTTATTTTTAATCAATTTTATTTAGTTTAAAATTTTATGACATGTTAAGAAAGGAAAAATGTTTTCGAAGTAGAAAGGATATTTTTCTCAAAAATGGAGTTCAAGTGTTTTATCAAATTTATTTTCCATATAAGATAATATAGGGTTCTGTTTCTATCCCTATTATTACATTGATTTGATTATGTTGTGATGGGAATATTTTTATGAATTCCTTTGTCTTATATGAATTTTTTTATGATGTCACGATGTTTAAGATTCCCATTTTTATTACATGGGTTATGATTTGATGTATGGTTTTTTATTTTATGGCACACATAAGAATGCTATCATTGTGAGATGGGTGGAACCTATATCTCCCTCCAATGCATTAGGTAAAGATTTTATATCTCATGAGATAGACATGGCGGGAACGGTAGGTTAAACCAGTTCAGTGAAACAGGACTGAAACGAGGAGTGAACTCGGTTCAGAAATGGACTTTGTCCACTAAGATAGTCTTGGAAATGAGTCTTGACTAATAAGAAATGGTTCTCTATGATTATGTGTGTATTCCACAATGTTTCATGTTTTAAGTTATGATTATTGGGATTACATTTCACTACCATGATTTATCCCATGTTATGAAATTATGATCTCTTTTGTAGGGTAAGATTTCCAAAATGTTATGTTATTATGAATTTCATGTGATTGACATTTCTTTTGTTTACCCATACTGATCATTTGATCTCACCCATTTGTATGTTTTCATTCCACAATCCAGGAAGAAGGTTATTATGCAAGATATTCCAAAAAAGGACTATAGATATGATGAAATAAATGTGGGACAATGTAGATTCTTTATAAACCAGTTGTTTATGTTTCACAGTTTCTAAAGACACTATACATATAAGGTCGTTTCATGGTTTTTTTATATTTTTTAATAACTATGATTCAATTTTGAATTATTAACCACGTATGTAATGTATGGGTCTCTATTGTTAGTATCAGAAGAATGTAATAGTCAATCTTTGGAAACTAGGATGTGAAAGCCTTAGTAAGAAACCTATGGATATGTCTAAGCATAGAACCCAATATTAGTGTTTTAGAAATAGACATTAACAACCTATGATAAGACCTTAAGTTTGAAATATTATTCTTGATTATGTGGTTTTCCTTTTATAATTAGTGTTGCTCACACTATTCTTCTTGGTTTTAGTCAATGGATGGAACCCGAAGGAACCGTGTTAATGCGAAATGTGACCGGAAATGAAATGATTGTCCCCCTGAGAAACCAAACGTTATGGGAGCTAGAATGCAAAATCATGTACCATGATCACACAACTTTCTCAAGATATGAATCATGAAGAACTTCCAAATGAGCAAAGTAAGGAGCAACATTCTGTTGAATCCTTCATGAGGAAGCATCCACCTTCATTCAGTGGGTCTTCTAATCCACTGGTGGCTGAAAAATGGATCAATACCACTGAAAAGATATTTTCAGTTCTTCAATGTTCAGAACATGATAATGTCATCTTACCAGTGTATCGTTTGGAAGGTGATGCTGATCAATGGTGGAATCTTATTAAGAATACGAGGCAAAGGGATGAAATTGAGTCCATGGAATGGGACGAGTTCAAGAACTAATTTTTCAATAAGTACTTCCCTCGTATTCTTCCAACAAAGATGGAGAAGGAGTTTCTTGAACTGAAGAAAAAAGTTGATGAATCCGTTGGTACCTACGAAGCAAATTTTACAAGACTTGCAAGGTACGCTTCCAGAATTATTATCCAACCTGAGAGTAAGATCGATCTATTCTTTAGTGGCTTAAAACCAAGTCTTCAAAGGGCATTAGCCATAAGGGACTTCAATAGCTATGAGGAAATTGTTCAATGTGCTTTCAAGGTTGATATGGATATTGGAGTATCCCATCAGTCACATGGGTTTGATTAGAAGAGGAAAATAGAATTCAAAGGAAAATCTAAAGACCACACTGAAAAGAAGATGAGTTTTCCCTTATTCTCAAAGTGTGAAAAGAAACATTGAGGAAAGTTTCTTAAGGGGACAAGAAAATGTTATAAGTGTGGAAAAGAAGGTCATTGGGCAATTGAATGTTGCAATAATGGGAAGAAGATGTCTAATTATACATAGAATTAACCTACTACACTTCAATGATTCAAGTACAAGGACATGGGGCATTATGCCAATCAATTCCCAAATCAAAGGGTTGATGATGATGATTGACCTCAAAAAACTCTTAAGTCCAAATAAAAAGGAATGTCACATGCAATTACTATCGGTGATTTGGAGTATGAAAACAAAGTGGTGAGAGGTACACTTACCATCCACTCTAAATTAGAAAATGTTTTATTTGATTCTGGATCCACCCACTCTTTTATTTCTGAAGAATTTTCTAAGGGTATCATCGTATTACCTCATCAATTAGATGTTGTGTTGGCCATGGAAACTTTTAATGGCACAACAGTCGCATCAAAAGTTTACAATTCTTCTCCAAATGAAGTTTGTGGGAAAGTGCTTCTTGCAAATTTTTTGATCCTTCCTATAGTAGAATTTGATGTGATTCTTGGCATGGATTGGCTTTCTTTATATGGATCTCATATTAATTTCCAATGAATGGAAGTCACATTTCATATTCCAGATCAATCTATGATCATCTATTGATGCAAGGATGAACATAACCTTCCAGTGGAAATTTCTTCTATCTTATGGGTCTTGATTCCACTAAATGAAGGTTATTTATCTGAAATGGTTTGAGAGAAACTCACGATTAATAATATGCCCATTGTATGGGAATTTCATGATGTCTTTCCGGAGGAATTTACAGGTCTTCCACCAAATCATGAAGTTGAGTTTTCATTAGAACTCGTACCGGGTGCTTTGCCTATTTCAAAGACACCTTATAGAATGGCCCCAATTGAGTTGCAGGAATTGAAGAAGCAACTCCAAGAGAATATTGATAAAGTATTCATACGCCCTATTGTGTCACCTTGTGGAGCACCTGTTCTATTTGTTATGAAGAGAGATGGATCAATGAGACTGTCCATTGATTATGGAGAACTCAACAAGATCACTATCATGAAAATATATCATCTCCCACGCATTGATGACCTATTTGACAAACTACGCAGAGCTCAATACTTTTCCAAGATTGATCTTCATTCCGAGTATCATCAATTAAGGGTCAAAAGTGAGGATATACCAAAGATGGATTTCCGTACAAGGTATGGACACTATGAATTTATAGTGATTCCATTTGGTCTTACTAATGCCCCTTATATCTTCATGGATCTGATGAATAGAGTCTTTAGAGACTATCTTTGATCAGTTTGTGGTAGTCTTTATAGATGATATTCTTGTCTATTCAAAGATCAAGGAAGAACATGATGATCACTTGAGAATTGTATTAAAGACCCTAAGAAAGGAGAAGCTTTATGCTAAATTTACCAAGTGTGAATTTTGGCTTAAAAAAGATTCATTTTTGGGTCACATAATCTCAAAAGAGGGGATATATGTGGATCCATAAAAAATAGAGGTTATCAAAAGATGGTTGAGACCAACAACAGTAACTGAGATCTGATGTTTTCTTGGTTTTGCTGGATATTACCGAAGTTTTGGAAAATATTTTTCAAGGTTATCTAACCCACTCACCAAGTTTATTAAAAAAGGAGTTAAGTTTGTTTTGACAGAGGAATGTGAATAGAATTTCAAAGGGCTAAAAAAAGGTTATCCAGTGCACCTGTGCTGACACTACCATGCAGTGGAGAACGGTTCGTGATCTATAGTGATACATCCGGGAAGGGACTGGGGTTTTTTCTTATGAAAAATAATATGGTGATAGCTTATTCCCCACGATAGTTGAAAATCCATGATCAAAATTACCCAACTCATGATTTGTAGTTAGCTGCGGTAATCGTCGCATTAATTATTTGGAGGAATTACCTTTATCGAGAAAGGTGTGATATTTATACTTATCATAAAATTTTAAAGTATATTTTCAAACAAAAGGAGATAAATATCTGTCAATGAATATGGTTGGAGCTGATTAAGGATAAAGACTGCTCAATTCATTACCACCCTGAGAAAGAAAACAAGGTAGCAGACACATTAAGTCGACAAGAAAATGCTAGCTTATCCATGATGAGGATCACAAATGATCCAATATTTATGTATTTACAAAGGATGGATCATGGAATTATAATGGAAGGGGAGAAATATTATCTTTCTCAAATGAATGTTCAACCATCTATACAAGTTAAGATTAAAGAGGCACAGAAATAATATGTCTAGTTACAAAAGAAGGTGAGAAATGTTCCTGAATTCAACCATGATTGTGATGGGGTAATAAAGTTTAGGAATCAGGTTTGTGTTCCTCCCATCCCCGAATTACAGAAGGAGATGATGGATGAGGCTCATAGTTCATCATTCTCTTTTCATCCTGGAATCACAGAGATGTATAGGGACCTGAAAGAGTACTTCTGGTGGGATGGCATGAAAAGAGATGTTGCTGAATATGTCTCTCAATGCTTGGTTTGTCAGCAAGTTAAAGTTGAGAGATAGAAGTCTAAGGGGATGTTACAACCATTACACATACCATAATGGAAATGGGAAAACTTCACTATGGACTTTGTCACAGGACTTCCTAAAACATCCAAAGGCAATAATGCTATCTAGGTCATAGTTGATCGTCTTACAAAGTCTACACACTTCATTGCTATTAGAGAGGATTTCACTCTAGATAATATTTCCAGGATATATGTAAAGGAAGTGGTAATATTTAATGGAGTACCACTTTCCATTATATCTAATCGGGATCCGAGGTTTACCTCAAAGTTCTGGCGAAGTCTTCAGCATACTCTGGATACGGAGTTGAGTTTCAACGCTGCTTATCATCCTTAGACATACGGTCAGTCTGAGAGTGCAATTAAAACTCTAGAAGATATTTTGAGAGAATGATCTATATATTTAAAAGGTGGTTGGGATAAACACCTAACTTTGGTAGAATTTTCTTATAATAATAGCTTTCACTCAAGTATTCAGATGGCTCCTTATAAAGATCTCTATGGAATGAAATGGAGGACTCCAACTTGCTGGGATGAAGTTGGGGAAAGAAAGATATTAGGACATGATCTTGTAGATGAAATGGAAGAAAAGGTCAGATCTATTCAACAACACATAAGAGATGCTCATAGTCGACAAAAAATTTATACTGACAACCAAAGAAAAGACCTAGAGTTTGAAGTGGGTCATAAAGTGTTCGTACAAATATCTCCCACGAAGAGGGTCATGAGATTTGGAATGAAGGTAATGTTGAGCCCTAGTTATATCGGTCCTTTTGAAATTATGGATCTTGTAGGGAAGGTAGCTTACCGATTAGAGCTTCCACCGAATCTATCTCAAGTTCACGATGTGTTCCATGTATCTCTCCTGAGAAAGTACATACCCGCGACTTCACATGTACTCAGCTCAGAAGTTGTACCACTGGAGAAAGATCTTTCTTATGAAGAACAACCGATAGAGATTCTGGATTGTAGCAAAAAATTCCTACAAAACAAGACCACTGTCTTGGTGAAATTTTTATGGAGGAACCGCCAATTAGAAGAAGATACATGGGAACTTGAGGATATAATGAGGGAGGGGTATCCTCATCTGTTTGTAATGAAGTGACAAATTTCAAGGGAGAAATTCATTTTAATGGGGGTAGAATGTAACACCATGAGATTTTATGAGAATTTTTCTAGGTCTTATGCTATACACACCACCAGAGGAATCTTTCATATCACACAATATGGACTTGGCTTGCATTACAGGCAATCACGACCTTCCTCGATAGCGTGCGTAGTACGCAATACCAGGTTTCACTAAACGACGATATATTAATATGGACTAGCCGTTATGGATAGTATTATCTAGATTTTGTATTTTATAACATTAATAATCAACTTACACATTTTCTAGAACATTGTAAGAGAACAAAATAATTTTTTCGGGTAAAATAAGTATTTTTAAAAAAATGCAGTTTTGCCGCCTTTTGATGGCGCACCGACATTAAATCTAGTTTTTGACATGTTTATAAGTCCAATTTGAAAAAATATAATTCTTCTTTTGAATTAGATATAAAAATTTACTTTGGATCAATTTTTGTTATTTTTCTGATAACATTCATATTTTGATAAATAGTAAAAGTATGCTAATTTTTAATTAAATTTCCCGTTAGCATTTTAAAAAAAATTCATACCTATATTAAAAACATCATTTGGTCTGGAAGCATTTTTGAAAATAATCTTGTTACTATCCCTTGGAATACATGGTGTAAACCCATCGCTAATGGTGGAATTGGTATTAAAAATTTAAAGCTTTTCAATGATGCTCTTCAGGATCTTCTTACTTGGCGCATTATTAACTCCACTTCAAAGGCTACTAAATTTTTGAAAATTAGATTCCTCTCTAAGCTTATAAAAGGAAACATTAATTTCATTAACTCTTTCATCTAGCCCTCTATCCGTGACTCTTATCAAAATATCATGCAAAACTCCAGATGGATTGTCAGTGCTGATTCTTCTGTTAATGTTTACTGTGGGAAATGGTGTGGTAACCCTCTGATATCATTTTTACCCACTAACAATCCTCTTGATGATACTAATCAGACCATAAAGGAAGTCTTACAATCTAATCAATGTGATCTCCCTGACAATATTGTGCAAACTATTAATAACTATTCTTGTTCCCCTAAGGGTGATTTTCTTGTCTGGGAACCTTCTACTAATGGTATTCTAGATTCTAAAAACATTTATAAGCATAATTTCTCTAGAAATGAATCTAATTTCCTCTGGGTGGATCATTTTAACAAACCTTGGATTAAACCTTTGAGGCTTACCCTTATTTGGCGTATTTCTCATAATAGACTACCTACAGAAACTGGTCCTCATGTTTTTGGAATACAACTTTGTTCTAAGTGTCGTTTGTGCAATCAACACAGAGAAGATGCCAATCACCTCTTTATATCTTGTGCGATGGCCTCTTCCCTATGGAATTATATTTTTGATTTATTTAATTGCAGAAAACTTCTTACTGACACAATCTCCTTGTTCATAAGAAATTTCACTAGACATGAAGCTTCTCTTCAAATCTAGAATCTGTTTCTTGCAGCAGTGGCGGAACTCCTGCATGAGCTTTGGTATGTTAGAAATGATCTTATTCACAATAATCATTCTCTCAATCTTAATGAAGGAAAATCTTGGATTCTTATTGCGATTCATGAAGCTTCCTCAATGAAAAAATACTGATGTGACAACTCGGTTAGTGATTTTGAGATTCTTCGACATCTCCATATCCCTGGCATCTTCCCAAAGCCTAAACGTTACATTGAAGTTTTTTGGAAATCTCTAACGCCAGGATGGATCAATGTGAATGTGGATGGAGCTTCCAAAGGCAATCCAGGTCCTGCCAGCTGCGGTGCGATCTTCAGAGACTGAGCTGGCCAATGCCAAGGATGCTTCTATGTGGGCTGTGGTTACTCTTCATCTCTGGAGGCCGAAATGCTTGGGATGCGGTAGATATCACGATTCAAAGAGGTTGGAAAAGGCTATGGATTGAAAGTGATTCAACCCCTATCATCCATGCCATATGGAATGGAAAAATCCATATTTCCTGGCCTCTTACTGCTCGTTGGATGAACTTCCTCAACTTGCTCAATGGGATTGACTATATTGTGACTCATGCATACCATGAAGCAAATGCAGTTGCTGACTCTCTTGCCAACAAAGGTATTCATCAGATCATGACTTGGATGGACTCTATTCCTTCTGAATTATTATATCTCTTTGATAGAGATTGTAAAAAAATCCCTTCCTTTCGCCTAGTGTAATCCTTTTTATCTTCCAATAAAATGGGCTTTGATCTTTTGACCAAAAAACACTTCTAAAACCCGTTTTCTTAACAACATGATTTATTTTAAAATTAATTACTGAAACTTATGTGTTTTTAATTTTGAAAAATGGATTCCATATTTGGAATCAGTGGGTCCAAATTATGTTAATAGACTACTTTTTATTTTTGGGATTTATGAATAGTAACTACGATAAATTTTATTTACCATAGTTAAAGGTAAATCAGGTTATTAAGGGTAAATATAAGATTATAAAATTACCCTACCACCTGCCAAAATCCTATTGGATGACTAAAAGTTTACCCATATCACCTAAGGGTCAGATTAGATTCATTTAACGGACTTTCTTCCATGAAAATAATTAAATTATAATTAAAACCAACGAATTTGACAACATGTCACTTTCTTAGATCTTATAAGTATAATAATTTTAATTTAATGATAAACTTAATGGAAAATCGAACATGAATAGTGTCCAGAAATCTAATACAATTATATACATCATATAAATTTATTTATAATTTTTAGGGATTAAATAATTATCATTAATTATGACACAATAGTGATGTTGAAATTATTTTATTAATTAAAATATCAAATAAATGGTTTTACAAATATTAAAATAAATATTATATGAACTATTTAATGTGATCCACTAATTTTCTAGATACATATGACGTTATATTAATCTATTAATGCTTTTATTTTGAACATATCTTATGTATATATTTTATTTAAATTCAAATAAATGAATAGAGTCAAAATTGACACTATTGTTATTTTATAAAAATAACATATTATAAAATTGTTTAAAAATCACAAGTATATTTAAAAATTATAAATTAACTTTTATATGGTCGAAAATGTCATAAAGTGTCAAATTATGGAAAACTTCTCAACACATATTTAATTATTTATAATAATTTAAAATTTAGAATATTATTACCAGAAATAAAATTAAATTGATAAATAAGGATAAATCAAGTTGATAATGTTTAAAATAAATTCCTAACATGGATAAATTTTATTTGTTGATGATATTACAACCCTATATCATCTAATATTCAGATATGAGTCATTTTTAAAGTTTTTATGTGGGGTTGGGATTTAATATAAACTATTATTTCTTATATTTCCAAAGATGCCCCTCTCCTCCCTTATAAAAGAGAACCTCCTCCTTCTCCTCCTCAAACAAATTTGAGCCTTCAAGATCGGCAAATCCTTGTCCATTTCACTTCCCCACTTCCCTAGAAATATCCTAGAGGTCCTGTTTTTCTTCAAATACCAATTGTAGTGCCCTAAGAGGAGGTCTCAAAGAGGCGCTTCAAAGAAGAGGTAATGTCCGTTACCGATTATTTCAACTTTATTTCTTCTTCCACATATTATTCTTTAGTTTTTTCATTATGAATTAATAACATTATTATCGCACATATACTGATATGTTATTATATGTATGAAAAAACCCTATTTCACCATCTATCCATCCTACGGAAAACGAAATCACCGCGCGTGCGTACCTACTGAATACCGTCTCCACACCTTGGTTTAATTTATTTTCCATCACCACATTACATGGATGGGTATAATGGTGCAAATCAATAACTATATATGATTATTGTAAAGTGGTGTCTATTATGAAATAGTATACATACACTCCAATACAATTCCATGATCTGGGGAATGATATCATCGCTCGTGCGTATGTACGGAATACCGTCTCCACGATGTGATGCGATTTGTTCTACAAGATATTCATTGCATAATGATTATATAAATTAATTCAATGAATAAATATGTTATATAGTACAATAATACCATTCTGGAAATGAGGTATCTATAACCTAAAGAGAAGAATAAGAATTTATTGGACAAAACACGCATAAGAACAAAAAGTAATAAACACTCGAATAACACGTAGAAATGAAATATTACTAATAAAAAGCTTAGAATATGACCATATATGATATCATAACAAAAATTATGATTCTGGAATAAGTCAATAACATTATTTAAATCATTATACAGGAGTTTCGGACACATACGAATCAAATCAGACCTAAGGTAAGGGAGAATCTCGCAATCTCAATTTTTATCCGAGATTGTTTATACTTTAGAATTTATTGGGGAATATTTATCATCCACATCCATGTTTCCTCTATCTGATTTATTATTTATATCCTCCTAAAATTTTTTAAATCCAATTTTACCCTTCGGTGAGTTTTTAGTAAAAGATATGAAAGGAATCTTTTGTCGTTTTTCATATGAGGTACTTTTTGACTTTTCTGAAAAAAGTATGAGAAGGATGTTTTTTTAACTTAGACGGCATGAATGGATTTTTAAAACATTATTTCCAAGATTTTTTCATTACAAGTTTTGAAGTTTATTTTTAATCAAATTATTTTAGTTTAAAATCGTATGACATGTTAAGAAAGGAAAAAATATTTGAAGTAGAAAGGATATTTTCCTCAAGAATGGAGTTGAAGTGTTTTATCAAAATTATTTTCCATCTAAGATAATATAGTGTTCTATTTATATCCCTATTATTACATTTATTTGATTATGTTGTGATGGAAATATTTTTAGGATTTTTTTTATCTTATATGAATTATTTTATGATGTCATGATGTTTAAGATTCCCATTTTTATTACTTCTTTTATGTTATGATGTATGGTATATGATTTTGTGGCACACATAAAAATAATATCATTATGAGATGGGTGGGACCTATATCTACCTCCAATGCATTGGGAAAATATTTTATATCTCATGAGATATACATGGCTGGAACAGCAGGTTAAACTGGTTCAGCGAAACCGGAATGAAACAAGGAGTGAACTCGGTTCAAAAATGCACTTTGTCCACTAAGATAGTCTTGGAAATGAGTCTTGACTAATAAGAAATGATTATCTATGATTATGTGTGTATTCCATAAAGTTTCATGTTTTAAATTATGATTATTGGGATTACATTTCACTACCATGATTTATCACAAGTTATGAAATTATGATCTCTTTTGCAGGGTAAGATTTCCAAAATGTTATATTCTTATGAATTTTATGTGATTGATATTTAATTTGTTTACCTTTACTGAGCATTTGAGCTCACCCATTTGTATGTTTTCATTCCCCAGGTCAGAGAGAAGGTTATTAAGTAATATATGCCAAAAAGGGACTATAAATATGATGAAATAAATGGGAGACAATTTAGATGCTTTATGAACAAGTTGTTTATGTTTCCCAATTTCGAAAGACACTATAACTATATGGTCCTTTCATGGTTTTGTTATATTTTGTAATAAGTATGCTTCAATTTTGAAGTATTAACCATGTATGTAAAGTATGGGTCACTACTTTACATTATTATACACAATGATGCTTCATTAAAAGGACTTTTTTTTCCTGATACAGAATGAAAAGTTAATTATTTATGCTTTATGTTAGTTTAAAACTCCTGAGTTAAATATATATTCAATTTTTTTGGAATTATCTTATATTGTGTCTGTAACAATTATTCATTGGCATCATTTGTATGAAGTGAATTCTAAAATACATAACGATCAAAATATATTGAAGTATATAATCACATAGATAGTGTTAAACATGAGACAGACAATATTGATGGATAAAATCATAGATTATAATTTTTTTGTATTCAATATAATCATGTAAAATCCAATGAAGTGGATGATACATTTGGTGAAAATGTAATAAACTATTGACCGCATCACATTTGGAGCATGATCCTTTCATTTATTCTTTGATGAATATTTGTCTATATGTTTTGGATGTTGATGCATCATCATATTTTTTCTTGTTTTAGTGCAATAGCATTTATTAGAATTAATTAATATGGATCAGAAGTTAGATCAATATTTTCATGAGATTGTAGAATCCTTTAAAAATAGTATGTTTCCATATTTTATTATTGACGATGAATTTTTTTCGCTGGTTTGGGGAAAGATAATCTGTGACTTATGATTTATATCTGAGGAAAAAGTTGTCGATTGAACCTCATAGATCTCCGTTTTTCTTTCAACTATGAAGCATTAAGATGAATTGAGACCTTATAGAGTATTACTGATGGGGTAGAATTAAAATATATTTTTATGATTTTACCATGATGTGTTGGACTTTTCAACAATTCAAAGTAGAGTTCTAGTTACCAAAGTGAGAGCTAAAATGTTTCTAGCTCATGAGTGGAAATAGGACAATATATCACGGGATTTAAATGTGGTATTTCCAAATAATTCTCTATGTTATAATTTAATTTCTTATATTGATAATCAATTAACTATATTTTCTCATTTCATTCCCATTAGAGATAACATGTCTTTAGGTTAAAATTATATATTTTATATAAAATATATTATGTGGTTACGTGTATTTACTCTATCCATTGAATCATACCATGATCCTAGGTTTTCATCCAATTTTCCTATTGGACTTAAAAAGTCATTTGGAGATGAATTAGATTTCATTAATGCTTTTCTTCCTCAATATGATAAACAGTTTAAGGAGATGATTTAGATTATAGAATATATGATTGATTCTTGAATAATGAATTAATGGTCATCTTTTGATCGATATCATACTTTGGTTGAGTTTTCATACATTATAATTTTTCATTTAAATATATAGATGGATAATTTTGAGGAATTTTATAGAATGTTGTTTCAAACACTGGCTGTTTGGGATGATGTAGGTGGAAGGATGCTAGTGAGAGTAGATTTGTTATAGGAAATAAGAGTGAAAGTTTAGTTGATTCAGTGATACATGAGGATAACTCAGAACATGATGAAGAGTTACGAGGATAACCAAATAAAATGTCTTTTTATTGAGGTCATTGATGATATATTTTTAATTATGTCTACAGTAAAAAGTGTCATGTATTTTGATTAGAAGGTGAAGATGATTCAATGGATAATTAGATCATATAAAATATTAGAGATTATTGGAAATTTTACATTCCATGTGGATTTAACTCTATGTTTTTAAAAGGGACCCAATGCATTTCATGGTTCAATGTTAGGGAAATAGGTACAAGACTCATCTCATGTTTTGAGACCTGGAGTAGTTCAATTGAATGAGAATATTTTTTATAAGGAACAACTAGTTGATTCTCTTAACCATAGAGAAGGTGTGTAAAGAATTATGGTATTTATCTAGGTTATGGTTTAATGAAAAAACCTTATTGTTAATGTGGATAAAGCGAAATATGAAAATTCTAGGAGGGAAAATATCACCACTTATTGGATAGGTGAATAAAAATTTGATGATAAAATTTCACAAATTACGGAGGTATGTAACATCCCTGATAATGGTAGAATATTTATTTACCTTATTTTTTAATATTTATTTTTTATATATTAATTTTACCTTAAATTTCATGGTATCTCTAATAGAGTACATGACACACGACAATGATTTTTTTATAATATTATGTGTCCCAAAACATTGAGATATATAGAAAGATAATATAATTTTAAGAGTATTAATCTAAGTGGTAGATATCACCAACCCATTATATCAGAAAGAATGAATAGGGTCCACTATATTATGTTTATACATGATTATAAAATGTTTTTATATTCATCTAATAAATTTTATAGGCTTAATATAAGAATTTTGTAATTTTAATCACAAAAAGATATATATTTTATAAGGTAGTTTTAATACCTTATAATGGAGATATAATTTAAGATATAATATCTTGAAACATTTATAATTTTATATAAAAAAAATAAAATTATATTATTATTAGAAATATAAAAACCCACTTTGGGTAAATGTATGAAATTTTTCAAAGAACACTAATATTATGAGGAATAGTGAATAATACTGAATTTTAGTTCAAATTTTTTTTTTCATAACATTTAGTTGGATCATTAAATAATGTTTCATATTTTTTCCAATAATAAATAGATCTTTTTTATACAAGATAATCAAATATAGTTCATTGGAATCTATTTCAAATTAAAAATACTTATAAACACGTAACACGATTTTGAATATTTTTATTTTAAAAACATGCATTGTCTTCATGTCTAAGAGATTAAATTTAAAATAATTTATAAAAATTATGGGAATTAAATTTTTTAAATGGATTCCATATTTATATTTATCATAAATTATAATTTATAATAAGAACAACATTCTTTTTTATGAATATTATTAGTGAAATGATAAAATTAAATACAATGATTAAGAAATACAGTTTCATAAAAATTAAACCAAAAATTATTTTTAAGGGCCCAAAATGACCTATAAACATGAAAAAATTCATTATATAGACATAATTAGAGACTATAATCCCTTGTATATAATTTTTTCCATTATTGTATCAACATTGAATGGGAATAATTCTTAACGTATTCCCCTTTTTTAAAATTTAGAAGAATACAACTCTTAACCAAATATAAAAAGGCACTCTTCTCTCCCACTTCCTTAGACCACTCAGGAAACTTTTTATTTACAAAATTATTCCAAACAATCTCTGAAGGCCCCTCAATTCATCCAAGAAGCCACATATTGGGTATAAATCAATCCCTGGAATCCCTTTGGTGTAAATCAATAGAGGTTACATGAATAAGATTTAACATTCTTCCTTAAGATCTTTTATTTTATTTTCATTGTCGTAATCTTAAAATATTATTAATCCACGAATAAGTAATATAATAATTATTATAAATATAATTTAATGTTTCTTGGATAATAGGTCAACCTACACTTAGACAAACATTTATCTAATGGGGGTCAAATTTACCATTCTTCACTATAGTGAACTACCACCCCATCAGAAAATGCTATTTGTTTGTGCATTACCACCTTCTAGGGTTAGAAATTATAAAGAATATGATATTTATAGTTGATATAATTGACATTTCTTATGAATTATTTATTCATTAATTCTTTATTAACACATTTAATTATACAATAAATTTTTAAAAAATACTATAGCGACATTTGTAGAAATGTGGACTACCGCCTCATCAATGCTATGTTTTATGTTCACACACTACATGAGACATATTAAAAATGCGTCTATTGATGAAAACATGAAATGAATAAATTATATTTGATATTATGGAAATAATTACCCTTATAAAAATATTAAAAATATTTTTCATTAACATATTTCCACATGCTGAAAAAGTGATAACATCATTCATGGATGTTTATAAGACAACTTCCTCAAAATGTGGTGATTCCTTTTACATCACTATAATTGTATATATATGAATATATTAGTAAATAATATGTTTTATATGATATAATTATCATTATGAAATGTTAAATTGTATGTTACCTAAATTATATAATGATCATGGAAAAATATGATGGTTACTCATTCGTACATATGACCTATCATCTCTATGATTTTAATGTTGGTTAATTTTTTAAAATAGTATTTAAGATTTTTTAAAAAAATTGAAATTCATGGATAAATATAATAATTCAACCATGACTTTTATTTTATATATGTTCATTTAAGAACACCTTTGATAATATTTTACATAACAATTTTTTTACATAAACAGAATATGGTCAAAACACCCAATGTAAACATAATTGTTTACATAGATGTATAACACATTGATATAAAAAAACATAATATTAAAAAAAAATAACTGTAATAAATGAATTCCGATAATTAATACATTTTTATCATGTAGGAAGGTAAAAAAACCTAATACATGTCGGACCAAAGTTAAGGGATTTTGTCTCAATCCACTTTCATTGAAAAATTTCTAGATTATAAGCACAATTATTCTTTTAAAAAGAGTATATACAACACATTTAACATTATATATCAATATTTCATTTATTATTATGTAATTAAATGTTTTTCTAATGTTAAAATATCCCAGGGATTATGATTTGATAGTTAAAAGTTCAATGAGACACATTTAATGTTTCCAAAAATAATTTCATAATTTTTTATCCATGTAAATAATATTGATATTATTTTACATATTTATTTCTGTATATATATAAGGATAATAAATGGAAATTAGGCCTTATTTTTAATTTCATTCAAATATGTTCAATAAATAATCTTTTTATGTAATTTCTATAGAATATTTTGACAATCAATGAGAGGAATGTTCAATTCTTATGGTACACGACAGATGTGATTTTTCCACCAATGTGGTAAATTTTAATGTTCTGATGTAATTTCACGATTTAATGTTAATAAAAATGAAAACATTTATTTATCCTTTTTTGGTTTATTTTCAAATTAGTTTTTAATAAGTTTTGATTAATCCTATATCATTAAAAAAATATTTTGATTGAAAATAAAATTTAGGAGTAAAATATAGAAAATTTAAATCTATTATGTATTCTGAATATATAAATTATACATATACATTTAACGGGTGGTATCATAATATATCAATGATGTGTTTTTCTGTGATAATCCAATGATAGATGAGTCCATAATAGCTTTATAATGCAATGTGTATGAAATTCACCTATATGGAAAATCCATTCATAATAATGACATGTGTTTTAGACAATAATATCGGGATTCCATTTATAAGAGTGAAAAGTATAATAATATTCAATATTAAATTTTTCTGTTTTCTATTATTGTAATGGGATTAATGGTAATCTCTAGATTATACAAATAATAATAAAATGATCTTATTTTCAATGAAATGTATTTTCTACTTAACACTATTTAATTCAAGTTATAGATTTCATATGTTTTTAATGTTTACTAATAGAATAATGGTTTTTTTGTATCCCATTCATAGATTTTATCCCCATTACATGTTTTTTAATATTTACCAAATAAAATATGACTTGTTAAGGGATTTAAGTAATAAATTTTGAAATTCATAAAGAGTTCGCATAATAGATATCATGATTTATTGTTTATTGTTTATATTGTGACAAATATTAATACTGATTGGATGTGTCCACATTTTATTTTCTGGTTTTGTTTTGTGTGATTTATGTCCCAATTATCTTATAATATTATCCTGAAATGATCACCAATGTGAGATAATGTAATCATATTTATTTAACAAAATATTATGTATTATTTTAAGGTTGGTTCCTTATTCCACACACATATGAATCAGATGAAACTGTTTTGACCACTACTGTAGGAGAAAGGGTCCAAGGATCTATGAGTCACCTGCCTCAATCCAACATAGTGGTGATATTCATGGATTAACAAATAGATCCACTTATGGTGCCATCAGACTATTCAATAGACATGGGATGTTATAGTTTAACTTCTAAAATTCCATGAGTTTCTCAAAGAGCGACATCAATGTAGATCACATGCTCATACCATGTACTCAAGCATGAGAATTGTACGCTCTGAATTTCGATGTATATGTGGGTTGAATGACATACTCATTAAAACCAGTTTACCAAGAACATATTGAAATGCATTCCAAAAGTGCGAAGTAAAATATGATTTACAATATGAAACAATACTCTACAACACCCCATACAGGTGGAATATCTTCTTAAACATATATATACCCAAAATGATCTAATAAGAATGTATCTGGTATAGGAATGGAATGTTCTTCATTCATCATCCTATCGAAAACCACAAAAAGTGACCATCTTCTAAGTCATCATTAAGATAATGACGTCAAAGACTATATTAACGTCATCCCAATTCCATTTGGGAATGGGAAATGGATGTAGTATATCACTAGACTAATGATTTTTAGCCTTAACTTTTTGAAAAGATTATCATCATATCTTGAACACTATTAATTCAATTTTAATTCCTGTTCAACAATACGTTCTTCATAGGGCATGGTAAAATTTATTCAAAGTTGGATACACTAGCCACTTCATGGCTTGAAATTCATGAATCGGATCCTCCTTCATTATTTTAGGTAGAGAAACCCATGTCCTGATATAGATGATCTTATCCAAATCTATGATCCATTCTGATGGTGACTTCATACCTTCTAATATTTTATTAAAAACCAAAAAATATGGATCCTCATACTATATTTCTCAATTTTATCTTATTAGATTAAATTATAGAGATATTGAAATGAGATTTATCAACTACTGACACTCAAGAACTACAACATGCATCTCACCAGTGAAGTAATCACCTTCTACTTGAAAATAGACTATCAAACTCCTTAAGTATTAGTTTTAATACATAATGAATTAGAATCACCATTTCCCTTCTCAAGAATATACACTAGATCAAAATAAAATAAAATCATATAATAAACACACCTCATCTTTCGGAGATTCAAATCTAGTTATGAGAAGATATAATTTATGATTTAATTATCAGTATACAAATTAAACTTCCTACTAAATTAATAATTCCACCAATTAATAAATTCATATACAAAATTTGTTAAAACAATTCCATGCATAGGGTAGTTCCACTCATGTGTCCTTAAATATAGAGACCCAAAAGAAACCACTCAATCTACCTATAACAATAATTCTCCTATTGATATTAAAAAAAAATACCATATGCTCATACCCTAACTTTATTCAGATCATGATCGGTGTAGAATACAAACGATTCTTCATCTTTAGGAAGGTATTATCATATGATCTTAACTATTCAAATAGTATTACCATATTAGAGGTGAAGAAGATGTGTTCTTAAAATAAGGAAATTTTTTGGTTGAATCAACAATATTCTCCATCTAACCCCAAATAACAACAGATAATAAAAATATTCTTGGGATTATCCCTAGATAAACCTAACAGTTTAATATATTGGTCTACTGGAAAACCTTCCTCTGAGATGATGTGATCTAAAAAGTGTACAAGATTAATCCATAAATGACATTGAGATAACATGACATATTTAAAATACTTTTCCTGTGTACATATAATGATGTCAATGTAATCGGAATGATATTCATTATTCATGGATTTTAGTAATATTTCATCCACAAATAAAACAACAAACTGAACCTAGTATAATTGGATGATTCAGTTCATCAAAGACATAAAAATTTATAGGAAATTCATCAACCCAAAAAATTCATTTCCAACCCATAATGGACATTTATTCTTATTAAACATGTCCCTCATTTATAAATAGGTCAGACTCTGAACTGATTATTACACTATCCAAAGATGATGTTTTTTGAAAACCCAATCTCTACTTAACTGGACAAATATATCATCAACGTGTGGAATAGGATCCCAGTTTTTTACATTCGTCAAGTCCAACTTATGATAATCAATAGGAAATTTATTGTCGCATTATAATGCTTTAAAAAACAAGATATACCAAAGGTGAAATTCTCATATGGATAAACACCTTATCCATTAACTCTCACAGAAGGATATTAATCTATCGATTCTTTATGGGTTCTATTCTGTACGGTGGAATATAAACAGCTCAACACATGGATTGTGATCCATTATAAATTCCAAATTTCTCTACGGTGGACTCCCTGAGAAGTCTTAATGAAAAATATCTTTAAAGTAGACAACTTCTTTTGGACATACATACTTAATTACATATCCCTAAACCAGAAACTGACTAGAAACCTGAGTGGTAGTACCCCACAGTTGGTGAAGCATTTTCCATACTCAGCTTTCTTGGATATCCCACTATCTATGGTGAATATAATATTAAACCTTAGAATATAGAAAAATCATTCTCCTTGGGTAAAAATAAATTTGGGATCATTACCCTATTATCAAATCCAAGACCATAATTATTTCAATGATGGACATGTCATGGATATACAAATCCCTAAAGAAATGATACTCCCTAACCACTATAGAGAACCAATTTCACCAGTACATTTCTCGCATCCAAACTCCCAAATATTCATCTATTTTGAGAAAACCATTTCTGAACTCCACATCCATGATTAATAGATTCACATGATATTTAGACATAAAATTATCAGAGGCACCATAATCTAATCATTAATTATCTTGCATAGAATCAATAAGAATAGTACCACTAACCTTCAATGTTCCAACATCACTATGCATATGTGAGGGATGAATGTCATTAAATTATCTATAACCATTTATCTATGATATTGTATGAGTCCCATGAGTTATACCTCTTTGTTTATATGGGTTCCCATTCCTTGAGGAAATATTTCCACTACCTATACTTCATTGGCCGGTGAAATTATAGATTCTGGAATGATATAGTCTATATGGTTCCATTACCACAATATAAATCTTCCTAGATTTTCCAATAATATTATTATTTTGGGGTTTCATACAGAACACTTGTATATTTCAATTCATACTGCAATATTAGCACTCTACCAGTTATAGTGGGAACTGTATATGGATGGGACATGACCTTCCACATTACTGACATATCACTGAAGTAAGATCATACATAACTGATTCATCACCCTTAACACTCTAAATTTAAGATCTTCTTGGGAATTTTTTTCCATGATTTCTAAACTACTACCAATAAATGAACAAAGATTTGTGAATATAAAATGTGGACATAATTAATCATATCATACATATTCCACTGATTCAAACTCAAAAAAATCTATTTCACTCTCTCTCATGAGTGTTTGAGTGTGAAAGTGCTACAAGAACTTATCCTAAATTTCCTTCCAAAACATATTGTGAATATTTACATTATGAATATGGACATCAAAATCATTATTCCCTTGAATAAAGACCATATGATAAGTTAAATTGAATCGATTTTCAATAATAGTCACCATGTGGCCAAGTATAGTCTTAATAGACTCAATCCAAAACTAAGCTGCCTTAGAATCACCCTCATAAATAAATGTAGAAGGGTGATACAACTGAAACTACCATATCAAATAATTCATACTATTTACGATCCTCCATGGGTCACATTCAACATATATCATGATTCTAGAAAGGTTCTCTCAGAACTACTATATGAGTTCCTCTTCCAACTCTAATGGAGCTGCAGGTTCCACTACTAGAGGATAATTTCCATCCATAAACACCTATCATCCCCAAAAAAGGAATCATTATGGATGAATATCTCAATAATGGAAAATATTATTCTTAGGACACTTTACATCACATTAACACATTGAAGAATAGTGTTTCTCAAAATCCATAATATGACCTTTCCCAAAACCCCTCCACACGGTAAAAATCTGGGTTCCGTTAACACGTTTAACCATCTTACATATAGGACATGGATAAAATTTTAAGAACACTCTTATATTAAAGCGTGTTCATTACCAAACTATTAATTTATTATTTTTTTCATTTTACTGTTTTCAATTATATTAAGTAACAATTCTAATTAAATTTATACAATCATTGAAAACTTTCTAATATCAACATTATTCAAAATAATTCCATTTATTCCCTTATATGTGTAAAATGATGAATAAAGAAAAATAATCCTTAGTTCGTAGAGTGATGAAATAATACTCAACTCTTGGTACATACCAGTCCATGAGTCATATATACGAAAATATATTAAAAATAATTGCATCACACAACATGTCTATAACTCAAGGATAAATAACATTCAATTATAACAGGGGACATAAATGATAACAATCCCACCCTAGGTACTCAACAGTTACCATCATACATGGGATATATACTCCCATGATTATCCACTCATCCAAGGTCTAGAAAATATTATTCTCTCATCCATGCTTACCATAATAGTATTGAAATTGAAAATAAATGAAAAATTATATGATTCTATATTATGATGTCCCGACGTTGGTTCCACACACTGATTCCCCGATCACGTTAGTCACTTTACCTCAGGTGCGCTTCCACGTACACCCGATTATGCGGACTAATTATGAGATTCTAATATTAATCAAGTAGAGAATATGCCATACTTATCAATGTATCTCAATAGTTCTTATAAATGAGAATAAAAAAAATGAAATAATCAATAACCCTACCAAACTAGAATATTGAAAAGACCAAAATAGAAGTAAAATTTCCAAAATTTAACTACTGATATGTCAATCCAATTATGATTCATGTGTCAATATGAAAGGTCCAAAGATAAATAATGACAATAAAAACAACAATGTTTGTCCAAAATCAAATTCAGTTCATTCATCCATACTCCATCCCAACTAATCTATCTAAAAAATGACTCATGATCTTATAATATACTATAGAGATGATGTTTATTTGTATACTAATTAGGAAACCCTGAGTAATGTGTGAGCTTAACTAAGTGGGTCACCACTAAATATTTGTATATATTTACAGAAAATTAATTTTTTTGTAGTTGTGAAATGAATAAAATATGAGAAATAAATTAATAATTTTAAATATGTTCAATTATTATTTTAATAAACACATAGACTCCATGGTTTCCATGGACACCCTAACTACAATGAATTCTATGTAACATACTGAAGTTTGAACCATATTAAAATACCATCATAATAAAGTATCATTTTATTTCAATTAATATTTTGAAAAGTTGGAGCCATGGTCCAATGGCATCAATTTTTTCCTAGAATGAAATTTATTACACCTTGTGTGTATTTGAAACAATAGTTTGTGTCCTATAACTCGTTTATCAAAAAATCACACATATTGGATATTGAAACAGTAGTCTATTTCCCAAATGAATATATCAATAATTCCACAAATCACATATATCTAATTAATCATGATTAAACAACATTAACTATTTTAAGAAACATTTCCCATTACAGTACCATCAAAATTTACCACATAAAAAATTAATTCAATACATTAATCAGAATAAAATAATATGTTTAATTCCCGATTAAACATTTTTCAAAATTAAATTAATATAATACATTTTCTTATTATGTTTATGTTAACCATCTAATAATTCATATTATCAATTATTTTCTATCTCATTAATTGACCCATTCAACAATTAGAATTTCCCCTTAATTTCAAATTCATATGATTTAAAAATTTAATTAAATAATTATTTAATCGAATTCCACTAATTCCAATTTCCCTAAATGAAACCAAATCATTACTACATAAAATTTTATTTATTCAATTAAATCCACAATGAAATTTCTACATAATGGAAATTCATAATTTCAAAATTACATACACAAAATTAAATCAAGAATTTGGATTTTTAATTTTAACCACCTACCTCCTGAGTGACGATAAATTCTAACCAAAAGTAACCCCAATTAAATAGGATCAACAAAAAACATGAAAAATAAAATGATCAATATCTGATAACTAGATCCAATATTAAATGGATTTGATCTATAAAAAAGAGATCTTCATCCACTATTAATATAAGGAAACATCCATCAGTGGATGAAATACAGATGAAAGAGTGAGAGGAAACTAAAAGATATGATAATCTCAATATGGGCGATGTGATCATCGGTCCAAAGATCTATATTTTTTCATGAAAAATGGTTAGAATAACTTGTAATTTTCTTTAGAAACTCAATAAATGATATAAATGGATTTCTGATTAAGCTAGGGTGTTTATGGATATAATAAGGTTGTTCATTGAATTTTTAATAATTTTCATGGGATTAAAATACCACTGACAAGATTTAATACATGGGGGACATAGATTCCCATTACCATGAACCTTACAGTGAACCCTCATATAGGGAAAATAAAAATTAATATTAAAAATATACATGGTTTTAAAAACCTTTGTCAAACAATTGAAAATACCCTATATTTTGGTTTTAGAGTTTTTTTTGAATGGGTACATGGTTTTTGAATACAATATACTAACATTGTACATCTCCCATTCCTTAAAAAATTATCACTTTTCAACTAATAATTTCCCAAGGATGACCACAAAAAATTATACTCAAAACATATAAAAATATAATAGGTGAATGTATCTCCATTAAACTTTATAAAAGGCTGTGTTCATTGAGAAGTAATATAATGATATCTATGATCATGATATATTTGATTAGGTTATATAATTAGCTATCATGAATTAATAATTTCACTATTAATGAATTAGTATTTTCAATCCATTTATTTGTTTATGATGATTTCAGTTTTTCAAATTTTATTCTGATAGATTATTTTTGTTATATGACTGTTATAATTATCTATTCCTTCAATATTAAATATTTTTATCTTACTAACATGCTATATATTTGATATTCATCACTAATTTTTACCCTTATATTTATTATATCACAAATATTATGATTCAATTTCAGTATGTTATGAGTAAATTTATTACATTTGAAATGAAAAAATAATAGGTTTGTTGATTAATTTTCTATATATTTTGATAACATGTTAATGAATATGTATTTTCATATATGTTAGAAGAGAAATTTTAATCTTATAATATATACATGCTAATTGTTAGTTAATCTAATTATAAATATATAAAAATGTAAACCTAATATTTCTATTGAATGTATGTGGCAGATTTTTTTCTAGTGATACTAATATTTTTTAATGGATAAAATTCCACCACCTCAGTATATTTTAGTGCCGTTAGTTAAACATGGTGTAAAATAATATTGGTTTCTAGTTGTGTGGGTATGAAGTTGAAAAATTTACAAAAATTGAAGGTATTGTTAAAATTATATATTATGTTTTTATCTAATGATGATCATTTAATAATTATTTGAGATTGATAAATTATTGAATATTATAGTTTATATTGTATTGATAAACATTTGTAATGGTTGATATACTATTTGATACATTATGTTTTTGATGGATTACAATAATAGAACCTTAAAAACCCTAATGGTATATTTATATGGGATAAGTTTTTTAATATTATTACTACCTAATATTTAGGAAAGGTTTATAATGTGTTGTTATCCATAAATTAATATCCCTATATAGATACCACAATTGAATGTTGTCTCTATAAAAAATGTATGAATTGATAATAAACCTAAAAAGTGGATATTGGGTATCAACTCAATTTTATTCTTATACATAAAATGATGGAAAAATAAAACACAATGTTTAAACTCCATAGGTTTATTATTTAGTCAACATAGATTCTAATTATGTATAATATTATGGGATTTTATTATATTTTAGTTAGACATCCTAAATGAATTTTACACATGATATCATAAATTGTATCCTAGAAAATTATTAGATGGAATATGAACATAACTTAGGATCTATCTGATATAATATCATTGCTATACCTCCATACATATATAAATGTCAATCAATACACCTTAATTTTTTGATATAATGAATGTTGGAAATAGAAACCATGTTCAAAATATTTGGATAATAGAGATACTATCCAAATGAAAAATTCAATGGGACAATATTTTGAGAGAGACATATATATGAAATTTATAGTCATATATTATAAATGATTAACAAAAAATTATCATAGTTGATTTTCCAAGAACACAAATAAAGTGAAATATATAGTTTCATGAAATTTCATGTAATGAATAAGATGAAGGAAATAATATTTTTTCAATTTTTCTATAAAAAATATTAGTTATGATTAACAAAGGGGAATTAATCAAAGGACCAGGATGATGATAAATCTTATAAAAATGAGAGTATAAAAGTTTTATTTTCAAAATAAATTTGATGTAACTAGTTCACATTATAAAAGTAAATGGTGTGCTTCCTAGTCACACCTATGACATTATGAATCAAACCACATTTAATATTTTATATTGAATTTTGTCAATATTATAGATAAAATTATTAATTTATTTATATTTGACTACTAAAAAATAAGGCTGAAAATTATTTATTGGGTGGGAATTTGATAAACATGGATTTTAAAATGTTAATTTCCTTAAGTCATAATGTGTTCGATAGTATTAATTAGATGAACCAACATAAGTAAATTAACCCCAAAATAGTAAAAGAACACTAAAATGTTGCGATTCTACTAGACAGTAAAAGTACATATTATAAAATTAAAAAATATATATAGAAATTTAAATAACAATAAAAATAAATTCTAAGGCCATGAAAATTTTAATTAGTGGAGATAAATTACTAAAAATAAATATAAATGCTTTAATATATAACCCTTTTAATATTTTATATTATGAGTTGTATATTATGGTTCCAAACATGCTATGGATAAAATTTATTATTGATAGGAATAATATTTTTTCAAAAAATAGTAGTAGCAACTGATATAATAGATGATTAAAATATAGTTAACATATGAATAATATATTTCTTATGAAAAGAATTTTCATAAAATAAATATATTATTATTTCAAATTAAAATATTAGAATTTTATTAATTTAAATGGACCAAAACGAAATATATTATTAATTTATAGAAATAATTTATCTTTTTATAATTTTTTTAATTTTACGAAATTAATAAATTTTGTATGAGTACTAATAAAATATTAATAGGAATAAAAATAAAATGTTAATATTTTTAATTGTATAAAAGAATTATATTTTCATAATAAAATTATATATATATAATATTTAATTAATGTGTAATTTGTTTTAAATATAATCCCTTATTTTTAAAATTACTGTTTCATTTTTTATGATTATATATAATGTTTTAAAATAAAAGAAACTATTTGTGGACATTTTGATTAATTAAATATTACATTGGTAAAATTCATTTTTTTTATTTTAAAAAAATTTACATAAAATTTATTTACATTTTTACAATAATATTTATAACATTAAATGAAATATAATGTAGAATTTTATTATATATATAATTTCAATGCTTAGAAAATACAATATTTAAAAATAAATTGGTTCTTAATCATTATATGAACTACAATAATTATTGATTTATCATAATGATGGTATTATTTTCTATTAAAATGAATTTAACATTTTTATTTAGTATGATAAAATTTTATAATATGTTTCACATTTTATTTATACATAAAAATTATTTTTTAGGTAAAAACAAGATCATAAAATAAAATAAAAAAGTGTACATTTAAAAATTCTAGTAATAGACTTAAAATATTATTTTAAACATCTGTGAAGCCAAATTGTCATGGGATTCTTTATTGTATCAAAAATTTATAGTCCAATATTTCTATTTTGGAGTTGTATTTACTTATGAATCATTATCTTTATATATATTTTCTTTAATCATTTACCAAATTTTGATCAATCTGTAAAGAAAAGGGCCTCTAACCACCCCTCATAACAACCAAAAAAATGTAGTCCCTTAGTGAAAAAATTACCATTATTATTATCCTAGAATAATATTAATTTAAAATATTTTTATTATAAATTTATATTGAATCTATACCTCTAATTTAATTTATTGTCCCAAGGAAAATCATATGTTCTCATCATGATTATTTTTTTATAAATATATTGATTTTATAAAATTTTGAAATAAGATTTTTTTAGACATACATAAATATATTTTTAAAATATTTATTTAATATATTAATAATATATTTAAATAAATATTTTAGACATTTTAAATTTTTTTATTGAAAAAGAAAACTATCATATGTTTATTTTACAGAATAAAAACATTGTTAAATGATGACTTTATTTCTCAGTGTTGCCAACCAGAAGCGTTATGTTTATTTTAACCACTATAAAGAGATAATAATAATTATGAAGTAATATAAATATGTATGTTATTTAAATAATATATTATATTCACATATATTAAATAATAAAAGTCATTTAGCATGGCATATGGATAATAAAGTCATCTAAAATGGATCAAGGTAGACTGCCACTTCTATTGAATGATATTCTTTAGTTTTTATTTAATTTATTCACCACCACTAATGTATGGTATTGATAATGGTTTTAGTAGTTACACATAATATTTATGAAGATGTTAATGTTTTATTTTGAAAATAATTGGCAACCAATTTATAATTTTATTAATAAAAAATCATTGTAAATTCAACTAGAGATAGTCATTTTTTAAAAGAAAAAAAATGAATTTTTCACACTATTTTTTTTATGGTTTTAAGTTTTTAATATTATTATAATTAATTATAATTTATACACATCACTTAAAAGATCAAAAAATATATCTAAGTTAAATAGTGTATATTTTTATGAAAACTAAATCATATCATGATCATCCATAAAATATTTTATGTTATCCTTTTGGAAAGTTTATCCACTTATATTAACAATACAATAATTATATTTCATTGATGACTATAAGGATATAACATTTAGTAATATATGAAATAAATAAATAAATAATTAGTTTACCATTTTTCTTGCATTGGTACATTTATATGAGAAACATTAGTTAAAATGCAAGAATTTGTTCATGAAAAATCACCAAAACAGACTCATCACTGATTTCATATTTATGTATAATAAAAAAAATACTCTTTAATGAAATGTACAAATTATAAAGATTTATAAATCAAAAATTATTTTACCATTATTAAATAATATGGATTAAAATTTATAATTTAATGAATATTAAAAATGATAATATGAAACTAGTTCAAAACAATTAAGAATAGTCACACCTGATATCCAAAAGTAATAAAAACGAAATTATATAATTGAAAAAAATAAATATAATTAATCATTGTAATAGGATATCCAAATGTGTCAAAAGTTTTATTAAATGTCTTAATGGGATAGTAATTTTATTTTTACAGGAGGTCATAATTCATTTACCCTATGATTGAAATAAAAAAAGTGCTTATGATAAAATTTTTTTCTCATATATACATTAACATATTCCAAATGAAATTATAATGATCTAAGAATAATTAATCATAAAATATTACTACAGTTAATTTTATTAATTAATTCTTTTACTATTTTATAAAATTCATCATTATAAACAAAATTTCAATTTCATTTTAACATAATTATTAGTATAGATAAATGGGGTTTAATATCTCAAAATTATTTTAATTAGTCATATTTCATAATAATCAACATTTTTCATTTACATGGAGTATCTATATCAGTATAAATATTTTGAATCCTGATCATGTACCAATCAAAGGTATATAATTATGAATTTGAAATTATATCCTTCGTTATGTCTGAATAGAATTTTTTCCATATTTTAATGGTTTTTATGTTTTATTTTTTACTCATTGTGTCATGGGATATTTTTTCACTATTGTTTCTTGAATAAGGAATCATTTTGATTTAATTTCCATGAGATTTATATAATGGATTTATTATCTAATTAATTTTTATGAAAATATTGAGGTATTTATATTCATTATTAATCTTTCAATTGATGTTTTACCTAATCCCTAAGAGCTTCTAAACAATAATATTAACTCTTTGAGATATAATTCTTAATATATAGTCTATTTTCATTTAAATGTTATAACTATTAATACATTAATATTTTTTATATTTATCCTCTAATTATTTTTTTAATGTAATTTTTTATTTTCAATCCCATCCTTTAGTGGGTTTGAAATAATTTTTTCTACTATTATAAGGGTTTAGGATTAATGTATTTTATTTTATTGAGTCATAAACTATATTAATGCAACATATTTGCCAATTTTTAGTTTATTATATTATATTAATACTTTTTATGATAATTTTTAATTTATTAATTGGTTTTGAAATAACTTCCTTATATCCCCATTATAAAAGCATGCATTCCACAATGATTATATTAATCGTAAGGGTTTCATGGTTCTGTATCTATCTCACAAGACATATGTTTAATTTCCCACAATTCGTTATATAGTATCCTATATCTATAGAAATTTTTAATATATTTTATCTTGATATTGAAAATATTTATCTTATTTTATATAGTTTAGTTGATATTTTTTCATTCAATATGATTTTATTGGAATTTTTCTAACTCCATAATGGTTATTATTCCATATTTATAATTCCATTTACATGTTTGATATTATGAAATATCATTTCTTCCATATGGTTTATTAATACCCTCATTAATTCTATTGTCATAAATATATATAATTTAAATATATTTAAATTATTTGTGTCCCCAATATGTTGATATGATTTTTATATAAACATTACAAAAATCGTATTTTTCCCTTAATATTTATTCATTGAGGTAATATTCCTCTACACCGCATGATTCTCTGTAGTTATGGTTATATTGGTCTTGGATTGATATCAAAATTGAGTCATACAATGTTTCTAAAGGAAGATAATCTTTTAGAGATCCACGACTTGCATTGTTTATCCAAATCTACTTGTATTATTAGATTTATATTAATTCCATTTCATTACTACTATGAAAAAAATTCCCATTTGGATATTTGAAGATAATTACATGATATATATATATCAATTGATTGGGGAAATTATTTACTTTACCATAAAAAAATACACAATGTGGCTTTGTTGCAATATATAGTTACACATATATTTTTTATAATTGAAAAGGGAAATATTAAAAATATGTATACTTGGGAAAAATATAATGTTTTTACTAATAAAATTTAAGCGAAACTATATGGTATATATATAAATAGAAAACAATAATTAAAACAATAAATAATTGGGGAAAATATTGGAGGCCATCGGAATATCCTCTACCTAAAAAATACATTCCTGGGTAATGGTTCCCATTTTATAAAAAATCTGCAAGTCATCATGGGAAACATTAGAGACGAAACAGAAATGTAAATAAGTGAAATTATTCCCTTAACTCTATATAGGAAGGAATTATATGTGGTTGGATATGAGTAACATACATATCTTCATCAGATAAATATTTGACCATGGAATAGTTCCCCATCCATGTAGTGAATTATGAATTGTCAAGGAATCTGTATAAATTGATGTTATGTCAATGTTTTTCCTATTGTAGAGTTGAAGTATGTTGTTCAATGCATGAGACTCGGCATATAAAAGAAACCAATTATATAAGAAAGTATGATAGGTTAATATTAATATCCCATTTTCTCCCACCTGATTCCATGCCCCCGTATAACCCCCATACCACAAGACACATCCATGTTGATTTTTAGCCTTTCACTATGAGGTCCCTGAAATTTCTAGTCCCCCATTATATACTTGTTATTTAAATATCTATATTTATTTATTAAAAAATGAATGTCATTAATTTATTATATAGGTTGTTCATTAAATTATATATTTAATTCATTGGACATAATAAGGGAAGAGTGGTTCGTAAATATCCCCTTGATGAATCAATAGGTGTGAAGAGAAAGAAATTCTTGTGTGTTTTGTTGTATACCTACTAATAAAAGAAACATTTCAGATCAAAATTACATTAATGTGTGATCATGATAGCTAATTTCATGATTAATTTTCTTTGGGAATATAATTATCTATTGGAGTTTTGAAATCATCTTTAGGGAATGATTCATTGTTATAGTATAATTTATTTATTAATATGTCAACAATGGAAAAAGTATACTATATAATTATTTTAATTATGGAATTATTTTATATTTTCTATTAAATACATACTATTTATACTCATCATATGATCACGTATGATTTAAGAATTTTTCACTTTAATCAAACCTTATTGAAAATATGACCTCCTCCCTTTTTTTCAATTTCCTATGGTCTTGAAAAATTATATCATAAAAAACATGTTTAATAAAACATAATGTGTGGAGAATTTTTCATAAGATGAAAATTAATTATCATGGATTATTTTTATTCTTATGTAGTTGAATAATAATATCCACCTGATCTATAATTTTACAACCACAAAAATTAATATATAATTAATAAAGGAATCCATTTTTTCAGAATGAACATTTCGTTACAGTTGAAAATTGAAGTATAAATGATATAATTTTACAAATATATAAATATGCATTTTAATTATAACTATAGGTTTTTTTATGAATAATTGGAGGATATAAAAAACTAATAATAAACACACAATTGTGTGCTTTATATAATTGAACAATAGAATAAATATTACACATTCCCTAAAAATGAAAAAAAAATTGAGAAATGTAAGAAAATAAGATAGAAATTTTGAATTTAATTGTAAAACCATTTTTGTAGGGAACTAGTACATATAAATTTTTGGTGGAATTGAAAAAAACAAATATATATATATATGATCAGATTTTACGCCACTACCAGGTACTAATAGTGGGGGAATTATGTCATTGAATTGAGAATATCAATAGTTGTACATATTACCCTTGAATTCTCATTCGTGATTTAAAACAAATCTTCTACCATAGTGAGAACATTGGTTCCACACATAAATTGATTCTCATAAGGGATAAATCTATTTTGTAGATGATAACGAATTAATAGAAGTTAATATGGTCGGTTATAAACAAACATGGAACAATACGCTCATCAATATAATGGTTTCTTGGAATCATGATCAGGTTTTTATTAATAAAGAGGATCTTGATAAATGGGAATCAATTTCCAAAATTACTATCCTGAAAATAAATTATGATCATCACACTATAGATGTTAGTTTCAAGATAAAAAAGATGAATATTTCACTATCTTTTCAATCCAACAATCCATGGGCTAAACATAGTGATTGTTAGAAACTATGTATTGATTTTTGGAATTATATGTATTGTATAAATAAGGAATAAATAATCTTCTTAATGATGAAAAATTAAAAATGAAATCAAAATAATTTCAAAAAATCTTCCAATTGTGATTTGGATAGTGATATTTCTAATCTTGAGACATCTCTTTTATAGTACCAAGAGGATTAATCCAGATATAAAATTAATACGAATATATTCATGGATGTTAGTATATAATTTGAAATAAATTTAAATATTTTAATGAAGTAACGAGGTATTTGGGAATTTTTCAGAATTAAGTGACTTCATGAGGGGCATTGGAAGACAAAATATTTCAACTCACCCAAAATATTTTCGTAGGATAATAGACATTTATCATTTTAAAAGGTGTGGTGTAAAATCATCAACAATATAGAGTAAATTTTTGGTCATATTATTTCATATTATTATAATATCTATAATCACCCTAGTTTGGAGGGAGATTTTATTAAAGGTATTATTTATAACACTGTTATCCTTGAGGGTTATAATTCTCTTATTATTTCACTTATGGAATATGAGACAGATGAATAAGTTTCCAGCCTCATTAGATGCAGTTTTCCAAGTCCATATAGATTCAAGAAAAATATATTTTTAGATGTGTGGGAATAGGAATCAATTGTTTTCTTGTAGGTTGGTTACATCATTATTTATTAAAGGAAAAACTCATCAAAGCATCAATAATGAATTTTTCACCTTTATTCATAAAACATAAAATTATGGTGAAATATATATATTCATAACCATTTAATTGGTTAATACAATTTAAATGGAGATTACTAACATTATTTCTCAGATTCATTATTGCATCACACCAAAACTAATATCATGGATTTTTTTGACTTATCAATGGAAGACCTAATCAAGGATACATTAGCACAACTAAAAAGTGATTTAATTTTCTCAGAATCATATGATGATGGGGTTACATTTTATCAAATCTTGACATTAATAATTCATTTGATACAATGGAATGAAATTTCTCATTCAACCATCAAAAATGATTTTTATTCATTACTCCTTTCATTAACTGAGATAAATATCCTTTTGGATCATTCAGAAATCTTTGTGTGTATACATGGATGTCCCATGGAATAATTTATGAGATAATGTGGAGTTAGACAAGGTAATCCTCCTTCAATAATGGTTCTCTCTATTGAAAAAGTGTATATTAGCCTCATTCTATCACACATGGTGGAATAAAGAAAACACTATACAATTCATGATTTTAGGTCACTAGTATATGTAACAATCATATTTTATGTGGATGATATAAAAAAATTTCTACATGGGAGTAAGAAGAATATTTTGGTCCTTACAAAATATTTACAACACTATGAGCGTATTTCTAGGAAAATTTCTAGTTGGGAAAACTATTTTATTTTCATTAAAATTGTTTTCCCACTTTTAAGAAAGGACCAAGTCCTTTTAGATATATAAATTAGGGAGGGGTCATGACCCTTCATCTATATTGAATTTACATTATTTTGGAGGAGGCCAATGGATTTTTATTTTATTGAAATTACTAATCATATAAGAAATCAACTATCTACATGGATGGAAGGAACCTTGAAATGGATTATAGAACGAGTTTGGTGAAATTCACCATTATCGCCAAGATTTTTTACCTTCTTAATATCTACACATGTTTTATAGGGTTGACAATTAATTTAAATGAATGCATCGATATTGTTCATGTAGTGGATATTTTTAAGGAAGGGAGCTAGTAATTATACCTCAGAAAACATGTTGTAAATATTTATCTATTTTAGGTATGTAAATCAAGAACATAAATTTTTTTAATGATTCTATTCCAGACCAGTTCACATGGAACCTCATAAATAGAAATTTGGAATCTATTGGTTTCTATAAAGCTAAATTTCATTGGATGGTGCATAAGGGTAATGTTTCTAACATGAATTTATCCATTTTTAAAAATGTTATGGATTCTATTAATTTCGTAAAAAATATTTTGAAATTTATTATTAGTAAGTACTCTTCTCTTTGGTTGTGGATTGATAACTGGACTAGCTCTGCTATGAATGATGATATCCATCATTTGTATTCTAAAATTGATGACCATATAACCAAAATATCTTTTTTTGATACCCCTCTTCCTCATTTGCTGTAGGATGTTAAATCCATTATAAATAAATACACATTTATGTCCTTTATAAATATTTTAGTATGTGAGTAAGCCGTAAATACTATTTTGAACAACCAGTTATTCTATGACGATCACAGCAGTTAATGAAATGGTAAATTCAATAGGATAAAAAAACATAAATAGAATATGGATTAGGATTTCTCAGCTTTATATCATCCCATGATTGGTGCACATCATGTAACCCAATAAATGTTTCTAACAATTATTTGGAATGTCAATTTGATTTAGGTGTTTTATTAAATAATCATAAATAAAATGAAGATAATATCTTTCACTATTGTGTGACTACATAAACATTGGGGAATGAGGTCTTTAACATATTTATATTCATTGAATTTTGATTCAATGATATGAAATGTATTTTCCCATATTATAAGTGAACTAATCTCTCCACATATATTTGGTACATAATGTACGTTGTAGTGGTCGAATAGTTGTATTCTATCTTTCTCTACTGCAAATCTATAATATGCAATGGAAAATATCTTTATTCATGATTGATGATATCAGAGGTTATTTTCATAGTCAAGTATTTTAATGTGGAGAATAAGAGAAATTCATAAAAATGATCATGATTTATTGATTTAATGAAAATTGGTAGTTTCTATGAATTTTAATATAGTAATTGGAACTATTGATTGTTTTGGAAACCCCCTCTCCCTAACTGGATAAACAAAAACATGTATGGTTCTTTGAAAGGGAATCCAGGTCAAAAGGGGTGTGATGAGGTATTTCGTGACCATAATGATAAAAATCTGGTATATTTTTTTCATTCATGTGGTCGGTAAAAATGCCATGAAACATATATGAAGATGACCATAAATATTTTCTATTTTAAAAAATTAAATGATCGAATAATATTGGATTGGATTGGGATTTTTATATTCTTATGTAGTCAATAAAAACTGTTACATTAAATCATTATTTAGGTCAAATTGATTGACGGATGAAACGAATTTATTCCCTATAAAACCCCAATTTTATTTCCATGCATTCCTAATAGGAGGAATATATGATGGAAGATAGTATCTCTCTCAAAGGATTTGATATGGATATAACTTGGTTGGATTATCTTCCATCAAATATGATGTCACATTACGAATAATAGTCTATAAAATTTCCTCTTTTAAAAAATCTGTATCATTTCATTTAATTAATAAATATATTTTCTTTTAATGTTCGATGTTCATTTAAGACATTCATATATGATAAAAGATGAAATATGGCCTGGATGAAATGTTTTTTTGGTAAATATAACTAAAGATAAATATGACTATTGAGGGTTATGATTGTTTTTAATAAGATAACAATTAAAATTAATGGTTATAAATGGAAAAGACTATCTATACTATATTCATAAAGGTGAAATGATGAAATTAACCATTAGAGGCATTCCTTTTGAAGCACATTTTATGGAACATGGGTGGAAGGTTGCATCATTGGGGTTCACCCATGGACAAGCCTGGTAGAGAATCGACATTTAATGATAAAAAGAATTGACTATGGGAAATGATCAACATTGTAGTGATTGACAATAGATTAATATTATTCAAGCCACCCCATGGGACAAATATTGTGACCTATTATTTTAATTCTTTTATATTACATATTTTTAGATGAATAAAAAATACATTACCCAATACAATAAAGGTGGACTAAAATAGTTTATTGTTTTTTGAAAACTGAAAGGAAAAAATTATTTAATCATAAAAGATATTCAATATCTCTTAGAAGGATATTACAATTTATTACTATTAAAAAAATATTTTATATACAATTTTCATTTATAAACTAAGAAATAGAAATGACAGAAAGTGTGAGGTAATGTTTCATTGATGGTAATCGTGGTAATTATGTAAAAATAGCACGAATATAAGAGAATGAATACATAAACCTATCACATGAAAACAATACTCTAAATATTAAATATAATTATATTTATTCATGGAAAAAATATAATCAAACAATACGACAATAGTCATAAGGGATTCAAATAATATAATCCACAAGTGAACATCATTAACATATGAGATATATTTCTATCATAATAATAAGCATGGAAAATAATTTCCAAATTTTACGTGGCTGAATACAAAGGATATCATAGTTTAATGGGTTCCCTCTCTAGACCATTATAGTAGAAAATGTTCATTAATAGGCTAGGTTCACTACCTATTCCATCCATTCCTTAATTAATAGAGTTCACTCTCTATTCCAACACATAAAACTTAACCTAGTTCACTCTAGGTACTCGTCTTCTCTATCTCTTGAGAATAAAAAATATACCCAATTCATTGAAGATTGAAATAGGACCCACCCATTATTAATTACAACAAAGAAACCACCTCATAATGAAAACCAAGAATATGCAATCCATAATATCATAAGAAAAAATTATATCTGAATCCATGTAACTAAATGAATTTCATTAATATTTCATCATATAGTAACATGTTGGAAATAGGTAGGTTTCACAATCATTCCATAATTTCCTACAAGAATAGCCCTTTTAAAAGTAAGTCAGTTTAATGAACATTATATCATTTAATAACCCAAGGTAATAATGTGGTTTTAATATACATAATGTCATCACAATCATGAACCATTTTGAGAATGAATTAGACCAGTATCCTTGGATAAAATACCCAAAAATGAATATGTTTCACCAAAGGATGTTATCTTATTTGGATATGTAATTTGAAAATTCACATGTATAATTTATTACAAAATATAACAATTCATGAAAGAAATTTTTAAAAAAACTAAATTTTTATGATATTCTATTTATTTTAAAAATATAAATATTTTCATTTCTAAATAATATATTACGAAATAATTCATGTTATATGAGTAACATATATTTTATTAATTTAGTAAATCCTTTATAATATCTCCATTCTAGTGGGTGGGTAATAATATTATATTAAATAAAAATATTTTAAATGTATACCTAGTTTCGTTAAAACATGTAGTTTCATGCAACACATTGTTACCTCAATGTTGTGTGTATTGTATAATATAAAAAATATTTAATATCTTTTGGGAAAAAATATTCCACAAAATCTAAGGTTGTGTCATTCTACCCCCTTGGAATTAATATTACCCTTTATAATCATATTGGTCATCAATAGTTGTACACTTTAAAATTAAATAATAGAAACCTACATTGTGAAATGTTTTAATTGATCATCCTCTTGAAAGAGATAACTATATCTTTAAAATTTATTAGTAATAACACAAAATAATATTCCAAATATGATAAAAATTTGGGCTGTGAAATCAATGACATAGAAGAGAAAACGAATTCTCAAAAACTAATAGAAAGTAATATTTAACTTGGTTAGAATAATGTAAAGAATCACATAGTCATAAACATATATGGCCAAAAAAAGTTGTTGATATCATAAAAAATGATGAAAATGGGAAAACATATTTTATAATTTACTTTTCCAAATTTAGGGGAATTCATTTATATATCATGGATGAAAATATTAGAAATTGTACCCACTTGATAATTTATTTTATTATGAAGTTTTTTATACATTTGTAATTACATGATCAACTTTTATTTAATAGTTTAATCTAAAAAATTAACATGAATTATTATAATAATATAAGAAGATGTCAAAAGATCGAAAAATAAAAAATTAAGTCATTCCATATATCCTTAGTTATCACAAAATAATATATTTAGCTCTCGATATTTTGAAATATATATATGGGGTAGAAATAAATAAACATCTAAAAACACATATGGAGTCAATGAAACCATTAAATAAATAGTTAACCTTATAACAGTTCCAAATTCATATCTTATAAATATTTTCACTTAATATAAAAATAATAAATAACATTGATCCTCCAAATTTCATTTTTTATCTCATTATAGTCACATTCAGAATATGTGAATACCTTTGTCACATATTCTCAAGAATATTGTCTATAAGAAAATTACCAATAAATATCACTAAAAACAATCATGATTTCTTATCAATTGAATAAATACATTGATTATTGAACATTTTTTCATAAATCCTATATTGTTGTAAACTCGATTAATTATAACATAAACCACACTATCCACAAAATATTAATATGTTTCAAGGTCAACTATTTTATCCATTTTATATATTCATATCCAATATCTCTTTACCAAAAAAACATTATCTCAAAATACATAACATATTAGTAGTTATATCCCTTTTATCAAAACATTAACTTCCAATTTAATCACATTTATATTCCATTTACATCACTGAACACATTCCTTCATTCCCAATGAAAAAAAAACTATATATTAGAAATAATACTATATTTCATGATTCATATAACATTATATTTGAATTAATATACGTAAATACTTCATTCGGCCAAAATACTTCTAAAATAAATAAATATGATTCATTATATTATTCTTTAATACCTATTTCCTTCCATATGTTATTAATAGGCTCTTAATCATAAAAAATATACCCATTACTCATACAACCATTTTGATTTTCATCATTAGATATCCCATCAATACATAGAATTTCATAAGGACCACAATTTCCACATTTAAATAATTCCAAAGTCTAATGAAATCATTCGAAGACCACTTGTATCACCCATTATGATAAAAGAAAATTTTATTTTCTATTTTTGGTTACAAGATTTGAGTTATTCATTTCTAAACCACTAACAAGTGTCATGTTCCTCTAACAAATCCACATGGAAATTTGATCCCACATTCAGAACAGTTAGGAAGACAAATGAACTTTTTTTAGGGTTCCTACTTTCAGAACACTCAGTAAAATATTTATTTATCCTCCCTGGTGAGTCTGAGAGTTGGATAAGGTAAAAAATATTAGTCACATTCTGGGAAATTTGATTATGAATAGTCAAAATTCCCTTTACAACAATCATCATTCCACTTGGATGATCATTATAAAATATTCCTTCACATTCAATGTTATCTGAGTTTTTTCAAGTTCATCCATTAACTACACTTAGAAATCATAGTTTCAAAATCACTATTCATAATGGGAAACTAAATACTCTGGAAAACCACTTATAGGATGACTAAATTGGGAATAATTTCTTATTGATATATGAAGTATTGGTTATATAATTTTTTATTCATAGTATTAATCTATTTAAATACTTCATAATGGTTCTTGAAGTATTTTTGAATTTCCAAAACATTTCCCCACGAGTTTCAAGCCATGTGTGCACCAAGTCTATTGTTAGTCATAAGTTCCCCATCGAGTCCATGTTAATGCTGGGTAATTTTGGTTGTCACCATTAGAAAACATTGGTCTAGAAGAACATCAAAATCTAGTACCCAAATAGATATGTAGTTTCATGAAAACCACATTATTGATCATTTACCATAATTCCAGGACATTTTACAAAACAATAACAAGTCCACAAAATTAGGAATAGATACTTCCAATGAAAATAATTTTAAATATCTCTATGTATCTCACTAATATTTTCTTATGATAATTTTAAAATTTTAACTAAAAATTTATTATGATACCAACAATATAGATAAGGTATTATCAACCACATATATGACATCTTTTTTGATAAATTTTTAATACATCGCAAAAATACATGCATAAGAACCATAATAGTTTAGTGAATTTGGAAAAATGGAATAGAAAATTCATAATTTAAATATGATGTTGAATTTATACATTAATTATAATCCTGTTTTATAATATCCACTAATATATACTACTTAAACACTTTATTTTTATGATATATTATGAAATCAAACAAATGGGTATGCACTAATCCTCAGTAAGAATAACGAAAAGAGATACATAAGCATAACATGGACATAATGGAATGAAAAAATGTGTATAAAACATGGAAGAAATAGAATATTTGTCAAATATCATACTATTCATTCATGGATTACATATTGGAATTTCAATGGACATTGATCCTAAATAAATAAAAAAAATATAATCCATTTCTGTATTACTATTTCAAAAGACATAGATTTTTTGAATCGAAAAAGTAATATAACATTATCTCTATATTAGCCTAGGATAACTTATAATACTATAATAGTGGAATGGGTACATTCGCAAAACCATAGTAGTGGAAAAATTCCCCTAAAGAACCAATTTTTGTCCCTATTCTAGCCATGTATTTTTAAATAAGGTCCAGTCCTCATTACATTATTTCCATATTAACTGGGTTCACTCTCCATTATATTCCTATATGTCTCATTGGATTTAAATTATTAACCACTTCACTGGTGGAAGATATAGGCCCCACATTCTAATGCATATAATGTAACTACTATATCAAAATGAAATTAATACAAATTTTATCAAAAAATTACATAAAATAATCATCATAGTAGAACAAATCAAATAAAATGGGTTTTATAAATATTTCATCATATCATTAATTATGGAAAATATTGAGGTTTCATAATCATTACATCATTTTAATAAGGAATAAACCATGGAAAATTACATTTGTTTGACAATACTTTTTCATGGAATAAATTATGGGAATGAATTGGTTTTGAAAAAAAATGATGACATATTAAATGTAATTAATTCATTGAAATAATAATAATGTTATATATTGTTCATATCCCTAGAAATTCTAATATTACATCCATAGATTTCATAATTGATGTACATGAATTTTTATGTATCACGTGGAAAATTAATTTTGTAAAACATCCTTTTTATGAAAGATTATTTTTACTACATAATCTATTGTCAATATCTTTTTATTTGAATATAACATTGAAAACCTAAAATGGATGATTTTAGAACCATTTAAATAATTTATTAAGGGACTTCATTTAAAAATTTAATTTTTTTAAAAACCATTTCCAAAATAAATCCCTTTGAAAACAATAATTAATACTAACAGCATAAGCTTCTAGTGAAACAAGTGTAATAACAATGGTCATTTTAATTCATGTTTTACTTGTTAAATCAAATATTACATCAAAATTTTCTATAAAATAAGAATTGGATTTTTTTTAAATGATATTAAGAGTAATTTTAAAAAAAATTGTAAAAATTGAATAATGGGTGAAAATATATTTTAAAATAACTATAGAGTGGTTATAATTATTTCAAAACATATATAGAAGACATGATTTTAGATAGGAAAACATTTTTGAGAGATGGGAGAACTTATTTCCGATTTCCGTAATAACATTTTATAAATTATAAATAGTAGAAAAAGTGGGAAAATGATACTATTATGTAAATGAAAAATGATAAACTAGAGGAGAGTAATATTATATATTTTCACGATATGCTTATCATAATATTTTATCTTCAAAAAAATATCCTAAAAAATCCTAATATAAAAAGTTATTTGGACATAAAATCATTAGTATATTAGTAATATTGAATCATAATCCCTATAAACGAATAAAATTACAATAAAAATGTAAAGTAAATAAAATAAGGGGATTAATTATGTTAACTGTAAAAATTGTATCTATATAATCCACATAAAATAATACAATCATATAACATAATAGATATCTCAAACACCAAAAATTGATATAGAAAAAATATCATTGCATTCGTAACATTGAAATAATAAATCCCATAAAATAGGTACCAAAAAATTTATATATAAATCCCCAAAAAATAATTTATAAAAAACATAAATTACATTTATGGTATGTATATACCCTAGAAAAAATAAACATGCAATGGACATGGTAATATTCTCACAAAAAATAAATGAAATATGAAAATCCATTACGTTATGTCTTGAAATCAATCATACAACTTTAGACCTCATATATAATAAATATGATTTTATTAGACAACTTTTTATGTACCATTATTATTTATATCATTCCATTTATGAATTATTTATTTTCATTTATTAATCATTTATTAAAAATTAATTTTTAAAATAATGTTTTGTAATAACTGCTTTGCCTTTCATATCAGTTTTTTTATTTTTTTTATTGGTCATGATAAAATTTTCATGTATTCGTCCTATCCACAATGTAAAAAATGATATAAATTTAACATATATTTAGTATTTATTTATTTATAGTAACCCGTAAATGTTAATGATTAGAATTGAAATACACCATTCATGAAGATAGTAGGTCGTATGAACACATAATTTTGTGAACGTATATTTTTCTAAGGAAAATAAATACATTTGACATATATTATCATTAAATAATAATTTTAATGTCATATATATCACATATTTTAATTTAACCCAACCTTAATATGTGTTATGTGACGTGTGACTAAATCACATTGCTTTATGATGTATTAGTCCATCGTACACATAAATGCAATTATTGTATTTCCAAAAAACAATAACAATGATTAAATGTGTGATACAAAAATTAAATAATATCAATAAAATCATAAATATAATAAATATCACATATAAACTATAAATTCATCATTATTTACTACTTTCATGGTGGTAATAGAAAAACGAAAAACATCCATTCATGAGGATGTTGTCCACCATACACACGAATGATGATTTTGTATCTCATTTGATATAAGTAGATATAGTTTTAAGTCATTAGAAAATCATAATAAAATAAAAATATATTATTTATACTATGGTTTATATATAGTCATGGTATAATAATTTTTTATTATTTTGGTGGAATTATAAAAAAATTCTTATTGATGAATGTTACATATTCTTCAAGTATCGTCTTTAGTGTTGCTATAAAATCTATTAGAGGATGGATTTGTTAGTAAAAAAGTAATATAAGATAATTATGAAACATATTGATGTGATTTTTATTGGTGTTTTTATAATACAAGTAGATTTAATGGTTTGAAAAAAATTTGAGTGTGTGGAATTTTATAAGTGGGGGTGAGAACACATATTGTATTTCTGGAAAAAATTATTTTTCCTTTTGAAAATGTTATAAATTATACACTGTTTTTATGTCGAATATAAATATTATATTGATTCCAATAATATAAATTGCATTAATTTATTTATAATTTAACTGATTTTACATTATAATAAATTTAAAATGAAATTTTAGATTACAATTTATTTAATTGTAAATTTATTTTTTTTAAAATAAAATAGTAATTTACATTATTCAAAAAGAATGAAAAGATTCAAAAATTAAAATAAATATTTATTTTTATTTTTAAATTAATTTTGAAAAAAGGAGTTTTAACATTCAAATAATAATTCTAAATTATTAAAAAAATTAGTTTATAAATAACATCACTATAAAAATGGGAGGAAATATCTTAAAAAACAAATTTAATGGTAAAATTGTATTTATTTTAGTATCGTATCCCAAAAATATATAAGATGATTTTAAAAATTTATTATGATTTATTAAATACATTAAATTAATTAATATAATTCACTATGATTGATTTGTTTAATTTATTTTATAAAACACAATTGTCTGCATAATTTATTTTTTTAAACTTATTACCTTTTATTTTAAAATATATTTTTTCATTTTTAATAAATTAATACCCAATAAATTCAGTATATATTTTTAATCCACATTTTTAGAATTCAATAAATAATATTTATACCCTCCATTATAACTAATATGTCATAATTAACATATTAAAATAATTATATTTTAATATTATGACATGTTTCATTAAAACAAAGTATTGGATGAAAGGAAAGGTAATCTCAGTATATAGTTTAATGTCACATACTGAAAAAAATTAATATCTATTTGAAAAAATCAACAAATAATCAATATGATTCTACTATCAACATAGAAAACCATACATTTAATGTGTATATATGTGTAATAAGACATTTTTTATTTAAACCATATTAATATGAAATATTAATATCCATTTAAAAATTAGAAATATTAATTTAATACATTTATTTAAATGTATTATTTTATTTAATAAATTATACATGAATGTGACATTAAATGGACATATTGATATTTCTATACTAATAAAAGAGAATTGTATTTTAAAAAAAATATAGGCAGATTCATATTAGATGAAATTTAAATACACTATGTTATATATAAATATTAATATTAGATAATATTTATTTATCTAATATTTATAATATAATTTTATAATTTTGATAGAAATTTTTATTAGAGTTATAAAGTTAACTATATTATATAAATATTATTTTCAATAAATAATTAGTTTTAATTAAATGGCAAATTTTTCTTATATTTTGAATTGTTTTGATAAAATAAAAATAAAATTCTTAATAATCACATCAATATGAGGTTTTCCAAAAATATTTATTATTATCTAAAATACATTATTTTTAAGTGAATAGTAAACATATTTTTGTCTCTTTTTGGTATGTTTTAGGACATCATATAGATGAAATAATGATGAAATAATTAATTAAATATAATAAAAATAGTAAAAATAAATAATGTTTCTAATATTATATATTTTTATTGGTTTAAAATAACTTACTACCCTATAAATGAGTTTCCATTCTATAACATGGAAATTATGGTGGCAACAATTATAATTGTTTTCAAAATTATTCTTCTATGATTATAGCATATAATGAAAAAATAATTTTAGATCAAATGAATTATATTTTTATAATAAATTTATTAAATTTGTAACATCATGAGGAATAACCCTAGTTTTTGTGTTTGTTTTGAATTTTCCACAACCATAATTTCCACGGTATATATTTACAAATCACTAAAAAATTCTTCATAATTTACTATAAATATCCTTAAATCCCACCATTACACTGTATAAATCCAATATTAATGATTTTATGGTAATTTTACCTATAAAAGAGTCCCTCAGAGTTTTTCCTATTTCCTGAGGGTTCTTACCTCATGTTCTATGAATCACCTTCTCATGAAATAGAAATTGTCTACTTTCACTTTTCTTTTCATGGTCCACAACTGTAGTTTGTTTTTTCAAATATTTAATTTCATTATTTTCATAACCTTGTTTATAATATCATTACTAAAATAATTGTTCCTTAAATATAGATTCCTTCATTCCCTCCCATTATATGCTTTCATTAATCAACATTGTATATATCTTGAATTCCAAAAATATTTTTGGTATTTTTCTCATTTATATGATGTATTATAATAATTTGAACAACTAATCCCATTATCTATCTATGGGATTTCACCAAAACATAAAATAATTATGATTTTACTACATACATGTGTGATACCCACATTCATATTCAATGGGGTAATATTGAAGTAATGATTATGTATTGAATAACTTATTCTGTACCTATTTTTTTTAACTATTCCATTATTATCCAAGATATATTGACAATCTATTCATTATGATTCATCTTGATAAAATTAATAAATGTAACAGAAGGGTTCCCTAAACAAATAACAAATAAATTGGGTATTGAATTAATCTTTTTCGATGTATTGTATTATCTGTCCTTAGTAAATAACCATGATAATTATATAATATGAAACAAAGGTGATACTGATATTATTGTATAAATTTTCTATTGTATCCACATTTAAATTTTTTATTTCATCAGGTAAATATTAATCTTTATTTATAATCATTTATTTTATTCACGATGACTGTTCTTGTTCTGTTACCACATTTTTCCGTAAAAGGATTTGTCGTTACCCATGTTTATTGATGAAATCCCCTAGGAAATTAATTTCCACTAGGTGACCTATGAAGGATTATAAATTAGTAATTTAAAAGATAAAATATTTATAATAATTATTTTTTTCCTCATATAATCCCTGTAATATTTACCTACTTTACAAGAAATATGTCCTCAATGTGTAATGATAATCAAAATGTACTATTAAGGAAATTTCATCAACTCGAGTGAGAATATTCTATTAATTTTATTTGAGAAATTTAACTGCCTCATTATTTATATAAACCTCAATTTATTTCCTTCCTTTCAGAAATGATAAGTAAGTAAAGGGATAAAATAGAAGTCAAAATAATTGTGTTTTACTGATTATTATAGAATACATTGATATGTAACCTATAGAGTTACCTAAAACTCACCAAGAATAATATATTTTGTTCTGAATTAATTTTATACAAGGATCAAATGTAACAGAAAAAACCCCATACAGAATGACATTTATACATCTTTACAGACTAAATAAGAAGCTTCATATTCTTTTTTGAAGGGTTTTATTAGAACTCATTTTCCTACTTGAGGGTTGAATATTATATTTGTTAAAAATAATGATGGACTGAAAAAATATGAATCGACTACAAATATATTAATGCAATTTCAAAATAGAAAAAATAACCTCTTTGAATGATTACCAATTTTTAAGAAATCCTTTAAGGTTATGAATTATTATTTAAGACAAAAATCCATTCATTTTATAAGTAATTGATGGTGTTAAAATAAAATGTCACAAACACTACATTCCAAATTATATTTTTTATTTTTAGTTTATTTTATTACTCTTTAGATAGAATAATTCGTATTCTAGATTTATTTATTTGATTAATATAGGCATTAGCGACTACTATGATAAATTTTTTGTGGAACTTATTGGAAATTATATGATATATTTCAATAGTCATGAATATAATAAGGGTAATCTATGTGTGATATTACAAAATATTTTGAAATAAAAGTGTTTTTCTAAATTAGGAAAATGAATTTTCTAGTAATATATAGTCATATTATGGGTACACATCAGGACTACTGATAGAATCACGGTGAGTTGAAAAAAATTCCATGGTAGAGTGGTAATGTTATACCATTATAATAGATATTCCTAGAGTATATATCTATAAGGATACTACAAAATATTTGGGAGGAACGCAATTTTCATTTTTTCTACTAACCATGTTAATAAAGAAACAGAAATTTTTATCATGAAAAAATGAGTGTTTAGAATGATTCCTTGAATTGAAATGGAATACGATTAGTGTAAATATTTCATTTCTTACTAAAACCCATTTTTCATGTATAATTATGGATCTAAAATTTGTTGGAGAAGTATTTTTTGTATATTTAAAAATATCTAAAATGTATAGGATGTGTTCAAAGAAAAAATTTCAAGTTGATAACCAATGCATCATGATAATTAAAACATCCTGAGTAGAATTATCCCACTCATGAATATTAGTCATTTTTTGTATTTATTTCAATAAATATATGAATACACAATCACTATGGGGAAAGTAGTTATATATAAATTATGAATTAAATTTTTATGTACATATTCAATGAAAACAATATAAATGAAAATTGATATGGATATATCATCTTAGTGCTTATGATTCATAAATTCATTATCATCCCAAAATAGAAATAGTGATGTAGATGCATAGATGAGGAAAGATCATATTGTACATGAAATGATGAGGATTAAAGAAGATACAATGATAGATGGCCTATTATTAATGGTATTGGGAGTCTAGTTGGATGTGGTATAATCAATCCAATCCCAAATTATTTTTCAACCATTATTTCTATATAATATAATTAAATTTCAATATGATTATACATTGATTATAATGAATATAGAGGTCATACAAATTTTTATGATATATATAAATTAAATATTAATCAATAAGTACTGAAATATCTTATAAGGATAATTATTTCATTAATAACATAGAAAAAAATGATCTTATGGATGATGGTCATAATTTTACATTTTCCATAAACCATAGAACAATTAGGATGTATATTAACCTTAACATTCATTATTTTTAGTATAATATGACAATTGATATTTCCAATTACAATGCATGGTTCATAAGGTGAAAAAATCTGAAGGAATTGTGAAAAAACATTAATGGTTTTAATGAAACTAAATAAACATGCCTATATTGTAGTTGGATAACATCACTATGGAATTTATCATAGGACATTTGAGGTCATCAATTGTTTATGATTTTCAATGGGTAATCACTGATGGATTCAAAACATTATCCAATTTCAATTCTACAAGATATGATTTCTCTAAAAAAGTCCTAAATCTCCTAAATATTCATTATTTATTTAGACTACATCGATTACCATTATTGATTTTTTATAAAACAATTTCAATATTTCCTTCATAATTATAGAGGAGGTTTATAATGCTATAAATACTGATGTAAGCCTAGTAAAATCAAATTATCCTTATTCTAAAATGTTGTCTGAGAGGAATATTTGAACATTAAAAGATATATTATGAGCTACATAACTATATGTTCACGGTATCTATGATAAATATCATCTACATAAATTTTATTCCAAAAAAATAGTTTCCACTTGAGAATGGAAATGACATCTTTGAAATCTCTCTAATGAAATAATTTTAAAACAATGATTTTTTTTTAATTTTAGAAAAGTGAAACTATTTGACTATACATTTATATATATATATATATCAGAATAGATACATATGATTTTAAAATAGATAAATATATATTATATTTGGTAGAAAAGTTATGAAAATAAATTAATGAATAACATAGAGTTTCATTTTGGGTATCATTAATTTCTTGTGATATCACCGTAGAAAGGTGTCACAGGGTTCAAAAGGATGGGGATTCTTTTTACAAGGAACATTGGATTGTTTTATATTTTTGAGTGTGTTAGAGTGTTTTCTTGATTATTTAAAAAATCGCCTAATATTTCTAATGTCCATGATTTAGTCCATTAATCACATTAGATAATTTATATATATGACAAAAAATATAACATATATTAATATAATTTAATTGGATCATGAAGTTTATATGAAGTGTAACCAATCTAGGATATCTATATAATGAAAATATATTGATGAATAAGATGACAAGACTTTTATAAGTCCTATAAAGAAAAAGGTATTATGATTTTGTTATATAGGAACCCATTGAATCAATGAATGAGAAAGTACTATTATTTTTTCGAAGGAAATATTCAAATTTAAAGCATCATATTCCATAATTATAGATAATTATATGATCTAAAAATTTCATTAATAATTAACAAGAGAAATGTTTTTTCATAAAAAATTAATTATTATATTTCATAATTTATATAAATAGAAATAATATTAAAATCTATATATTTTTGTGTTTCTCATTTAATAATACTGACTACAATAGAAATGACTAGTATAGGGATATAAAACATAGTGGCCATGCATTGTTGTACTTCATAGAATCAAACTCTTAAAAAATAATACACAATACATGTAATTTTTTTATATAAAATTAAAATTTATAAATATAATTGAAATTTTAAATGGAATGGTAAAAACTGTTGGAATAAAGTCGTAAATATTGATGTCTGATATAATTTATATATATATGATAAAATTAGATATATGAACATTTTGATATGCCTATTTTTTAATATGAGTATTGAGATCTATGGACATTGGTAATAATATTACCTTTATAATTATTGTTTAAAATTTAAAATGATAGTAGATATTTGATTTAATAATGATAAAAAATAGTCCCTCTGAGATGATTCCAGCATTTTTAATTCCAATTTTCCGAATAAGGGTGGGAAGAAGCATCACAAATATAAAAAATCTTTACTCGTACAGACATATTTGGTGAAAACTTTATATTTTATTATTTTATGCTATTAATTGTTACATAATATATTTTATCCAAACTAAAAAACATAAAAATAATAAATTTTCCTCACATACTTTCTTGATGACCATTTTTGTTTGAATATTTATATAATTAATTAAAAGTCCTTTATAATCAATACATAGTTCTTTAAATGATAATTTATTCCACATTACACATATTTTATTATTTCATATTATGACATCATAATCATCCATGTGAAATCACATCTATACATAGTTCATTAAAACTCATTCTTTTTAACCGTGAATGAAGGTAATAAAAAAGGGTGATAATTAATTATCAATATAGATAAATATAAGAATTAATAATATAATTTTAAAAATTAGAATAGGAACTCCATAAGGGTATGAATTCATAATCATAGTGCATGAGAATATAAATAAAGACTTCATACCCATCAATACTTTTATCATAAATAATGAAAAAAAAATTCAAGAGTTAATAGAATATATAATAAGTATTCATGTGATATTAATCTTATTCATATGAAACATAATAAAATAATGACATTAAATTAAAACTATTATTGGGAAAATGGAACCTATTTTTTATAAAACACATTAATTATTATTTTAATTGGGATAACCATAGTGATGAACTCCAATACAATTTTTACCCATGAATTAGATTGAATCCTACGAGTACACCATATTTACGCTATAACGGGCATGCCTAAAACTTTTTAGGAAACCACATGTTTAAGAGGTAAGGGGGATACCTTTCTCTATCAAGTTTACAAAATGTTTAACCTATATAAGATATATCCATTACAATCTAAGATACCCCATGTTTTTGATATAACATGTTTTCCTCATTATTTCTTTGCACGCAGGATTAAGATATATGGGACTTATGATGTTCTATTTAGACAATCACATGTTTAAATAATTTCTATGTACCACATCATGAATAAAGTACAGATATCTTCATAAACTCAAAAAACATTCATTATTATTTTTATAAAGTATATTACAACATTAAAAAAATTATTTCATGTTAATCTATTTGATTGATTATCAACCCATTAAAAAGAAATAAGTTCCATATAAATGACTTATAAATAATCATTAACTATCAAGGGAAATAATGGAGAATGTATCAATTTAAATATACCCAATGTATGAAAAATAAGAATAATTTTCATTTATGTTGATGAAATGAAATTCCATTAAAATATCATTAGAATCATTTTTAATAAAATATCGTTTTAATTTTGAAAACCACTATTTAAAAAAAACTTGAAAACCCATTTATTAAAAAATAATGTATGAAAATATTTTCAAAAAAATTATACTTGAAATAATTTATTAGAATCCTAAAATAAATAATTTTGACTATTTCAATTCATGCTGTAAAAGATAAAACTAACATTCAATATTTACTGTTAAAATTAGATAAAGTTCCTTTTTAAGAAGAATACAAGAAGACACCATTAATATTTTTGAAAAAATCACAACATATATATATCCAAACATAACATAAAGATGATATATTTTTAAGAATTACTTTAATAAATAATTTTTTGTAAATAGATACCTTTTTAGAAAACCTAGATTTATATGAAAAAAAAATTTAATTGAAAAGAAAAATGGTGTTGAATTTTTTTGAAAACACATTCCCAAAAATTTTAAATACAAAAGGGTGGGATACTTGTAACATTTGAATAAATTATCCCATATTACTACTGGATAATAGTTTTTATGATAATTATATGATTTCAATATTTGATAATTAATTACATGCAATTAGAGTAAATAATGAGATTGCCAAAAAAGTCATTTACCAATTTGGTAACATCAAATCAAAAACACAAGGAATATATTACATTTAACAAAACAAATAATAAAATAATAATAAATAAATTCATGATTTTACAAGTCAATGGGGATTTATATAGACCTCATAAAATAATACACGTGCATTTCTCGACATAATATGAAATAATGAAAATTGTGTCAAAAATCCATTAACACTTTTGTAAAACAGAAACCATAATCCCCATGAATAAATCATCAAAAATATATATATTAATCTATATAAATTTAATTGTAACAATCATAAAGCATATTAATGGAAATTAAATACATGAATCAAAAGAAATTATGTTGTTAATATGAAAAGTATCTAGAAAAAATTAAAGAGAGATGAGAAAAACCCTTATCATGGGTTTGATTTAACAAGCCTATTATTTTTCTTCCCCAATAATAAACCTATATTGATTATTAAATTTAATATGACTAATGTAAATTTTTATAATTATATTTAGTCAACATTTATTCATTTTATGAAAAATTAATTAATAAGTTAATTTTATGTATGTTGTTTTGGAAATGTTTGTCTTATGCGTCAAAAATGAATTTGGAAGGTTTGATATGGTCATAAAATACATTATATAAAAATGTCCAAAATAATAAAAATAAAATATTTATAATATTTATAACTCAATTTTACATTTAATACAAATCATGAATTTTGTTTACAAAAATTATATAATGTTATGGTCATGGATATAGTAGGTCATACATACACATAAGTAACCTTTCCATTCTTCAATGTTCAATATGAAAAGGTATGTAATATTTTATATTTTACAAAATATAATTATACACATAATAAATTTATATTAACTAATAAAAACGTATAAATATCATTATTTTGATATAAATGGAATCACATCTCTTTGAGGAGGCGGTACTCCAGATGTCCACTAATAACAATGTAACTTTCTAGATGTGTGAAATGGTAAGTGGGAAATATATTATATTTACAAAACGATAGTTATATAATTAATGTAAAAATTATTTCATTTATTTCTTATATATTCATTATATCTACCCTTATTACATTCCATATAAAATGTTATTGAAAAACATATCACTTGGCATTATGAGATGTTAGTCCTTCCTACAAATGAGTGATGTTATCATATCCCGAACTATATGAAATACAAAAAGTTGGTATATTATATAATTTCTAAAAATGTATAATTATTTTAAAAATATCATATTTATTATATGTAAATATTATTTCCATAATTATTCCAAAACAAGATTGGTTTGTAATAGAAAAATTAATGACATCTTTTTGCAAGGTGGCAGACCATTATAAACATGAATGATGATACCATAACCGATTTTATGGAAGTGTGAATTTACTTATGTTATATCCATAATATAACAAAATCTCTTTGTATTTATTCTAATTTGGTTGTTATGTATACATTTTATAAGAATAATTTAATGGTTTAGAGAAAGATATAATATAAATATAATTTTATAATAACATTACCAATTCTTTGTGTATCCATCATAGGTTGTAACTAAAATCATCAAAAAATAATTTATTCCCAATATAATGATTATAATATGAAGGGTGGGAATTTGGAAAGTGATCAGGTATGATTTGAAAAACAAAAAAGGATTGATAGTTGTGATTGAGTAGTATTAGGGAGTGAATTTTTATAGTTGAGGAGGTGTTCCATTCTAATAAATAGTCAACATATTTCATTATTGTCTGTAAAATCTATCCTAAAGTGGATCAAAGAATCAAGAAACTAATTATTTATGAATAATTTCTATATTTCATATAACATAACAAAATACTTGTGTTACTGTCATTTACATTTTCATAATTTGTTTTCCTTTTTTAAAAACTAGGTGTGGAACACCATCATTCCATTAAAAACAATTTTCCACAAAATTTTATTAATAGACCAATAATAAAATGTTGGAAAATAATAAATAAATTTTTTATAAATCAATTTCATAAACAGGTTTAAGAAAAAACCCCATAATATCGAATAAAAGAATGTATTAGGGTCGTATGGAATAATACATACCATGATTCCAAATTGAAAAACATAGAATGGAAGTGAATATTCATACATGGAATTAAATCATAAATACCAAATAATTATATAGAGTGATAAAGATCATATATAAATAAAATTTGGTTTATAAACAAAATGATAACTATATAAAAACTGCTAACAAATGAGGTGTGAAAAAATTTATTGGTATCAACATAGATGTTGTTAATATGAAAACATTTTTATTCAAGGTACTTATGTAATTATTTTGGAATATTATTTATATATAGACTAAGAGAATATGAAAATATAAGTACTGGAGTAATTCAATTTCAACATTGAGTCAATTTCCACCAGAATTGTAATTTTTTTTCCAAATGATAAGAATTCATGATGAATTTTTTATGCATAAAGAACTAAATAAAAAATTTAAAAACTATTTAACCATAAAAGGGATGACATGATATTACTCCTTCCAATAGGTATTAACAAAACAAATAAAGGGTTAGTTCATTGTATGATAATATAAAAAATGTATAAATCTCTAACTGTTATATTAATCTTCAAAATACAATGGTAATATCCAAAGTCTAAACTAAATAATATAATGAATGAATAACCACATATCTAAAATAATGTTAACAACATCTACATTAGTAGTTCTCTAACTAAAATGGTAATTTCATAACTTTCATCTTATTTTTAAATACACGTAATCACATATTTACCAAATATTTTTTCAATCTCATGTATATCTACATGATAACACATGACATCCCATAATTACCCCAAATACCATGATCATAGAAAACCTATGTTTATAAATAACATTAATGATATATTGTAAAATAACTTATAGAATATTTCATATTATACCAAATTATTACATATAATTAAACATATTATAATATATCATCAATTGTCATTAATAACATTAATATATCACTGCATAAATAACCAAATGGGTGTATAAAACATTGATTTCATCACCAACCTTAATATTTTAGACCTATTATGGGATTAATTACTCTTAAGATAAAATCACGTTATGAAATCCTAATATCCAATGTTTTATAAACTAACATTTGATACCCGTAATAACAGACCCTGTACGACACTCTTGGATCCTATCGTAAAAAATAAAGTGTTGTATTTATAGCTTTACTAATTATGACCCCATTTTTTCAGATGAACCTAACAACCTCAAAAATAAAAATAGGATACCTTTTATTATGAAAGACCATTTATATTTAGATTTTTAATGAATTAGTAAAAAATAATACATAAACAATACCCACATCATAAAATCATAATTTCAATAAAATAACCTATATTTTATTATTTCACGTTATGTAATTATCAAAAACCATATTATACAACTTCTAGAAATAATGTTTTCGACTTAATTTATAATATCCCAGGAAAAATAAAATAGAATATGTGTGATATGAAGAAACTATTATGGGTAAACATAATCATTTATAAATGAATTTAATCAATGAAAATAATAAGTTTATAAGGTTATGAATAAGTAATTATGGAGAATAGGAAAATCATTAAATAAATAAAACCAAATAGTACATAGAACATTAGTTATGAAATAATAGAAGATGATATAGTTATCGGAAACAATAATAATGGTACATGTTATATCAATCTTGACCATTATCTTAATTGTAATCACTTGATAAGAAATTAATACCCTTTTGGTTTGTTAGAGAATATTTATTATAAATCCCTTTAAAATATATTCTAATTGGAATAAACATATGGATGACTAATTATATAATCATTACCCAATGCATTACAGTGTTACCTGGGTGCACCCAATTGTTAAGATATAAAGGTATTTCTCAAAACTATCAAGGACAACCCATGTTTATGATATTATAGGATTATCTAGTGAAATCTAGGACACCCCATGTTTATGTTATAATGGGTTTCCTTAGAGCTATCCCAGAACCCAATGTTTAAATAATGTCCAATTACCACAACATAAATATAGTATATATCTCATCATAAACACCTATATAAAATCATTATTCTGTTAAAAATACGATTTACCATTATAAAATAAATTGATTTCAGGGTAATATAACTGAAACACGATTAACTAGTTGAAAAGATACGATTTATAGAACATTCATTATAGGACATGACTAAACAATGGAAATCATGGGTTCGATAATAATATCTTTGAAATAATAATTTTCTATTCAAAAACATTATTTGGTGATATCAATAAAAATATCCCCATTTTTGGGTGAGTAACAAAAAGTTATTTTTGATGTTGATGAAGGTATATAACATTAAAATATTATTAATAAAATTATTTAGGAAAATAAAATTTTCATTTTAAGAATTAAATTTTAAAACATTAAATTCTTCAAAATTCATTTTCATTTAAAATAAAATTTTAATTGTTTTTAATAAAAACATACTATCAATCATTCAATGGATGAATCTACAAAATAATGATTGGTAATAACATAAATTTCATAAAATTTAAAAAGACCATTCTATTTACACTATAATAAGTTTAAAATGATCTATGGTCAGAAGAAAACATGAAATTTCCTTTCATAATAGTTGTAGAAGAAAAATATGAATTTTATTGAAAATTACATAATGATTCCTTTAATTTATTTTTGTAAAATTACATTATTAATCATTATAAATATGAGAAAAATATTTTTTATCACAATATAATAAATATTGGTGTTTGATGGAAACATATATCAAATATCAGATGGATATAAAGATGGATTCTATAAAAATAACTTTAAAAAAATTTAACATCCAATGATTTGAAAAATTATACAATTTTTTTAAAATTCCACGAATAACTATAAGTTACAATATATTTTATAATTATATGATTTCAATATTGGATAAATAATTATACATAATCATGGTAACTTTAAAGACTGTAATAACATATTTTTATAAAATTGGTATCATTTAATAAAAATACATATAAAGGAGTTAATTTAATCTAAATATAAAATACCTTGATAATAAATAAATTAATGGTATTATATGTAAATGGGAATGTATATACACCAAAAATAATAATATTGGTTCATAACATGATATACGGTTCAATGAAGGCAAACTATGACAGAAATCCATTACCTCATTAGTATCATTGAAACCATAGACCGCATGAAATAGATATATTAAATTGGATATGTGGGTACCAATATATTTAATTATAATAATTACAAAATGAATTCATATTCATTATATAAACAATAAAAAATATGCAATGAATATGCAATGTATCTCATGGTTATAAAAGTTTGATGTGAAAACATGTTATATTGAGTTTGATTCATCTTGACTGTTTAACTTCGAAAATAAAAAAAATATGTTATTTATTTAATTTAATTATATACATTTATAATTTTATCAATACATTGATTCAAATTATAAAATTTTTACATATACTTACATAATCAATTAAGTTTTTATAGTATGGTTTGACCATATTTAGCATATGGTTCAAAATGACTATCGTACAATTGTAATGTAAACATCACACAAATTATAATCATGAGATATTTTTCAAATTTATACATAAATTTTACATCTAAATCCAACAAATAATTGTGGTTATTTAAACTGATGTAACTTTACAATCATGGTGATAGTAGGTCGTATGTACTCATAGGAAATCTTTCCATTGTTCAATTATCAATATTGAAATAAGGTAAATAATATTTCTATACTAAAAAAGGATAACAATATCATAAATACAGGCATATTTATTTATATATACTTATACCTATAATTATTGATATACAAAATGGATAAAATCACATCGAGGAGGAGGTAGTCCACACATCCATGAATAAAATTATCACTTGTTAAGTGTGTGAAACTGTATAAAGAAATTGATATATTATAATAAATGAAAGGAAATTCTTTATTTAATATAATAATAATTTCCTTTATATCATATATATTCATTATTGTTACCCTAATTACCATCCATGTGACACATATTTTCAAAACTCTTCACATTGCTTCGTGAGCTGGTATTCCTTCATACAAACTTATATGGATATCGTATCACTAATGATATAAAATTTTAAATGAAGGTATATAATATAATAATAACTCAAGTATAATTATTTTAAGAATATCATAAAAGTAATATATAATAATATTTCCATCAATAATCCCATCCATGAGATATGATAATGTAAAAATGGAGAACATCATTTCATGAGGCTATAGACTGTCATACATAAAAATTATGATTTATTAATCTAGTTCATGGATGTCTGTCATTGATTATTGAAATTAATATTATCATAAAAAAAATTACTCTATTTTTGATACTTAATTTATTATATTACCATGTTATAAAAGGAATATAATATTGTTGAGTATGATCTAAAATTATTTTTCAATAATATTACCTATTATTCATCAATACTCAATAGGGTTACTTGATAAATAATAAATTGCTAACAATCAATCCAAAAAATGGATTATAGGATTAATATAGAGATATTATGAAGTTACATGGGTTGGGTTTGTCTAATCAAAATGCATTGAGATTTGTGGTGATTTTGGGAGAGAGAGAGCCTATATATAGTTGATGAGTATTTGAATTCTGGTAATAATATAAAAATTATTCTATATAGGAAGGTCAATCATACCAAAAGTGGCCCCAATATTGATTAATCTCATTATTTTGATGCTAAAATGAAGATTTCATGTAATTAATTACAAACTCATTGCCGAAATAGTTTTATGACATTGATTAAAATGAACTTGTAATTAAAATTCGGCGTGTAACAATAGGGATGTGGCTTTAACATTTCCAATAAAGTGATTAACAAAATAGCTTCATTAGATTGAACTATTAAGGATTTTTAAATTATTATAGGTCACCTCTAGGCTAGTACTATATGATCCACCCATTGAAAAAACTATAATTACACTACTAACACATAAGTAATAATCTTTTGAATTGATGTTTTTCTATCAACAAAATTGGTACACATAATTAAAAATTACTTTTTATACACTAAATAGTTATTTCATAAATAAAATTCATATTTTTATATTATTTAATGAAATAAAACTGAATGTATGATTAATTAGATAAATTTATTCTTGAACAGAAATAAAACATAAATTTATTTTTTTGATAAAAACACACATATTATTAGTTAATGTATTCTAAATAAAATTAGTTATACTAAATTGTATTATAAAGAAATATTTAAAATATTAATATTTATAATGAAATTTATAATGTCCTTGGATATTTTAATAACATTAAGAATGTTAATTATATTGAAAACAATACTGTTATTTAGTAAATAATTTTTTTTTCAAATTAAAGTTTAAATGAAAATATATAATAAATTACATTGATATAATCAAAATGAAACTTTCAATGATCTTTTTGATATTATGTTATTATTTATTTTGTAAAAAAAATTAAACTATATTGTTTTAGTGAATAGTAACAATATAGTGTTTTGTCTTAGGCATGTTTTATTTAACTTCCAATACATGCAATTATTATTCAATAATTGGTAATTTAAAATACAGGTCCAAGAATGTTTTATATTATTAAAATTATGTAATTTAATGTATTTATAACTGTTTAAAAACCTATAAATTAAATTCCAATATAAAAAAAATGAAATTATGGTATTCAAAATAATAACGTGTCATAATTTTACATATCAATGTATAACGTAATATTTTAAAATAGGTGTATGTTCTAATGGAATAAATTATTACAAAATATGTACTATAATCAAAAAAACCCTTAGTAATATCCATGGTTAAGACATTGTATTTTCATTTTACACAACATTGTATTCAATGACCTATATTTAAAAATTACCATAAAATTGTTGAAATGTTACTATAGATACATACAAATCTATTCATTACTCCAAACTACCAAAAAAATACCTTAATTTTTTGGTTATTTTAACTTCCAAATGATTATTCTATTGTTCACACATCTTCCTAAGGTTCCATCATCCCATTCTAGGAAGAATCACTTCGATTTAATGAAATTATCTCCTTCCTCCTTCCAATCCATGAACCTCTTTGGTAGTATGTTTTCTTTGTAAAGAATCACATTATTTTAATTCCATTTTCTATTTTCACAGTACTTCTAAAATGGTATTTTATAAATTGGATACCATCATAACCAACAATTATAAAATTTACATAGGCCATTTTATATACTATCATTCTTTTGAATACAATTTTTGAATTTACCTCTTTTACATGAAAATTTTTATTTATTTAGAATACCCATAACCGTTCATCATCCATAGAAATTCAACTAAAGGTAAGTTAATTGTTTTATTTAATTATTTTCATTTATAAATTAAAAATATAATTTACATGTTATATAAATTATGTAATGCTCCAATCTATTAGATGATAATATATATTCAATAAAATTTTATGAAACCATTCATTATTCTCCTGAAATTCTTGAATTTTTTTATTATGATAAATTTGGATAACATGAATTAATACTCATGAAGTGTCCACAATGAAAATCCTCCCATGAATTAGTTTAATATTTATAATATAATGATAACATGTTTTATCATATCATGGTAAATATGATTTAAAATTATTTTATTAACACCTTGGTGATATACATTTTATTTTTTCATATTTATGTTACAACCACATTTTTATGGTTTTTATGAATTATTTATGATTATTCTGAAAAGTTATGTCACAGGTTTTATCCGTGTTGAGCTATCATGTTTTTTAAATTTTAATCCCATATTGGGCATTCTGGTCACCATTAAATTAATGTTATCCTCATGAATTTAAGAGTGAGGTATCCAAATAAGTATTTAAAATTGTCCTTAAAAGTATTAAATTTTGGTATTGTTTAGTATTTAATAATGTAAATCAGGTATTTTGTTCTTTGTTTCCATTATAAGAAAAATAAAATATCATTCAAATTTTTTAATATAATATTATTCAAGGAATTAGGATAAAAGTAATATATTATAAATGTGAGATTTCATTGGTAATAAAATGGATTATTTTTTAATAAATTAATCAAAAAACTTTGAAGTGATAAACATATAATGTCTATCAAATGTAAGCATCTCAACATTATTTTGATTCAATTTATTTATTTATAGCTATTTTTGTCTCTGTTCATTTTAAGGATGGTATAAACTGATGATATTATTTATATTGTATTCTATAACTATCTGCCTAGATTAATTTAGAGAACTCATTCCCATGTGATCTTCTATATGATATATTACTATATGATGATATAGGAATTTGTGAGGGAGGGTGGGTGAGGGAGGCAATGAACTTAGGCAGTCTTGGTATAAAATCTATCAAAATGCATGATGAACCTCTGAAAACAGATATAGTAATTAATAGAATAAAATTGAGGTAATATAAAGGATTATATACAAGAACTATAATACTTGTTATAATTAATAATTATTTCCAAAATTTAGTGAATATAAATATCCCCTCCTAATTGGAATTGATTATAAAAATAGGATGCATACTATGGTAACACCATGGCAAGACAAGAAGCATGATTTAAAATTCCTAGATAGATGATCCATGGGGATCATACATTTATATGGAATGGGTAACTCTTTAGATTACAGTAATAATTTTCTATAGTGTGTTCTATTGTAGGGACCTCAATAACTATAAATATGGGTGAACCACTTAAAACCTGAGTTCACCTACCATGAATTTATTTTCTCTTCCTAACCATTCTACTCTTTCTTCCTCGACAGATGAAATAATGTCATATCACCTATTAGAGTGGAATATGAGATATATATACATACGAGAAATTGGTGAGATACCATTAAGAGTGATAACATCAAGGTTATGGGTCAAGGTATCCATGTGAGGGGCATTAAAGGGGAACATATTTTTAGGGCCTCAATAACAAACATTGGAGAGGTTCCTTGATTCCTCACATTGGTTAGGACCCATGGTGTGTCACTGGGTAGAGGTTATATGTAGAAGAATCTTGGGAGATGGGTTTGTTTAGGATCAACTATGAATGGGTTAACATTTCAAAATTCATTCATGATCACAATTTATACTCACATTTCGTATTCTATAAGATTTTTTCCCTTGATATCCTATATAATAATATTATAGATCTTTTATAATGGTCAAATATTCAAAAAACATATTTGATGATATATATATTGGTTTGTTCAAATACATTATGGTATATATGGACAAGGTGTTTTCAACCTTCATGATACATTTTCACCATCCATAGAAACTATCATGTTGAATCAACCCCATCATTACACAGTATTAGACCTCATTACATTATAAGATAACTTGATCAAATCTTGTTTCACTATTACCCATATAAAAACATTATTTCATGGTTCATCAGTTTTATAAAATGTGAATTTATGTTTCAAATTCCTATTAATGGTGGGATTAATTATTCTCGATGGTAAAAACCTTTCAATACAACCTCACAACTCTGAAACTTCTAGAATGAATAGAAATCATTACATTGATCATTTAATTTTTTTATTCTTAAAAAATCCATCAGTATATTCTAAAAAAATAAATTATATGGTACAATTATTTTAATTTTAATCATTATGGAGACATAAGGTAAAAATGGAGGTCCTCTTACTAGTTTTGGGAGACATGTATAGAATTTCATTCTCACAAATGTAATTTAGTTATCTATAAACTAATAAATATCACACAGTCATATATTTAATAATATACTGAATTTATTTATTTTATTCTAGAGTCATTGGATCCAGAAAACAATATTTATGACCATAATAATAGTGTAGATGGTGTCATTTTCAAGGAAATTTATGTGGACACATGACCTCCCGTCTTTGTAGATATGTCTCATGAATTTTTCCCCATTAGGTTAGATGAGTGGACCGTTATAGAAAAATATATTTTTGTAGATGAATATTGAATGTGTATAATGATAAAACAAGAATGGTTCTACGACCCCAAACCAATATCATGATCGATATGTGGATGTGTATTTTCATAGATCCTCGTGAACATGGTATTACATACAAACATACAATGGTGTGTCATTCCGTAGTAATAAGTGGGGTTGTTGGAATGTACTCACTACAGATCAGGTGAATATAGTATGACAAACAAGGTTGTCATATTAATCAAGATATTATCCCTGAATCCCATCCAATTAGGAATCTTAAAAGGGTACCACCTCTTGGTATATGATTCCAACAATAGTGTTAGACCATGTATATTTATCAGGGAATATGAGTTATAAAAATGATAAATTATTTGTTTGTTTGGTCCATGAAAGATGAATAACCACTAGTTCATTAACATGTTTACAGTAGTATGGAACCCATTTATATATGGTGATAAATCAAAATATTATATCATTGGATTGTGTCCCATATATAAACCATATGCCTATGAAAAATGGTGTAGATTCTATGAGGAATGTTCAATCAATTAATCTAGTCTATTTATAGATTCAGGGCATTATCTTTTAAGATAATGGAATAATTTGTTATTTTATAAATTCATTCCAAATACAGATTCATCCCCAATATGCAATCACCCAATCGAACAAATAATGTCAATTAAGAGGACATATATGAGAAGCATTAGTACATTATGGATTTATAGGATTAAAAATAGGTTTTATAGGTTTGAAATCACATTATCTACATTGAATATGTGACAATTTCTATTTTCACTCATGTTATTATACATTTAAAAAATAATTCATTCAAAATTTGTGAATTTTCAATATAAGAATATATCAATTGTTTCAGTGAATATCAATATAATGATGGAAAATTAGACCACATGTGTAATGATAAAAGACCTCATAATAATATGTCAATTTGGTTATTTACCTACTATTCTCATTTATGTATATAATCATACAATTAGGAAATATAATCAATGTGTTTCCCAAGAGACACCCTATAGTCTCTATTGGGTAGAGGGAGGAGAGAAACCATGATTCATCCAAAAAGGAATGAAACCTCTTAGGAGAATGTATTATCATATTTCTCCAATACCCATGTTGAATCACTACTAAGAGATAATAAAGAGTCTCAAGAAACAATGGGTATGAGGTCTAAAAATTTAAAGTGACTCTAGCCCTTTTAGATGAAAACTAATTCTTACATTATAAAATTTTCAGTAGATACATGAATCACATCCTAAATAAATGATCAATTTAGTTGTCTTGGTAATCTAGATACACATATGATTCTAATATTACATTTAAGAACAGAAATTACAATGTTTTCTTTCAAAAATAGAATTATTCCTTATATAATATCCTGATATATCAAACATAGTACACATAATGGATTCTATAAAAAAGAAAAATTCAAGGTCATCTCAAATTATCATTAAACATTAAGTACAATAGAAATTATCATGAATCAATCACCATAATCAACATTTAATTGTTAATAAATTCACATAATTTATATTAATAATAATATTATTATCCTGATAAAATACCGAATAATCAATATGGAATTGTAAATTACTAAAATACGCACCACTTATCTAATTAGGTGACATTGAATTACCTACATTAACAATGTCAATGAAAAAAATTCCAGGAAAATAATTACCATTCTGATCCAAAGCGTTTCTAAATTATTAATCTTTATGTTTCCTATGAACATTATACAATTACATTTATCCTTTCCCAAGATAGTTTAAAATATACAGTGGAAACCCCATCTGATATAGTAAACACATCCATCACATGAGGATGATAATGCATAGAGGGGTTTTTTATTGGTCCAAAACACATTCCATGCATGTACAATTAATTCATTATATACCAAACAATGAATTTTATTCATAAATATTGTTCCTTATCATTATGTATTCGTATTGATTAAATAATACATATTTATCAATAAATAAATAATTAAAAAATAAATTTAAATTTGGACACTATATGTAAAAAATATATATGTATTGCGAAATTAGCATACCCCATAGAAAAGAACATATATATTTTAGTGAATAATCAATTTAAAATGTGAAATGATAAAAAATTAAATGATTTAATAAAATTTTTACAACCAAAAAATAATGAGATATAGCACAATAGATTCAACAATAGGGTTATTTTAATATCACATCCCCATGGTTAAAATAATTAAAATTCATTCATAATAAAACATATTGAATGAATATTTCACTATATCCCATGTCAATGGGGTATTATTTAATCCCAAAAAAGTGATTAGGTTCATAATATAAAATGAGTCTAAATTAATTGTGAATTGAGACCCAATCCCTTACCTCAAGAAACATTTTGGTTATACATGTTTTACCATCCAGTATATTGATTTTTATTTTTTTCTAATATGGTTAACCAAATTATTTTTTATAATTTTATAAATGATTATTGTATAACATATTATCACCCATTCATTAATAATGATTCATTATTGTCATAGTTTTGGATGTTAATTTCCTTATTTTTTCATGAGTGTTTTTTTATGAAATAATTCATTCATGTGGATATTATATAGCCTAATGATCTCCATGAGAATAATGATGAAATATTATTTATATTTATTAGTCAATTAATCTTCTAAAACAAAAAATGAATAGTTATTATGAAAAATTATGTATGTTACAATCATTGAAATGGTAAGCTATACATACACATTAGTAACGTTTCCATTTTTTGAAACACCATACTAGAAAGGAGGAAATGAAATATTATATCATTAATAAATTATCATAATATGATAATTATAATATTATTCAATTAAAGATATATATAAACCATTCATGTTTTTTTGTGATGTGGATGGAGTCACCTTGCTTCATGAAGGTTATAGTCCACATGTACATAAACCATGTTATTATATTAATTTGTATTAGTGAAAATGATAAATTGTTATTTTAAAATGATAAATATATCATTAATACCATAATTATTTCATGTATATCAACTATATTAAATATCTATTGTCCTTATCACCTTCCATGTTACGTTCTACTAAAATATGACATGCATCGCTTCATGAGGATGTAGTATACCATACATATGGATGATGCTTTCTTGTTAGATACATAAATAAAGGTAAAATTTTAAATAATATACAATGAATATATATCCATAGGTATATTATAAATATTTTATATAATAATTATTTTCATCCTCAAACCTATCAATTAGATGTGGAAAGTGAAAATTTCATGACATGGGTTCATGATATTGGTACACTCTATACACACAAATGAGGATTTTGTAAACCATTTTTTGGAATAAAGGATACATAAATGTCCTGAACATATTCTAAATACATTTTTAAATTTTAATATAATAAGATATTATATCTACATGTATATATTAGAATTTATGGATGTGTTGGAAGAAATATAATGAAAAAGCTTTTTAAAAAATTTACCTCTTCTTCGTGTATCATCAAGGTATTCAAAAAATACTTATAGGGTTACAATTAAAAAATCTAAATCTATGATTTTATTCTATGGATAATCGGATGTTATTTGGTAGTTTTTTTTCTTGAAATGTGTCTTGGGATGTGTGTATAAGTGACGTGAGTGAGTGCCCTTTTATAGTTGAAGATGAGTGGAATTTTGGTAAATACCCAAAAGTACTCAATCATTGGATGTATACCTATCCTAATGTGAAAAAAAATAATTAAATGTGTCTTTGAATTATTTGGTAAATAAACACCTACAACCCACACTTTTCAGATATTTTAATCATATTTAAGATAAATTTTAATTTTCCCTAAATTTACAATTTTTTTATACGATAACTAGTTATATAACATATGTAATTAATATATTAATAGTAAATTAATATGAATATTAATATATAATTTGGACACATAGGTTATATATATTATATAAAATTCATAAATAAAAAACACATGTTTGTGAAGATTAATTTTAACACAAGCGCATGTAAAATTAAAAAACATTGTTCTATACATAATCATTCATTCCATGTTTTTAATTAATTATTTGAAATTTAATTCATTATTATGCAAAAATGATTTATTATTGCATCATAGATTTTATTTTTTAACATTTTAATATCACTTGGAAGATGATAATATTTTATGTTATTTTAAATATATTAAAAATATATAATTTTATTATAAAATAACACTCTTTTAAATTTTGATATTATTCATTTGATATTATTAATTTTATATAAATTTTTATATATCAATAAAATTATGTAATTATAATTTATTATATTAAACCCTATTTAAAATGATATTATTACATAAAAATTTAATATAAAATATTATTTCAGTCAATTTACATCACACTTAATTTATTTAGTAACATTTCTTTATTTTATTATTAACTAAATAAATATTGTGTTGGAAAATCAAACGAATTTGAAATAATTGTTTCATATATAAAAAATTAATAATATTTTATTATAAAAAACTATTTAAAATAAAAATAATATTTCTATCCATTATTTTTTTTACCTAACACAAGGATATATAGATATTAAAATTTAAAAAAATTAATTTTTGGCCTTTTTATTTAATTTAGTTATTATATAGTTCATATTCAATGTGAAATGGCACAAAACCTACACACCAAAGATAATTTTTTTGAAAAGGTAAATATAAACACATTCAAAAAGTAGTAGATAATATTTTTTGGCATTTCACAATTGTCATTAAAAATTAAACCATGGTAAATCAATTATTAATTTAAGTGTGGAATTTTTTTTACAATTAACTACCCATTTCAATCAAAAAGTATGTAGAACCCATTTTATATTATAATATTTTTTTGATTTCAAATACGGAATCCATTTTTATAAATTCTATTCAAAAATTGGAATATTTAATTTATTATCAACCATGAGGATGAGATGTAAAATCATATTTTACAAAATAAAATGATAAAAAGTTTACAACGTTCTCATATATCCTTTCAATATGAAAATGATTCCTCGGAACCAAATTAAATTAATTCATTTAATATTGAACTATTTTTACAATAAATTTAATTACATATATAATTTATCAATATAAATTATTTTACAAAGTACAAATTAGAATAAAATTCCATATTTTTAACTATTTATTGAAAAATAAGACATTTCAAAAAATTAAAAAAAACAATTTTTTTGGAATAATTTTGAAATGATTATTTAAAAATTTAATTCTTTATGAAAAATAATTTTTTTTAAAGTGTTAAAAATTGAATTTAAATTTACTATTCAAATAATTATAATAAATGTTTTTGTTTAATCTTATTGTTATATGTATAAAAACCCCTCAGTGAAATTAATTTTCTTTTAAAAGAAATATTTTTTTATATATTAGTGTGTTAAAATGATCCAAACCTAAATAATTTTCCCCCAATTTAAAAGTCATATCGATAATAAAAGGGATGACATTTGAATATTTTATTGTTGATAACCCAATTCCAAAAAAAGCGTTTAATAATATATCCTCTTAAAGAGATTGAAATAGATATATAATGGCCATCGAGATAAGTAACATAACATGGATTCAGTGGTTGATAAGATTTATCATAAATGAAATCATTGATATAGAAAAATAATAATAACATCAATGGACTTATAGAGAGTGATATAGATCATTTTTAATAAGAAAATTAATAGATAAATTAAATGTTAGTGGCCTCATAACCATAAATATGTGAGGATTTAAAATAATAGATGATTTCTCATATATGAATGTAATGGGATAGAATTGTTTCTTCAAAATTAATTTTTGAATATTAGGGAATTATTTTATTTTCTATGAATATAATGAAATTTATTTACTTGATACACATTTATTTCAAAATAAAAATTTAATATATTGGAAATTCATTGAAAAATTTCAAATTGATTTTGAAAAATTTTCTTTCATATTTATAAAGCACTAAAATTAACTTTTAATTGATATTAAGAATGAAAAAGACTAAACATATTTCTTTATATCTTAAAAAAATTTCGATATCAATAATGGTTATCACAACTTATAAAATATAAAACAAAAATATTTAAAACCATGTATGGATTTAATCTTAATAAATTTCATTAATGGTTTACCACATGCACCTAACAAAATTTTATGATCCAAAAAATTACAAAGAATGTAACTAACATACCAAAATGAACATATGATTAATCCTACAAACATTATGAATTAGTTTGTAGATGTTACATACCAAACATGTGAATACCATCATCATGTATTCTTTTATCAAATGGTTATAACCTAAATTACAACAAATCCTTATTTAAAACATTCATGCTTCATTTTTCCTTATGTAAAAAAAATCAGATACATCCCATAAATAAAAAAATTATAATCCTTAAATTATATTATAATGTTTTTCAAAAAAAAGTTAATTGCTTCCAAGGAAATGAGTACTATTCAATTTACATTATCCAAAATAATAATATCTTGATGCAAAAATAATTATCTCAACATCATTATCATATTAAGGGTTATATTTCTCTTAATGATGTATTTTCATAGATATCAAAACATCTACTAAATGATTTTCCTTTGACATAAATATCAGTAAACATGTGTCAAAAATCTATATAGAAACATTACTACATTTCATTCTTATATGTTTATTTTTTTAAAACCTCGATATCACTGATAAGGTATTAAAATTACATAACTCTTGGATTCTAGTACAATCAAATAACGAATTTTTATTCTTATGTAGTAACATCATAATCTTGAAAATGTTTCATTATCATGTTTTTTATGTTTAATAAATTATGATCATTAGGTATTCATTTTCATAGTGACCTTTTTTCTTTAATGTTGAATAATTGAACATTGGAATAATTTGACTTTTCCTATAAATAATGAGAATGACCGCCTCTTTCACCACAGATGTATAAAAATACCTTTAATTTTATGATTGTAACAAATGTCTTCCATCATCACATATCAATTTTTTGGAAAATATTTAATTCTATTATTTCCAATATATATCATCTTCATTTTCATCCTCTTCTTATCTTTCAATCCATAAAGGAAAAAAATACATTGTAATGTTTTTATCTATATTGTTATCATATTTTACAATGTACTCATATGATAATAATTATTCAGAGACTAATTTACATCTAAATATTTACTTATTCTCATGATTTACATGGAGAAAATAAATATTTTAAATGATATATCTTCTATGTTCTTATATTAGGCTCCATTTATAGTGAATAATATTTTATTAAATGATATATAGATGAAAAAATCATATATTATTATAAGTTTTTCAATGTTAATGAATATCAACTATGTTATATTTATTTATAAATTGTTCTTTTATAATTAATAAATTTACTGATAAATTGTAAAAACATTTCTATCTTGATTATGGTGAAAATAATGTTTTTCATGTTTTCTGTGATTATGTTAAAATTAATTTTCAATTACCATTTTATTTTTTAAATAAACATGATCTAATGTATAGAAAATTGTCTCCATGTTATACTACATATCTCACTTTAATTTATACCTATTGGATAAATTAGAAAAGTTAGAAAATAGGATAACATAGTGAAAACAAAAAATGGTAAAAGTATGGAAGATTAGAATTAAATGAAAAAAATATAATATAATTCATTGTGTGGTGGAGGTGTGGAAACACCATGAAATCCCTCCACATCATTAATTATTTATTGTTTTCAAACTTTTGGTAAGGAGACCTCCATAAAGGTATAACATTATAGGTATTAACAAAAGGTCCACTCATCCTAAACTATAAAGGAGAACTCACTTCGCTAACCTATTCAATATATCAAGACATTTAGATCAAACAAAACCTAAAAAATTCACAACCCATCATCTACAACATCATTAATAAATAATTAGTTTGTGCATAAATTCTTCTGGTAAAGTATTTAGTGCAAAAATATGGATGTTCCACAAAGAATATGTATGTTTATTTAATTATTATTTTCATATTATTCATTCCTCTATATCATTAACTAATGATTAAACAATTTTAGTAAATAATATCTGGTATCATTCATATACATGTATATTGTTATAAAAAGGGAATTACCAATATCCCACCTCTTTCTCATCAAATTTTTAACAAAAAATGTCATTCGAATGAAGTTGACATGTCTTATTGACTATAGGATCTCAATACATTGAGATGTACTAGGGTATAAGGGATTATAATTAGTGAAACATTGGTGAGTTAATGGTCTCAGTTTACATCTTTATTATATTTTAATTGTAAGAGGAATAAGCTAATAGTGATAATGGGAAGTATAAATTGAATAAATGGGAGTCTCATTACTCACCATTACTGATAAATTGAATGATGGCTTAGGTATGATGACTATACATGACCATGATATTAGGTCAAACTCACTGAGATTCATTTTATTAATATATCATGTTTTTATGTCAATGTATTTTCCCTGGTAATGTGATCTCCTGAATCAAATGGTGGTAACATCATCATTCCATTATGGGGAATGTAATAAGGAATTTAAAATGCCTTATGTTTTATATAAACTTCTCCTAGTATATTATCCCACATGGAATTCCTTAAAAATATCACCAAAGAAAAATCCATCAATTAGATCACTAATGTAATTATTATACCTCCTACAATAGTCAAGGAAGGCACCATAACTATATTTTATATAGAGAGATACATGATGATATTTTATTAACCCACTATAAAAAATTAATGATTACTAGTTGATGGAAATATTTAGGTGTTATGGACACCATGGGTGGTGCATGTAGCTATTATTATCACATTACATGTTAAATGTGAATATTTTATTCATTATACCATAGTATATTATTCTCTACAAAATTATCACAACTAAAACCTCTCCTAGTACCACAATCACCTATGGGGGAAAAGGATTCATAAAGAAATATTCTAATCCACTTCCCTAAGAGATTTTATCCAATGAAAATTTCTTTTATTAGGGAGTGAATTTTATGTAGAGTAGGTAGACCACCCCTTCCAGTAGAACTCACATCAATTTTCAGGGAATAAAATATGGAAACAAATTTCTTATAATTACTAGGATACTTTGTTACAAAAAATTAAATAGATATAGAATCAAATTATTTCTCTCTAAATTGGGCGATTTAACTACCAAGTCATCCATGATTCCGTAAAAATAATCTTATTGGAATAAGAGTGAGGGAAAGAAGAATATTGGTTTCTACAATATGTAAATACAACTATAAAAGCTAAAAAACTCTCTTCTATAAAGATTAATTTAAAATATAATTATTTAGATGTGAATGTGGAGAATCATCATCATGATAATAATGAAGCCACATGAACGAGACACCTCTAATTGGAGATTTAATCCACAAAAAAATATATATGGTTCCCATATAACTTCTCCATGAGAACAAGGCTATACTGAAAAAGCTATTCTGAGAGTCCACATGGATTCCCATAGCTAGAAAAGTGGAACCTTATAGATTAATTATCTTCCATCTCATAATCTTATAGATTTTATAATCTTATATGTACAATAAATATTTCATAGAGGTATCTTTTTTATATTTCTTCATCTTAAATGTAGTCTCTATCCTGTGGATACTCTACATCATCCCTATTTGTTTAAATAATTTTCTCTAATATTGTGTAAAATAATTATTCATTTTTAGATTAATTAACAAAATCTCACTATTATTTCATGATAATTTACAATGATCACCAAAAAAACGTTATTAACACTAATTAATTATAATATATTATATATATGACTCTATATAAATATAATTATTGAAAATATAGGTTTAGAAACTCTACTAACTGTAATTTCCCGTGAATGGGAATAGAGCCAAATACCATCATTATATTCAAATAGTTGGATCATTCGTGTGAAATTTATCATTAATCATGTTGAGTATTAATATTATTATTTATTAGTGACAATGTCAATCATAAAATGGATCTAAGAACATATACAATTTTCATCCTCTGAATTATTATAGACTATAAATACGTCAAATTTTTTCTAGGGTAGCAGTCTAGGAGATTACAAGAAAACACTTGATGGGTATATATTATTGACCACATATTCTATGAGCCCTTTATTATATAATCGAAACATTTTTCCATGCCTCATATAGTGGGAAACATTCTGAATAGATAATTTATTATCTCTTAGGCATACCTTTATGTGTTTTTTTATCAAACATGTTCTCTGTATTTCAAATTTCTAGCACTCTATTTTCCAAAAAAAATCATAAATGTTGTGATTCCAATGAGGTAATATTTTACTTTTTCCATGATTCCACTTTATAATATCTTTACCTAGTTATTTATTTCTATCATTCATGAGAAGATTTATGGTTATTTATGTCATAAATATTTTAATGAATTTTATTGTTTAGAATCATCGATTAAATGTGGGGAAAATCCAATCTATCAAGGGTAATGTGAAACCAAACCTGAATGATTAGAATGTTTTATGAAAAAATGAGAATGTATTTATTTTATTATAATTATTCTAAGACAAATATTTCAACAGGTCTGAAAAATTATATATTATCCATTTTTTAAAATACTTTATATAAATCATTATTGAATAAATTGAGGTCATTGAATCCACATAAATGGATTCATTATAAATCATTTCAATAATAACTGATGTAGCATGGAATTATTGATTAAGAAATGGGTCGTGTAGGATGGGGATGAAAACTTACCATGTGTGAATTTTGGGTTCCTCTACAACGGTTCAAGGTTGTATATAAATTATAGGACCTTCAACATGCGATGATGTTGTATCTGGTTAGAATAACCAATTGGGGGTCCATGTGGAAGATCAAAATTCGGGCACATATACATAACCCGAGAGAGGATTCCCAAGGAAGTTAATAATCTAATTAGTGAAATCTATAAATGTTTATTTGGGATTCCATAATATAATAGATGAAGTATTTTCAATGAATAGGTGAAACTAATATTGGGTAGAAATTCTACATCAATCATTATTACTTTTTATCTATCAAATTTGAGAGGATAAGTGATAAAAATATTTTTCATAAAAATATTTTTAAATTTTTTTTGTTTTAATAACATTTAATGGGTTATTGTTGGACCATATAGTGTATCCCTTTAGATTTATGTTTTTTTCATTTATGGTCCTAAGATATTCTTTCTAAGACTTCATTTTTGGATTTTTCGATACTAGATTTATTCACAGGATTCAATTATAGATTATATTCTATAGCACTTTTATATATCATACCATATAAGTGTATACTCGAAAAATGAATAAATTATTGGTCATAGTATATGGTTGTACCAAAATGGCCAACCAGTGATAGGTTAATGTTCATATGTCTTTGAAAACTATATAGGTAGTTTATATAGTAGATGCATGGAACATTCAACAGTGGGAATCTGTGGTAAAAGAACTCAATTTGGAAATCATGTATAGGAATGTTCTAAAATAGTTTCATCTGATGTAGTTTATATTATAAATTCAGTTTCACAGTCTTTGGATTAGTATTATTGATATAGGATATATATCCAATGGATAGCCACTCAACATTTTGTATAAAAAAATCTTCTATTATACTATCATTAAATTGTCATATTGGAGGAAATTTTTTCTAAAAATTAATATTTGTATTGCTGGTATGGGTGATTTGGGGCATCAACGAAGCTTTAAAATTTTAGGAATCAATGTATTTATAAATTGATTTATTGTATAACACTAAATACACTCATTACTAATATCCAGAAATGGTTCATGAATATCTAGGACAGATAAGATGAAATGTGTCAATTATTTAAAATCCTTGTTCTAAAAATGAGATTGAGGTATCCAAAACCATAATTAGTAGTTGTTTTTTGTTTGTATCATCTTGGAATGAGTAATAGTAATTATGTAATATTCATTTTAATAAATTAATATTTGGACTTAGAATCATGTAATTTAATTTAATTTAATTATGAATGTCACCTCATAGTTCAGTGTTATGTTTTATGGATATGAGTATAAGGAATAATAAATAGTATTGAATTATATGTATGATGTAAAAATCATTTCAATAGTGGTAGGTCATTAATAGTATAAATATATGATGTTGAACCAAAAAATAACTCAAATCTATTCCCAAGGAAATGCATTGAGGTGTGTATATCAATAAATCTATGGAGTCCAAACACTAGAAACATTCTTGGTTAGAAGAGTCATTTTAATCTACTTTTGGGTCAAATTATAGAATTCCACTACATGTGTCATTCCTATAGAAATGAATAATTGTTGAAAAAACACATGATATTCTATGAAGGTTATGATCATGTTTGATAAACGCAAATATATTATTGTTTGATGTCATTATTCAATAGAGATGTCTAGAGGGTTACTATCTATTGAAAAGATAGAATTCCATGTATTTAAATGTATTATGGATATGAACTATAATCTCCAGAATAGATAAATTAGGTCATGGGGACACTTTTCCATATTATATATTATAATATGTATGATCTTTCAAACCCAAGGATACATAAAACATGTAGGGTATAAGGGATAACAGGCATTCTAGGGTATAGTGTAGTTAATCAAGGATTCAACTACATATACTAGACATTTAGATTTCATTACATTTGTATTCTACCACATTATATAATATTCATGGGAAAAAAAGAAATGTGTATCATCTTAGTTGAATGTTATAGGGATGATACGATAATAGTTAGAAATACCAAATTCTATAAGTTTGGAGATATAATTTTTTATTTGTGGTAAAATAGGCAATTTATGTTTCTAGTGACACTAATTATCATATGAGTATACGAATCATGCCACATATTTTTCTTATATTTTAAAGGAATCACAACAAATTAGGTATAATATATTGATTTATTTATTTCATTATAATATTTTTATGGAATGAATTTATGATGTGTATCGATCCATGGTCCATTATATCATGTACGGATATGAGGCCCCATATATAAATCCTTACAATGATATTTTTGGAAATCTAAGTGGATGTAATTTATTTGGTATTAAATTAAGGACATGATGGTTTAGATGAAATTATTTTATTAGATGTTAGAGAACATTTTATTTATGTTCATAATTCATAGATAAATTGTTATGGTAGTTCAGTGTGATATGAAAATGACCTAGGTGACAAATAATTTAATATAATACACCATGAACCAATTATATGTAGTTAAATGTGGAATTATTAAAATATTTATTTCTGGATTTAATTCATACAATGTATTTAATGAGAAATCAGCCATTTTTGGTTGTTTTAATTTGTTACCCATCTATAATTACACATGATTAATCCATACTGGAATAATAATTATTTATAAAATAGTGTCCCTCTAATTTTGTGTCCAACATGAAGTGATTCATCACATGAATAATTGAGATTCTCATGTTCATAACCAACTCTCCCTTGAGGAATGACTGCGGAGAAGATTCATATTAAAATCTCACACAATATAATTTTGATGGAAAGCCAAATTAAATATTTCCCATAAAATATTTTCCTCAATCTACTCTAACTCATAAAAAACTTAGTAGATTATTCATCTCCTAGGTGCTCTTCCCACATAAAAATGTAGTTTTATGGAAGTTGAACATTAATTTTTTATAAATACATATGTTACATAGACATGTAAATATTGGGCCACTTGTGAGGTGGTACGAGTCATTGAGAGGAAATACCACTAAGGATGGAATATTTTATCTACTCGTTATTCAATTTATAATTCTACCATATTATAGAGAATAATTTTTTGAGACTAACCAATTTTTTCAATTTATTTGGTAACTATTTTATGAAAATTTAAGGAGTTGTGCGATAATTTACTATAATCATGAAATATTTCACTAAAATTTGATTGGATAAATTTTTTGTTTCTTCCAAGAAATATAATAATTGGGAAACCACATATAGTATTGATATTATTCTTCATGACTTTAATTATTTTCTTTTATCTAAAATCCTCGATGTGCTTTTCTTCATCCCACGTGGGGGATTATTATTTGGTGGAAAGGATGTAATTGATCATATTTAATTTAGATAAGGGGTATGGCACAATGAAATATATTCCTCATAAATTATGTTGATAAATTTATCATTATGAACTAATTAAAATACATATGTAGAGAGAATATGTTCGTATGTATTTGATAAAAATTAAATATCCTACTATACTATATGCTGTTATGTTTCATTTTAGTCCATAAATAGACAAATATCATTATTTAATTACATATATTAATTCATGTATGTTTTTTAGGGATATAAATACATGAATCTCTTAAAAAATTGATATTGACTCTCAAATTTATATTATTTTGAGTATGAAATCCTCAAAACCACATTTCTAAGGCACAATTTCTCAATTTCTTACAGAGAAAAGAATGGAATTTTGTACATATTTTCAGATCTGTTCATTTTGGGAAGTATCTGATGAAAATGGAATATTTTTTGGATAATATATTATGTGTAGAATATATCATGAAATGGAATTATTTTCATGTTTTTTATGTAGAATTTATTTCATTAGATTCTTCTACACCACTACAAATTACTTGCAGACTACACTAAAACGAGTTATATAGAAAATTGTATAATCTCAATCTGAGTCAGCCATATCCATGGATTCATTTATATTTCACATTGACATGGGAATTATAAGATTTTATGATATGATTTATTGTAGAATTATAGGGTAATTATTCTACCAATTACCTAAAAAATTAATGGATTGGATCGTAGCCTTCCACAATATCTATGGAATTCCCATCAAAATTATAAATTACTTTATTTGAGTAACTGTTAATATTAAAATGAGATAACATGATTTGATTTTTTAACTCCAATATTGTGATAATATTTTTTTATTCTACCTTATTTTTATATTTCCTTAGAATAAAAGGAAATATTTGGGAAAAAACTGCATTGGATGGGGAGATTAAAAAAACATAAACTGAAACTATTTTTTAATTATATTTTTATTATTTCATAGTTGGGCATCAAGAATAACTATAAATTTATATATCCCATGTATGAGGAGTTTGAAATATAAAAAAATATCATCATATAGGAGTTTCTTATATACCCTTAAGAATTTTAGATTTTACTGTCGTGTATGTAAATCAACAATAACCATCCCTTTGATTGAATTCATTGAAGTTAACATGATGTTGAACTATTTAAGGATAATATCTCGATGATCCACCTGTCTAGTAAACATTGTAATATTTTAGGATACACACGGGTTGACCAATTTGATATACAAGTTGGATCTTATAGTTTTGTTCCACGAAATGTATCTTTATGATTGAATATCAAGTCATTATATCCAATATTATTTAATAAGATAATAGATATTTTATGAATTCTATGTATTATTTTTTGTAGTTTCTAACCATTAATCGAGTAACCCATTACTAGTTGTTATTCTATTGTATTAGAAAAAATTTAATGGTATCAAATCCTAAAGGATAAAATAGTTTATTATTCATAGGATAAAAGATATATTAATGATTCTAAATTTACACTTGAAAACATGAAATATAACAAAAAAATATTTCATCATAATTTTTAATTCTTCTATTATATCATTTAATGAATTAATAGTTCCCTTCACTATTTCATTAAGAAGTAAAATATAGAAAATGGGAAAATCAGACGATCAGTCAGAGAAACATTACAAAAAATATATAATGGATTAAATGAAGAATGCATAATTTGGGAGATAAATATAATAATAAAATATTTTATTTAACTAATATCATTTTAAAGTGGTTAATTTGGATGTTTATTTTGATTGATCAGTAATCAAATGGACACCCATAACTACTTACGTAATGATTAAATTCATAACGTATGGCATTATAATCTCACCATCATGTCCTCATTCAAGGTCATCTTACATAAACTTTTAATGTTTACGCTATATAAAAAACTATTTTAACTCATAATACCAACCAATTTATCAATGGTAAATAATGGGTCATTTTTATCAAATTCGAACACTGCTGAATTACTAATATAAATGCGGTGAATAACCTATACAATACATAATAAACATAAATATTCATATTTAAAAACCTTAAAAATAAATGAAAATATTCTTCATCATTTAAAAAATGATCATCATGATCATAAATATCAAGTTTAAAATGGTGTATTATTTTATTATAGTGTATCTATAGTTATTATTAATATTTATTAATGGATATTTTAAATATGATAATTAATTATAAAGATAGTAGGAAATTTTCAGGGGAAAATCTCACACTTCAATTTCAAATTACATTCTTAATTTATATTTTTAGAATAATTAAAAAATTATTATCACTGATAATAACTAGGGAATCATATAAAGGATTCTTTTATGAAAATGTGTATTCCTCACAATAGGATAAATTATTCATGCATTAAATGTTAAATCATATATTTTATTCACCTTATGTTAAAAGGTACCTAACTCAATGAATAAAAATTATTAATCTTTTAAAAGAAATATTGATATAATGAATTGATTAAAATTTATTTACTAAATAATAAATTAATAGTAAAAAATTCATTAATGAATTTAATTAAAATCTTACAATGGGTGAAATTGAATCGAACAAATAGAAAAACTCAACAGTTTATCATTATTATTTTTAATATATGATTATATAGAAGGATATAAATGAATGGAATAAAATTAAGTTCTAAAATATATAATATTAGTTTAAAATAAATGGGAATATTTACTAAAAATATTCATTCATTCCTCTATTTCAACCATAAACATAAATAATCTTTTATAAAGATGATAATGTAAACAAATACTGACCAATATTCTAAAAATTAATTCATAACCAAGTGAATTAAACAACATAAAAAAAATTCATAATAAAATTACTAAAAAGATATTAATTATATTACATATTATGGGGTAGTATGTAATCCATATAAATGATCCAGGTGTTGAATATGACACGTGTCTGAGAGAAATTATGAGAAACCCCAAAATTAGGACCTACAAACCCAGTAATTAATTAAAAATTCCTATAAAAAATATTTATATCTATTTTTATGACATCATATTTCAATATACATAATTATAATATCATATATAATCCAATTAAAATATTTCAACACCAATTTATCAATAATTGTTCTTCATCACCATCATTTTGGGTTTCACTACTTCATTTTTCATATTAGTATATATTTAGAAATTAGGGTTCCAGAATATAGATATTGGTTCCATTATATCTATAATTTTAATCATTATATATATAAATATCATAGATATTCATTTTATAAATATTTATAATATTCCATGAACTAGCGTTAGAAAAAATGAGGCATATCGCAGTGTAAAGGTGGCAGTCACCACAAAACCATGACCAAGGTTATCAATATATAAATTATTGGAAGGGTAATCATATAAAATATATAAAATATTTTAAAAAACAATAATATTTCATAATGATCATATATCTTCATTATTCCCTTCTTTATATTCATCCATGCAATGTGGTTATTAAAAAGTAATTTCACTACTATTTGGAGATGATATACCATTCATATGCTCAAGCTACAATTTCTTCTTCTTGAATATGTAAAAGAGGAGAAAAATGGATATCAAATAGAAATACTTTTTAATATTAATTAATATGGATAAACTATTTAGAGATGCTTATAATATATAGAGATGATTTATATGATAAAATAAACATTTAACAATTTTAGTAAGATGATAACTTATTCTTTGAGAGACCCCCACTACAATACATATTTATCCTTCATAGGATAATAATGAAACTAGACCTATTTTACATAATGTAGTTTAAGGAATCTAGGTTTATTTATAGGTATGTATTCAGTATGAAATATGGTTATATGAATTTGAATAATTGAGTAGTAGTGGTTTCATTTTATATGCCAGAGGAGGGACACAAATTGAATTAAAAAAAACAATTTAAATAATATAAGGTCACTTTAATATGAATATGTAATAAAAAGTAATATAATTTTATCATGTGATAATATTAGTCCCATATATATATATATTCAAATGATATTAAATATAAAAAGTGTGGTGGAATTATTACCCATATCTCATAGTGTAACTCTGGGTAAAACGATATTAACCCTAAAGGTGAAAAAATAAGATTAAATTTTAGGTTATTCATTATAAATAAATTATATATTGATAATATTAAAATATATTAATTATTAAAATTAAATATTAGGCATACATTTTTAACTATCCAATTTATATAATTATTATAAATTCAATTTTGTATAAGTACGCCAAATGTAATGAAACTAGTTAAAAAACATCCATTTTTAATCATAAAACATCATCTACATTCATTCCATGATATTTCAACACTAATAAGTGAATATTAAAATACCTTATTTTTATATATTATTTGAAATATAATATATTATCAATGAATAAGTCTTCTTTTATTCATTATGATAATAACACATTGTAGAGCCGCCAAAAATTTTGATAAAAAATAATATTGAATCCAAGAAATAAATGTATACAAATGATAAGAATAATAAATATTATTATATGTTTAATTATATAATTTATAAATAATGTAAGATTATTTTAATTAAGGAATAAAATTAAAAATATTTTACCTTAAAATTATATTTTTTAATTTAAAAATTGTCCAATTTGGAAAAATTGCTATTTTGATATATTAACCCAATAAACTATTTTTGAATTTTATTTAAAATAAAATTCAATATCATAATTAAATTTCAATTTAAAGAATAATATTTTTTAAAATAATTTAATAAATATAATTCTTATTATTTTCACTTAAATAATATAGTTTTTATAATGAATCATTTAATTTTAAAATTTGAATTTCTAAAATATTTTAAATAATAATAATTAAATGAATGTAAAATATTATTGTTGAATTAATTATTTTTATTTATGAAATTGTTTATACTGATATGTTTTTTTGGGTTATTCATTTTCATAACCTCAATCAAAATTGATATGTTCCAAAAATCACACTGAAATAATATATGTTTATTAATTCTTTATGCTCTATGTAGTGTTTGGTGTACATAGAAAAACGAGTTCTGTATTTAATGGAATGTAAAATCATTGTTTGTCATACTATACCCACCACATATAATTTCTTGCATCATTATTTTAATTCTATTTTACTATATCATGAAATTTTAATAAACATTTCTCCATAAATTATAATTTCGAGTTTAGTACAATAGAATTATTTACATATTATGTAAATAAAATTTGTCCCCTTATAATCTATCCATGAGTGAATCAATTTCATTCACGTTTAAAATAATTCATTGTTGATTTCTTTGTATAAAACATTTTTTATTTATTTTCTATTAATAGAGTATTATTAATTGTATGAAAATAGACTTATATTATTATATTACAAATAATAGCTTATTTTTTCACATGCACTAGGTATATTAATTAGTATACACTTTTGATTGTAATAATGAATAACTAAGAGAAATTTTTTATTCTTAAAGCTTATTAATCGACTATTAAATGTTCATAGTTTCAATAAAACAATGAAAAGATTTATCTCCTATCTAAAATATGATTTTAACTTGTAATGATGACAACCAATATGAATAAACATATTTATAGATATGTTATACATTAATTTTGAAAATACTATTTATACCACCTACAACACCTGATTCATTAAATTATTATACCACTAATAAAACATGTACTATTTAATGATTCATATACAAATTCATTGATCACCAAACAAAATTAAATGAAAAAATTTATGATAATATCAATGTCAAAAATAGATAACATGACATTGCATGAAACAATGAGATGATATGCTTATAAATAGAAACCATTTAAAATATTCAAATAATAACTATATTACCACTACTTGCGTTGATTGAAATTTTTTTTATCATAGTGTTGATAGTTTATATCATATCCATGAAAAATATAACTGAGTGCATTGTTTGAAAATAAAATAAAGAAGTAATTTATAAGGATGTTACCTATTCTTATATAGACCGGATACCCGTTCTTTTAGATCTGGTTCTAAGAACATGTGGTTTATTTTACAATAAAATTATTAAAATAAAAATAAAAATTACATAATACATTCCAAGTACTTCATGGATTCTTATTTAGGAAAATATAAATAAAGATAATATTAATTGGAATAGTAAAAAAATATAAAACATATATTTCTCTTCATGTGTGTGAACTCCTTAAGTGATTCCATAAATCATGGAATTTATAAAATAAGTATGTTTTTTAAAATTATTTATGATCATAAAATTTACTTTTAAGTGGATTTTAATGTTGGGAGAAAAATTTAATACATATTTAGTCTATACCTTTTTTAAAACCTTTTGAATCGAATAATTAAATTGGCATAGAGAATACTATTCAAAATATTAAAAAATAATTATCATTTAAAAAATAATAATCAAATATACATTAAATTGTCTTATAAAATAAATTGAACATATTAATACATTTGTGGATTAAAATGATACTTGGAATATTTTATATACCCATTTTGGACCCTTAGCAGTATCACAGGTGGGCCAATATCCTTTAGAGGTCGTAGGATCAATACCCATTCCTCCCCGTCACTGTTGATTTTCAGTCACCAAATTTAAATTTAAGAATACATATTTTACTTAATATCTTTACCTCTCCTTCAGAAACAATTGAAAACTATTCCAGAATATACTGGAATTATTTTCATTATACAAAATAATTTTACATCATGTATATTTTTACAAAAACTATTTTTTCATAAATCTCTTTTAGAATTTAGATAGATTCATGAAATTATTAAATTGTATAGATAGGTTTAAATATAAATTAAAACTAAAATTAAAAAAAATGTTTTATTTGAATTCATAATAATGATATTCATAATTCATTGCCATTATATATGCACACACAATATCCAAAAAAATTAATTCCATGGAGATGATAATATTCTTTAATATAATTTTTTGTCATGCATATTCATTTGAAAATAATACATATAAAATCATAATTATAAAAAAATATTTTTTAATAATATTATTTATAATTTTTGTCTTATTGCACATAGAATAAATAATTTTTACTTAGGAATATACATCAGTTCTGTGAATTAATAAACTAAAAAATAATTCTGTATTCAAAATATGAATTTTTTAAAAAATATAATTATTTTCTATAATAAAATTACACACTTACTAATTTTAATAAAAAAAACTTAAAAGACTTAAATTATTAAAATTATTCATTTATATAAAATCATTTTATTTTTTCAAATATGTTAACAAAAAAAAATATAACATCCAATTAATTAAATATAAACCAAAATTCATAAAAGTATAAAATAATGAAATTTTGGTATTTTTAAAATTTATTTATGGAAAAGATTAATTTTAAAATAACCATAATAGAATAAGGGGTCTTCATAATATAATAAATTCTTTATAATAAATATTCTCATATATATTTTGTTATAACCAATTTACATAGAAGATTTTGTCAATGAATATAATATTGATCCGATTATAATGAAAAACATTTTTTGAAGAAGAAGACATAAGTCACCATTTTCAAATTTTAACTATAACAAAAACTGTATTTTGAAAAAAAAACCAAAATAAAATATAATATTGAACAAAATAAATGTTTCCTAAAAACGCTTTTATTTGTAGATGATTTATTTTTCATCTTGGTAGATAAATCATTCAAAATCTTTCTTGATATCTCTTATACTCCCCTAAATAGGAAAACTAAAAAGATTGTAAATATGGGTACCATACCTCCCCTTTCTCAATAATGATACTCTACCTATCCATTCTCATTACAAGACCATACATAAAATGTATATATATTGTAATGATAATAATAGTTGACCAAAAAACCAATTTAATAAGATATATGTGGATATAAATAAAATTATAAATGAGTCCCTGATCAATCATATTTCCACACTAAAATATTATTGAGGATGTTTCCATTTAAATGTAGAAGATAAAGATTATTCAAGATTGGATTGTAATATTTCATTGTAAAAAATTAAAATTGTTGATGGATTTTATGCGTTAAATTTAGATATATGATATTTACAAATAATGAAAACAAAACTATTGATTAGGATAGAATGATCAAAATACAAATCAATAATGTGAAATCCCTACAAAAAAATTTCATTAGAAGAACAAAATAATTTTAATTTATTGAAAAATGGAAATCATGTTTTTTATAAAGATTCATTTGATGAACTAAAATATATTCTATATTTAGATACCTAATAAATTTCATTCCAATAATCCGTAAACTAAAATATAGGATAATGACTCTATAACCATCCTTATTGTATTTTCCCCAGTCAATGATTGAAATGCCTTCATGAAACCTACCTTGGTTGGAAACCAATTCAAGAAAAATATCCATATTTGAAAACTATCTTGATCATAGATGTGCCTTCAACCGAGATCGACCTCTTATTTTCAATCAAAATCTCTAGCCAATAACATTTAGCTTCCTGGAAACCTAGTTAAAGTCCTCGAATAAACCATTCCTTAGGTCCACAGTCAAAGATTCATTGTTCATGACCAAACCACTAGATGATGACATATTCTTTCTCTAATATATACAGAGTAACCACCTGGTTTGGATCCTCCGAAAATGAGGCCCCCAAATCACGCTCGACCACCCATTTTATACTTCCATTTTTTATTCATCATTTCCCATTATATCATATTTCCTCTACTACATCATAAATTGGATTTTTTTTAAAAAATTTAATATTAATTATTATATATTTATTATAATATATTAATATTATTCCATAATTTCATATTTATATATATATCAATATTAATAAGACATGTATTCTACACAACTCTATAAATTTATAACTGTAAATAAATATACAACTATATTTTAAGTCATGATTAAATTATTTATTTAATTAAATTAAGTATTTATAATTTTAAATAATTAATTTTTTTAATGATTTAAATTTTAATAAATTTATTTATTAAAATAGAATATCAATTCACAAATCAAAAAGAACATTACTGTTATAAAATTATAGGTAATCCAACAATGATTTATGAAACTAATTTATTTTATAAAATGATATATTAGATTGAAAAATATTTGTTATGGGTTTGAATATAAAATATAATTATTTATAATAATTTTATAACACTTTCATATAGACATTTTATTTTTTATCATGACCCGACCAAATGGGACACAAGAAGTGACTCCGCATGCCCACATCCATAGGTCTGGGGCAGGCGTCTCATGTAAAGTGGGCCATCACACACAAGGAAGGCCTTATCCAAACGTACATATACACACATAACCATATACACATCCATGTAATATGGTAGAGATTTATAAATATGAAAATAAATTCAACCATACATCAATCCAAAACCAGAGTACAACAGAAGTGAAAAAGGTAGAATACAAGACCATGAAAATAAAACTGAAAATGTATTCAACTTGTTCAGAAGCAGTGGATCAATTGAATATTAACCCATTGGAAAGATCCTCAACCACGCTCTAGTAAACACCATAGTCATTCAAGATCACTAAGCTACTCCAACTACAGGTCCTCATGGAAAACCGTCGAAAGGCATGTGGTATGAATTAGACAATACATGTGTGGGGAAAGACCATATAGGGGAGATTATATAGATACTAATAAGTTCCCCTAATAACCAAATGGAAAGGTAGAAATTTTTTGAAAAGTGTCCACTAGACCCAGCGAGAGGGAACCCACAAAAGAGAGAAACTCCATATTGAGACCATCCATGGCATAAACATGATCAGTCCATAAATACAACATGGTAGGTCATCCAAGATGTGAAAAACATAAAATGAAAACCCACGAAATAAACAACCATATATACTCATCTCATACAATATGTCTCCTGAGTTTCTGAACTCATATCTAGTGAATATTTCCTAATCAATGCTCCAAAGTAAAAATCCACTGGGAGCACACACTCTGTGAGACAAGTCGTCCAAGATGACACTCATCTGGGAGATACTCTCCACCATATTCAACTCAACCACCCCTATAGAAAAACTAAGTGACGAAACTCAATCTTCTATAAAAAAGCTGACAAAACAACACTTCAATCCCAAGTGGAATGCATCCAATTCATCATACTCATCAGATATTAGCACCAAGAACATCACATTGTAACACAAATTTTCTAGATACTTAGATAGTGGATATATCCCATACATGATGGGGGATGCATAAAATCCATAAAGGGACATCACAAGGTCTCAAAATGTGGAGAGGGGATCGCTACCATGTTCCACTAAGGTGAACTACAAATCCAATCTGGACAACTATAAACCAGAACCCATTTTATATGGTATCACTCCACAGATCGTCTTCAGGATACCACAATCCAAATTTGGATTCACAAAATTCTTTCTCATTGAGTGGATCACAGTCATAATCTCTTAGGGGTAAACTGCACCCTAATCTAAAATATTAGCGCATATTTCACTCAGATAAATGATCATCTCATGTGTAGTCTTGGTCACTATGATTACACAAACACTTTTTAGATTAATCCACACAATAAGAGATCTTGTACTAGCTGATTTACCAAACATTATAAAACTATCTACTGTAGTGGAAATCACACACCTGGTGGTTTAAAAAACCCTGAATGAATATACATATAGAATGGGGATCAACATCTATATAGTTTCGGTCATAGAAATTTTGAGAACCTGATATATGGAAAATGTTATTCTAGAAGATCCCACACTAGCCTCTATGAATGAATACAAAAACACTAACAAAATTATAGAGCTTCCTTCACCAACTTATTAGGACGGATAATACCAATCTACCCCATAACACCCAATTGATGGGATTACAAACCTCTAATGAGGATTTAATACACCAACAACCATTATATGGATGAACCAAGGAAGGTAACACAACTATTGTTGGTCCAAAAAAACTTATCAATGAAACCCATATCAATGCATCAACTCACATATCCTCGTCCAAACATTTTTCCATCATAATGTTATATAAAAAAAGTACTCAAGATAGGATTCTGGTGGGTCTGAAATTGAGCCCCGGAAGAGGAGATATGAAAGGTGGAATCTACTCCAAGACGAGACCTCATGGAGTGTAAGGGGATCACACAATGGGTGACCCTACCTAGTAACCCTACCTTGTATTCCATTTACATGGATTAACATTCCATGCTAGACAGACGACATTTACACCTATTTTACACAAAATGTCCCCCCATACATATCCCCTTTTCCATGACTATTTCCTCTACCTGTGACCAACACCCCATGTTCATGTCCTCTGGCTGTGTACAATTACACAATTGTCAGCATCATATGGATTCACTAGACATGTCCTCCGGACACATCGTATGGGGTCGGTATAGGGCTTTTAATTCTAGTACATAGTGTGTAGTAAATAATTCTTATCATACATAAACAAGAAAAACACACATAATTTCCCTATAGGATACACACTATGTAGAATAGTAAATCCATTAAAAATTCCATGTGATCTATGCAGATCACCCCATTTGACTAAAAAACACATATATCGACCCACAAGATGTCCTCAGAAAAAAAATATTGGCTATAAAACAATAACACATTGCATAAAAAGTAATCGATACATAAAACTCAAACCACATACCTCTCGAAAAAACAATAAAGCTTCAGGGTCGAATCAGTTCTTGAATATTGTTGTAGCATGATTTGATGGAGATCACAGTCAAGATCAGAGATTAACGTCACCTCGTTTATATAATTCAGTCATAGAGTCATTAATTTCTAAAGGGGAAGAGGTGAAGTGGCTACTATTTTCATTTTCACTTAGGGGGTAAAAGCAAGGGGTATTGTTTTAATTTTATTAAAATAATATTCCCAACTTATGACTGACGGCCAAATCTCCTATGACCCAAAACCATGTGTCGACAATGTTTATTTCAAGCATAAGGGAAGAATGAATTTAAAAAATAATCCATAGTAGTAGAAATCCATTCCAATAATACACTCATGATTTATTCCTCATTTCAATTGAAAATTTACATGAGTGAACAAATATATCCAATTTTTTTTAGTATGGTCACGTTGATGCTCTCCAGTACCTAGATCTATGTGATGGCTCAATGTGTCGATTATGAAATATTCTTAAGAACATTCCACATTCCTATAGGTAAAAACTGAGTCACTAAATCCTCCACACATTTTGTTTTCCCATCCATAAAAATGGAAATCTAGGTCAAATGGAAACAAATTCGTTTCTAAAATGGGACTCCAACAACAATTATCCCCCCATTATCACCAAAAAGACCACTGATGGTTCTAGTCTAGCCAACTAGTATGCAGTCAATGGAATGACAAGGCATACCACACTCACGTCAAACATAAATAGGTTGACATCATTAAACAAGAGGGAATGTGTATCTTTAGTTATGACTGGTGGAAAAAACATAGCGCATAGTCCATCTGCAATCATAGGGTTTAGAAAATTCACCTGAATGCTAACATGACATAGTGAGCAGAGAAACCCTACTCCAAACACAAAATTTCATTGAAATAGTCCACTGCACATCGATACTATCTAGTTGGGTTGAACTATCTCACCAGTACAATTTTGGATCATGTCTTAAGAACACATCTTAGTGGGGGAAATCATCCCTCATCCTTGTGAGCCAGAAGACATGAAAAACTGTATCATTCCCTCCACTAGAGTCCCTGATACAAATATGATTCCAAAAAAAGAGAGGGTACGAACAAGAAATTTTCTTTCCCAGGAATAATCATTGGTTTGTATTAGGCCATTAAACAAAAACTCCAACACAAAAAAAATTCTTCGAATGAAAGATTTAGAGGGACTCGTTCACCACTCCACAATACGATCTATTTTTTTCTGAACTAACTTACCAACATGGTTTTAATCGTATCTCAGTGGGGTAGGGATCCATCTTCTTTCAGAATTTGATGATATGTTAAGAAACCAATACAAATGTTCTGAAGGAATCCTTGCGTCACCCTAATCAAACAATGAGAAATAAGCAGAATGAAAAGAGTACCACGTAACATTGAATATCAATACTTCTACATAGAGTTAAAAGGAAAGATATTATACAACTATCTCTTAGATCCATTAGTTCAAAGGCCCCTACATTATATATCCACCCTCACCCTCATCACCTAGATCCCTGGTCATGGTGTGGACTACCTGTGGGTGGTGGTGGTAACTCATACCGTCTTCCACCTCATTATTCTCCACCCACTACTCCTCCACGTCTTCCACCATATGAAACATCAAGGTCGAAAAACAACCTCTTTAAACGTGATATTTCAACCATATTCCTCTTAGAATCAAAATGTGTTAGAAAATATCAATGAATATATCCATGTTATTAGAAAGTGTAGAACCTCCTCTCTTATGGAAGACCAAAACCGGTCTTGAATCCCTGATCCTCATACCATCCATCATAGGTTATCTTCTGAAAACATCTTGAATGCCTGGATCCTTGAGCCTACCCAAGTTTACCATATACCTAACATGATATTCATATCTCCTAACCTGCATTCCCAAAAGTCCTTGTTTTAGTCTACTTAGTTAGAAATCTATCCACCACCAGGGCACACTCCATCACCCCACCATAGGTGGAAATTCACAGCATCACCAATTACTCCCCCGTCATCAGGAGAAATCCCTAATCAAAGGAACAAGATCTGAATAATAGATCATAAACTATATAAAAAGAATACCAGGACTAGTTTACGAACCTTTCAATGTACTTTACCTTGGATATGCTATCCAACCAATGTTTCAAAATCTCTTGGATACACATTGAACTCAGCATGTCCTGAAATAACTCATCCATGAAGAGATGCTCAAACATTACAAATGTGAGCATGCATAACGTGAATATGTAACTAGACTTCACCATTTCATGATAAATCCATGATAAGGCTCACTCCTAGGACCATCTTCTGATTGGGTATTTTCCTCACAAGGAGGAAAACAAATGTTGCTCCCTTGAGTAAGTCTTCAGCTGCTTTGGGTCAGGATCTCCAAGAAACCTCACTGATCTCTACCTATGGAACTCAAGTAGTGAAATCAGCCAATGTACATCCTCAACCTACACTACCTAGAAAAATAGCTACTCAATGGGTGGTTCCTCAATAGGAAGTCAACTCAGAGGTCCAACCATAGAATTGGTGCATTGAACTGAAGCTTCAACTCGTGGTGGATCATCAAAAAACAATACATCGGACCATATATATCTATCTTCATGGAGGATTCCTAAAATACAATCATGATGCACCCTTATCTATCAGTATATTAGTGGAGCTGACCAATAAAGATAAAAATTTCCTAAAATGTAGACATATATGATACGTGTACAATTTATTTCCCCTACGACTGGTATCCTAAAGTACAGATTCAAAAAATAGGGTCCCTACATGACATGTAACTCAATTACAAGGTGTGTTGTCCCATTGGTCATTGTCCCCAAATGGGAAGAACCCATGACATGTACCTTCATAATTCTCACCGTGTAGATGGGAAAATCCATTAGAAATTCCTTGACAGTAGCCCAGATCACCCATGTTCAACCTGAAACACAAATATCAACCCTCATGGGTCCATACACGACTTTTCACATCGCATGGATTTACATGCAATGCCCTCAGTCCTAATGAAACAGGGTACCTACATGACATCTAACTCTATTACATGGTGTGTAGTCTCCATTGGTAATATTCCCCAAATGGGAAGAACCAAAGACATGTACCTCTATAATACTCACTGTGTAGATGTGAAAATTAAATGGAAATTCCATGCCGGTAGCCGAGATCACCCACTTTCAACATGAAACACAAATATCAACCCTCATGGGGACTATATCAAGTTTCATAGGGATAAATAACCTTAAAATGTTTCCTAAAAATGTATCGGGACATAAAACTCAAGCCTAATAGCTTGTGAAAAAACACTGAAGCTTCAGGGAAAAATCCACTATCAGAAGCTGCGGTAGCAAAATATAGGAGTGATCTACATAAATATTAGAAATTGATGGTTCATAATTTCAGATACATGGTCCTTGAGGAATTTATCATCAAAGGAGAAGAGGGGAAGGGGTTCCAGACAATATTCACACCATTGAAGAGGGATGTAGGGGATATTTTTTTAGTTTTATTAAAATAATATCCCCCACTTACCACAAACCTGAAACCTTCCTACATCCCAAAACCCTTCACTAACAACGATTATGTTGAGCCTAGGGTAAGCAACCCATTTTGACCACAACATCGATCTAAAAAATCTGATCTATGTCACTGGTCAAGATTAATTTCATGTTTCAACGGATACTACACATGCATGATAAAATATTTTTTTTATTTTTATTCTCACCGTACTAAGGATATTTTGGCAGGTAACTCAACGCCGACTCAACATATAGATTCTGAAATATTTTATGGAATATTACAACGTCTTATAGGTTAAACCCGAGTCACTATATAATAACATAAAAGTGTAATTTTTTTTTAGAAATAAACAAATTAATATAAATAAATTAAAATTCATTGTTAAAAAATTAAACAATTATTTAAAAATAGTTTTTGTTTAAAATACTTATTATTAAATAAAATTAAAATATTATTTTAAGAAAATTATAATTTAAATAATAAAATTATATTGTAATAATTTTTCAGAACAATATACTTTTAATTTATTTATTTCATAGTCAACGATTTAAATTCATTAAATTTTATATTTAATATTATTTTATTGATAGATTTTTTTTATTAAAGCTATAAAAATATAATACATATATATAACTAAAGATGATACAATTATCTCAAGATTAGAGATTTAAAATTCATCTATCATAATATTATATTCATTTCCATTCATCTGAAGACTTGTTTAAGGTAAATTCTTATGAATATTATATCACCCATTTGGGTAGTTCCCTATATTCTTACTATTGAAACACTATCCATGGGAGGCTTCCTTCATACCCCAAAATATTCATTCACTTGGAGGCCTTTCAAGCGACATTATTGGAAAAACCTATTCTCTTTAGTTAGGTATCATTTTTTAAATAATTGTCACATGTTATATGTTCAATTTATTCTTTAATTTTCTTGACGTCATTTTTTCGGCATGGTATTATCTTATTCACTTATTTTATAATTATTTCATTTGAAAATATATTTCATGGATAACTCATTGTAAATAATAATTTCTCTAAATAGTATATGATCATATGATGAATTCATTTTAGAGTGTGTATTCCATTAGAAGGCTTACATAATCCTAATAAATAAATGATCAATCATACATACTAGATTATATACAAATTACAGAAAATTCCTTCTTAATATTATAGAGTTTTCTCTGTAATGTGTAAAGTATTTCTATTCATTTTTCATAGAATGAAGAATATCAATATTATTGCATCAGATAACTCGTGTTATTTTTTATTTCTAAGAATATTTCAATTATATTATCTCAATATTTCCCTCTCATTCTAACATTTTTAAAGGAAACTATTGATTGTCATGTATTTCAAAACTATGAAATGAATGAGTAACAATTTCCATTTAATTAAAAATTATGAAAGAAAATAATTTCAATGGTCATGATCAATGTTCATGTATCATTGTATAATATTTTCTATTAATTGAATGAGGTTCCATTCACCTGATGAGGTCCAATAGTAATGAATCATTTTATGAATAAACAACATGTATTATACTAACCTGATTATTACCAATAAACTATGCTATTTTTACCAATATAGTCATAATCTAATTAGATCCAACAATGGGTTTGTTGACTGGAACCTGATTGATGTACGAAGAATTATTACCGAAGTTGGATTTTTTATTCCATCCCTTAGGTTCAATTTCTAACTAATTACATGCAAAACATTAACACATTATTTAATTAAACATAGTGCAAAATTCAAAATTCTGTACAATACCAAATTAAATAAAAATATTTATACATTGATAATAATTGAATAATAAGTAGAGAATCATTTTAAACTTATAAAAATCATTAAAATTTTGTGAAAACAATTGTAATGGTTCTTATAATGAATTTCAATCAAACAAATCACCATGATGTTATAGTTAGGTTTGAAATCCTATTGTAACTCATCATGTAACAAGTATATTAGATTAAATACCCGATCCAACCAATTTATAATTGTTTCCTATTTTGGTATTTATACCACAAGTGAATATTATTCCCAATTTCTTTATAGGGATTTACATTCTAGAAAAAACACAGAATCCAAATATTACTATAACTGTGGTATATTTTACCATAAATAAACCTATCTTATGAGTCTCTGATATTATTTTATTTTATAGGTAATGATTTACTAAATATAGCTTCCAGGGTTATACTTATATTTTGTTGATATCAATTGTAACACCCTAACTCTAGTGACCAAAATATGGTGCTTATTTTCTATGTTGGGGACATATACTATGGATGTTTTAACAATATATCAAATAGTTTAGAAGAGTTTTGAGACTAGATACACCCATGACTCTAAATTAAAACAGTAAAAAATGAAATTAAAAAATAACGGTGACACCATTATAATTTTTTCTAGTATGACACAATGTTCATTCATAATCACCATTTTGGTATCATAAGGATATTAAAACAAAATATTGGTTGATCTTAGACGGTGGACAAGGGAAAATATATAATATAAGGGATCATAGAGAAGATAAATAACTAATAATTTGTAAGACGTAATTAATAATCAAATTTATAATATAAGAAAATAATAATAAATAGAATAATAAATTGATAAAATTTCAACATAAATAATCACTTGGATTAAAATGAATTTCTTTTTAATGATATAATTCATAAGGGTGAGGAGAGAATTGAGTTTCATCTCTCTATGTAAATGCCCTATTTGTGATGAGAGTATCCTGCCATCCCCCCACCCATCTACTGGAGGGGGGACGACCTCATACCACTAGCTCTGAAGCTCAACCATTCATCCATTTCTCTAACCCCGATGGTTATCCCTTATTCCTGATGATATTTCCTACCCCAAGGGATTTTTTTTAAATGGTGTAACTCATGTTCTATTATGTATGTTTGAGTTCATTGAAGATTAAATCCTCCTCGATATGACCTTTTTAACCCATTTTTAGAACCATATACCATCTATTGATTCTATTGACAAGTTTATCTTTAGATCTTGGGGGTTCTAAGAGCACAAAATTTTTAGTATCCTCTATAATCAACATCTGATGATTTGTTTTGGCATAGAGTAGGATCTTATCTATATATCGTCAAATGTATCGTGTATGTTTCAAGGCTACAAGTTCTTCCTCTATCAGAAGTCCAATGATTTTTATATAAAACGAGACTCCCCCAATATTGTGATCTGGGATTACTTCCTAAATCAACCTTTAAAATTTCAAAACCCCTCAATTCATAGAATTTTAGGGAATATAGTATGATGTTTTCTATAGTTTGATAATAGAACTTACTCTGTTATATATCCAATTCACCTATAGATATGTGTGGAGGTCGATGTCACCAACCTACCAGTATATTGGGTTTAGTTCACTATCAGTGAAGTAATTAGGTCCAAACAACTGGTAATCTTCGAATCATGGGTGGACAATTGAATGAGGTGTATGCGCCATTAGAAATTTGATTCCTATTGATTGTGGGGTGTCATAGGTTGTATGTATCCGAAGATGAGTAAATTTGTGGGAAAGTAGTTGGAGGACCATGTCCTTTCATCATTTGTAGAGGGCCATAGTTTGAATATTGTGAACCATCCAGATTCTCAACCTCCCATCTCTAATGAGGTATTTGATCGATGAGGTGGGTGTGAAGCAGAAATAAAGATATCACTTGGAAGGAGGTTACTCCCATGGATTTTTATGTGTTTATAATATTGCATCATGATTTTTATGGTTTAGATAAAGAGGCTTTGTCCTGGTCATGGGGGATAAATGGATTCTATACCTTTGGTCCTCTTACCTTATCCAATGTAGCTTCATATATAGAGGTCTTAAGAGATGGTAGTGGTGCCTCACAAAATGAGGTACTATATGGAAATGTCTATGATGTGGTTAACTAGGCAACATTTGGAAATTGTGCAAAGGAAACATGGGGTACTATTTCTTGTGAGAAATAGACATCTCTAATGTCAATACCTTCATTTCAAATGAGAAATAGATTTGAATGACTAGTAGAACAAGGATTGAATATATATCAACCATGCACTATCTAGACTGAGGGTTCCGATAATGTTAAATGCATCATCGAGAATATGTATAGTGATGGTTTCTCTAGTAATTTATGAAGATGTTAGTGAGTAGGGTCACTATAAAAGAGGGCACCACAACCCGATATGGATGATGGGGAAGAAATAAAATAATGCTTCATGTTGTTTAATTATTCACTAGAAATCCTAAATGGCTGAAGAACTACTCTCACCAACCAAACCAGATATAGACACGGTCTTCCATGTGGTCGAGGACTATGGAGTCTTACAATGAAGCATTGGATAAGGTGATAGAATCCACAATGGTGGTTGTTGAGAAAACCATGGAATGATATTGTCTTTTCAATGGTGTTCCAAAAGACAATAATGGGTGGATTGAAATGTGGTTTTATCCAACCTCTGGGAGATGATTGTCCACTCAATGGAAGAAATCAAAGAAGACTCACTTGTGATTAATGCCTCCATCGAAGATATAGATTGAATTTCGGATATACTACTACATGTGAATACTAATAAGGAGCAGACATAAATGATGAATAGGAAGAACCTTATTCAGGATAGATATTTCAATTCAGGGAAACTAAAGATTGAAGAGTACATTACAATATGGGAAAAGACGGTGTATTGGATTGAATACCTTCTCTAAGATGACCCAATTAGAGGGTCAAACATTATTCAATAAAAATTATTTAAGGATATCATGTCATATAGGATCAAATTATATGTTTATGTCTGATAAATTTCATTTGGTTGATTATGGTTTTGTTCATGTAACTAAATGGGTTCTCAAATACTCTAAAAAAGTTTTTCTATATAAAAATTTAAATTTTCAGTCAGCAAAAGCCAATGTTAGATCAAATTAATCTTAAAATAAATCTAATATTGGGATTAATCATTCATTTAATATTATCATGTATACTAAATAACCAAACATGTTTGTCTCATTGGATCTACTATAGTATGAGGAGGTTGAAATGGTTCATACCTACAACTTACTGAGTTGATTTTATTTCTTATATGATGTGGAAGAAAATTCAATATAACACATAATCAACATATATATATAGAATATATAACATAATGTCAGTATTCATCCTAACAAAATAAAAATAACATCATGATCATAATACATCTAGTGTAATATGTTGGATGGTATAATTTGATTATATCTCTAATATAACATATGTTGGATTAAAAACGGGACATAATGTGACATCACATTAAAAGAGGGTATCATGGATAAATTACCAATTCAAACTCTTTATTATTTTCATGACTCACTTTCCTTATAGATTCTTTATCACTTAAACATATGATTTTCTTGTTATTATAATTTATTATATATTTATTAGGAATAATAATTTTTTTGAATGGAAAAAGAAAACATAGAAAAAAGTATGTACTTGGTTCACCCTCCTTGGAAAAAATCCATCTATAATAAATATTGGTTGTTACTTTTTTAAATAAAAATATAAATATCCCTACTTTACCTAGATTTAACTCCATGTATAATGGTTTAATATAAGTAAACATTTTCATAGTATTTGTACAATATACGACTAATAAAAGACCAGTGATTCTGAATGGTGACTTCCTTTTAATTGTCTTCACAATCCTCACATCTAGTGAATCTAAAAAAATTACCATAGAACATCATAATGCAGTCCCCTCCTCTAACAGCACCACCATGGATTCAATCATTTGGTATATTTTTTTATATACTAATGTACACTTGTATTTTTCCTTAACATTATGTAATTTAATCCTTAGGATCACATTTTCTTAATTTTCTATAGAAACAATGAGATACTTCCTTTAGTAATTATTAATGATCAACCCTCATCTTATTGTAATGAACATCAATGGTTTACAATTCATAATTATTCAATTCATTCCCAAAGGAAGAAATTATTTTATCCTATAATATGTTTTCCATTTATTTAAAACATTTATCCACTTCATTTGGTTGATCATACCATCTCAAAATAGGTTACTCATAGAGCCACCAACAATAAATTTCTGTAGATTTAGTATACACTAAATAAAATTTTATTAACTTCGGCATAATAACTCCCTATAATATCCATCAAAATGATATATATTATAATTTATATAACATATCATAATTATTATACTGAGAATTTACTCATTAATATATCTAACTTCTTCAAATTCTTAAAAATTCTATGACCAAAACATATTGCATTGCCCTCCTCCTCTTCTGATGCAATGAAATGAAGGGTGGAGGAACCCACTGCTGGAGGTGGGGACCTAACCCTCTCCAAAAAAGGGGGACACTAAGGATGAATACAAGGAAAGAAATATGTATGCAAATAACGTATCATAAAGTGATATTGTATGAGGAGAGAAAAAAAGAGGTTCTGACAGTGAAGGTGTCAGATCAGCCCCTGTTTCAAGGAAACCAAGGAAGGACTACTCTACAGTTCTGAGGACTGTGACCACTAGGTCATCTGCCAAGAAGGAGTTTGAGAAGCCATCGAAGGAGAAACTGGAAAAAAGGATGTTTTATAAAAAGTTTCTCAAACAGTACAAGACTCAATTAGAATGGGATTCAGCTGATGGTGATGACATGACTGGGAATGGGGGAGGTGACTTTGAATATTATGAAATTTAATCTCTCTCTCTTTATTTCTGTTGTTTCTGCAATTTTATTTTATTAATAAATTTTTTGGTCCAAGATTGCTTGGATTGGACCTTTTGGTTATTAAAAATTCTACGATTTTTGCATGAATAATTGTATAATATCGAGTTACATCCCTTATAATAAAACAAAGAAAAGTTTATAAATCACTATGGCGGAATCCTCTAGGGTCTCTATGTCTACACCCATCATGCCCAACACTATGTCTAAGTAAATATAACAAAATAGTTTTTTATATAAATACCAATCACTATAGGCATGGTCCTCTACAGTTGGTCCTTATTTCATTTATCTTTACTAGTAGACCATAGATCCCAACACTGGATTCATGGTCCTTCCTCTATAACAAAAATATAAATGTGAATAATCCACATCTTCATATCCTATCCAGGGGAAAACACATTAGTCATTTCCCCCCCCCCCCAAACTCCAAAAAAACTCATTTTGGAATCATCTTAGAAGCCTATTTTCATTTCCAGTTTACTCCACCACCACATCTAAAACTAATTGTTGACAATATTTCTAATTTTGTATTTGATCGATGAAATTACACCATGTGTACCATGGGTTATGTATCTTCTGGTTTACCATATTACACAAATTCTATAACAAAACAACCAAATATATGGGCATGTATTTCATATATTCACAATAAAACCATCTACTATTTGAATGGTAAACATTTCAAGGAAGTTTTGTACTATTTTATAATTAAACTCATGCTTATTACTTCAGGTATGTCGATATATTTCATGATCATTAATAATTATCTATTTTATAACACATAAAACATATGTATATCTATTATTCTTATCATAAATAACAAATGTGGTCCATTATCCTTAGGAATAACCATTATCTCATTCATCTTCATATTTTAGAATAATCAATCTCCCATGCATCATTATTAACAACACTACTACAAAATACTCGGACACATCATTTAAAAAAATAAAACATAATCATTTTGGATTTATAACCACATAATATTCCTACAAGGATTTCAACATTGATATATTTATTTTCAAATGATCCATGTATCAATTATTGAAGAAAACACAATTTAATTTTGTAATTATATTTTTTAAAATATAAAAAATTAAAAAATAATACAATAAAAATATTCAATTAATGGAACCCTAGAAACATGCAACGAATGATTCAATAAAAATAACACTCAACTTAAATGGAAATGTTAGATTAGTGGATAATGTTGAAATTAATATTTTGTTCATTCGCTTACCAATTTCAATGTTTAGAATATGGAAAAAATATTTATTAAATACACTTATATAGAAATTAAAATTATTAAAAAAGAAATTATTTATTCATTTGTGAATAATTTAAACATTCTTATATACATTTTATAGATAATATATATATTGAAAAAAAATATTTCCCACCGATGTAGAAAAACAACATCGAATTTCTATGAAAAAATACGTTTTTAATTTTGAGTAAATAGAAAAACAAAATTTAATAGAAAACATGTAGCATTTTGAAATTTCAATATAATAAGAAATTAAATACGTTTTATGTATAAATTTTATATAATTGCAACAAAAAAATCCTAGTCATAAACTATCTAGAGTTATGCTGATATTGTGAAATGAAACATTACCAAAATGACTACTTTTTATTTATAAAATCTAGAAATAAATAAATAAAATTAATTTTTTGACAACTAGAATATACATTTATTTAGGATATTAAATTTAAATTTTATTGTATGAATATAACAAAAAATGAACCAATTTTTAAATAATACATATGTCACAATGAAATTAAAGGGTGACGAGAAACTATTATCTCATGTATGAATTTCATTGTATGTGATTTTACAACAAATATAATAAATTTATATTTATTATAATAAATTATTATGACCTTATTAATTGTTATTATATCATATATATTCCATTTATATAATTTTAAAAACTAATCAATAAAAATATTCATTATAATCGTATTTTCTTTTGTTAACTATGTTGTTTTTTATTATTTCTTTACCTTCAGTAGTTAAGGCACTTAGATGTGGATCATGGTTTCATTTACCAGACCAGATTTTTTAATGATTAAATATTGAGATCAACTAAAATTAGACATATTCCATTATTTATTACTTCTTGTTGGATTTTAACATGGGTAGTTTTCGGGATAAATTGTATAAAATGTGATGGAAGAGTTGTGGTGTGTGATTTGTGCACCATTTTACGAAATTGTTCACCCTATGTAGAAAATTGATCAAACCAATTTTTTTTAGTTTTGATGGAAAACACTGTATTTTTTAACTATGTTCCCCATTAGGTGTAACTATACCCTGACCCATCAAGGCTAGTCATGTGATTATGGTGCCTAATTTAGAAAACCATGTGCCCCAACCCCGGAAACCATGAGTATGGTTTTAATTAATCCGATAATATGTTTTAAAACTTCTTGACCCCTATATTATATCGCTAAACCTCTATTTTATACATAAAACTTTTTTTTTCTCATTTTCGAATGTTTCTAATAAAATTTATAATACCCCAAACCACCGATCATGAAGAATTAAAGCCTGAAATGATGATTTATTACTCTCTCGATAAGAGATTCTCAACCTGTTTGGTATCTGATCATTCTACCATCTTCATCTCATCCTTTGATGATATTTTTAATATAGGTTATTCTATCTTGATCTTGGATTGATTTATTGTAATTTATTTGATCTTGGATATATTTTTGGGATATATATCTTTTTCTTCGTTGTGGTCCCATTTCAAATGTCGTTTTATGTTGGGGAGGGTTTATCATCAATTAATATGTTTGTGGTCTAAATTAAATTGTCATATTATTGAATTTAAATTGTATATATATGTATTGAAATAACCATGGGAACTACTGTAAGTTTAATTTTTTTTATTGACTAATTAATATAGTTCAATAATTTCTAGAAACATGGAATTGATTTAATTTAATTTCCATGTGAAGATAAAATGGGTAAAATTTTGGACAATATAATTGGTTGAATTATATTAAATTTAATTAATTTAGTTTTTAATTTATTAATCGACTTTTTATTGTTAAATTTTAATTGGATTATTTATTATTTGAAATAATTAATTGGATACTAGGATTGTGAAATTTGATTAATTAATTGTTTAATTTTCTAAAAGATTGTTCTGACTGTGGAATTTATGGGAATGTGGGATATAGTGGTTGGAATAATAATGTGTTTATTAATAAATTGAAAATAATAATTTTTATATAATTGAGTATACCATTAATAAGTTATTAGGATATATTATTTAATGATGATAAATCATGTAAAAGTGATTTTCATATTGTTACATACAAATTAATTTTTTGATCCATATTTGTTAAGAAAAATGAAAAGGTACACTTTATTGAGGATGTTTGAAAAAAAGATTAATCATTATTAAACATTATTTTTTGGAAATTGTTATATATATTGGATATTTTGATATATGTGATGTGGTGATTGACTGATATTTGTGTGTGGGAAATAGAATGGGGCTTTAAAATCTCATTGGGATAAATTTATAAATGCCTGTGGGTTTTGGACTACTATTTTAAAATACAAAATCCATAAATGAGTGTGAGACCTAGATGGAATCCCCAAAATCAACCATATGTCATTGATTTTTATACATTTTTTGGGTCACCTAAAAATGTTTCAAATACACTTGGTGTCCTAGTCATGGTGATCTATGCCCAAAAATGATGGCATTAGACTATTCTTCCACTTATCTATAATATAAAATGAATTGAATTGATAATAGATAAACAAGGTACGGTGATATGTGATATACCATGGGGATAGTTCAGACTCCATCCTTGTATTTTCAGCTACAGAATCCCCTAAATTTCATGGGAGTGGGAGTACCTCAAGAAACAATGTTCTCGATTGTATATATAAATAAAATAGTAGACTATTTACAGAATTCTAATATGAAGATGTTCAAGTTGCCTTCTTGTATGTTAAAAGTATTATTGAATCACTGGTGGTATGTTCAGGATTGGAATGTATGTGATGATTTTATGATATATAATGAATTATTGAAGATATTCTGGTAGAACCGTTACATATCGAAACAAAACAATGATATAAAAGAAGAGTAAATGTGGATGACGTAGGGTAGAATTTTGTGATTGACTATTCATGTTTCATTACTGACTTGTAGAACTTTTCTCAAATAATGGGTCGATATGAAACAATAATGGAATGGAATTTCTATGATTTAATTAAATGTAATATTATGTCAAAGATTTAAATATTTTGGTAGAAAAATGTCTTCTGATGTGGGGGGTCAAGCTCTCATAACTAAAGGGATCCAGAAGGAATCTTCCAGTGGAGGATATGGGGTTTTTACTGGGTGATCAGGAGGTATGTTTTCCATTGGTATAATGTGTAATTAATATATTTTTAAACAAATATTTTGAAATAATAGTTGATATGGAGAAAAATCTATTACATAGGTTTTTATCCTAGTGCTTTGACACTAGTTCGGCATGCATGGTCACTATCATAAGCATTTTCCACGACTACTAGTAGAGATTGATGCTTGAATTTGGATAGTACATATTTATAGTTACATCATGAACCCATGATACATGGATAGTGATGGATAGGTAGATAAAACAAGATCATGGAATGGGAACCCCTTATACCTTATCATTCTAGAAGCTGGTGTTATTCTAGCCATGGTGGTTGAGGGAGTTGATGTGGTACATCTAGGAATGTGTTCCCATATATGTGGAGAGGTGTAGCTCAGGGGACACAGAATTCATTACTTTGAAGTTGGAAATGATAGTTAAGTTTTCTTCATCCTAAACTTGTGGATAATGCAGCATTACCAATGACAGTTAATGGTTCTATTCATTTAGATTCTATGAAATCTAGTGATTTATTTAAAATTAGATCCCCTCAATATTATATATATATATATATAATATGAGAATGGATTGAGAATGGATGTGTAATTTGTGAGAGGTGTTTTAAGTATTGATACACCATTTGTTGTATTATCGAGATACATCATCCTTCGAAAGTGGCGTTCTCACATGGTTGTTGAGAATTATTTTTTGTGGGATATTTATATCGTTGATAAGATAATCATTGAATTAATTATGGGTATTGAATGGATATTTTTATACTGATCCCACATACATGTTTTCCGTAGGTTATAAACGATAATGTAACTTTTGAATGAAAAATATAGTCATCGTGAAAAGTGAGATAACATGACTGGCCAAGAATAGCCAATTCACAAGAAACTATGGGAGCACAAAGCCCATGTTTCATTTATTTTTCTAGATGATCGAGTAGTAATTAATGGTTACCATACAAACATATAAGACATGATCCAGGATGTGTTTTTATCGGACTTCTCAGGGATTCCACCTGAGAGAGATAAGAAATTCACAATTGATCTGATGCCTACAGCAAATCCAGATTCAATCCCTTCTTACAGAATGACACCAATAGTTTTTAATGATCATAATACTCTACTTGATGATTTTATGGATAATGGTTTCATCCATCAATTTTTTGTCTCATTAGTGTTATCCCATCATCCTTGAAATGAATGATGATATAATATTGGCCTTTTTTTGGTTTACCATATGATGATATGTCAAATAGTAATGTCTCTATATCATCTTCAATATATCGACTATCTTTTTGACAACTCAAGGAGAGCTTGTGCCGTTGACAATATAAACATGAGAACTGGGTATAATCAGTTGATAATTTGAATATCTAATATACAATGAACATATTTTAGAAGCACTTATAGGATTTACGAGTTCTTCATATTATCATTTGGGATAAATAATGCATATAATTTTTTTATGGAAATGATAAAAAAATCCACCATCTATACCAAAAACATTTTTTGTAATTTTTCATGATGTCTTGGTGTACTCCTATATTCAGGTTGATCATGCAGAATATCTTGACATCATCATGAGTTTATTAAGTGAAAATTTACTTTGAAAAATCATTCTAAATGTATGTTTCGGAGTGATCAATTAAAATTATTGGGTCAGACTATCTCTAAAGAAGGTGGATCAGTAGACTCAGTGAACGATTATAGAGTCATATCATTGGAGAAGCCAAAGAACATTTTTTATATCCATTGTTTTCTAGGGTATAAATGATACAATTAGAGGATTGTCCAATACTTTTACAGCATCACGGAACATCTACAATGCTTGACAAAAAAGGCATTAATGTGTGAATGGTTTGGAGAATATAATAATTCATTCAAGTATTTGATGATACCATTGACTATGATACTAATATTGATCCGACCCAATTAGGGCTAAGAGTATACGGTGTTTTGTGGTGCTTCCATGATGGGGAATGGATTGGTGTTGATGCATATTGATCGAGTTGTGGTGTATGGAAAATGAAAATTTAGGTCACATGAACAAAGATTTCGAACACATGTCTTATATTTAGATTTTATTTTTTATTATTTATTTTTTGGATTGATTATTTATTCTAATAAAATATTAATGTGTATCTTAATCACGATATTTTCCTTTCACACTTAGATTGGAATATCTGGAAGCCAGTGTTTTTTTATTATGAATTCATTAAATTTTAATCCATAATATATTATTTTAATGGGAAACATTGTTGTTTATGATTTTAATAAAGATTCATATACTTTTGTGGTTGAGGAGTCTACTATTGAGTGGAAAATAATGGTTTTCTCGCTAATATGCATGTAGTAGTTTAGGAGTTCTATGACCATATGTTTTTAGTAAATGCTTTAGTGGAGTATAGAATTTTATCAAGGATAAATATGAGGTTATTTAGAGTTTTATCCATGAGTAAAATACTAGAATTTGGAGTGTAACCATTATATTGGACCATAGATGTGGATGAGATCATCTATGTTGTAAATTTGGTTGTTGTGCATTGATTCATTTAAGAGTATGTCATGTGATAATTTAATTCATCAATGTGGTACATGCATCTTGGTGTGACCAAAATGTACCATAAACTACATATATAGTTTGGATGGTCATGCATGAAAAAGGTGATAGTTGGTTTTGTGATATGATGATTCACATTTTAACGGGTGATGTCTGAGCATCAAAGACATTGTGGTTTAATAAAACATTTTATCATTAAATAATGGATGTTGGAGGACATTACCATGTATTTTTTTAGGGGAATCTTGAAGAATCCTCAGAACAGTGTTTCGATTTGATTTTTTTGTGGACTGACTACGAAATTTAGAACATTTTTTTCCTATACAAGATATGTTCCCAGTATTAATTTTGGAATATTTTATTTTCATCAAATATTATGTCTTCACGGTGTGCGACATACTATAGTATTAGAACCTGAATCACATTTTATCTCACACTTCTAGTAAGTATTATATAATGTTTAGGGTAATCACATTTTTACTGATTACATAATTCCAACCACAATTATATGACAAGTTAAAACATACTATATAGGTGAATGATGATATGTTACGAGTATAATTCCTATACATTGTTGTGTCTTATGATAAGAATCTAGTATTTTTAATAAATTTATATATATATGGATACATGAAATGTATTCTAATCGAACTATATGAGGTTCATTATTTTATGTACTGTAGACTACCTCTATATTGGATGTAGGAAGGTGTGTCAGAGTTGATGTGACTATGTATCTTATATGAGATATCAGAGTAGGTTTTACTGACTAATAATTATATGGACACATATTAGAGAAGGTAGAATTCATATGATGATAGATGTCTATAACCTATAGAATTTTTAGATGGTGTTCATTTAATTATTTCTGTGTCACCTATATTTGGTCACTATAAAATACATAAAATGGGAAAATTTCCACCCTTTTTATTTGTTCTTTTTGAATTTGTGGATAAAATCTGGCCTATGGTGCGTAGATTAGATCTTCTCAAAATTGTACAGTGCTATGAATAATGTATTTCTATTTCAAAACATCAAAAGTATAACCTAGAACCTTCTCATGTGATCAATTTGGATGGTGTTGATCATGTCACCAATGTTTTCGTTGATGAGAATCTTATTTGTTTGTTAGATTCCAGGGAGAATGTGTTGCATGGAAAGAGCCTTTTGATTGATCTTGTATTGTGGCTACATGGAAATGTTAGTGGTGAAACCTGAGATCAAAAAAAAGATATGTTTTCTCGGTGGCATAATATTTCTACTAAATAATTCTTTAGATTCATGAGTGTACAACACGTGGATGAAATGATAAATGTTGGGATAATATAAGATCGTGGACATTTATAGAGATTTCTCTTGCATTTTTAGGTACAATTTATTCTAATTTGAGTATTTCTTGTTGGGGTTTTTTCTCAAGGTTTTTTTGGTGACATTGGAGAAAATTATAATGAGGATTGGAAGAGTATGTTTAGAACCCTATTTTCCTATTTCATCCACCCAGAACAACAAACCATGTGAACCCAAATAGAGTGGATTCACTTCGATGGAAAATTATTTATAAGACATTTCTTCCTTTTTAGAGTAACCATGAACCCCCACAACCATAAATAAGAGGAAGGTTGGTAAGACTCAATGTTTGGAAACCAATTTATTCATGCCCAAGAAACTGTTTATGTGGTTTTAATTCATCCCAAAATATGTTTTAATAATTTTAAAACCCACATCTTATATCCCTAAACACCTTACCTCTACCCTAGAATAATTATCTATTTCATTCAGGTCCCTATATAGATTCATAGGGTTTCTAACAATAATTCATGCAGATCGGATGCCGGTTTTTTAGATCTTCACCTATTCTAATAAGAGAATTTCATCATATTCGGAATCTTATTTTCTCCAATCATCCTATCATCCTTTGAATGATCAGTTTCCTTTTTCTGGTGGGACTATTAATAGGTGTGATAGATCTTGATTGATTTGATCTTAGATAATGGATTCATATATATATATATATATATATCCCCTTATTTGTGGTGATTATGTTGTTTCCACATAAATTGGTGTTTTCATTTGAGAATCATTTATCTCTTATTTTGATTTATGTGGTCTATATTTAATTCAGATTGTCTTCAACTCCAACTATAATTATGTGTTGTGAATTTTGAATTAGAAAATTTTACGAATGAATTTTGAATACATTAAATTAATTAGTTTATTAATTAATGAAAGATTGTAATTGATTAAATGTAATTTCCATTTTATGTTTAATTGGTATAAATATTTGAAAATTGAATGGGTTCAATTGGATTTAATTTGATCAATTAATATTTCTGATTATTAATTTATAATTTTATAAATTAATTGATGAATGAATAAATAGTATACATGTTTTGGGTAATTAGTTTTATTAGTTGATTAATTAATTAATATAATTTCTCATTGTGGAATTGATAGGAAATATGCATATTGTTAATGGTCATTTAATGTGATTAGGAATTAATCTTTGGTTTAAATTTTGATATTTTTGACATGACCATTCTTGGGTTAATGAGATATATGACGAAATTTTTATAAATTTTTTAATGCTAATTTTTATATAATTATATCTAAATGAATGTGTTGATCCTGGTTTTCTACTAAAATTAAAAATTTATATTATAAATAGAATATTAGAAAAGGTTGTTAATTATGATTAACATATATTTTTATGAATGTGTGATATGTGTTGGATATTTTGATTCATATAATATTGTGATTGATGGATTTTAGAGTGTGGTAGATGGAATTATTCTTAAAAATCCCATAGATATAAATTGATAAATATGTTCGGGACATTGAATGCTGCTTCAGAATCCTATTGTGATAAATTAGCGTGGGGCACAAACTATTACTTCAATAACCCATAGTGATAAATTGATAAATGTTTGTGGGATATAGGATTTTGATTCCCAATCCCATACTGATAAATTAGTGTCATACATTAATAATAGATTAAAAATAATAATTTTGTGATTGATTGATATATAACTTTTGGGTCACACACTATAACAACAAAAACCCAGAACGTCCTAGGAATTACAATTTAGGTCCAATATGTTTTCATAGGGCTATGGTTCCAATTGTCCATAATATTAATTGAGTTGAAATTATAATTGAATAAATAGTTATTGAAATATGTGATATACCTTTGGGTTATATCATACTCTAACATGTGATAAAGAAGGTATTGTTGGTTATTATGTCAACATGAACCCATGTTTTATGATATAAAATTAAGAGTAAATCAATAAATGTAAAATGATATATTTTTTTATTGTATTTTTTTCTTTATAAAGTTAAAGAAAATATTATTGACATGTTATTTTTTGATGGAATTTTTGGTGTTCTACTGATATGTACTCACACCCTACATGGGATACTAGATCGGTACTCAATATGACTTCATGTTTGTAGGACAAGATAAGGTTAAGGGCCCCTTCTTTGATGGCTAAGTAGGGATAGTGTAGCGATGTTGGAACCAGAAATGGTGTTAGTACCTTATTCAGAGTTTCCAGTGACTTTACTTATTTTGGAGTTTTCATATTGTAATTTAACACATATTTTGCATCACATTTACAGAATTTAGTTTTTCATATTGTATTATTTTTTTTACATCATATGGTACTGGTTTAAATTGGTTATTTGTTATAACGTATTGTTATTATTATTTATTTCCACTATTTTTCTACAAAGATAAATATGTTTTAGTCTCCGCATGATTAAAATTAGACACTCACTTACAGTTGGAATCCTATAGGATATGGATAGTCAATCTTATTTTCAAGTAACAAGAAGCTCGAGGAACTAGTGTGTGACACCCATGAGAAGATGTTACATCGTTATATATTTGGTTTTAATGAATATATAAATATATATTTATATTATTTAAATGTATTATCTAAATACTTATAATTTTCAATAAATGTATTACATCAAAATGATTGAAATTAAATTACTGTTATTTTAGTTCACATTAACGCATGAGAGATGTTTTACTTTTTAATAGGTGGATCTGTAAGAAGATAAAAGATATAATATATTTATAGAATAATAATTATTTCACAAATATCTTATATATTAATTATTTATATCATATAAAAATACATATAATTTTGTAATGAAAAATAAATTACACCGTTATGTAGTGATCGTATAATGTACATTCGTACAAGTGATATTATTATATTCAGTAGGATAGAAAAGAGTGTAATATCGTTTCCCCATATTAATAATAATATATATGTAAATATATGATACTAGGGACATTATTTTTTGTTATATATAATATATCACATGAATGTATTTGAAGGTATAAACATTATCGATGTTATGTAAGACTATTACCTCTTCTTTGAGTGACTTCAATTGGCCTACTAGTGATCACTTCTTAACAAGGTATTCGGAGAATTCCTCAAGCTCTAAAAAGGAAAGAAATATTATATGTTTTTTGGTGTGTTTTTTTCAAATCATATTTTTTCAATAACTAAGAATTCTTTTGGTTAATTTATTCCCATTTATAAGTGAGGGATGGGAATCTGATTAATGTGTATAAAATATTTCAATCATATAAGGACACACCCTTTTGTATGTTTATCCAAATAGAATATACATCAGATTAATCACAAAAAAGGTTTATATATATATATAAAGTTGAAATATTTATGTATTATTATTACCTATATCTGTAAATTCAACCCAATTTGTAAAGCGGTTTTTACAGAAACTGTCATAACAAAACGTAATTTTTTTCTATTCATTATGTTAAAAATATTATATCAAATTAATTTATATTAATTATTATGATTATAAAAATCTAATATATTTTGATATATTAAATTTTAATAAGTCGATAAAGATAATAATTAAATAAGTGTAATAAATTCAATAAAAGACAATTTTGAGAAGTATGAATTCTTAATTATAAACATAATTTTAATCGATTTAATTCCATTTAATGGTTTGTATAAGGATAAGAACCAATTTTATAAAATATATATACTTAATATTTACTTATAATTACAAATTAGTTGATTTTATTTTATTTATTTTATTAAAAACCTCATTTTCATTAAAAATATTTTTAGACAAATGTGTCTGTAATCCCAAATAAGACTGTATACCCTAATCAAGCATACTGATAATTATTATGTAATTGAATATATTATTTATATTATAATGGGTAATATTTAATTTTATGATACTATATAAAAAATTAATAGGGATTCATAATTACATTATTTAATGAAAATATATGAATGTTGTATAAAAATCATTAATCATTCACAATTAACACATAAAAATATATTTGTGAAAAATATACAAAAAATTAACCTTCAATGTAATTTTTAAATGCTAATTTACATATTTAATATTATTATATTCAATAATAAATTCTCAAATTTGTGACCTTTCAATCCCATAATTCTCCTATAATTCTCCAATTAATAAATGTTGGAAGAATGTATTCCCTTGGATAAAAATATATTTAATCTTATGCATTCCATATTTTAAAAAAATTTATCAAAGACATTTTTTATTGAATCGATTATTTATATTGAATAAAATATTTTCTACATATATTTTATTTTTTGGTTATTCATATTCACACCTTCTAGATCAATGGTTCAGTCATAATTTCCATAACAATGTACTTTTATTTCATGTCTCATTTAATCCCTAGGTTGGGTTTCATGAATTATATCAAATATAGTATTCATTTTAGGGGAACTGAAGTCAATGGATGTGAAAAGTAGGGAATAAAAAAATATCACAATTATAGACAAATATATAGAATTAGTGTGCCCCCTTACACTTGAAACCAAAATTTATACAGGTGTATCAAACATATATTTACAATATCAAAGTATTTTTAATTTATTTTTCCCATTGGGATGTAACTCTATATTTCATTAACCATATATTGGTGAAGAACAAGACAAATAAATTGGAACAAAACACCTATGGATGGAATTGTATCTATAAATTGATATCATTTCCTATAGGTTTTTAAAAACTGTATAAATTTAATAAAGATGATGAAAGTGTTTCCAGGATTATACCTCCAAGTAAACAACATTCAATTTTTCAATAATTCCAATAAATGGATTGATGGCCATATTCCTATATTATATTATGTTGTTCCAGAATTCCATGACATAATGGTAATACTAATGTATTATAAAAACCATTTGAGAGCTCTGAAATTGTATTATAATTAATTCATAGGGTTCATATTGATCTAATCAAACTATGTGTAAATATTCATGAAGTAAATGACTTGGAATCTGTCATTTTCATAAATCAAATTTTTTTGCATAATATTTGTTAAACATCATTAAACATTATTGGCCTTCATCCCAAATAATAATGAAAACCTACATCTTCATGTTCTTATATTTAATTGTGATAATAATATTATGAAATATCCAGTGTTGTATTCTTTGAATGAAGACTGAATACAAAAGATAATTATCATTGGAGTTTACTATATTGGAATGGGTAAATTTTATCTCACACATTTCATATCTGTAATGAAGATGATTCTTCAATATGATTATATTATATTATACCATAATTTTTTCCATCCCAAATTCATTATGTATTCCCTATAAAAAACCTAGTGGGGTTATTTATTAAATAAACATTACACTATTCGGTACAAAATTGGAATTAAAGGAAAAATCAATTTATTTGGTGAGTAAACCTCCATGTCTAGATATATATTTATATTTTCATCAATGATTGTGGATATGAATTCCTCCAATATAGGAGGGGTAACATTAATATCATCCCCCTCTTATTCCATAGTTTTATTTTTACTGAAAGAGGTGATTAAATTGTTCACTATGACAATGGAATAATTTAGAGGAATATGTATCCTATGACATCAATGAGGATGAATCTATGTGTTTAGAGTGTGATGATGTTTTGGAATGGTTTTTTATCATATTTTGGAAAATTATTTCCCGCTTCTATATTATCAATCATTCTATAAAAATTCATTACAATATTCTATTCAAGAGATGATAAAAGTGATTATCTACATAAACTAATGATTTGGTGTATTCATTCACTTATTGTAATGATGAAAAGTTCTCTCAAGGATTTAGAGATAATGGGGAAGAATATTATATTATTTAATACCATCCCAAGTGTAAATTTACATGTTTATATATGTATCATATGACACAAAATTTACTATGTAGATATTGATAAGTGATGCCTTTGAGATATAGAATCTATATATAGTTTTGTTTTTTAATTTATCAAAATAATAAGGAATACTTAATAACATTTTATTATAATAGAAAGGATTGGTAATAGAAAACATTTGGAGAAAAATCATGTGGATCACAAATAGTAATTGGATCATTTTATTATCACCTATAAAAATTGTCTTCCTCATTCTCAGATTCACAATATATAAATGTAGATTCATAGTCACATATTACAGTATCCATTCCAATTAGGGGTAATTTAAGTCTGCATGGAATGAATCCAACATCTCTATATAATTATTAATCAAATACCATCATAATATTATGATAATGGATGTGATCTATAAGATAACCTTGAAACCAGTTTTATAGAAAATGTATCTTAATTAGGCTTTGAGAATGATCATTATGATGATATTTTCGTTCTTTTTTTATAACCCTTAATGGTCTAATAAAGGGTGAGAAATAATTTTCACCACATTCCAAGCATTAGTGTTTTTGAACATATAAAACGTTGATCCCATTGTTATTTTCAATATGGCCATGGTGAACAATGACATTGAAAATATAAAATTAGATGGATAATTGTATTATTTGTCCCTAGACAAGGTAATAAAAATACATATCAATAAATAGTTAAAATGTACAATAATAATTATTTTAATTCTATATGTGATAAAACGAGTTTGTAGAATCATCCTTCATGAAATCATGGAGGCTCTCAATGGATGGAAAAGGTACATCAATTAACTATTTTCAAAGGTGAATAGTGTCCAAAAATTTTTTTATCTTGGAAGATAAAAAACAATGATAATATGTCATGATTTTTAATTGTGTTTGGAACATCCAGATGTGGGGTTGTTATATATCATTGAATTTAATGGTATCAGTGATTTATGTTTATGTGTCCAGTGAATCAGTGAACATTTTATGTAATTTATTTAATAATAGGATGATATATGATGGTATTCCCTTGAATTTGAATTGTTCAGATAATTTTATACATAATAATCTGTCCATATAAGATAAATTAATTTGGAAATCCATGGGAGGATTCCAAGGATCCTCCTTGTAATTACAAGGATCTGTAGAGTGATTTCACTAATTTTTCAACTATGTATTTTGATTTGATTGGGATTTTGATAGAATAATTGACTAAAAAATACTTTTGTTACCTCGTGTTCCCTTGGCTGGAATAACATCAACCTAAATATTCCAAATTATTTATAGGAAACAAGTGTTTATATGCATATTCATCATTATATATTGTATAAAATATTTTAAAAACATTTATTGATATTTACATGGATTATTTTTCCAATGAATAATTTATTTAGCATGGTAATTATAGTGATCTTATTAATGATCATAAGATATCCATGATGATTTAGACTTGATTGGGATTCTATCACAAAATATCTTCCAAATATTCTTTTTATTGTTTCTAGTTAGACCTTCATCAAATGGATGCATTTTATGCAACCATTTGGATGATTCCATGGGAACTAGGGTCATATATGGATAAATATGTCAAGACAAGATAAAAACATGTGGATGATAGACAATATTTTTGTTCATCATGTAATTTATATTTCATTAACATCTGGATGATAATATTTTTTATTCATCATCCCAATTTGGTTGTAAAATAAACATATTATATACCTGATCTGGAGGTTAATATATTGTCAAATATATAATATTTTCAATATATAGAAGAGTTAATTAATTTTAATTAATTATCTGATAATGTAACCTCATATATGATGATAGGGTTTGTAATTTAGATGATAACTAAGGACAAATTCATTTGGATTCCTTTCGTCATCCACCGTCAGTAGATTGTTTAACATTATGTTGACAATATTTTTTGTTGAATATATCATTCAAAAATTAATATTTTTTTCTGTTGGATAACATAACATGGTGAAATTGATATCACCATCCCCCACTACATGGACAATTAAATAGCTTCTTATTATCTATAAGAGGTTTTTGGTGATATGGTGTTTCATTGGTTGTATTATCAGATATTGATTCTATTTTAATCATAACAGATGCAGTTATACATATTAGTACTTCTTTATAGAGATGAATTACTAAGCATAGATTTTTTACTTCTATTTATTAATGGTATCATATAAAATTTAGGATTTATTTTCAATGTCCCAAACCATTACCAGATATATCAAAATGTTTAATGGATTTTTTCAAATAATATATATTCTTTAAACAATGATCCAAAAGGTTCTCATATGGGATGTTAATGCAAATTCAATATTAAATGAATTTATATATATTTATTAAATTATTTAAATAATTATTTTAAAATTAGATTAAATTTATTTGGTTGATAATCATCATAATCTTTAGTTTAGATCTTAATTGATAACAGAATTGATGAATATGTTCACGTTAACCCATGAGTGATCCATCTTGAAATGTACAATATAATATGATGTCTTGTTAATTATGGTTTAAATGGATCAATTGAGTTTTTAAATCTCTTATTAATTATGTAGTTCTATAATAGGAACAAAAATAGTAATCAATTTTGACAAGTGATGATTTATATTTGTCTCAAAATTTATGATTGGAATAATGAGATTCATAAAGATTGGTTGAGGAGGAGTGGAATCCACCTAATTAAATTGGTGCTTCAATTTAGGTTGTATAAGAGAAAATCAAGATTTATTTTCTTATATTGATGTAGTAATACATTTAATGTAGAACATGATCTATCTGGAAAATATGGTTTGATCTATGGGCATAAATATTCTTGTTAGAGAAACTTGATATAGAATCCATGAAAAATAATCAACCGTAGTCTACTATCTTTATTGATATTTGGTAAATTTCGTTAAAAGTTTAAATTTATTTGCATTGTAGAGGTATGTATATCTCTTCCTTTATTAGAGTGTAATAGAAAATTACCATCCTAGAACAAGATACAACCTTATTTTCATACTAATCTTTTAGTGGATGTGAAGCCCTATACAGATGAGTGTGAAGGGTGATTTTCCACTATGCAAGAAAATTTTTGTTAGTGATAAATATTCCCGTGAGGAACATGTTATAAATCTATCATAGGTATTCTATATTTGACTCATTTTAGAGCCTTTCATTAGACAATTGTACTATGACATCAATAAGTTTTTATTGGGAATTAATGAAACTGTTCAATTTTTAATTTTTAAAAAAGCCAGTTAGATGATGTAGCTAATCATTCATAGTATTTTGTAGTCATTTAATGTATTTTATGTGTTCTCTCTATATTCAAATACTTCTGTGATGACCACATGTTGAGAATATTTATCATTTTAGGGTACATTAGTTCTCATGTCTTTCCCTACACACATTGTTGGATCGATAATGGAAACATTCTATTATAGAAATCAAGAAGCATGATTAATTTTCACAAAAAATAAATTATAACATGGATATGCAATATTTATACCCCCTTAAAGTGTATTTGATAGTCCTTAATATAGTATTTATATTTATTAGATCATTTCATTTGGTTACCTCTTTGTTTATCAACATTCATTACAAGATATTTCATTAGTGTTCACTTTTGGATGGTGACATAATGGGAGTATCCAACAATTTTCCATAGGAATTACCCAAATTATGGGAGTGTGTTTATAAATAACATAGAATGTGGTGGTGCATTATTCCTTAGTACAATTCGATGATATTAATATATTGGATTCTTAGGATGGGTTGGTAGAAATACGAAATTCTTAAGGCTTGGGTGGTTCCAAATATGTAACTATTACATTATATATCTATTTAGGGATATAATATTTGTGGATAAGTGGTCGTGGTGATAGAAATTATATTTGATATGTAGTGTGGTATTTCTATGTGATTGGTACCATAGTGGCTAAAAGTTCATTCTTCTATATTTTGAGTGGTTTCAATCATATCCATGTCAATATATATTCATAAATAGAATGTGAATGGGCCACTTGAGGTTGTTCAATAATATTGGGTGTTACACTTAATAGATGGTATTCATGCATGTTGTTTTTATATGTATGGTATAGGAAGAAATTTGTATACCACAACCCTCACTCATACTACATTACTACCTTAGTGTAATGGGGTTTTTTTAATAGGCCTGATAGAAAGTATATTATTTGTCTTTAAAAAATCTACTACAATAATGATTTTGTAAGAATCTAATTTCAAGGGACTGTTTTATCATAGGTGTGTTATAATGGTCAATAATATATATTTAATGAATATATGGATAAACACATATTAATGAGAGTTATTGACTACCTATTATTATTCATTTCTACTACTAAAATCAATCATAATCATTGTTGTAGTTGTTCTATTATGAACACATATTTTTTTCAATAGATAATATATTGATATTTATATGATAGTAACGAATTTTACCCTTATTGGGATGGTTATCATACTATTATTGTAGGTTCATGAAATGTATTAGATGAAGGGACTTCTATTAATTATGACAGAGGTATGGTAAGTGTTCCTCCTATAACAAATTTGGAATGTCATATTGGGTAGTGGAAATTATTTATATTATAATTACAATTGTTGGAACCACCTAATGTGTTCCATAAAATTCATCATGTAAGCTTTTATTTTTTTGAATTATATGAGGAACCAATTTATTACTTGAATAGTTTTGGGAATGATATCATATAACCATAAATATGTCCATAAGAACATTTTTTAATTGATTAATTTAAGGATATTTAATGAGATAATAAATGATCATTTTTAGATAATGGATTATGTTATGTGATAGATTCACCTAAAAAATGAAATTTACTTTATTCAATATATTATTTGTATTATTTTATAAAATATTTCATCAATGGTATTTAGAATACTACTTTTAACATGGAATGAATTGGATCACCTCAAACATTCATGTGATCCCTTGGATTTCACTAAAAGTATAAAAAATGAGAGTTTCATTATAGAAGTCATGAGTATAAACCTTATAAATTTTCATGGGAACAAGTGGAGGCACTGTGCTAGGTTGTAAAATATGAGATACTGATTGAATGAGTTGATTATAGTGTTATTAAAGACTAGACCACAATAATTGTTTCTAGTTGGGTGGTGATGAATTGTTTTATTAAGTTCTTTTTGATCAGGGTCACGATTGATGTTTTATGGGAAGAGTGATAAAAGATTCATGTGATTAAGAAAATATGGACATAACCATAGACATAAAACCTCATAATCCTATATCATTGAACAAAGATTGGAATGTATCTTTTACCTTAAGAATTCAAGAGATGATCATGATTATTTAGGACATAGAACAGTCATCTTGATAACCACCACCAAATATAATCTTTCAACAAGAAGACATGTTCAATAAACCCAAATTTAATAATTCAATAATCAATATTTTTGAATTATATAATTCAATGTATATATTATTTAAAAATGGGAAAACAGTCTTCTAAAGAACAATCATACATCGGAGGTCATGTGAATAAATCACCCATTTCAAGGGATTCATGTGAATAATATAGTATGTGAGATGATCACTTCCCTGATAACCACAAATGAATTATGAATTCACGTATCAAAAGAGTTCAACAGTGAAAATTTAATTTTAATATAATCATTATAATCCCCCAAAAATATAAATTTTTTAATGAAATGAGTAAGACAAGTATACGAGTTTTTTAGTTTTGAATATTCTCCATGATAAGACGTGATCTAAAAATATAATGTAATATAAGTATGTGTAATCAATGGTAGAATGTATTTATGGTAAATTCCACCGTTCATGGATGTCTATAAATAGTGATGACTAGTCTATAAATTCTAATATACCATGAAAAAATGAATAATATTTTTAGAGGGAGATAACTGGTTCTCTATATACAAAGAAAGCACCATTTCTTTTTTTAGATGATGGAAATCATAGTTTTCTTGTGTTTATATCATTAAATAGAATAATAAGGCCTTAAATAAAATTTTTTAAATTGGAATCTTTTAAAAATTACTATGGGAGAAACTTTTTCTACTTTTATAGAAGTTCTCCAGGTAATAATAATCTAGGAAAAAATTTATTACATAAACAATCTTCCATTAAGGAAATTAATAATGATTTTATTATCATTTCATTGCCTCATGCATCCAATTATCGGAAAAATAGTCAAGAGAATCCTCCCTAGTACATTGAGATATCAGACTTCTTCACATTCAATGTGTCTCCCAATACTCTTTATCGACTCGTAACATTCATCATTCGATAATAAAACTCGAACCCCCAATAATTCACCACTAGATAGGCACCATAGTTCCTGATGAGTTTTCATATGTCTATGTCTCACAATAATATTCACATGAGAGATATTTTTGTGGTTAATTTTTCTTCACATGACCATGGGGAAAAATGGACATTCTTTTGATCAAGCAACGCTATTAATTGAACCATATTAACAATGAAGGAATCAAAACACATTGATAGGAAACCCATTTGAAATATTCTCATTTATGTAACCTTGTATGAGAACCCCCTCAATGTGGGAGGATTTCGTGATGGAGTACGGTTATCCCCCCATGGAATTATACAACCATATTTATGATTACATATATGGGCCATAGCCATTCACAATATGTCAAAACCCCTATTATGATCACATCAACTTCTTAAAGTAATTAGACTAACTAAACCCTATTTTTTTTAAATTATCTAACTACCATTTTTGAGATTTAGGGGGACTTATTATATTTAATGTAGTTAAAATATTCTATTTTTCTTGCTGATATACTCTAGAAAAGATCTAGTGAAAGGTTCCCATGGTTCAGTGATGAAAAATAATGATTTTTTTAACCTATGAATCAACTTCAGGTGACCCATTAATAATTATTGGTCATGAAACAAAATTCTCATATGATTCTATCATCATTAATTTACCAATTATGGATTAGTAAATGGTTCATACATATATATATGTTTCTAGATATAATCAACAACTATTCCATTATACACTATATATTGAGATTGACCATTTTTTCATAACCATATCAGGTTATGTCAGGATATATCTATATTACTTTATCATGCCTAATGATTAGAATATTTTTTAAACCCCTTGTAATCTATGGAGGTCCCCTAGAAAACCATAATGGTGTAGTTCCTTTTCCGACATAAATAATAGGACAATCATTCTAATGATCAAAACCATCCTTCTAATCTGATATGCTAGATTAGAGCATATATGAACTATGAAGTCTATTATTTTTTTTTGTAAATAGGATATATGTGATTCCATCCAATGGTCAAATTTCCATATCAGCAAAATTATACCTTTGACATGTCTATATCAATCATTATAGAAATTTCATTTTTTGGAGACCACTATCAATGTGTCCCAAAATAACTATCATGTTATTATAAATCCTAATAAAATATTTATCTTTTCCAATGGATAGGTATATATTAAATAATACATGATCATGTCTTCATAGGGAATCCATAGTTTTTAAAAAGGGAAACCATATGAAATGTTTTAGATATATTACTATCTCTTATTTATCATAGTGGGAAAAATAACATGGGCATACAGACACAAAATAACTTAATAGTTGACATAAAAAGTAATCCCCCTTATATGTGATTACTTGCCACATATTCCTCCACATTAGTGGGATATTCCACCAATTTTTCTACTAAAGGAATACGTATACACATTTTAAAAGTGCATATTTCATTTCTCAAACATTTTACCATATTATTACCACAATGTGATACATGTTCATTCATTATGACATTCACATGATTTTTAGGACACCTCTCAAAGGTTCAATTCCTTTATTATTAAAATTTCGCAATAAAAACATTCCCACATGACATTAAATTGAAATTTAAAAATTGTTCACATGACTATAAATAGTGTCATTCATACACAACTACCATTAATTTCTGAAGTAATGTGATATATTTAATTCCTTCATATGTATAATGGACAGAATGATAATATTTAAATAATTATAAATATTTTGGAAGATATCCCACAATATATTACATACATATTATCCTAGTTATACTATTTTTTGTTTGGATGTCCTTCAAATCAGGGCCATACTATATACACACCATTTTCTACTTGTCTATATTATTGAACACATCATTTTCCAACCCAAAGGTCTACATTCCTGAAATTAACTACTTTTTCATTACCATTGGATAATAATACTTATGAGACGAATATTATAAAGATAGAGTATTTTTGAAATGGACCCATAATCATCAAGACACATTCAATTGTCGAATATCCCAAACAACCACATATACATAAACATGTATAAATACATATCCTTGTATACATACACCAAATTTGGTATATAGAATGTTATCCAAAGCCTAGTAAGATGCCACCCAAATAAGGATATTCCATGCTAAGAAAATTATATGAATGATTTACATGCATGTTTTCTATGGAAAAAACTAAAGACATTATTTGTAAAAAAATGTTTAATGAATTACGTACTTTTATCTTGGAGTAACTGACTATGTGTACCATATTTTGATGATGATAATTTTATCATAAAAGAGAATTAATTCATGGGAAATTTAATAGAAACTTGATTAAATGGGTACAGGGTATTTTTTATCTTGGAAAAATATGGTATAAAAAACACAACAAACAACACTCTCATGAATGATCCATTACAAGGGAACATCTCATGTGCCTAGTGGTCTCTAAACATATTCATAGTTTATTTTGTTTTTTAATCATAAATCATACTAGATTTATCTGGGATAATCCTATTTTGGTTCAACATTAATAATTTTCCTAGTCCGCCTTCCTAGACACCTTGGATTCTCTTTATGCTCAATTTTTTATTTCACATATCACATTAATGAAACATTAACAGATTCATAATCTAATCAATATAACACACATAATAAAACCATTTTTTCCATAACCCAAAACCCCTTTTAATCCAAATTCAAACAAAATACATTTTTAGTAATGTTTTTCATCACATTTAAAATTTAACAGACCACTTAAACAATATATAAAATACATAAGAGAAGAGAAACAAAATAACATAACTAAAAACAAAAAATTTTAATTAGAAAAAAATATTTCAATAGATATAAATATTAAAACATTTCAAAAACATATTTTTCACCTCGTTCCTAATGAATTGAATTTTTACAGTGAGGAGAAAAATATTATAAAAATCACAGAATTATTTTTATGCATATAACCACCTACCTCATGTGTAGAAACATTCCGAAATCTGTGTTAAGCTACAATATCACCTCAAGAATATCATATATAGGAATATAAGTACCATGAAAAACATATTGAACCCTCAAGAATAGTAAACAATTGTAAATTGGTTTAAAACCCCGCTAAAAATAGGGAACATAGTGAAAGAGAAAAATAAACCCTAGAAATGAGGATAAAGCCAATAAAGGACTATATTACATGAATAGTCAAAGAGAAACCAAAAAAGTATCTCAAAAATAATTGAGATATAAGGGATCCATGGGATAATGGATATGGGACTAGGGGTATGAATCCTATGTGGGGCGAAGATGGTGATTTGGGGTTAAATTATGAGAGGAAACACATGGTATTTTAAAAAATTTAATGACGTGAACATGTCACATGATTTTCCAGCACAGGTTACCAAACCAGGTGGCTACTATGTCTCCCTAACTATAAATAAAGGTCATTCCACACTAATAGAATGTATTATTTAAAAACCATATGAAAATAATGTGATCATCCACATTCTAGAAACACCACTTGGATTCATAGTTACATGGGAAAGGGGGTACATTTTTTCAAACCATTTACCACATTTTTTTCCAAAAACATCCATTTTCACCAATACATAATGGAAAAGAGTGGGAAAAAAATTATTTATAAAAAATAAAATGAAAAAAACCTTGAAATGATATCATTGGTGTGACACTAATGCCTATATAAAGTATTTCTAGCAATGAAATGCTCATGTTTTTCACTTATCCAGTGGTCTGTTTATCTATACAACTCCCCCTCCATGGAAGCCATTACCTTAATTCCCTAATATACACTATCAACAAAAAATAGACACTACTTATTCATGGTGAACATCCTTTTTCAATAGTACAATCACAGTAGATAGATCTCATCATTCGATGCAACTCATGAATTCATCTATAGTTTTAAACCCCAATGGCCACCACATCCATGACACGTTGTAGAGTAGAATGTTTTCTTGATGTCCATATTAATAAAATAAACTTATTATCTAGGGATCACATAAGAGAATTCATTTCAGATAATATTTTGTTTGTGTAGGACACCATTATTGTCATGGAAACCAGCTATGGGTATTTAAATAGGTCTCTAATCCACCTTGTTTTTCATCATATATATATTTTTTAAAAGGTTGGGGTTGAAGCCTCATTTTTATTAATAAAGCAAATTAAAGGGCTCTTTTAACTTGGAATAGAGAGACCCATTACATAGTCTGAAGGTCCAGTGGGCTTGTTGCCCATTACAAAGCCCATATGCCTAGATTTTTTGCCCAAATCCCATTCTCTGAATAGTATCCTAGCTACTACAGTTCCTGCACAATGCCGCCACCGCTACAGTGCCCTGCCACTGCTATAGTACCCACCGATCAACAGTTCTGCCAATGCTACAGTACCGCTATAGTACTGCTATAGTACCTGCGCCCAATGGGTTTTGAACCCCAATTTATCATGTAGTATTACGAGGTTCTTAAACATGATGAAATAGAGTGTGTTTTTTTTCACCCATAACAAAAACTAACTAACCTAATACATGATCCAAAAAGAGGTTGTCACAGACTAAATAGATTGACTATTTTTATGTCCCTATTATTTCACATATCACAAAATCCCATCAACGTATTTTTACTGTGGCCTATAACACAACTCATGATCATCCCAATCATGAATCTTTGGACTTCATCACAATTAATTTTACATCATATATAAATCTAGTTATAATCCTAGTCCAAAGGAATGGTGTAATTTAAAAATTATTAAATGTATATCTGTCTCTAATGACGGTTCTACCCAAAAAACCATTTCAATAGGCATTAAACCCCCAAATAAGATAATACACTAAAGTTGAATATGAGGCCAGCTATGTCCCCATCAAAATTTTATCAAAAAACTATTTACTTTTTAAAAATTTATGACGATAATTCTACTGCAAATGGTTATTGTACATTCCTAGAATCTTCAATGAACTAGTATGTGGTATCATCCCCCACCGCCACAATCAAATTAATGAATAATGAATTACTGATATTTTCCCACTTTTACAGAATGAAATATTGATATTGATAATATTTAAAACAAATTGGAGAATATTCCCAAATAAAATAGTATATTAAATTTCTATGGTCCAAGGAGAGAATCCTATAATAATCTACATATTGTTTCATTGATAAAGGGAATTTTCAGTCTCTATATACTACCAGTTAGTCTTTCTAGGAGGAATAAATAGTTTTTTCTAAAAATAGATCTCTCGAATCTAATGAAAGAATTCAAATATTGGGTATATAGTTGCGGTAATATTATTGTAATCAATTAAAAAATAGGACATTTTCTAACTCTATTACACAGATCTTCGATGTAGGTATTTTACCCATCACAAAATATTGGGGAAGTTTAATATTTTTCACCCCTTCAATGAGAAAATTCAGGACATCATTCCTCTATAACCCAGCTCACAATGATGGATAAATTTTTATCTTACATAATTCCCCATCCTAATGGTATTAGTAAATTTATATATTTCCACATTCTGATGTTGTTAAATTTGGATTTGGTTTGAACTAAGTGATTTTAATTGGATTTCTAGGAAGCTCATATTCATTGAATTTATACATTATGTCATTAACATCATTGTATTCAAGATCTATAATATCTTACCATAAATTTATAATTATTATTGTGAAAAATAAAAGATAAAAAATAAAACCATGTTATTTTTTATATTGAATTATATGTATAACACATTGGAAATTTTTTTATCATTTCTCTTAAGAAGAAAAATAGGTAACGGGGTATTAATTCCAACTAGAACATATCTCTTGGTACTTTTCCAATGACATGTAGAATGATTTTATCAATATTCTAATAGTGAGGAAACATAGATAGTTAGAGTTTGGGATCTATGATAATTACTAACCCTTCCATTGATGAACAATTCATATAATCATTAATTTATTTTTTATTTTGAACTATAATTAGTAGAAAATTAATGTAGGTAAATTGGCGAAAACAAAACCCATGTATCTACTTCATTCATCGGTTCACTCTAATCTGAATGGATTTTTTTTTTAAATTATATTCCATGTTACCCATATTTCAGTATTCATCAAATTAAGTTCTATTATATTATTTATTATAATTTTCGTTCATACATTATATTATTCATCTAAAATGAAATTATTGAGAATTCATGGATTAGAATACCCGTTAATGAAATGATATAAGGATTATCTAGATTATATCTCATTTATTTAGAGGATAAGGCACACAATATAATACTTACTTCCATAGAATAATATAACACAAAATAAAGTTTATGAACTATTTCTAGTGTTTGGGAATCCCTAGACTCATGAAACATTAACTCGAGTTATTCAAAAACTGTTAAAAACCACCCTCTAGACATGTTATATCAGCAAATCATTCCTATTAGCACAAAATTAAAAAAAATGATAACTTCCTCACAATATTATATTGAATATATATTATAAACATAAAGGTTACATGAATTTTAAATTCACAACAATTTCATTTCATGATGATGATAAACTACTAATAACCTGTCACAGTAACATGATATCAAACAGTGCAACAACTGAGTCCTTTAATGAAATATAAACTATATGTTGTCCCTTTCAAAAAAAATCATAAAATACATAACATTTTTTCCATTATCATAAGACCATAAATTGCATGAAATAAGTTCCCATTGTTGTACCTACCATGCATTTTTAATTTCATATATATCAATATAAGAGGTTTCTAGTGACCCCTTCATTGGTATTTCACTATAAATGAACTAGATCTATATATAATATTAAATATCCTCGTTCTTATGTATGATTAATATCAATGAATTTGATATAAATAATTATTACATTGTGATTTATTCTTATCCCTATATGATATATAATTACACATGAATCCTATATCTCAAGACCAACCATAAATGATCATTTCATTCAACCATGTTAAACCATTGATATTCAGATTAATGTAGATATTCATCATAAAATAAAAATGATAATTTGACCATGATTCATCCATTAGACACCCTCATATGGTCAAATATACATTATAGATTACTAATGTATTTCACGCAGATCATAGAACATATGATTATATGGTACAAAGTAAGTCATTATGAATTTAGTTTTTAAAATAGATTTTAATCAATTATAGGGAACATGGTCTATGCTATATGAAATTTAAAAGGACTAAATGAAGCCTTAATATTGAGCATTCAATCCTTTTTGATGATTTATACTTAATAACATCATGCATTGTATTTTCAACTAGAAAATGTGTTCAGTATGATTTCATTTTTGATTTTTTTGTGCTCAAAACATCCTTGGATGTTCCATTCCATTAGAAAAATATAATTCCTATTTTATCAATGTTAATACAAACCAATACCTTCAATGAATATTCTATTAGTATTAAATGAATCATTGGCCTATCCAATAGCTCTCAATTATAGTTGATTATTAACAAGGATTGAATGATCTGAAGGTACTCCACCTATATTCATTCATGAAAAACATTATTCCACCAAGCATGTGTCCTTTGGGATGTTTTTGTCCTATGGGAAGTGTCCTAATAAAAATAATGATATATTCTCATTGAATATGTGTGATACTATTTTTTTCTATTACTATCGGGAACCCTAATCAAATGATTGATTATTTTTAATCAACTTAGATATACATGTGTTAATATTTACACATCACATAACCGAAATATTTAAATATATTCAAATAAATTAACTGATTCACAACATTAAATAATGACTATTATTAATGAATTTTTATACAATAATATATATGTTCCTTTTAATTTCAAGGTAAACATCTCTTGTGATGACCTAAATTCAAAGTTTTGATCATTCATCATAGTATTCGCACTTGGCCCGATATTTCTGATTTTAAATTCAAGTGAAAAAACGATTAATATTTCATGGATCTATAAAATGATTTCATTTTTGTGGACTACCCACAAGAATTTTAGGCACCACTTCTTGAACAAAAAACACTTCATATGTGTTCTGGTATAAATCCATAAGCCACATGAGAACATATTATCTTATAATTAATTGAAAATTAATTTTTTCCTCTAGGTTCTACCATCGTGAAATATTGGTTATAAATACTATCTGATTATATGGGATCCCACTTGGATTTATCTATGAATAAATAAATTTCCCAAGAGCGTTGGACTTATGGGTTTTATTGGCCCATACATGAAATCCCTCTTAACCACTTTAGATGTTTCCATAATCATGAATTTAGTTTTATAGAGACAAATAATTCTCATATATATGCATTACATTATATAAAATTAATATTTATTTCATAACATAATGACCAACAGGATAATTTTATATCTCTACATCCTTTGAAAACATGGAAACATATAAAAACTATTCAGAAATGTTTTAAATATTCTCCCGATATGATATTTATATTTGTAACCCATTAACAATTCACCACAAATAAATCCCTAAAACATAACATAGGGAAGAAAGCATAATAATGGGTGAGCTCAGATTATTAGTAAGGGAAAAAGAGTGTTATCCATAATATCATAAGGATAAGATTAGTATAACGTTATGTGCATTAAATTTTAAAATTATACCCACATACCATATGTAATAAACATGATTCATAGAATAAATTATGATAGTTAATAATACAAAAATCATAGATAAATTAAATAACATGATCCATTAGATCAAAATATTGGAATAAGACTTAGATTGTAGAATACACATAATCCAAAGAAACGTTATGTCATTGATATACACCCAGACATTCATAACATATTGTTCTTTGGATAACCAGCTATAAACTTGATTTGTCCTTGGGATAATTGAATGTGTACCCACATATGGGATTAGGATGAAACCATGTTTACCAATTGATCTCATAGAACACTAATCGTTACCCATTTAGTTAGAGGGAGATATAGGTCCCACCCATATATAAATAATATCATACATGTGTGAAATAAGATAATAAATATTTTCTTATATTATCACTCTTTAAAATAAATAGTTTTCATAAAAATTTCATCAATGTATAACTCAAGGAAAAGAAATATGAATCATACAAATCATTCCATCATGATCCCATTAAGGATTTCATCCTAGGATTATATTCATTTAAAATATTCAGAAACATAAAATTTTATATCAATTCATCAAGGAAAATATAATAAGAATATAATTAAGTATTTACCAAGTAAAATAAACATTCTATATATTTTAATTCCATTATTTAAAAAACAATTCACGTATAAAAGAATAAATTATATCTGAAAATTACATTGTATACAATTAAATAAATCTTAATTTAAATGATTATTCAATAAAAAAGGATGTTTTGATCATGCTGTATAATTTATAAAAATTCCATAATTTTTTTTATTTTTTTAAATAATATGTTTGGAAAATGTCAAAATGATTCATGGAAAAGTTTCATTTCCGCATATATGAGGACTATCACATACACAAAGAGTAAAACATTTTCTTCGTCTATAATATTTAATGGGTGGATATAAGGTTGGTTTCAATATTTATAAATACATAACATAACATAATTATTCTTTTCGAATTTCATTATCATATCTATCTTCTTAAAATAAATTTATTGGTAAATGATAAGATTCAATTTTGTACTTGTGAGCTACCAAATCCCAAAAGTTATATTATTTATTTATAATTGGCTCATTACACGGATAGTAAGAAGGATATATTTAATGAAAATATGGATTTTAATGATATCATAATAAATCTAAAATAGTGACTTATCATTACATTTTTTTCTATCTAATAAAAATTTTAAAATCAATAATGAGTATGTGAAGACTACCATCTCTTGTAAGTCATGTGATTCATTTTTCACCACCAATTAACAGAAATGAGCATAAATAATTATATAATAAATATATATTTTATTTATTACCTTATTAAAATTATATAAATGGAGGAACCGATATCAATGTTTAAGGACCCTAACAAATGATCTAAAACTTACATGAACATCAAACCACTTAATACCCGAATGAACAACTTTAATAAGGATTTTTTAAAGTAGTGTTAAAATAATATAATTATATAAAAAAATATTTTGTATTTATTAATATTATTGTATTTTGTAATTATTATAAATATAAATTAATAATAAATGACTTTAGAGTGTTTATAAATAAATTATTTAATAATATAAGGGTACTTCATCTCAATTTTTCATCCTATAAACATGTTTTATTATGTGAACAAATTTTTGTGTGTGTATATAACGATACATTGAAATTTAAAATTGTTTATCAATATTTTTAAATTATTTTAATTGTTACATTGAAAATTATATCTTCCATGGGTGTTTTATTATTATTATAATGAATTGGAAAGGGTTTCTAATCATATTTTCCTTTTAGTGACACATGTGCCATACTAATAACTTACTTCCTTAATGAATAGTATACGCAATCCATTTTTATGATATATTCAGAATTTTTTTTATTATGGTGGTTAAATTTTCATTTAATTTATTAATTTCATAATGCATATGATTCAAATTTAATAAAATATATAATAGTTTGATGATATAATCTCATCTTAATAGGATTATTTATGATTGAATTTTTCTATGCTGAATTTTTTTTATATATGCCATGTAAATATAATTTCATTTTTCTCATATGAAAATTTATTGAGATAACATGTTTTTCATTAAATTTCCACATATTATGTACTCAAGAGACTAAAAGATTATTTTTGTTTAAAATTGATGTTATTTTCCAATTTAGTAGGTAGTAATTTCATATATGTACATATTTTATTATATATATTACAATGGTTGTTTTTTCTATTCTTGAATTATTTATAAATTTCATTTTAACACATGTTTTAATTTCAATAATTTTATTCGAATGAATCATCTTTTCATTTTAAAAGAATGTTGTTTTGAATTTATATATGAAATGTGAAAATAATATTTGTCTTTATATACATAACATGATAATATTTTTGGTCCATAATGTATTAAATTTTGTTTAATGTTTCATTAACATGTTTTAATGGTTATTTCAAATGATTTATCATTACATAATATTCTTAAAAAATATTATATATTAAATATTTTATAGATAAATTAAAAGAGTATTATCCACATGAACGTATTCAATGATTTATATTATGGTATTTTCATCTATAATTACATCCATTAATGATTCTTATTCTTTCACAGATATAGGATCAAATGTTATAATATTGTGTCATTTATATATTTTTAATGATTATATTGATTAAAACCAATTGTATTTCCATCGGTGATGTATAAATGATATAATAAATATTTTATTGATTATTTGTACAAAATAATAATTCCTTATGATTACGTGAAATATCCTTCATTTTATACAATGTATGGGTGCTTAATGTAGAAACCAATGATGGGTGGATAAGAGGAAATCCAATCGTGGGTGGGTCCTTTTTAATCATATAATGTATTGGGTAAAGATGAAGGTGTCAAAAACAATCTATGACATTAATGTTATAAGAATATTCTAAGGGAAGATGTAGTCAAAAGGGTGGATGTTAATCCAATTATAATGTTGTAAATCACCGAGGAGGCATTTCCAATAAATGTTTTTTATATAATAATGGAATTGGCAGTGGAAAACGATCAAAGATTTTATTTTAAATGATTATATTTGTGACAAAAACAATTGTTTTATGAGTATGATATTTTTTCATGGATCATGAATGATTATAGATTAACCAAAACACACATCTATTTTTTATTTCAATTGAAAAAACCACACAAAATGATTAATGATTAATGATTGTTTATTAATTGGGTATGATTATTATTTTCAATGATCATGTTCCCACACACATATTCTTATCATATTCAAATATATTTTCATTGATTGATATAAATTATTTTATGTCTCACTGTATATATTATCATATCATTTATTATGTTTCCCTACCCCTTGTATTAATTAAATGTTTTAAGTCTGATGTTTCAAAGAGAGATTATTTTTTGTGGAACATAATGAGAAATGATGTTGATCTGTTATGTACACCTTTTATCTATTACATCTTTAAAAAGTCACCAAACATTATATTTCAATTGTGGGTCATTTTAATATTTATGGATTATTTCCTCAAACTGATTTAGTATTTATGTTTGAATATTTGGTGTCCCATAGATTTCATTGGATTAAAAAATTTTGGAATGTGTTTATTAGAAACACCATTATTCTAAATCATTAATATTGATTTATCATCACTCTATTAATATTTAATTACCATTGAAAAACAATTTTACCATCATGTGGAATTGATCACATTTTTTATGTTGATATAGAAAAAAATTGTGTGTCTACATATTAGAAGATGTTTTGTTTTCACACATGGTCCATTCATGTGACAGATAATAAAGACCCCACACAACCACTAGAACAAGAATAAAATTATGAGAAATGAATACTAAGGTGGGAAATATTTGATAATTTTTTAGAAGTTCACATGGTAACCATGCAGTACAAGGGAATCCAAAACATAAATACTAGTATCATATGTGATCCAAAACTGATTCAATTAAAATATGATCTGTTCATCAAAATTATTATATATATTTGTAGAAAATTGAATCTCCCATGGTTGTGGGGGATTCAGCCTGAGACCCATTTCCATTATCATTAATATGCCCTCATAAACCATTAAATTTCACCCATATATCATATTACTCATATACCATTTCATGAACCATTAGAAAATATTCCTCTCATCAAAAGGTAATTTCATATATCCTATTATCATGTTCTTAAAAATTTCGAAACTATATTTTTGGGTGCATTTTATGGACTATCTCATACTTCCTAAGGAATGTACCATTGATCATGTGACCATGTCATATAAATCGTATTCGGGTAGAGGGATTATTAATCATTATACATGAACACACATTCAATGTAGCTTAATTATGTTTCCATGACTATGAACACCTGTCATTATGTATTATTTCATATTGGAGTAGTTTTATTCAACCATGTATTTATACATCCATATTTTAGATTTTGGTTTTACCATTTAGTAATGCACCAAATTTCATGCTCCATCTCGATTGATCGGATTCAGGTCATACAATCATGTAACCCTTACATGGTGATGTGATCACCTATTACTTGTGGATAGGTAGTTGGAGTTCTATAGTTTGATGTCGTGAAATGTTTTTCATTCCATGAAAAAATTATCATGAGAACATATTTATTTTCAATACCTTGTTCGCCACGTGAAATAAATGATTATGTGACCACATAATCTACATGGTGTATAGCTCATATTATTGTAGACCTTGTAACAGACCAAGATTCTAGAGTACATTTCACTCTGAATAATGTAATAGCTTTCATTGTACGCAACTTCAAGATTCATACACACCTCGGCCAATCAAATTATGTGTTATGAATAGTAATGCCCGAGTTTTGAAATTTTATAAATTTTATCATTCAAAATGCACTTCATTTTTTTATTTGGAATATCGAAATTAGCTTAGGGTGAATTTTTGGTATTTTTCTAAAAAAAATCTTTTTTTATTGACTAGTGAAAAACACTGAGTTATATTTACAACTGAATTTTTATTTAAATAATTATTTATTTTATTTAAATTTATTCTAGGTCAAAATAAATAAATAATACCTATATATGTTCAATGTAATTCATTTGATTCAGTTTATACAAATTTTAGATATATAAATATTTTATTGAACCTTTTTACTGTCTTTTACCTACTCATATGAGCTTTTTCAAATTTACATAAAACTAAATTTTACTATTTCTGTTAGTTGAATTTCAACAATCTCAGAGACACTGTTGTAATCAGTAAATAAAATGTGGTTGAATAAGAGGAAAATATATTTTGGTGAATATTTACATTTTACTAATATTTACCATGATTACAAGTAAATATAGTAATTAAGGGTAAAAATGATATTATTATTACCCTAAAACGTGTCCTAATTCCATTGGATAAGTGTAATTCGACAAAAACACAACCTTAGGAATAAAATATGATACTTTAGGTACACTTGGATTAGATTATGACATTTATTATTATTCAATTCAAAGAAGAGTTAAAAGTGTAAAATTCAAATCATAATAACTAAACCATTTTTAATATAGGGATATAAATAAGAGAAATTCGATTATAAATATTAATTAAAAGGATAAAAATATTTCCTACATAAAAGTTTTTTATTTATATTTTTTAGAAATTATATAATTTAATTTATTTATGACATAATTATGATGTAGTAATTACCTATTTATTGAAATATTAAAATAATCGATATTATAAATAACAAAATAAATGTAATATTAGAATTTTTATGAATTAAAATAATTTTCAAGGTTAATATGACATGTTAGGGTTGGTTAGATTAATTTTTTTTAAGTAATAATTCTGTAATGAATTTATAAAAAACAAATTACCAAATAGTGTCAAAATTTACATGAAAGAGATTTTAAAAGAAATATTATATAATTAATTGATATTCAATTCCACAAAATAAAATAATCTTCCAAAAGTCTTATATAATGATAGATACATTATTAATGAAATACTTTAGGTTCTCTTGGATGTTTATAGTAATTTTATAAACCATATAATATAAAAATACAAAGAGAAATGGTCAATGTCAAACTATTTACCTACGAGTTAATTCTAAATGATAAAGTTAATATGGTGTCCCAAACCTGTCTAAAACCTATTGGTTGAGTTTTATTTGACCCATACCCAACTTATACTTTAAATAATTCATTTAGGATCAATTAGAAACCGAAAATAATTTTATTATAAAATAATATTTCTAGCATTTCCTAAGGTGTCTCTAACCCTCTTATAAAAGGGAACTTCCCCTTCTCTCTAATTCACACCTTCAAAGCTATTTGTCTCGGAAAAACCTGGACCAAATACCCTCAAAACTGTCCTCCCTTCATCCTAGGGGCCATCATTTAGTCAGAAATCCAACTGATGTAGCCTTTTTGATCAAATCATAAAGAAGAACCCAAAAAAGAGGTAAATATTTCATCACCTCTTTCAAGTTCCAATCTTATTCCAATTCCTCTTTATTTGTTGTTTTCATTCAAAAATAATAAATCCAGTATATTCTATATATTGTGATGTTATTTTTAATATGGTACAACCAAATTCATTATTCAATCCATCCTTTGAATGACATGTCACCATATGTGCGTGCGTACGGCTTACCATCTCCACGTCGTGGTGTAATTGTTATTCAGTACATTATTTTTTGGATGGGTATAATAATTATGTGAAATTGATTTATATAATAAATATAACATGATAATGATAATGAATATATGATATACCATCCAATTATATATTATTTTAACATCAAAAGACTGATATTGTCCCTCGTGTGTACGTACAGATTACCGTCTCCACGAACGCGATGAGATTCATTCCCCCATCGTAATCTATTCAAGAATAATTTACATTAGATAATTAAAAATGATTTTTAAAGACATAGTATCATTTTTAATATGAATAAGATACATCCTATTCCTAAAAAACACTATTTATGAAACAAATCATATAAAGGAAAACAAATCAGTTAACACCCAAAACGACGATAATACTAAAATAATATTAACAAAGCAATATTAAAAGATCATATATTATATCAAATTAATGTATATGATTTTTCTATAATTTATTAAGAAATAGTTCAACATTTATAGGAGGTTAACCTACCCTTGACCACAGAAAAGTACAAAGTATGGGGTTTCTTATCTCACTTTTAATTTCGTGATATTTCCATTATTCGCCACTTATTTAGTAAATGTGTTGTATTATGCACTAATATTTGATATATATATATATATATATTATCATTATTCTCTTTATTTTCATGGTATTCTATAATTCATTTGGTTGTTATTAACCATTGTCCATACAACTCAATTGATTACAATGAAATAAGGTATTTCATCTAACTTCCTATTTCCATGAGATTAATGACATACTGCCACTATTTTCTTTTTCTTGGGTATATGTACTGCCAAATGATTGTATTATTTGTATAATATACATTAATTTATGAGTATTTACATCCTAATTTTATGATATATATTTCATGGGATGTATGTTTCATAAATTACCAAATTGGTAAGGGAATTTCAATTTTCAATTTCTACCCATTCGGATTTCCGTGTACTTCATTGATTATTTTACTCCATAATTTTTTTTGGAATCACTATTTATTATTTTTGAAGTAATATCTACTCCCCTTTCTTTAGATATAATTTTTATACACATAATCACTCCATTGATAAAATCTCATGTCCTCGATATGAACTTGATAAGAGTAATTTTAACTAAATCTCCATTTATTGAGTTAAACATCTGATTCAGAGGTGTTGTTTTTACAAGAATATGTGAGAGTGACCTCTGATTTATTTACACTTAATATTCAATAATATTTAATGTATTTATATTGTTCATGGATAATTATGTTCTTGATTTATCCTTAACTTAATGATACGGTCTTTATAACATCTTTCAATCTCAATTTAAATTCAATTGAGACTTCTTTGTTGTTATACGCCAATTCACTTTTATATTGTGTATATAATGTAATTTGAAATTGCATATCATTAATTCTCTTATTCCCATGAAATTATAAATTTTCTATTACCTCAATTATTTGTATTCAATTTTTTCTCTTTTGGTTAGTAACTCTAACTAAAATATCATTTTAAAATGTTTTAGAGATTTATTATTCTTAATCTTTCTCATTAATGTGAATGTTATAAAAATGGTTTTAAGGATTTATTTATATGGACATTAATGTTTTAAAATTAAAATTCCTTTTAAAAGTTTCAATGTGGTATGGTACACTTTAATTTGAAAATCAATTTTAAAAGGCTTCTTGATAAATAGTGAGACTTATAAATGTTTTCAAGAAAAGGGGGGATATTTCTATCCAATAGTTTCGATGATTATTTTCATCTAGGTCAATATCATTCATTATGAGAACTTGTTGTTGATCTATTGTAATATAATCTTACATATTGTATTGAGTGAGTTATTTTTTACTATGGATGTTCTATTTTTATACCATTCATCATTTGTGGTAAAAATATTGACATTTTTTATACTAGTTTTAATACGAATGTTCAGATAATGTTTCAACCATTTCATATAAAGAATACTTTGGAATTATTACGTGACGGGTCGAGCCCGGTATACCTCCTCGATGCATCGGTATGTCTCATGAGACACACTGGTGTCTTGACACAAGGCCTTGAAAAAAATCTTATTTGTAGTCTTGGAACAAGGCCTGACTATGTTTTTATGAAAGTTTGACATTATGTATTCCATTATTAAGAAAGAGATTATTGATACTTCATGTGATTATTCTACTAGTAGAATATTCATGTGAATAAGTAAATGGACTTAATTAATTTTATTATTACCATATTATGTTGAAGTTCAAGTTTAAAAGGCTTCTGTTTTATTCTTATACATTGCCTTATATGTTTATGCTTATTTATGAATGTTTACATTGTATTGTTATCTTTACTGAGCATATCAGCTCACCAATTTCTATGTTTTATTTTTCCTAGGATGTGATGATGTATATTATGAATGAACTGTAGGAATTGTCTATGGGATATCAGTGTTGTCTGTGGAAACAATGTTGTTGTAGTTTTCCATTTTACGATGTAATGAAAACATTATGAATGTTTCTTGTACTTCCAAAGATACTAAACTAATCGTTCTTTTGAGACATGATCATTTGTGATCATTCAAATGATACATAATAATGCACCGACTTTGGGCTTCTAGGGTCACGGTGTTATAGTTGGTATCATAGAATGTTTAGTAAAAACCTTGAAAACTATATTTAGATAAACTCTGATTAGAGACCATGGCCCATAGATAGACGTTGAAGATTTGTATAGAAAAATTCCAGAAATTATGGTATTGTAGATTTTTTTAGAGTTTATTCCAAGAAATAAAACCATGTCTAGATATGAGCAAGTAGAGGCGGCACTTTCATAGATGTACCTAGGGGTAAAACATGAAAACAGTTCTATGATCTAGACTCAAACGAGAACTGGTGCATGACAACGGGCCTTCTTGAACTCTTGGTTATGACACTCCATGGGTATATGCTTAAGATAATTTACATTTTTCTAGAAATTGATTTGAAGGATTTTAATATAAGATGAGAATAAATGACCTTGGTTAATCCTAATGTGTTTCAAATTTAAAATATGGTTTCATAATATTATCTAAATTATATTAGTACTACTATTACTCACACAATGCTTTATAGTTTCAATCAATGGTTGGATTCCATAAAATTCATAGTAACTTTGAGCACGATGTAATTGGTGGGAAGAACTGTGGAAATGAGCAACATAATGGAATGTTGATAGGCGTAAAAGATATCATGTTCATTCCAAATCAGTTTTCAAAAAATATGATCAACAACATATATATTATCCAACTCTCATGTATCACCCCGCCCCTACATCATTGTCTTGATGAGGCGGTGAGGGCTACTTGGACTTAAGCGACGTTCCCAAGGCACCAAAGGCTGGCAATAAATACCGATCGCTTCAAGATCAAGTTGGGGAACGATTTTCCCTTAAGACAAAACCAACTTAACCATCCACTAACATCCACTATATGATGCACATCAATTCCATTTCCCAACCATGTATTCCCAAAATACAACCAAGTTGTTCCACAACACAACTCACAACCAATACAACGAGACATGTCCATTCAACAACAGAGTACACTACATAAACAACACAACGAAACACCACAATCCATGACACCACCATATCTCCACGCCAAGCTCCAGGCTCCAAGCTCCACAAAGGGATCGCAATTCTCCACTTAATGAGGGTGATGCCTTACTATTTCCCACGTCATGGTACATGACATCTGCAAAGACACCGTAGTGCCAAAGTAGAAGGGTGAGTACTAAAACTCAGTTGGATTTCCCCAAATGACTTCCCTCTACATGCCACTAGGATAAAACCGTTAGAAACATTTATATAAATTAGTTTATATAAAATAATAAAAAGTGAATCCATTACCATAATCCAACCATTCTCTTACCAAGTCATCCTGCCCAAACTAAGAAACCAAGGGAAAGCCAGCCAAACAAGCCACAATCATCCCAACATTTAAACATTAGCACAACAATTCCATCTTAAAAAGTAATGAAAAACAAGAAACCAAAACAGTGGGTATTCCTCCCAACCTGTTCACCCATTCACACCAAATCAATCAAAATGGTGGGACTTTCGCCCAACCCGTTCACTCATTCACAACTAGAGGTACTTCCCAACAACTACTCATACGGTGGTTCTTCCGAACACTATCCATCCCCTTTTTATAGTGAGACTTATCGTCCACTTCCATACAACATTTCAATCAAACCAAACCAATCACAAACCCACCAAGGTAACAAAAACATGCAATCAACCAATTCCATTGCATATCAATCAACTTTAATAAATCACCCGTTTATTGAAAACCATTTTCCATGCCAAAAATAATATCAATAAAAAAACCATTTATTGAAAAATATTTCCATAAACCATTTTCACAAATCAACAATATCATCCCAATTTTAAAATCTTCATTTTAAAATCCACAAGAATAGAATTTCACCATAAAACACCCTTTTTCCCGAATATCCCCAAAACATCACCCAAGGAATTTCTAACCAATTTCGAAAATCAAAACACAACTAATATAAATCAAAAAAAATTAATTGTAACCATAAACATTAGCTTTAACCAAGTGGAGTTGAGAGAGAAGCCACCTACCATTAGGGTTCCCAAGAAATCGACCCACGAACAACCGCGCCTCAAATCTTGCGAACGCACCAACGAAACCATTATAGATCCCTTTATCTAACATCCAAAAGCCTTTATATTAACATCCAAGGAAACAAAAACCCTAGATCTACATGAAACAAGTGTTGATCTAGAAAACCGAGAGAGGGGGGATGTAGATCTAGAGGAAACCACAAGAGAACATAAGAGGAGAGACTTACCCGGGAGAAAGCACCATGAATCCACCTTGAAACCCCTTCGAATCGCTTCCAAAACATGTGGGAGAGCCCCTCCGACCCTTGAGAACCAAAATTCCTTAGTGAGGCTTGAGCAGGAGGAGGATTGGAGTCAAATGAGGCAATCCTGAGTGAGCACGAGCTTTATAACCCTAATCTAATGAGGCTGCACGGTTAGCCCAACGGTTTGACAAACCGTCCACTAACCATGCACACTCTACTTCCTTGGAAGAAAGGGTCTGCATAGTTTACAAGAATGGTTTGGAAAACCGTGCTTCTGCCGTGAAAAGCCTACTGTATCCCCTACATGTTTTCTTAGAGAACCCACACGGTTTCCACAAACCATTCTCAAAACGTGCACCCCTTTAAAAGCCTCAAAATAAATCCAAAACCATTAAAAATTATCCCAACATATTCCCAAATAATTCCATGCAATTTAAACACATAAATATTCATAAAAAAGGCCAAATACCTCAAACTAGGGGTCCTACAGTCACCCCACCATTGTAGTTTCCATCCTCGGAAAGTAGTGAACCTGCCCTTTGCCGAAAGAGCTCGGGCCACTGCTCGACCATCTCATTCTTCCACTCCCATGTCTCATCTTGAATCTGGCCCTATTTCCACAAAACAAGAACTAAACTGAGGCTTTTAACATTCAATGATTTCTCTTGCCTATCCACAACCTACACTGGCACGTGCACCAATTAAGCATCTGGTTCTAACTTAACATGATACCATTGAATTACATGGTCACGATCCGGATGATACTTTTTCAAATGTGACACATGACACCCATTGTGCACTGCACTGAACCTAGGGGGAAAATCCATATGATAAGCCACCTCACTAACCAGCTCAGAAATATCCACGGTCCAATATACCTCAGAGATATCTTTCCTTGCTTCCCAAAACGACGATGTGCAAACCTAGGATAGATCCTAAAGAACACATGATTACTCACCTCGAATGACAACGACCATCGACGATGATCTGCATATGTTTTTTTACGACTTTGACCCATCTCCATTCTCTTCCTGATCAACTTGATCTTCTCTGTAGTTTCCTGGAAAAGGCTCGGTCCGACCATCGAGGACTCATCCGTTTCCACCCAACACAGTGGAGAACGACATGGCCGCCCATACAACGCTTCAAATGGAGCCATCTGTATGGATGCCTGATAACTATTATTGTACAAAAACTCATCCAATGATATGTGATCCTCCCATGAGACACAAAATTCCACGACACAAGCCTGAAACAAATCGTCCAGAGTTAGTATCGTCCTCTCAGATTGACCATCCGTCTGAGGATGATACTTCGTACTCATCGTCAACAGCGTTCCAAGGGATTTCTGTAAGGATTTCTAGAAACAAGATGTAAACCTCAGATCTCTATCTGATACTATCGAAACTGGAACACCATGCCTCTTTACCACCTCTCAGATATAGATTTTGGATAGATCCTCCACTGTATGAGATTCACGAATCAGGATGAAATTGGATGACTTCTTCCGACAATCCACCATCACCCAGATGACATCGTGCATTCTAACAGTTCATGGGAGACCAGTGAAAAAATACATCACTATCTGCTCCCACTTCCAAACAGGGATTGGTAAAGACTTCAACATTTCTTCTGGCCTCTAATGCTCTGCATTGACCTGTTGACAAGTCAAGCATCTCGAAAAAAATTCAGCCACACTTCTCTTCATACCAGCCCACCAGAACTACGATTTCAACGTTTTATACATTTTCTGAATTCCCGGATGAAAATATCACCTAGAATAATTATACACCATGAGAAGAACCACCTGAAAAGAAACTGGTACAACCATCCGATTCTGAAAACACAATACTGAACCTTCATTCAGTTGCGAACCCTCATTGGTCTCCTCACAATTGAGTCTCTACCCCATGGTCACACACTCAGAATTGGATATATGTGCCTCTATAAGTAGGCCAACCGAGTTAGGAATCAACAAAACCAGAAATAAAACCACTCTATCACCCTGGTCCTCACATTCCAACATCATATTAGCTATAACCGACATCAACTGCCACTTTTCTGATGCCTGCTTCACAATCTGAGCATTTTATTTTCTACTTAATGCATCTGCCACCGAATATCCCTTACCCGGTGTGTACGTCAAGTCGAAATCAAACATCTGGAGGTATTCTATCCATCTTTTTTTCCTCATGTTCAAATCCCTTGGTGAGAAAATGTGTTTCAAGCACTTATGATCTGTATATATCGTGAATTTCTCACTGAAGAGATAATGACTCAAAACATTCAAAGCATGGACCACTAATTCCAACTCCAAATCATTAGATGGGTAGTTCTTATCATGCACCCTCAACTTCTGTGAGCCATACTCAACCACATGATTCCATTGCATGAGAACGCACCCCAACATTGATCCAGATGCATTGTAATACATCACGTACCATTTTAATGATTCTGGAAAAACAATTAATGGTGCTGATGTAATATGACCATTTATCTCTTCTAAACACTGCTGAAACTATTCATTCATCTGGAATAGAACATTTTTTGTTGTCGAAGTAGTCATCGGCAAAGAGAAACATGAAAAATCATGAACAAAACGCCGATAATACCCAACTAGACCAAGAAAAAGATGTATCTCAAACACATTCTTTGGCGGTTTCCATGAGATAACAACCCCTATCATTTATGGATCGACTTAAACTATCCATTTAGAAATCACATGGTCATGAAAACGAAATTCATGTATCCAAAAGTCACACTTTGAAAACTTGGTATACAACCGAAAATCCCTCAAGATCCCCAACACTGTCACCAAGTGCTACTCATGCTCCACCCTTTTCATTGAATACACCGGAATATCATATACAAACACCAGCACAAATGAATCCAAATATCTATGAAATAACTGATTCATCAATTCCATAAACACCACTGGCACATTCGTTAGACCAATGGGAATAACCAAATATTCATAATGGCAATATATACTTCTGAAAGATGTTTTAGGAATACCCTCCTTCCTCAACAACAATTGATGGTATCCCTACCTCAATTCGATCTTGGAGAACCACTGGGATCCCCATAACTGGCCGAAAAAATCATCAATTCGTGAAAGTGGATATCTATTCTTTATCGTAACTTAGTTAATTCTGCGATAATCAACACATAGCCTCAATGTTCCATCCACATTTTTCACAAACAACACTGGCCCTACCAATGGAGACATGCTAGTCTGGATAAACACATTGATTTATTAATGATCCAATTGGATTTTAAATTCATGCAATTCAGTAGGTGCCTTCTGGTAATACGGAAGGGAGATATGAATAGTCTTCGAAAAGAGATCAATTGTAAACTCCACTTCTCTTACGGGAGGTAACCCTGAGAATTCTTCAGGAAAAACATCCCTGAACTGATCCACCACTATCAGAGGAACACTGTGCTCCACACCTTCTACCGATTCCAATGAAAAAACTTCCAACTAATATGATAAAGTTCCCACTTCATGTGCCAACAAACTCGTTTCACCCTTCCTTTCATGATTCTCTCCTCTAATGAGATGTCTAATGCCATCGTGTGTCGTAAAATACATTTTTCACGCATCACAATCGATTTGGGCCTTAAAATCCACCATCCAATCCATTCCCAGGATTACATCATACCCACCAATCTCAACCATTGAGAAATTACACACTATATAAAATTCTCCCACAACAATGCAACATTATCTACACAAGAATTCTTGAAACTCTCTTCGACCCAGAGGAGTTTAATGTTTCAAAATCGAGGGCATCATCTCAACCCCTAAACCCAGCAAATCAACCAGACGTGTAGCAATAAAATACTGTGAATCAACCGTATCAAACAACGCTTGCATCAAGGAAAAATTTAAAAGAATGGTACCTCATACCGTGGATGGTCCCAAATGATCATATACCTCAACATGCTTAGCTCTGAACACATGTTTGGTTTCTACACTCTACTCTTTATTGCTCTGTTGAGGCGTCATGGCATTCCAAGAATCCCCATGACCCACTTTACTCTCTTGATGAGGGGTGTGCTGATGTCCCCGTCCCGTCGAAGAATACGACGTCTGCGATCCTTGATGAGTGTAACGTGCACCCGAATTTAGAGAATTCCGAAAATAACACTATAGATTCCCCATATACTTACAATTATGACATGCTCGAGGTTGTGTCGTACAATCCTGCTAGATGTGGCTCGTAGAACCACACTGAAAACATCCCTTCTTTCTTTGTGGAATCAGAGGATGATTTACCAATCCTGACATTGAATTATATTCCATATTCCCGCCCTGGGTATATGTTTCCCTCTTCCACATGAACCCATTGTTGGTGTTCCCACTATTCCCCATGGGAACCACCATGCTTCACCCTCCCGGAGCACCCAACAGATCCCGATCAGCCATTGAGGCTCTATTCACCATCTCTATGTAATTATCAATACACATTACTAATATCTTTGAAAGGATTTATTTCCTTAACCCTTCTTCAAATAACCTTTCATTCAATGATGTGCTACCCACCACCTTGTGTGCAAACCGTAGTATGTTCATAAACGTAGTTGTATACTTAGTCACTGATATAAGCTCTTTCATCAAACTGATGAAATCAGTTGTATTCTGAATTCTGAACATATGAGGGTAGAATTTTTTAATAAACAATTCCTCAAAGCCATCCCACATCATACCGTGGTCCGTCCCAGCTTGGACTACCAACTCCCACCACTGATGGGCGTGATCTTCCAACATATACGTTTCCAACATCACTTTTAACTCTAACAGGGTTCCCAAGAACTCAAAGATCATATTCACTCTATTCAACCATCATTATGCCCTCTCTGGCTCTGAATCACCCCTGAAGATGGGTGGATTATGCTTTTAAAATTGAACCACATGATCCACATGCCTTGGTTCATCCACTTTGTTCCGACTTTCCACAACTTGGAAAGCTTGTACTATGCTTTGCACTAGCTGCTGGTTCACCTGAGGCTCAGGTGCTACCACATTCTCAGATGCTTCCTACTGTTGCTCTCTACAATGCCTACCCGGTGCCATTTCTACAAACAGAAAATAAACAACCATGAGTATCACTTTCGTAGACATCAAGAAATCCCATTTCAAATCACATTACACAACACTTTCACACAAGGCTTTCCAGCAGTTCACCTTTCACATGGTTCACCATTTTGAAAACCAAACCATTTTCAAAATACGAAATTTATTCACATTACAGTTTAACAAAACAACCATTTCTTGATTCATCTCATAGGTCATTATACCCCAATGAAATATGAATCCTAGTGGGAAGTCATTTATACCATTCATTCCATGGTCATATCATTGGCTACACTCACAACAATGAGATTTACAATTCCTATAAGTGTCTCCAAAACACTTATGTACCCAACACCCTGGAAACATGAATTTCAGCATAAAAGGGTTAGATACGTAATTTTATACTATACATTCCAAGTTCCGACATTCCTACACCTTGCTACCATCCCGAATTAAGGAATGTACCACAACGAATTCCATCCCCAAATCTGAGAATCAACTCCAAAGGACAGAACAAACTGCTACCACTTGTAACACCCTGCCCCTACCCCATAGGCTTGAGGAGACAGCGAGGGATACATGGCCTTAAGCGACGTTCCCAAGGCACCAAAGCCTGGAAATAAATGCTGAGGGCTTAAAGATCAAGTTGGGGAATGATTTTCCCTTATGAGAAAACTGAAAAAACCATCCACTAACAGCCACTATATGATACACATCAATTCCATTACCCATCCATGCATTCCCAAAAGGCAACCAAGTTGTTCCACAACACAACTCACAACCAATAAAATGATACATGTCCACACAACATTAGAGTACACTACAAAAACATCACAACAAAACACCACATGCCATGACACCACCACAGCTCCACGCCAAGATCCAACCTCCAAGCACCACCAAGGGATCACAATGCTCCACTAAAGTAGGGTTATGCCTTACCTTTTCCCACATAATGGTACGTGACATCTGTAAAGACACCACTGTTCAAAAGCAGGGGGTGAGTACTAAAACTCAGTAGGATTTCCCCAATTGAATTCCATACACACGCCACTAGGATAAAACCATTATCACATTTAAATAAAATAGTTTTTATAAAATAATCACAAGTTCAACCATTAACATAATCCTACCACGTTTTTACCAAGTCATCACACCCAAACCAAGAAACCAAGGGAAAGCCAACCAAACAAGACACAATCATCCCAACATTTACACATTAGCACAACAATTCCATCTTGCAAAGAAATACACAACAAGAAACCAAAATGGTGTGTCTTCTGCCCAACCCATTCACCCATTCACACCAAAACAATCAAAATGGTGGAAAATCCACCCAACACGTTCACCCATTCACAACTAGCAGTACTTTCTGACCACTACTCATTTGGTGGTCCTTCTGACCACTATCCATCCCCTTTTTATAGTGGCACATCCCGACCACTTCCATAAAACCATTCAATCTATCCAAACTAATCACAAACCCACCATGGACACAACAACATCCAGTCAACCAATTCCATTGCATATCAACCCACTTCAATAAATCACCAATTTATTGAAAACCATTTTCCATGCCAAACAACATTTCAATAAAACAACCCTTTTAATGAAAACTCTTTCCATAAACCATTTTCACAAATCAAAAAAATCATCCAATTTTAAAATCTTCATTTTAAAATCCAAAAGAATATCATTTCACCATAAAACACCTTTTTTCCAAAAAATCCCATACACATCACCCTAAAATTTTCTAACCAATTTCTCACCTCAAAACAAAATTAATTTCAAGAACAAAAAAATAATTGTAACCAAAAACATTAGCATTAACCAAGTGGAGTCAAGAGAGAAGCCACATACCTTTAGGGTTTATGAGAAATCAACCCACGAACAACTGCACCTCAAATCCGGCAGACACAACACCAAAACCTCTCTATATCACTTTCCCTGACATCAAAAAGCCTTAATATTAACATACAAGGAAACCAAAACCCTAGATATAAACACATCAAGTGTAGATCTAGAAAACCGAGAGAGAGTGGAATGTAGATCTACAGGAAACCACAAGAGAAACATGTTTAGAGACTTACCCGGGAGAAACCACCTTGAATCCACCTTGAAACCCCTTCTAATAGATTCCAAAACGTGTGGGGGAGACCCTCCAACCCTTGAGAACCAAAAATACTGAGTGAGGATCAATTGGGAGGAGGATTGGAGTAAAATGTGGAAATCCCATGTGAGCATGGGATTTATAACGATAATTTTATGTTGTTGCATGGTTAGCCTGTAAGGATTGAAAAACCGGGCACTGACCATGAACACTCTCCTTCCTTGGAACAAAGGGTCTAAAGGGTTGCCTCACATGGTTTTTCCAACCATGCGTAGCACATGAAAATCCTACTATCTCCCCTGCATGGTTTCCTGGAGAACCCGCACGGTTTCCACTAACTGTACTCAAACCGTGTGCCCATTTAAAAGCCTCCAAACACATCCAAAACCATTCCATATTCTCCTAACCTCGTACCCACTCATTCCATGCATATTAAACACATAAAAATCTATAAAAAATGGCCACATACCTCAAAACGGGGGTGATACATCTCGGACTCAACAAAGAATAGAAAGGTGATGAATGATAAGAGCTCTAGTAGTGGAGTCCATGGAAAAAGAATCCTCAATTTCCATCATAAAGGAAATGTGGAAGGAGACACCCTGGAAAGTGTCTCAATAGAACAAAGAAATGATTTACATATGTGAAAGAAGGATATAATGTAATGAATTGGTGAGGAAAAATTAAGAATACTATATAAAAGAATAAAATTTATCCCAAGAATCCATTTACAGTCATTTTTCATTAATGTAGGGGACCTGGAAATTACACGTGTGAATGCCCTATTCTATAGAATATTTTCTTTGTCAAAGAAGAAGATATGTGGAAATAAATATTTTGAGAAATGTTAAAAATTATTAGTGCTCCATGTTGATGGGATTACTTTGGAATAATTTTCTCTTGTATTTGTAACCCTATAGTTTGTCATGTGAAAATGATATTTGAGGAATAATTATATTTTCTCTTGTGGATATAGTTATGAATAACCATTTTTTTATATGATCTTTGGGTTTGAGGAAATTAAATGTTATTTTTTAGGATGAAAATACAGGGTATGAGAGAAAATTTGTTGTTTTATGTTTATTTTTAGGAATTTACCTAATTTTGGTATTGTTATAAAATATTGTTTTTGGAAAAGGACAATATGTAGAACGTGTGACAACCCATCGCGTCAGGTAAAGATGTGTGAATTGAACCCAGAACCAAAGTGCAATTAAGATTTATCGCCTACCACTAGACTATGTGAAGTCCCTGGTTAGTGTGACTAATTATTTTTTGAAAAATGATTTTGTTGATCAGTAATAAGTTGATTTGGGATCTTATGTCTTATCAAATTAATACCCTTACTGTAGGAAAGTGATTTTGTTAGTAAGTGATAAATGTTATTTTGGAATACATTCACTCTGTTGGGAACACTATATTCATAAGAAAAATATAATACTACAGGATATCATTTGAGGTGTAATGGTGGGTTTTTATCTCTATCTTTATTGTGTATTTATAGATCTTTGGGTTATTTATGGAAATGATTAACCTATAATAGAGAATATGTGATTAGGTTAATTACTTTTACGTATGTGAATTTAAGAGTATTCATTGTCATTTGAAGATACAATTTAATGTGTGAGAATACATAACAAAATTCATCTATGTTTTGGTATTCAATATTATTTTGGATTATATTGAAAAAATTTAAGTGAAATTGTTTATTGAATGGTATTTATTTAACATTTTGTTATTGTTGGTTTAATTTTAGAAATTAACATTAGTGTTTCTTTCTATAAAGGAATATCATTTTGGGGGATCATCTGATCTTGTACAAACCATTTTTTGTTTTGATTATTCTCTAATGACAATGAAAATATATAGTTTATACATTTTGGATCAAGTGGTTCTCTAGAATTTTATCAAATCTCTTTCATTGTGACCAAGTCATCTTGAATACTCATCATTTGAAAAAAAATGATTTAGTGGTAGAAATTTATTAAAGAATGAAACTATACTTAAAAAGAAAGTATATACCTTTATGTTGTTAGTCAATCTCATAAACAAATTCCTCATCATTATGAAATTTAACATTGAAAAAATGTTGTCCGGTTACTTTTCCTACAGGGAAACTAATTACCATTTGTCCCATTACAAGTTTTCTGGCTTTCTTGTTATTAAATTTATCTTGATCATATTTTCTATCCCTCTCCATCAGAACATGAAGCTTATTTTATCTTCTATATCTATGTTTTTCAAAATGGATTCCTCGTATGGGTTATCTAGGGTGACATTTTTTACTTCCCTTTCATTCCTTTGAAGTGATATTTTTATTGACGCTTTTTCCGATGTGGGAATTTCAATTAGGTTCCCAAGACCAATTTTAAAAACTGCGAGGATGAAATTTCCAAAAGGGAAAAAATGTAACACCCCAAGGGTCCACGGTACATTTCCATTTGAATAATTTAATAGCTTTCATTGTACGCAACTTTGAGTTTCTAACACATCGCGACCAATCAAACCAGCCGTTTTGAATAATAATACCCACCTTTTGAAATTTTATAAATTTTATCATTCAAAATTGACTTCGTTTATTGATTTGGAATACCAGAATTTCCTTAGGGTGATTTTTTAATATTTTTCTGCAAACATTCTATTTTCGATTAATAGTGAAAAACAATGAGTTATAGTTTAACACAAAATATTTACGTAAATATTTGTATATTTTATTAATATTTATTTTATGTAAAAATAGATACATAATACCCATATATGTTCACTTTAATTCATTGGATTCAGTTTATAATATGTTTAGAGATATAAATATTTTATTTATCGTTTTTACTGTCTTTTACCCACCTAATAGTAGCATTTGTAAATTTAAGTAATACATAATTTTACCGCTTCTGTGAGTTGAATTTCAAAAATACAAGAGACACTATTGATATAAGCGATTAAAATATGGGTCAATAAGATGAATTATTTTTTAGTGAACAATAATATGTTACTTTTATTTTCCACGGTTAAAAGTAAATAGGGTAATTAAGGGTAAAAATGATATTATCATTACCCAAACACATGTCTTAATTCTATTGGATAAGTTTAATTGGACCAAAAACAACCTTATAAATAAAATATTATCATTTATATCCACTTGGATTAGATTAGTAAATTTATTATTGTTAAATTCAAAGAAGAGTTAAAATTGTTAAATTCAATGATGAATAAGTGAACCATTTTTAATATAGGGTTATACATAAGATAAATAAGATTATTAATATACAGTAGAATGCTCAAAAAATTTCCTACATAATGTGATTTTATTTATATTTTTATACATTAAATAATTGAATTTTTTATAACACAATGATGATGTAGTAATTACATAATTAATTAATTGTAAAATTAATTAATATTATAAATATACAAATAAATGTAATTTGAGACTTTTTATGAATTAAACTACTTATTTTGATTAATATGACATGTTAGTGTTGGTTAGATGAGTTTTTTCGAAGTAATAATGTTGTTATGAATTTCTCAAAAACAAAATATCATGTATTTTCAATATTTAAAAAAATGCTTTAAAAAAAAATTATATTATTAATTTATATTCTATTCCTTAAAATCAATGGTTTGGACAAAAGACTTATATATTGATATTTGTATCATTAATGAACAACTTTAGGTTCTCTTGGACATTTATAGTAATTTTATTAACCATATAATATAAAAATACAATTAGACATTGTAAATTTCAAATAATTTAATTAAGAGTTAAATCTAAAAGATAAAGCTAATATTGTAACACCCCAGGTAAATATTGAATATGACATCTTTATATTTATCCATATTTTTGAATAAAATATTAATATTACTTTAAAGGGGATGCTATGCTCGATGGCGTACCCAATACGCAACAACGAGTTTCTTGGGAATCTTATGTTGCACTCTAATAATAAAATTATATTATTTTAAATGGTAGTTAACGCCTTGTCGTTGTATTGGCGGGAATGAACAAAAATAACTACAAAATGATTATATATGTTTTTCAAATATTTTTACTTTTTTCAATAAATTTTAGAGGATTAAAAATGCAAATGAATCCAGTTTTTAAGCATAAACATTCTAATATTCTTTAAAAGGTCGATTAACCACCTTTTGATGGCGAACCCCTTTTAAATCCACTTTTTGAAAATTTTATAAGCTCTATTTTTCAAAATAAACAAATTATTTATGATTGGGACATTGAAATTTACCTTGGGTTAATTTTTGGTATTTTTCTGACAATGTTCATTTTTCAATGAATAGTGAAAAATACTACATTTTACATCAAAAACTTCTTTTTCATATAATTTAATTATATGGTTATATTATCTTCTTAATTTTTTTAAAGTGTAATTAGAATATATTTTTACGATGTAATTCAATGATGGTCACTGGGATTAATTTCACTTTGGAATTAGGCATAAACAATGCCAAACTTTTCATAAATATTGTTTCTAAAAAACACGCTATTTGTTTTGACAACGAGAAGTTTTTTTAAATTAATTATTGAAATTTATGTGATTGGAATTTGGTAAAATGAATTACATATTTGGACTCAGAAGGTACAAATTATGTAATTAAGACTATTTTGTTTTTGGACATTATGAATAGTAACGACGTTAAATATCTTTAATTATCTTGATTAATGAGTAATCAGGTAATTAAAGATAATACGATAATATCATAATAATATAAAATTACCAAAAAATTTGTCCTAAGGCTACTGGTTGTCTCATGGACGACCATGGGATTCCATGTGCCAAACTTGGGGGCCCCATGGATTCACTTTTGTGAGAAAGTGACTTTTTATCTATTAATTTTTAAAGAATGTTAAATGTAACAAAAAATGTATCACCTAAGTAAAATATTTTTAATTTTGTGTAAATAAATGATCTTTTTGACTATAAATATTAATTGGAAAGATAATAAGATTTCCTACATCATAGTATTTTTATTTATAATTTTTAGACATTAAATAAATTAAATTATTTATGACATCATGATGATGGAGACATGTCCTCATTAATTAAAGATTTAAATAAAATGGAAAGATAATGTAAACTCTAAGACCTACACATGTCAAAATCATATTGGATGGATGGATTTCGAACCCTTATCACCTTATCCTCGAAACACATCAATGTGGGACCAATAAAATCTGAAACTCATTTGAAAATTATGTTACATTTTATACCTTTCCAAGAGTTCCCCTCCTCTCCTCTTATTAAAGGCCCCCACCTCTACCTATTTACCCACACTTCCGAAGCCTTTGGCTCGGCCATACCAAGCCCATTTCATCTCTCCACATCCCTCTCTAACTCCTTGAATCCTCACTTGGGCAGAATCCTTTCCAATTAAGCCTTTGAGCTCAATTAAAATGAAGCTACCCGATTTAAAGGTAAGGTCTTCACTTGTGTCCTTTTGATTTATTTTGCTTCTCCAACCCCCTAAAATCTTTTTATTCATTTATTTTGTAACAAATCCAGTATCTTCAATATACTAGGATGTTTTTATAAGAAGTATTCAAGCTACACTTACACACACCTACATCTAATGGTTAAAGAACATACTGTTTCTGTGGATGGCGAATTTCTGCCTCCCAAAACGATGATTGTTCAACATTATTTTAACACCTTCAATGGTGGTCATTAAGATGTCACTATATTTATATATGATATATAATATGATTATTTTTTCCTTAATATTATGTATTTTTCATTTATGGAATACCTTTATGGTTTCCATTATGGGTAAACGCGATATCTTCATTTTAGGAAGTGCGGACTACCGCCCCCTCAAAGGGATTTGATTCGTTAATGCCATATGTGGGACGTATAAATGATGGAATTAATGGAATTACATATTTTATCCTACTGGAATTATAATATACCTTTATATAATTATGATTCCATTCTATAAAAATACGAAATAAAAATGAAAGTAGTGTTCATGCGTATGTACGACTTACCGTCTCCATGAACGGTGCATTTCATTTCCTATCTCCAAATGTTATGTACTATTATAAGTACATATATATGATGGATATATATGTAATATATTACATCTAAATTATGGATATAATTATGGAATTATAATATATATATCTCTATTTTTTTAATTCCATTAATAAGGAAAAAAATGAATGTAGCGTTCATGCGTACGTACGGCCTACCGTCTCCATGAACGGTGCTTTTAATTTTTTATCTCCAAATTTGATGGAATAGTATAAAATGAATATATACTGGATATATATGATATTTAAAACATAAATACTATTCTTGAGATGATGTAACTATAACTACATGGAAAATTCTTTTCCAACAAGTTCAATTTTTACTCATGTACTGAACATCGGCAAAAACGTCTGATACGAACTCATATTATTATCCAATTATTATAACATTATAATATGTGATATGAACTGAATAATAATATTTAAAGGATTTACTTAAGTAATTATAAATTGACCAAATTTTATTATTCGTGATATTAAAGAACGATCGAGTCATATCAGACATGAGGTAAGGGATCCGACTCCTCTCATTCTTTTAAAGTACACTCTTTTATGTCATTCCTTTTAAATCTCATCTTTCTTGTTATTGAGATATTCTTTTATATTACTCTTACTTTAATTTTTATGTTCATATTATGAGAGGCCATGTTCTCTCTCATCAATCCATTTTGGATGTTTTGAGTGGCGCTGTTAAGCTGCCGAATTTTCGTAAGAGATCCACCCTCTCTCTTTCTTTTTAAGTACTCTCCTTTATGTCACTTCTTTTAATCTCCTATTTGTTATGTTGGGGGATGTTATTTTGTATTAATCTTTCTTTAAACTTTATTTTGATATTATGAGAGACCCTATTTCCTCTCATCAATCCATTTTGGAAGTTTTAAGTGGCACCGTTAGGCTGCCGAGTTTTCGTAAGAGATTTTTCATCTCACTTTTATTCCCGTGAGATTTATGCTACATTTGCCACAATTTACTTTGAGTGGTGTATGTACTTCACATTATTATACACTTTTGGTAGTATAATTTAATTTATGGTTATTCACATCTTAATTATATGACCCCTCTTTCATGGGTTGTACGTTTTGAAAGTTTCCCAAATCGGTAAGGCACCATTTCACCCTTCTCTTTTTAAAAGACATCTCTTGTTATGTCTTTTAATTTACATATTTTTATTTTAGGATATGTTATTTTATAACCTTATTGATGTAAATTTTATGTCCAAGTGATGAGATTCCCTTTTTATCGCTCATCAACTCATTTTCGGAATTTTGAAGTGATGTCGTTAGGCTGTCGAATTTTACCAAGGGATCTTTTTATCCCAATTTCGATTTCATTGGGTTCAACATGTAGTTATTGAATATGTCATCCTTTGAATATGTGTGAATGAACTTTTATTGTTTTACACATAACATCCACTTATATTGTGTGTATTTATATTTGTCACACATAATTTGAGATTGATTTATCCTTAATTTAAGGATACCTTCTTTATAAGGGATTTCATCACATTTGACATTTCTATTGAGACTTCATTGTTGTAATGCACCAATTCAATATTATATGGTGTATATACTGTCCTTTGGAATATTGTATCATGAATCCATTTATTATCATTATATTATAAATTTATGACTAAATGTTATTCCTCAATTATTGTATTCAAGTGTCTCTAATTTTGGTAAAACCCCTTTAACCAAAATATCGCTTTAAATGTTTAAATTATTTGTTCTTATTAATATCCATGTTTTCAAAATGGTTTTAAGGATTTAATTATATTGATATTAATGGTTTAAAATTTTACAATCATCAAGGTGGTATGGGACAGTTTGATTCAAAAATCTCTTTATTAAATGTTTTAAATGGTTTCAGAAATGGTTTCTTTTTGAATGGATTCATTATTTCAATATACTAAAATGTTATATTGTGATTGAAATGTGGAAATGTTATGTTTCCTTCATGCATGTTTTATGTGATACGTTTATGTTATGGTTATTGGGCATTGTTATGAAGATGGGTGGTTCCGTGATAAACTAAGGGCGGGTGAGCCCGATATAGATCTCCAATGCAATGGGTAACGTGAAGGAGTGAAACGTTATGGTTTCTCCGAAGAGATTTAGGGAATATACTGTGGTGGGTATTCCAAACATAACCAAGAGGGTTACTCCCTACGTAAGAATGTTATGAATGCCTCATGTTACCTTTTATGTCTTATGATTTCTATGATTTATTCATGATTTGATGAGGTATGTTAAAGTGACTATGTTTTATAGGTATAGTATGATTTCGTGCTTATGTATATATGAACTCATGTTTCCATTCCATACTTTTTTAACCCTTACTGAGCTTTTTAGGCTCATCCCATGTTTTTGAAATGTTTTTCATAGGTCAAGGGAAAGGTACATGATGTGATGATAGTGTCAAGGATGTGTCAAGAAAGAATACGTGTTTTATTTTAAAGTTGATTCCATTGATGGGAAGAATTAATAATGTCTTTTATGTAACCACTTTGTTTAAATGTGGAATGTAATGCATGTTTCATGATCCAATTCTCTAAAACTCTAAACCTAAAAAGATCCTCAATGTGTAATCTTGTAATAACTAAATATTAGGTAAGGATTAAGGTTGGGGCCTTATAGTTGGTATCAGATGTCGGGTTAGATAACTTTAGAGGTTAGGGTATTCTCTAAGAACAAGTGACTTTACCATAATGGTTAGGATTGCAAAAAGAGTCATAGTTTTAGATAAAGTGAACGAGTAAGTATATATTAGTTTTTATCTTCCTCATTAGTTCATGATGGTTTTGTTGATATACTCACATTGACCTCTCTATTTTTAGTGAATGGATGGATTTAGCAGGCACCAAAGAGACAACAGGTTTGAAGGAAACTGTGGTGGTTCTCTGTTTAAGATACTAGATAAAATGGGGGATTCAATGAGGAAACTCATGGTTGTTCTAAACCAACTATCAAGGAGTCATTATCAACATCTTAAACCATGGTATGATCTGTAATGAATCATGTACAAGATGACCAGTCTATGTGAAAGTTCAGGTAATAATTATAAAGGTAACCATTAGAGTTTATATGATCCTTACTTTTGAGGTAATTATGGGTTATTATATGTTATGATGGAAAATGAAAGGAATGAGATAAACTTGAGGTTAAAATATGTTATGATTATTTTTGAATATTTTATCTCGTTTTGGCGAATGTTTTAAGAATTATATAGTTTTGGAAAAAGGACAACACGCAGACCGTGTCACAACACGTCATGTCGGACAAAGCTGTGGGAATCGAACCCACAATCAACGTGTGACTGGTATTTACCGCCTACCACTGGACTACGTGAAGTCCCTTGTTATTTTGACTAATTATTTTTAGTTAGATGATTTTAGGAATTAAGAGTAAGTTGATTTTGGGTTATCTATGGAAATTTATTAACCTATCATGGAGGATATGTGATTAGGTTAATTATTTTTCAATACGAGACATTAAGAGCAACTGATGTTGTTTGGAGAAAAATGTTATGATTTAACTTGGAATACTATGTGAATAAATAATTCAAATATTTGGGTTTCAATCTTAGATTGGTTTACTTTGAATAATTTTATGGACAAATTTTTTATCGAATGGTCCTCGTTGAACTTTGGGTTTTGATGGACAAATTTTGGAGATTAAGAATAGATTTTCTTTTTATAAAGAGTTATCCTTTTCTGGATTATCTAATCTTGTACTAACCTTTTTGGTATTGGTTTTGGTTAAAGTCTAAATACATGGGAAGTATATAGTTATCTTTTGTGGATTAGGTGATTCTCTAGAAGTTGATTATAGTACTCTTAATGTGAACAAGTCTTCCTAAATACTCGTCTTTTGAAAAAAATATGAGTTTGATTAAGGAATCTAATAAAAGTTGAAAGTCAACATGATAAGTGATGATGTTTCCTTATGAATAAATTCCTCAATAAAAATTAACATAAAACAGAAATGTTGTCTATTAACTTTTCCTACTGGGGAATCAAATACCGTTTAACCCATCACAATTTTGTGATTTTCTTGTAGCTAACTTTCTCCAAAACATGTTTTCTATCACTCTCCATCAGAACAAGACCCTTTGTTTTTTCCTCCATGTCCATATTTTCATACATTAAATCCTAGTCTAGGTTAACTCGGGTGACCTTTGAACTTATCTTTCTTTATTTTAAGGTGATTGTTTTACCGACTCTTGTTCCGATGTGGGACTTTCAAGGATGTTTCCAATCCCGATTTTAAAATTGTGAGGATCAATTCCCAAAAGGGGGGAAGGATGTAACACCCCAGGTAAATAAAGAATATTACATCTTTATATTTATCCATATTTGTGAATAAAATATTAATATTACTTTAAAGGGGATTCTATGCTCGATGGCGTACCCAATACGCAACAACGAGTTTCTTAGGAATCTTACGTTGCACTCTAATAATAAAATAATATTATTTTAAATGGTAGTTAACGCCTAGTCGTTGTATTGGCGGGAATGAACAGAACTAACTACAAAATGATTATATTTGTTTGTCAAATATTTTTACTCTTTACAATAAATTTTAGAGGATTAAAAATGAAAATGAATCCAGTTTTTAAGCGTAAACATTCTAATATTCTTTAAAAGGTCGATTAACCGCCTTTTGATGGTGAACCCATTTTAAATCCACTTTATGAAAATTTTATAAGCCTTATTTTTCAAAATAAACAAATTATTTATTATTGTTACATTTAAATTTATCTTGGGTTAATTTTTGGTATATTTCTGACAATGTCTATTTTTCAACGAATAGTGAAAAATACTGCATTTTACATTAAAACTGCTTTTTCATATAATTTATTTATTTCGTTATATTATCATATTAATTTGTTTTAATGTGTAATTATAATTTATTTTTACAATGTAATTCAATTATGGTCATTGGGATTAATTTCACTTGAAATTAGGCATAAACAAGTGACAAACTTTTCATAAATATTGTTTCTAAAAAACCCGCTATTTGTTTTGACAACGGGAAGTTTTTTTAAATTAATTATTGAAATTTATGTGTTTGGAATTTGGTAAAATTAATTACATATTTGGAATCATAATTTCCAAATTATGTAATTAAGACTCTTGTTTTTTGGTCATTATGAATAGTAACGGCGGTATTTATCTTTAATTATCTTGATTAATGAGTAATCGGGTTGTTTAAGATAATAAGATAATATACTAATAATACAAAATGACCACAAACGTGTCCTAAGGCTACTGGTTGTCTCATGGCCGACCATGGGATGCCTTGTGCCAAACTTGGGGGCCCCATGGAATTACTTTTGTGAGAAAGTGACTTTTTATCTTTTTATTTTTAAAGAATGTTAAATGTAACAAAGAATGGATCACCTAAGTAAAATATTTTTAATATTGTATAAATAAATGATATTTTGGACTATAAATATTCATTGGAAATATAAAAAGATTTCCTATATCATAGTAGTTTTTTAAAATTTTTATACATTAAATAAATTATGTTATTTATGACATCATGATGATGCAGCGATGACCTCATTATTTAACGATTTAAATAAAATGGAAATATAATCTAAAATATAAGACCTACACATGTCCAAAACCTATTGATGGATGGATTTAGAACCCTTATCACCTTATCCTCGAAACACATCATTGTGGGACCAATAAAATCCGAAACTCATTTGAAAATAATGTAACATTTTATACCTTTCCAAGAGTGCCCCTCCTCTCCTCTTATAAAAGGCCCCCTCCTCTACCTCTTTACCCACACTTCCAAAGCCTTTGGCTCAGCCAACCCCTGCCCATTTCATCTCTCCACATCCCTATATAACTCCTTGAAGCCTCACTTGGGAATAAACCTTTCTAATGAAGACTTTGAGCTCAAATCAAAGGAAGCTACCCGATTTAAAGGTAATGTCTTCACTTGTGTCCTTTTGATTTATTTTGCTTTTCCAACCCCCTAAACTCTTCTTATTCATTTATTTTGTAACAAATACAGTATCTTCAATATACTAGGATGTTTTTATAAGAAGGATTCGAGCTACACTTACACACACCTACATCTAATGGTTAAATAACATACTGTTTCCGTGGATGGCGAATTTCTACCTCCCAAAATAATGATTGTTCAACATTCTTTTAACACCTTCAATGGTGGCCATTAAGATGTCACTATATTTATATATGATATATAATATGTTTATGTTTTCCTTAAGCTTCTGTATTTTTCATTTATGGCATAACTTTATGGATTCCATTATGGGTAAACGCGATATCTTCATTTTAGGAAGTGCAGACTACCGCCCCCTCAAAGTTATTTGATTCGTTAATGCCATATGTGGGACGTTTAAAGGATGGAATTAATGGTATTACATATTTTATCCTACTGGAATTATAATATATCTTTATATCATTATGATTACATTCTATAAAAATACGAAATAGAAATGAAAGTAGCGTTCATGCGTACGTACGGCTTACCGTCTCCATGAACGGTGCATTTCATTTCTTATCTCCAAATGTTATGTACTATTATAAGTACATATATATAATGGATATATATGTAATATATTACATCTAAATTATGGATATAATTTTGGAATTATAATATAAATATCTCTCATTTTGTTTTAATTCCATTAATATGGAAAAAAATGAAAGTAGCGTTCATGTGTATGTACGGCCTACCGTCTCCATGAACGGTGCATTTAATTTTTTATCTCCAAATTCTATGGAATAATATAAAATGAATATATACTGGATATATATGATATTTAAAACAAAAATAATATTCTGGAAATGATGTACCTATAACTACATGGAAAATTCTTTTCCAACAAGTTCAATTTTTACTCATGTACTGAACATCGACAAAAACGTCTGATACGAACTCACTTTATTAACCAATTATTATAACATTATAATATGTAATATGAACTGAATAAAAATATTTAAAGGAGTTTTTTAAGCAATTATAAATTGACCAAATTTTAATATTCAGGAGATTAAGGAACGATCGAGTCATATCGGACAGGAGGTAAGGGATCCGACTCCTCTCTTTCTTTTAAAGTACACTCTTTTATGTCATTCCTTATAAAGATCATATTTCATGTTATTGGGATATTATTTTATATTAATCTTACTGTAATTTTTATGTTCATATGATGAGAGACTATTCTCTCTCATCAATCCATTTTGGATGTTTTGAGTGGCGCAGTTAGGCTGCCGAATTTTCGTAAGAGATCCAACCTCTCTCTTTCTTTTTAAGTACTCTCCTTTATGTCACTTCTTTTGAGCTCCTCTTTGTTATGTTGGGGGATGTTCTTTTGTATTATTCGTTCTGTAAACTTTATGTTGATATGATGAGAGACCCTATTTCCTCTCATCAATCCATTTTGGAGGTTTTAAGTGGCCTCGTTAGGCTGTCGAGTTTTTGTAAGGGATTTTTCATCTCACTTTTATTCCCTTGAGATTTATGCTACATTTTACAAAAATTCCTTTTAGTGGTGTATGTACTGCACATTATTATACACGTTGTGTAGTATAATTTCATTTATGGGTATTCACATATTCATTATATGACCCTTCTTTCATGGGGTGTACGTTTTGAAAGTTGCTCAAATCAGTAAGGGAACCTTTCACCCTCCTCTTTTTAAAATACATCTCTTGTTATTTCATTTAATTTACATCTTTTTATGTTGGGATATGTTCTTTTATATCCATATTTATCTAAATTTTATGTCCAAGTGATGATATTCCCTTTTTATCTCTCATCAACTCATTTTCTGAATTTCTAAGTGATGTGGTTAGGCTGTCGAATTTTACCAAGGGAACTTTTTATCCCAATTTCAATTTCTTTGGGTTCAACATGTAGTTATTGAACATGTCATCCTTTGAATATGTGTGAATGACCTTTTATTGTTTTACACTTAATAGACACTTATATTGGGTGTATTTATATTTGTCACACATAATTTGAGATTGATTTATCCTTAATTTAAGGATACCTTCTTTTTATGGGATTTCATCACATTTGACATTTCTATTGAGACTTCATTGTTGTTATTCACCAATTCACTCTTATATGGTGTATATACTGTCCTTTGGAATATTATATCATGAATCCATTTATTCTCATGATATTATAAAGTTATGACTAAATGTTATTCCTCAATTATTGTACTCAAGTGTCTCTAATTTCGGTAAAACCCCTTTAACCAAAATATCGCTTTAAATGTTTTAATTATTTGTTCTTATTAATATCCATGTTTTCAAAATAGTTTTAAGGATTTATTTTTATGGAAATTAATGGTTTAAAATTTTAAAAGCATCAAGGTGGTATGGGATAGTTTGATTCAAAAATCTCTTTATTAAATGTTTTAAATGGTTTTGGAAATGGATTCTTTTTGATTGGATTAATTATTTCAATATACTAAAATGTTATATTGTGATTGAAATGTGGAAATGTTATGTTTCATTTATGCATGATTTATGTGATAATTTTATGTTATGGTTCTTGGGAATTATTATGAAGATGGGTGGTTCCATGATAAACTAAGGGCGGGTGAGCCCGATATAGCTCTCCAATGCATTGGGTAACGCGAAGGAGTGAAACGTTAAGGTTTCTCCGAAGAGATTTAGGGAATATACTGTGATGGGTATTCCAAACGTAACCAAGAGGGTTACTCCCTACCTAAGAATGTTATGAATGCCTCAAGTTACCTTTTATGTCTTATGATTTCTCTGATTTATTCATGATTTGATGAGTTATCTTAAAGGGTCTATGTTTTATGGATAAATTATGATTTCATGCTTATGTGTATATGAACTCATGTTTCCTTTCCATATTTTTATATCCCTTACTGAGCTTTTTATGCTCATCCCATGTTTTTGAAATGTTTTTCACAGGTTAAGGGAAAGGTACATGATGTGATGATAGTGTCAAGGATGTGTCAAGAAAGAATCCGTGTTTTATTTTAAATATGTTTCCGTTGATGGGAAGAATGAATATTGTCTTTTATGTAACCACTTTTTTTAAATGTGGAATGTAATGCAAGTTTCATGATCTAATTCTCTAAAACTATAAACATGAAAAGATCCTCAATATGTAATCTTGTAATAACTCAAGATTAGGTAAGGTTTAAGGATGGGGCCTTATAAATATATTGACCCAAACCAGTATAAAACCTATTGGATGAGTGTTTTTTGACCCATCCCTACCTTAGAATTTTTAAAATTCATTTTGGAGCCATTAACAACATAAAATGACATTATTATAAAATAATATTTCTAGCTTTTCCCAAGGTGCCCCTCACCCCTCTTATAAAAGGGAACGTCCCCTTCTCACTAATTTACACCATCAACAGCATTTCTCTTGGCCAACCCATGCACAAAGACCATATCAACTGTCCTACCTTCATCCTATAGGTATTATTTTAGTTATAAATACAACCTAAAATCCCTTTTGTTCAAATCAAATGGAAGAACCCGAATAAGAGATAATTATTTCATCACTTCTTTCAAGTTCATTTCTTCTCCCACTTCCACATTCTTTATGGTTTCCATTATAAAATAATAACTCCAATATCTTCAATATGCTATGATGTTATTATAAATATTTTACAACCATTTTCTTTTTTCTATACATCCTTTCAATGACATGTCACCATACGTGCGTACGTACGCCATACCGTCTCTACGTCGTGGTGTAATTGTTATTCAATACATTATTATTTGGATGGGTATAATAATGATGTGTAATTGATGTAAATAATAAGTATAACATTATAATTGTTTTTTATATATGATATAAAATCCAATTATATATTATTTTAATATCAAAAGAATGATATTGTCGCTTGTGCATACATAGGGATTACCGTCTCCACGAACGCGATGAGATTCATTCACCATTGTAATCCATCCGAGAGAAAATTTAAGTAGATGATTAAAACAAATTCATAAAGACTTAATATAAATCTTAATATGAATGAGATACATCCTATTCATAACAAACACTACATATGAATCAAAGCATATAAATGAAAAAAAAATTAGTTAACACCCGAAACGACGATAATACAAAAATATTATTTAAAAATAAACATTAAAAAATCATATATGTTATCATATTAATGCATATTATTATTTTATAATTTAATAAAAAATATTGCACCATTATAGAGGAGGATAACCTACCCTCGACCAAGGAAAAGTACAAAGTTTGAGGTTTCTTATGTCACTTTTAATTTCGTGTGATTTCTATTGTTCACCAGTTATTTATTAAATGTGGTGTATTGTGTACTGTAATTTGATATATATATATATTATCATGATTCTATTTATATTCATGATATTCTGTGATTCATTTGGTTCTCATTAACAATTTTCCATACGACTCGATTGATTACAATGATGTTATGGTTTTCATCTCACGTCCTATTTCTATGAGATTCATGCCATACTACAACTATTTTATTTATTATGGTGTATGTACTACCCAATGATTGTATTATTTGTGTAATATAATTTAATTTATGAGTAATTACATCTTAATTTTATGTTCTATATTTCATGGGAATTTTTTTTCATAAATTACCAAATAGGTAATGGAATTTAAATTTTCAATTTCCACTCATTCATCTTTACACATACTTCATTGATTATTTTACTCCAATAGTATGTGTGGAATAAATATTTTTTATTTGTGTAGTAATGCCCACTCCCTTTTATGTGGATATTCTTTTGATACACATAATCACTCCATTGATAAATTCTCAAGTCATCGATATGAACATGTTATGATTAATTTTAACTAAATCTCCATTTATTCAGTTAAACATACAATTCATTGGTGTTGTTTTTACAAGAATATGTTTTAATGTCCTCTAATTGATTTAAACTGAATAACCAATAATATTGAGTGTATTTATGTTGGTCACATGAAATTATTTCGTCGATTTATCCTTAACATAAGGATATGGTCTTTATAAGAGATTTCATCTCAATTTACATTCCATTGAGACTTATTGGTTATTATAATCCAATTCACTTTTATATAGTATATATAATGTACATTGACATAGTATATAATGAATCCCATTATTCCCCCGATATTATAAATTTTTAATTACCTTAATTATTTGTATTCAATTGTCTCTCTTTTGGTTAGGAACTCTAACAATAATATCATTTTAAAATGTTTTAAAGATTTATTATTCTAAATATTTTTCATTAATGTCCACGTTTTAAAAATGGTTTTAAGAAGTTCATTATATGGGAATTAATGATTTAAAATTAAAATTCCTTTGATATTAATCAAAGTGTTATGTGAAACATTGATTCAAAAATCAAATTTAAATGGCTTCTTGATAAATAGTGAGATTTTAAATGTTATCAAGAAAAAGGGGGATATTTCTCCCAAATAGATTTGATGATTATTTTCATCTATGTCAATATCATTAATTATTCTCTATTGAGGATGATATGTTATAATACAATATTCCATATTGTATATAATGTGTTATTTTTGACTCTGGATGTGCTATTTTTTTACCATTCATGGTTTGTGGTTAAAATATTGACATTTTTTATGCTAGTTTTATTAATAATGTCCAGATTATGTTTCAACCATTTAATAAGAGGAATGCATTGGACTTAGTAACTGATGGGTGGAGCCCACTATAATTCCTTGATGTATCAGTAGGTCTCAAGAGAAAAACTAGTGTCTTGGAACAACGCCTTAACAAAATATTATTTGTAGTCTTGGCACAACGCATTGACTATGTGGTTATGAAAGTCTCACATTATGCATCCCATAATTATGAAAGTGGCTATTGACATTGCAGGTGATTATTATAATTGTATAATATACATGAAAATAAGTTAATGGAATTAATTGATTTTATATTTTACTTATTATGCTGAATTTCACATTTAAAAGACTTTTGTTTTAGTGGAAAATATTCCTTAAATGTCTGTGATTTTTAGTGAATGTTACCGCTTGGTTTTTATCCTTTCTAAGAATCTGAGCTCACCCCTTTCTATGTTTTATTTTCCCCAGTGTGCGAAGAAGTATATTATGACTGTCCTGTAGAGATAATATAAGGGATATCAGGGTTGTCTATGGAAATAATTTTTTTTTAGTTTTCCATTTTACGATGAAATGTAAACCTTATGAATGTTTCTAGTACTTACCAGGCTACTAAACTAATCGATCCTTCGAGACATGATCTTTTGTGATCATTCAATGATTCATAATAATGTGACGACTCTGGGCTTTTTGGGTCGGGGTGTTACTGACCATGTTTCCAATTCCTCATATGAGTCATTAATCATTCATCAACTATACATTTATAAGTAATGAGTTTATACACATGAATCATCCAAGGAATAAGAACAAACCATTCCCTCAAACACTATATTCCAATATGCATCCTTCTAATATTTTTGTAACACCTTATGTTGGTATGATTTTATTTAGTGTTATCATTCATTGTGAGTAAATTATCAGTTTTCCCTATATAATGATCAACTATCCTATGGTTCTCATCCCTGGTATAAGTCTACTTCTCAACTATGAACCTATAAAATTACCCTCTTAGTTATAATTATAATTCATGACCTATCAGTGGGAGAGGAGTGTGTGTTAACTATGGGGTGCATGATTAAATCTATAAATACGACACACTAGATAAATTCCTATGATCTAATCCCTATAACATAAAAATAATCCTTATAATGTTTTAATGAAACTACAAATAAAGATCCCCAATATTGATTTCACATTATAATACATCTATAGAATTCTTCTGTATTTTACTGAGGAGAAAAATAATCGGTGGGATCATGATCATTTCATAATGGGGAAATTTGAAATTTTTAGCCACACGCATATATGAAACACGTATTATATCCTTTTGATTATTATTTCTAATGCTATTCATGACTAAATATTAATTCGATACAAGGAATGGTCATATAATTATCTTAATAAAATCCATCCATTGGTATCACCCTTAATTTTATGCCCTATAAATATATTCCATTTCTTTAACGTCTCATCCCTTTTATTAATTATCTCAGTGCATCATTATTTGAATAAGTCCCATGAAATTTTTTAATGGTACTTATTTTGTGACCCATACACCCAACATAACAATATAGTATCTATGAATTTCCATCACAAGCTACATGAAATGCCTCTATATTATTAAATCCTTATATAATATTTTAAATCCCCACACATATATATGTACCACATGACCTCAAACAAAATTTAATGTCCAATCAAATAGAAATTATCTATAACACATGAAATACATATTCCTTGATACGTAATTTGATGGAATTCACATGATGACTTCCGAAGAAGGAATTTCGGTTTAATAAAATTTTTCATCTTTATTCTCATTTTTTCCCATCCACCATGAGGTTAATCATTTTCTCTTATATCTATAGTACCATTATTTGGGATGTCTCAACCAGGATCATAATCCATCCCTACTATTCATGGACTTCCAATTTTCGTGAAAGAAACATTTTTCCCAACATAGAATTAAATATTCCATTATATACCAACTAAACAATTACCATTGGTATATAGTGAATATAACATCATCCATTATGTCACTATATTACCTATGAAATTTACACATCATTTTCAAGACAAATTCACATTGAGACCAACATTAAATGGCCATTCCAATGTAATACACACATAAATCATTTATAAGAATAACTATCTAAGTCAACCAAAACAATCTAAAGAATTTATCTCCCTTGGAGTTTAGTAATTATAAAATTCCATAATGGTTCTATAAAAATATAAATCATCGATTAATAATTAAATAACGTAAAAAGAGTAATACATGTATCTATTCCCTTATATTAATGGTGACAATCATATCTCTAGCTCAGTGGTATTCTATCCCATAATAGAAATTATGAATGATTGATGAAAATATAATAAATATTTAATATAGTTCCATATTATGAAATAATACACCATAATAATGTTTTATAATTATTACCTCTCATCATATAAATATATTTTTGTTCTTAATCATCATTGGAATGAAATTTCAATTAACTAAAACATTTGGAAAAGACACAGAGCACATAATTAATGGAAATAACATTATGAATTTCATCCAAAAACTAGAAATTCTAAACCATGTGACAATGATTGTGTATCCATACTAGGCCACACAAAATCAATCATCTCGTAATAGCATTATTATTTATGAGGAATTGAATTTAACTGCATACAGTTCTTCCCCAATGTAAATTTGATCATAATTATATTGAAAGGATGATTCTTCCACCACATTAGAACACAATGATAGTCTTCATTGTGGCTTATTACAACGGTGAGTGTTTTGATGTCTTCAAGGTGACAAAATATCAAATGTAATGGATCATGATGTATACTTTAATAACATCTCTCACTCAAATTGATTATTTTATATTCAAAATAATATAACATATATAGTTAAGTGATAAAAACTAAAAAAAATTACTAGTAAACCTTATTCAACACCAAACAAAATTATAATTACAAAATTCAATCTTCAAATATATATACCACACAATTAAATTCAAATAGTTAATCCCTCTGTATCCAGAACATGATGAGTTTCACAGTAAGAAGAGACACATCACCAAGGGTTATTTAAGTAATCATTTTAAATTCTAGTGAATTATGAACCATACTCATATAAATCGCACATAGTAATCTCCACCTTGAACCAAATGATCATTGATAACTTCTTTAATTAAATAAATTGGTTGTACCAACTACCTTCAAGAACATAAACATTCAATGAATTACAGTTAATATTTTATGAACTAAATAAATAATGAAAAATCTGTAATATATAACCAGATAAAAAATAGTTTAGAAAATATAAAAATAAGTATTCATTTTCCTTAAATAACACAAAATAAATTGACAAACTAAAAAATATGGGTGATCACTGACTAGGGGAAGAATGAACATTATTCATGAACTTCTAAAATGAAAACAAAATGAACCGAATAAAAAAACTACATAATACTACACCTCAACCACTCCTACCACCACATTACATAACAACCAATAAACAATCCAACATAGAGGACTAATATGGGTTCATTCATTTTGAACCAAGATGGAAGGATGGTGTGAAAGAGAGGGGGTAAACCTATCCAGATAGCTGAAACAAAACACCCCTGAAGAAAAAATCTGATAAAAAAGGGAGATACCATTCCAAGAGTCTGTGAACACATTCTGAAATTATTGAATTACAATTTCATATGATAAGATGATGTTTCAATCATGATGGGTAAGGTAGAAGAATTATTTGTAGTATATATTCATATTTCTACCAAGGTGAAAATCAAAATCCTAGAAAAATGTAGAGAATATAAGACAACATCATGTGAGAGGAAGAAAATAATGAATTCCATCTATGACAGTGTGCTAATCCACTAATATATCCATCATCTTGAACATTGGTTGAGATCTAGTTCGATGAGTTAGAATTAAAGGATTGTAGGCATCATATAAAATACCATTGACCTTGAGTGGGGCAGGATAGTTGGAGGGTGAGGATGATGGAGGAAGTTAAAACAAATTAAAACCATGACCTCAGAATAGTAACCATGAAAAAATAGTGGATGCTGATGTAAGTAGTATTCAATATAAAAAAACACCATCACGGGTGACAGGTAACCGAGAAAACCATATAAGGGATGAGGGAGAATGCAATATCGATGTAGGAACCAAGAGACTAGGGATCTATCCCACTCATGTACTGACCTCAGTCTCTGATGTTTGTATATATATGTATGAATCCTCACTATTTTTCTATAAGGGGATGAACTTCATATCATTTGTTCTACTAAGGGACTTCAAAAAAATTAATCACTTTATCTAATGGCGAACCACTATAGATGGATATTATTTAACATTCTTCAATAATTTATGAATAATTTTTACCACCAATGATAGGATATTAATAGCCTCAACTGTAATGTCTTTGTTCTAGGTTCCTCCCAATGGTTACCTATACCCAGTTGGTAACATAACTGAAGCACATTTACCCGAATCCCATAGGCTGTAGACTAGCTAAAAGGGACTTGGTTGTGATATTGGAGAAACTATGCACTCATTGGAAGTGTAACAGAGTGAAAACAAATAGTAAACCATTCTAGAAGGAGAAATACCATACAATAGAAGTAAATAGTGGAATACTGAGAGTATAATTATCTAAAGAGTATATAAATAAATTTTACTTTTAACATGTGTCAAGGAAAAGAGGAAAAAATTCACAATGATGGAAATAAAATACTGAAGTCATTATATAGAAAAAAGTAAACTCCAATAGCATCACAAGCCCCAGCTTGAGCGCAAGCTCTCCAGCTCTAATAAAATGATGTACCTGATGGAGAAGGGTAGTTTCCCTTATCTATACCTGCAACCATATAATCAATTTGTGTCTAAAATCATGGCCCAAACAATGTGTGATATGAATCGTAGTAGGAAACCACCATAAGATCAATTCATAATAGTCATTGAATATATATAGCTGACAATATGAAAAATTAGGTAATAGACTAGGATGTAATCCAATGTAAACAATCAAACAATTTCCAATTACATTCATTACATTTATTAATTATTAAAACAATTGGATAATGTAACCATGGGATCTAGCCAAATCTATCTATCCCCCTCTAATATTGAAACAACATATGTCTATAAGATAATCCAATCAACTAAGTAAGATCATGCCCGTGCTTGTGCTTTGGATTGATAAACTCATCACAATCATTCAATCATTCCAATGAAACCCTCTGGTAAATTTCTCATAGTCCGACCCCTCTTGTTCAACATATCAACAATTCAATAAATATTGAATCTCTAAGAAATATCACACACTCTAACACAATTGGTTCTACATGGCACAAATCATTAATAAATGACTACCTGGGTAGATTTCATCGTCAATACCCCATTGTTCAGCATAGCAATAAAAAATATAATGACCTCTAGCAGCTCTCATAGTCAATTACCTATGGTCCAACATTCATTAAATAACAACCCTCTAAGAATCTATCATGTTCCAACCCCTTTAGTCACTGTCCACCTGATATCTATCCTAGACAATACCTCTCAGTCAACAGAATAACAATCATACATAAATGACCTTGCCTAAAAAATATATCATGGTCAATTTCCCTTTGTCAACATTCACTATGTGAAAAAACATGCATCTCAAATAAATAGTAAATCCATCCTGACAACATTAGAATACGGAAAAAAACCTAAGATGTAATTAAAGACCAAATGGCCACAACAAAAAAAAACATTGGAATCACACCCATAAGCAAGTTATTAATCCTTTTCCCAAGTGATAACATTTTATCAATGAAACAACCCATAAAAGATATTAAATAACGTCAAAATTCATAACATGTAATACCATAAACATTTTTATTCATAAATTTTACCACATATATATCAAAATAGCCAAATAAAGGCACAAACCACCTACTTTGATGTTGTACGATGAAAATTATTGAACCCCATCCCTTGAATCATCTTATAATTTCGATGATCAATTTTAATACATCAGACCCACCAATATCTCAAGAGCGGCTCAGACGAAGGAATGAGAGGATATAAAAGATCTTTTGTCATACGACGCTCTCCTATATGAAACATAGTTAGAAGAATGTGGGTTTTTATGGGATACGTGACCCTGCAACGATATAACAATTAAAAAATGTACATGGAATGTTCATTTAATGTACATGTCTTGTACTAGCCTCAACTAGACCTTGCATTCAATCGTCTACCTAGTCACCTGCTAGGCCATGTACTTAGTTGTTCATGGCCATCACACGACTACCCGTGGAAACCCGGTACACAGCATGTTCTCAAAAGTACATAAGGTTTGCTTTTTAAATTTAAAAAACATCCATTTTCCTAAAAATAAACCAGAATTCAAGATCCATATCTAAAATTAAGACCCGGTTTTATACAATTTTCCACCTTAATGAAATTCTTTCGAGAATCAACCTTCTCTGAGTGGTGAAGAAGAACCTTAAAACAACACTAGCCACATTGATTGTAAGTTGCCCTCCCTCTCCCATGTCTTATCTTATACTCACATGTGTGGTCATAGAACCCATACCAGAGGAATAGACCTACCATTGAGAACCATCATTGTTTTATTTAAAATAGTTATAGGGTGATCCTTAAAACATGAATCCACCTCAAAATCAACCTCCTTAGTTTCAAAAACATGATATGGGTTTGAAATGTAATGTGGTAGCTAAAAAACATGAATGATGTCGGGCTTAAGCTTATACCTCTAAGGTTTCTCTAACTGATAGGAAACAGGCCAGACTACCTCCAAAAACTAAAATGGCCGAACATATCATAGTGAATAATTTCCCTATCACCTAATCTCCATATGTCACATCATTGGTGTGACTCGTAAGAAACCCTTATCTCTAACCTCGAACTCGAGAGGTAATTTTCGTTCATCAACATAAGATTTCTTCTGAGATTGTGTAGAAGTCATCTTCTTCTGAATCAACCACACCTGATAAGTGGTCTCTTAGACAGGACAAGGTCCCAAAATAGGGTCTTCTCCTACCTCCATCAAACATAGGGGTGATCGACAAGTCCTGCCATATAAAACCTAATAGGGTTTTTTCTGAATCCTTGCATGAAATCTATTATTATATGAAAAGTACACTTGGGGTATGTGTCTCTACCATGAGCCCCTGGTATCTAGGATGCATGATGGAAGCATGTCCTACGAAACCTTAATTGTGTGCTTGGACTGGCTCTCTGTATGGGGGTGATAAAATGTACTCTGAAGTATATGGGTACCAAAGTCCCTCTATAGTCCCTTCCATGCACGAGAAGTGAACCAGGTTACCCTGTCTTAAATGATAGAGTGTGGAACACCATGAAACGTATAATCTCTCTGATGTACAACCTTTTAATATCATCAAAAATGATGGTTTCCCTAATCACCATGAAATGTTTAACTGTTGGGTGTCTGTCATTGACAACCAAAACCAGATCTTTTCCATGACGCGACTTTAGTAAACCTTTCATGAAATCCATCACGACATCATTCCACGTCCACATTGAAATGGTTAATTTTTGTGAATGACCAGCTTGTCACTAATACTCTTCCTTCACCTTTTAAAAGTCAGAATATCTCATAACAAAACCAGCTACATCCCTCTTTATAACTAGCACCAATACATACATTTTAGATCTCAATACATCTTGGTGACACCATGATGAAATTCCCAAACATAGGAATGAAAATACTACAATAACTCTTCTTTTATATCTATGAACACACATACACATCCATAAAAATTTAAAGACCTCACTGTCCCATTTGGAGCACCCATGAGTAGGGTCCTCACCTGAAAAACTCTCCCGTATGACAAGGAATTCAGAATTGGATAGATTCCAAATTCACAATAAATCTATTAGAGTAGAGGTAAATGATATAGAAGAAATGAACGTCTTCCCTTATCCTTAATGAACCTCCAATTGAAACTCAAATAACAGATTTATAAGCTACTGCTCATAATGGGCCCCCTAAAATACTTGTAACTGATTCATCTTTTTCAATGCATCAAACATTGAATTTCATTTACTAGCTATGTAGTCAAGATCAATGTCGAAAGAATTAAGGTACTCAAGAAACATTCAATGTCTAATATTTAGATGATTCTAATTGAAGATATTATAGTGACTTTTGTAGTCATTGTGTACCTCAAAATTCTTACCCAAAAGATAATGTATCCCATAGTGTAAATCATGAACAACTGCTTCTATCTCTAGATCTTCTGTCAGGTAGTTCATCTAATGTGGCCTCAACAACTGAGACCCATCCAAAATGAATCTTCTCCCCGGAATAAGCTTAGATCCCAACCCAATAAATGATGCATCATAGTATACAACGTAAATTTACCACGGATCTAGAAAAACCAGTATCATTGCTGAAGTGAATCTCCCTTTCATCTTTTAGAAGGATGAATCGTTGAAATCTATCAACAATTACTTCACACCGTTCATAGTTAGAATCTTTAGTGGCACTTCATAACATGAAAAATCTTGTATAAAGAGCCTTTAGTAACCAGGTAGCCCTAGAAAACATCAGACCTCAAATAGGTTTTTTTACTACTCCCATGAAACCACTCCTCTCACTTTCTACGGGTCTTCTGATACTCTTATCTCTAAGGTAACATTACCCATGAAGTGAATATGGTATTTCAAAAAGATTCATTTTGAACGATTAGAAAATAATTGATTCTCTCTTAGTTTATTCAAAAAGAACTCCAGAATAATGGCATGTTTGGTTCGAGTGTGATAGTACACAAAGTTATCGTCTACATAAAAAAACCACATAAGATTCCATGGAAGAATGGACCACTCTGTTCATTAGATCCATGACAACTTCGGGAATGTTTGTGAGATCAAACAACATAACCACATACTCATATAGAACATACCTCCTTCAACGGGATCTAAAGGTTATATATTATGGTTTAATGTGCAACTGATGATAACCAGATATCATGTCAATCTGGAACAATAACTTGTCTCCTCAAAGTTGTTCAAAGAGATAATCAATCATCAGCAAGGTATATCAGATCATGACTGTCAACTAGTTCATCTTCTGAAAATCCAAAAAATTCCTAAGGGTACCATCCACCATATTCCCATGAAGGATAGAAAAACCCCAAAAATAAGTATTGGGATTGATAAAAATCATTGTCTACAACTCCTCTAATTGGTTCTTGAGATCATTTAACTCTAGTATAGCCATCCTATAAGGAGGAATGGAAAATGTTGACACTCATGGAATGAGAAAAGTAATGAATTCTACCTCTTTCTCTAGATTTAATCCTAAAAATTTTTCTAGAAAGACATCCCTAAAATTATCCAAGACTTTAGAATTTTCCATATGTGATGTCTCCTAGTCATCTAGATATAAACTAAAAATCTATGTTGTAATTCCTAAGAAGCCATTATGCTCGGGTCACACATTTCACATCTGGACTTCCCTTTCTCCCTTTTATAGAAATGACTCACCTTATAGTGACATGGAACTCACCCAAAAGTGATATAAACCAACAAAGACCTGCATATAAAGATCCATTTTATTCTTATAAAGACATCGAGTCGTATCATCTCAAATACATAGAGGTCACATAAGAAGTGACATCCTCCATCCTCAAGAGGGAACTCATTGCACTATCATACACTAGTCATCCTAATCCAAAACAAAATGTCTAGATTCAGGAAATACACAAATGTAAAGATACAGAGACTAAGTCTCTCTAAAATAGAAACAAATATGAAACTATAGGGATTCCTCTATATAAAAATGTGCAGAATCATAAATTGAGGCAACTAAAATTATACCGCTAATTGTAAAGGGTTTTAGATAATTCTTCTGGTGGGTTTTATCCACTAAAATGTTCTAACATGTCTGCAACCCTACTACCCTTTCTGAATACCCTGAGCTAATCCACCCTGATATCACTAAGAACCTATAGGTTGATCATCATGACCATGACCACCACCTTGTCCTGAATGACCTAAAAAACATTAGTTCCCTGATCGAAGTGAAACCGGTGGCCCTTTTCTTGAATTTTGAGTCATAATAGTACACATGTCACATTTTTCTAGTGATAACACAAAGAAATCATTCTTAATTTGGCTGATCATTCCGCAAGATCGACACTCAACAGGGTCCTTATGGAAATGTGGTGTCGTATTCCCACTCTTCCTGAACTGGTATCATACAAAATAGATATATGAAGAAATATCTCGTGAATGATCTCTATGGTGATTCAGGATTTCAAATGGTGGAGTACCAACCATTGATGATGATGTACCTTGGAATGTTGCTCCCTACTCCCATAGAATACAATTGTTAATCAGTTCCTGGTTCATTATAGCCATCACCTAAGTCATCATGAATACATTCAACTATGATAATATTCTATAATTGAGACCATCCTCAGATAACCTATCTAAATACAACACATCCCCTCCCATAAAAAGTGAATCATGTTAAACTTCTTTAAAATGAGATGAGTAATCCATCACTAAAAGATAACCCTACTCTTAATTCATGAACCCTCAGACTCAATCGACCCTCAACGTCTGGAAGTAGATGTTGTCCAAGAAAATCCAATGGAACACTTCCCAATCAATATCCTGATGACATCCCACCTTTGAGATAATATCCTACCATCTCATTGTTGTCTTACATAACATGTATGTCACAAGATCAATTCTATTTCCAGAGGCGTCTTTAGATTCTGAAAGATATAAAGCATGAACACCAACCATGACTTAGCTGCATAAGGTCCTCCATCCACAGATAAAGTTGTACAACTCTAATAATAGAGCACCCTAATCAGATCTATCATAGAATGGTCATGATACAATGTTCCCAGAATGGAATGTAACATCCTAAAAAATAATTCATAAAACATTGCATCAACACTAGTTTCTGGTTTAATAGTTGGTGCTAAAACGGGTAAGATGTGAGGATCTCCTTGTAGTCCCAGATATATCCTTTCTCGTGTATAGCCATCACCTTTTACCTGGCATACAACTGGAGGACGTATCGATGTAATGACTATACATGGTCAAGTATGTACCTAAATACAAGATTATCATGGATACCAACTTAAATGTTCTAGAATGAACATGGGAAGAATGATATCTAGTTTTACAAAACAAGGTTACATGGTGTGTATAATAACTACAATGCATATTCCCTTATCATTTTAACATGTTGTGTACCTCATCCGAACATGGTTTTGTAACACCCATACACATGGTGTGATCCTCATGTAACATGACATGTACATTAATTTTCCCTCCTTCCCATGTTCTTCTACACAAATATAATGACACAATTCTCACTATGATAACAATACATGGTGTGTTCACCCTAAACATGGTTGTACCACATATGTTATAGAAATATGTCTTGTTATTCACATAGTTAGATACATAGTGGATGTTACACAACATTGATAAACTATAGATGATATGTAAAACCTATGTTTCATCCACCTATGTCATTAGTCTAATGTCCGGACCGACGGTTCGTACAACACGACATATAGTCCCTGTACACTACATGTTCTACCAAATGATTCCCAACCCTATGTCTCTACTCACACAGTCATCCCCATAGTTCAATACTACAAAGTGTTTACATACTGTACACACCATGTACTTATGAAACGTTGTTTCTTAGGGAACATAAGAACACGTGGTGTGTGTTCATCGCATCACATGCCATGTTGTCTGGGTTTCCGGGTAGTTGGTCTTTAAAAAATCTCCAGAAACCTTAAAAAACATAATTGTTTTTCCAAGGAATGATAAATTCCATCCCATGAGTGCCCATAGTTCCACAAATCAATGTTTTTAATCCTTATTCAAATTATAATAGTACATAAATCAATTAAAGTTCAAAAATGATCTTCCAAATTCCAATACAACAGGTCCCAAAACACATCAAGGACCAAATATTGGCATCCATCCAAATGAAACATTTCATATTACAACAACCCATCATAATATCATATATTCTATCATGACACATTCAAAACCACTTGCATATTTAGCACAAAAACTACCACAACAACATGCAGTCGGTAGTGCACTCTAAGTCATTATAAGAATGCATGACATGTGATCCCTCGATAGTTCCTAAATGATGCATGTGTTGGAATAAACTCATCTAATTAGGTTGAAATAGAAAAAGAACCAAAATGATATAAATCATAACAGTACAAACCACGTGAATCTCTCTATGGTGAAATCCAATAAAATTTAACAATTTCTAAAAAAGCGAGATATAACTATTTGAGGTAACAAGGATATTCCCTATAAAAGGGATAGCTACTCCCGAGAAAATCATATTACCAACTACCTATTCCTTCTAATCCCTATCTATAATATTCGAATATCACAAAGAAAGAAAATAAAACTCATTTAATACCTCTTTGTAACTTCTTAGTACTGGGTGCTACCCCAAGGTGCACCGTACCTGGTTGGTCACATTGACTCAAGCACATTTTCTCGAATTCCAGAGGCCGCCAAATAAGAGCAAAAACCTTTGATGTGATAGTTGGGAAACTATTCCCTCATTGGCAGTGTAACAAAATAGAAACAAGTAGTAAACAAAACCGGAAGCAGTAAGACCATACAACAAAATTAAATTGCTTAAGAGTTATAGTATAAAAAAATAAAGCATTTATAAATAAATGATACTGATCAAATGTATTTATGAAATTAGTCAAAAAATTCCCAAGGCTATAATTACAATACTAAATCCAATGTACAGAAAATAGTATACTCCAAAATCAATACAAGACTCATCTCGGTCACAAGCACTCCATCTCCAACAACAATTAAGAACCTGAAGTAGAAGGGAACTTGTCCTTATATATTTCTACGTCCATATAATCAGTTTGGGATCAAAATCATGACCCAAACAGGGTCTGATATTAATCCCATTATGAAACCACTGAAATAAATGTTCCTAACAGTAATTGAATATATATAGTCTGCAATATGAAAATAAAACAATAAACATGAAAATAATCAAAAGTAAACAATCCTACAGTTTTCAATTACATTCATTACATTTATTTATTATTATAACCATTGAATATTATAACCTCAAGATCTAGTTTGTGCTCTGTATCACACAATATTATAGTACTAAAAGATATCTAAAAAACTATCTGAACCACCACATAAGACTGTGTCCACGCTGGTGATTGGGATTGGAATACTCGTCATAATAATTCAATCATTCAAAATAATCACACTGAGAATGATCTCACAGTCTGACCCCTCGAGTTCAACATATCTTTAATTCAATAAATAATGACCCTCTCGGAAATCTCAGTCAGTCTAAACCATATTTACCCACATGGAAATAATCATATACAAATGAACACCTAGGTAAATCTCATGGTCAACAACCCTATGTTTTGCACAACAACAGTAAAATATATTGTCCCGCGATAGCTCTCACAGTCAATTCCCTCTGGTCCAACATTAGTTTAATAACAACCCTCTAGGTAGATCTCATGGTCTAACACATCTAGTAAATAACCACCTGAATTCTCTCCCTATCAAAAACACTCGTTCAATATAAAATTAATTATTAATAAATAAACCTGTCTAAAGAACTGCTCTCAGTCAATTATCATTGGTCAACTATCATAATGCAAAACAGATGAATCTTAAATAAATAGTAAATCTACCCTAACCACACTAGAAATGGAAAAAAAGAAACCCTAATAAGAAATTATATACCAAACAATTATATCCAAACAAACATTGGAAACACACCCATAATCAACGAATTAAAAATTATGCCTAAGAAATAACCTTTTCTCAATCAAAAAACCCAGTGAAGATATTAAATAGTGTTGAAATCCATTACATGAAATACCCTAAACATGGTTATTCAGGGATTATAGAATATATATTCCAAATAAACCCAAATAGAGACACAAAACACCTACCTTGATGTTTTATGATGAACACTCTTGAATGTCGGCCCTTGAATTGACCTAGAGTGGAATAGATCAGGGGGAATCCAACTCAACCGGTAGCATCTCAATTGAGGCTCAGAATGAGGAATGGGAGCATTTGAAATATCGTCGATTGAACATTGCTCTCTTATATGAAACACGCAGAGAATAAAGTGTTTTGGGATGAGGTATGTGATCCCGCACCAATATAAAAATTAAAAAGAAAATTACATGTCATGTTCATTTAATGTACACATCGTGTACTAGCCTCAACTGGCTCATGCATTAGTTGGTCTCCCAGGTCACCTACATGGCCATGTACTCGGCCATAAAATGTCTTGTACACAACCACCCACGACCACTATGTATAAGGAATATACTCAAAACTACATGGATATTACATAGAAAATATCCAAAACATCATTTTTCATAAAAAACAACATGAATTCAAGATCCATACCTAAAATAAAGATTCAGGTTCTTACATTAAAAATATAAAAATTGACCAAATATGGGATATGTGCCTATTAATTGGTCATTTTCTACAATTAGTGGGAACTTTTAGTTGTTGATCAACTTAGGGAGGACTAGTGACTTCTATATATGGATGCCCACATGGTCGAAAATAGAAATATTAATAGGGAATGAAGATTATTCTATTTTTATAAACATGAATATGAGAATTTACACCAATTTCCCTAGATTATATTGTCTAGTCCACTTTAACTAAGTGTGAGTATATTCCTTAAATTAATTATTATTTTTCATTTTTGTCATTGTTCTTCATCAGGTTGAAGGGGATAATGTGTTTGTTCCTAATTTCAAAATATTTCTTAAATATAACCATTGGACTCTTGTATGAATGTGGTAAAATTTTCCTATTCATGTGATTCAATTGGGTTATCTTTGAATACATCATTAGTAGAAAAAGGAAAAGAAATATGAGCCTATCATAGGGTGAATACCATGGTATGAAGATGACATCCTTATTTCACTACATTCAATAAGTGTGGATAAATCTATAATACATGTGATAAAATATAGGTATACCCCAGCATTTCCCCCAGGAAATATTATAATCATTCCACTATAGGAGAAATTGTTTGTGATAGTTCCTTATATATAGGGGGTATATTGACCATCCTTTTTTATCTATGTGCATCTGAGTGATATCATATGACCTCTATAGCAGGACAGAAGTTTTCACCTACCAATATCTGAATATGGTATATGAAAACAAGATTTTAAGGTGTGAATTGAGATATGTTATTGTTCTTGGGATTCTAACAAATTATTATTTATATATACATTATTTGATAGAGTGATATGAATTAATTCATTGTGTTTGTATCTCTCTATGATTAGAGATATCTCATTGAGGTATAGGTGAAGGTGACCATGAAGGAATCCCAATAGTAGGGGATGGATGGAAGCCACATAGTGGTGGTTTGATTAGTTATCATTAAGTTACCTCCTCAGAGACTCCTAAATTGTAGAAATATCACATTTGACTTTTTAATCATCCTTCCTATGATGTGTATTATATATATTATCAATCAATATTTATGGAATCAACAAGTTAAAGATGTTGAATTCTTCCATTATCCTCTCTAAATAAATCATTTTACATGTTATAAATTAATTTTGTTTTTATTGAAGAATATAAAAAATAACATTTACGGTTAAAATCTTACTATGACTATGAAACTACCTCACAATTGTGTTCCCCACATGGTTTTGTAGAGGCAGTGTCTAAAAATATTCATTTCAAACATATGTTTTGAGATTATTAAAAATCATTATGTTGGAAAAATAAAGATGATGAACAATTCATAACACTGGATCGTATTGACCCATGGATAGGGTACCTAGAGATTTTATGAAAGAAACTAATAAAAATTTAAATTTTTGGTCATGTCACACATATGAAAATTTTTATCCACAAATTTTTCATAGGTAACAGATTCTCTCATTATCAGTCAATATTTTTATTTGAATGTAAAATGTGAAGAAACATTTTATTGGGGTGGATATAATATTAATAAGAATGGTTTATATAAAAAAAATTGTAGAGATAAATTCGCAAAATTTTCCCAAATTCATGTGGGTATTGATTTTTATAGGTCTACATTATAATGGAAAGTGGTATGTAGGGTTTCATGTTAGTGAAACTTTAGAAATTCTATTAGTAAAGAGTATGAGATGTTAGTCTTATCACATATTATAGAGGGGAATTTGTTCCTATTTTTAGACTCTCTAATAGAATAATATATTGTTCATAAATACATGAAAAATTAATACCGTGAGACTTTGTAACCCTTATAATGAAAAGGTCATTTAAACAGATGTGTTTTTCAACTAATATGTGGTATTGTCCCTCCATAATATCCATTTCCTCACACTAGTGTTCAATTTTTTTATCTCAGATTCTATATCCTAAAAACAAGGTTCTTTCGAGTTTTTTTCATCGTCTAATATGGTGTGACGTGTTTTTGAAGTCAAATTTAACCTTGAAAAGATTTCATGCATATCATTTAATAACATCAATCAAAACCTATGTACATTAATATACTTAGTTCAATGTGATGTGATAAAGACTGACCCATTTAGATTGAAATTGTGAGTAGATAACGATTATGGTAAATATTCATATTAACAGTTGGTTGAGGGACTATAATATGGCGATAATTTGTTGTTGTTCTCAATAATAATGTGGCCTAATTATATATGGATTTTTTTCATTAATATGTAATTACATGGAAATATATGATCCAATTATCAAAACTGTAAAAACATGGAAATATGGTATCACTCAGACATAATACGCTCCCCTAGTTTTGGAATTCATTTATTGGTTATGTAACCAAATGAAGAGAATATCCAATGAGTATAGACCTATGGAAAATATCATCTAATTTCATTTGTATATGGATAATCATGTTGGGGAATGAACAATATATTGAGGAATGTATCCCCATAACATAATAATTTAATGGTTAATGATATTATTTTTTCACCACTGGGTTGATTCCAACACATATTTTCAAAATAGATATCAAATAACACATAGTTCATCTGTATCAGTTTATCGTCATGTAGTAGGTAAATAGTATGTGGTGTAATATAATGGTGTAAGGATGTGGGAATTAATTATTAAAGATTTTCTATTGGTACATATGTGTTAGTAATTATGAAATAATAAATATTCATGTTTGGACTATTGATACCATGCTTTTTTTATACATGGAATGGCATTTTGAAAATGGAGAAGACTATATTGGGGGATTTTTTTATTATTTTAATAGTATCAATGGATGAAATCACCAAGAACATGTGATTTAATCATGGTGTGAATGAAAAGAGAAAAAAAATAAAAGTAAATTATTGGATAACAAAAAAATTTATTTTGATAAAGGTTACGTACTAAAAATTCCCATTATGGGAAAACCAATATTATTAATGATTTTTAGTAATGAAATAATTAATGATAATTATAATTATTTGTACACTATAATATAACCCATCTTATCATATTTGTTCTTATTTATTTTCCAATCAGTTTATGATTTAATTGGATATATGGTATCCTATAATGTAAAACTTGAATACCCGAGAAGGGATTACCATATTGATATAAAACATCTAATAGAGAATCAACATATTTCTACGTTGGGAGATACTAATTTAGTTTCATCATGATAGATACCATTTTTTTCTTGGTAATCCACAATTACAATCCCCGTATAACTCTACCCAGAAAAATATGATAACCTAGAGTCACTTTTTATAATGGTAATCACGTATTTAATAGTTTCATTGTAGTGGAATTTCATAGGCCACATATGTTATCTATCTCTAAAAGAGAAGTTGATTATTCGCTTCCAAAAAAAAGAAATTTCCTAAAGGAAAACTTTTATATAGAGAATTTCATATTCAATGTTCCATAGGTTAATGATTGAAAAGGTTATTTATTATATCAAAAAACATAAATGAAGATATTCCACTCAAATAATTATAATTCTGTAAAAATCAGTATATTTTATGGAAATATTTGAGTTTTTCCCAATTCCATGTACATGGGTGAGGTGTTTCCTAGGTTTTTGAGTACAAGTGAGGTGTCTCCCATATAGAATACCTTAGTAATGGTTCCACCTAATTGGATTATCATGGGTGAAGTGTCACCCCTGATGGTGTCACTAATGTAGGTTTCACCTTGGTGGATAAACATATGAAACGTTTCACCTAGGTGGGACACCATGGTTAGACTATTTTCTCCCTAGTGTTCAGGCACATTGAGGTAGGTGATAAAATTGTGGAGAAATTATCCAATGATTAACATATTTAAAATTCATTGTTCTTATTTTCATTGTTTATTAAGAAAAAAATGATACCTAGGGGGTTTTCAATCAATTATGAGTGTTATAAGGTACTCTCTCTCCCCGATCTCTCTCAATCCATTTTAAATGTAAGGAAACTCGAACCCAAGTTAAGGGAAATGGGTTTTATTTATAGAAAAATATATATAAAAAATCAAAGAGAGTTGTTGGTATTGGGAGGTGGTTTATGAAATTGTCTTGGGTGAGTCATCATGGGTAATGATGGATAAACCATGGCAATGTAACATGTGTAGCTATCCACACCCAATGGTAAAATTCCAAGGATCCTATAATGGGAAATTGTGTCTATAATTCTGTGGTCAATAGTTCATTAATAGTTCTCTAATAATTTTTCCTCAATATCATGATTAATAATTTAATGATCTAGTTTCTCATCGCTTCGTAGGGTGTGAGGTTAAATACTAAAAATGAAAAAACACATTCTTATCTCTATAAATTAGAGGCACCGATCTATTCCATTAATTCATAGGTAATCTAAACACTATAGATTTCAATTATCCTAAAAAATTTCAATAGGATTATGATGAATCTAAATAAGAATTTTTTTAATAAGATATGATGAATAGTTTTTTGGATAAGTCATAAGAGAAATATTTTTGGAAGAAATATCAAGATCTCGTAAATGAAATTTGATACATTAAGATTACTTTGGTTAAACATTTATATCCTATATGAATAGGAAATTGTATATATCATTACTCATATATTCTATATGATATATGTTTGTTAGGTATTTAAAATAACTAATTCTTGATCTTTAATTTCGTGATGTTTATATATCCTCTACCACTCACATGAAGCAGTGGGATCAAAAATATGAAATCTAATTGGGGAATTTTTAGAGAAACACATAAATATTTCATTGAATAATTATTCAATTAGTGGTATAAATTATCATAAATAATATCAGTGGATAACCATCCACTTATAATAAGTTATGTTAGGTTAATATGTATCCCATGATTTGAATTTAAATGATTAAATAAATTCAAAATAATGTATTAAATATTTCCCTCCAATAGGTAGAAATGAAATAGAGAAAATATTATTTTATCATAAATAAAATCAAATTATTGAAAAATGTGAGTCTCTAGTAATTAGAGATAATTATGTGGAATGAGAGTCTCTGAGATGGAAGAGTTTTGGGGGAAAACTTTTCACCAATGTCCTCTAGTTTAAAATCACAATGGATGTTTACTAATTCTTTCATAGCTCTTCAATTTCATGAAAAAAGGGTTCTATAGAGGAAACAATGGTGAAGAAACTCATGAAACCTTATTATTCATTTTTCGAAGCTATTTATTATATGTATTCCAAATCAAACTCAACCAGGTAAAATTTTAGTAATTAACTCCCTATAATTTTATGATTTTAATTATATATAAGATACAGTTGACTAACACATTGACCCATACTCTTTGATCTAGTGTTTAAATCCAACTAAAAACAAATTGTCTTCAATACCATGTGCTATGTTTTATGATAAACATAAATATATTTAACATAATTTTGATTACATAAACATTACATCTCATAATAATCTAATAATTTCATTTTTCTGATGTTTATTTTAATTGAGAAAAATAAATATAATAAACTAATATTTGAATAATTTTTAAAATCTCAACATAAATAGGTCATACTATACCCTTTCCTAGAAATAACATAATTTATATTAATCATTATGAATTTGGGAATGGAAATATTAGAAACATTTTTTGAAATCTAATTGTAAAAAACCCTTTTCAAAATGTTATAATATTCTTTACCATAGAAATATGAGTATACGATAGAATGAGGGAAATGGGTTTTTGAAAATTATATAGTACAATAAGAATTATCCATAAGTCTTGATTTTGAAAATATATTGAAATTTGTAAAAAACAAGTACCATTGGTATGGATATGAAATTATCATGGACACATTGAATAAGGGAATTATATCATATGTTATTGGAATCTTAAATCTGTAAAAATGATATATAACATGGGATTATAAGCATAAATTAAGGCTAAATATGAAGATAAAATTACTTATTTTTCTTCAGTTAATAGAGAATTCACTATTCCTGGTATCGAATGGGTTGAGATCATTTCATAATTTATTATTGTTCTATAATGGTGGATCATTAATATTTATAAAATTTTCATTCATATAGATAAAAAAATAAAAAAACCATAGAGATTTCATAATAATTATATAAACCCAAGGAATGATGTCAGTTTCATAATATTATCCCATGGAATTCAAAAAAGTTATACATTTAGGATTCCTTGGATATGAATTATATATATTATTTTAAGAATTAATTTATGAAAATATATCATAGTAACTGAATATTGAGTTCTAATGTCGGAAAAATTAGTTGTAATATTGGGGAAGATAAAATAAAAATGATCGAACTTGATTAGGATTTTTGGTAATGAGAACATAATCATTCGAATAAGTAAAGTGATTATAATTTTATTTTAAGAAATTATTTAACCAAAATGGGTTTCAATAATGTAATTCATGTTTTAATAAAAATTTAAGGTTTTAACCCTTTTGATACTGGTGGTAATGGATATGAAATAATACATTTGTGGGTTTCCATTAATCAGGATTACATATATGAGGTAATTGTAAAGGGAACATAATTAATGAATTATCCACAACTAAGAATTTTAAATTAAAATAGATATATAGGTATTGAAAATATATTAAAAAATATTTATGAATGACATAAAAATTATATATAGGAATTACGATTATAAAAAGGTAAAAATTTTGCTAAAAATTCCAGAGGTCGGTTCAAAATATCTCATTATTATTTTGAAATACTTTTATAAAAAATCATATACTTAAAATAATATTAATAAATTCATTTAAATATTGGTGTGGTAATAATTAATTTTCATATGAGATAAAACATATTTCTCTTACAAAATTATTCAGAAAATTATTTATGGGGATGGAAATTTTGAATAATTATGAGAAAAATACATTAGAAAAGAGATGTATAAAAACATTATTATCGTAAAAATAATGAATAAATAGATCAGTCAATATGTTTTTAATTAACTAATTTAATTGAAAATTTAGAATTTCTTTTATTTACCATGTTGAATTATGAAATATTGAAATAAGAGAACATAGAAATAAATAGTCATTAAACACATATCATGAACACATTTAAATGAAATTTTATCCTATAGAACACATATGAATTTATTATTATTAAAATAATAATAAAATATGTCAACCATGAAGAATTTTTTTATATCTCATATTTTTTAATAAATTATTGTAATAATGCAACTATGGGAAATTTTTACATCTCAAAAAGTGAAAAAATGGTAAAAACAAATCTTTTCCTAATAAAATGGTTATGTAAATATCTTATCATGTAGTATTGATTAACTCTTTACATGCACATAAAATCCAAGAAAATATAATTTTCCTCTTGAAAACATTTTTAAGAACCCTTTTATTCCATATTGGAATTTATATGGAATATTTATTATCATGTATTACTCATTTAATATAAAACAATTTTATAAGGATAATTACATGAGGTGGATTGGAAAATTTATCTGAAACTAACTAATTATATTGACCATTCAGAAATATATTTTAATGTTGAATCTTAATATCCATTCTAGATGATATGGTAGGTGAATTATCAATCATTTTAAAAAAATTTATTCAATTGAAATGGAAATTAAAAAAATGGAATATCATTAGGGACCATTCCTCGATCTTTTAATTTATGGTAGATATGTTGATTCTGAACATTTATTGAAAATACCACCATACTAATGTACTATATTAACATCCCATAATAATTAACTGTGATTAATATATATTTTATACATTAAATTTATTTTTATGGAAAATGTGATTATTCTGTATTGTAAAAAACTATCTTTTCATGGATATAGTATTCTTCAAGAACAAGTCGTGAAAGATATCATATTCCGGGAATGAGTAGGGGGAACAAAATATCATATCACATAATTTTATAATAAGAAAAATAAAAAAAATAATCTTTTAAATAAAATATATGTATTCATCCATCTATATTTTGGGGTTATGATTGACATTACACATCATTCATTGAGTAGGTTTCCCATGAATAAACCTAAAGGAAAAATCATTTATTGAACTATTTTGGAAGAAGGTATAAATCTTCTAATATATTTTATTAATATCATTTCTAAATATTAACAATATATATTTTTATCTACATTCATTAATAAAATTGAGTTTAGGGGGTATAAGAAAAGGATGATTAAGTGATCTCTTTTAAGATCATTTGTTATCTCTTTTGAAATATATTTTATAATTTCGAAAATATTAATTTAAATAAATGGTATAAATACATGTTTAAACATGTAAAAACATAATTTATAAAAAAGTCCATTGAATTATTTTATTATATATAAATCTCATAATTTTAATAATGTTAATCGTCAGATTTTTAAACCCAACATATTATTTTAAAATGAATAATTGAACTTCTTAAATATATTTTATAATTTTATTAATTATAATTAAATATTAATAAATTTATAAACAATATAATATTTTTTTAATGAGTATTTTTTACTATATTACTAGAAATAAATTATTTTACAATGATCCCAAAAATACATATGAATATAACATTGTTATGATGAATCAAAACATTATTTTCTTATTATAAAAATAAAATATTAAAATCAGTAAATTTTTCTTAAAAAATAAATAATAAAATATATAGATAATTTAATTATTGGGAAACTTCTTTTTTGTTTTCTTACAATAATTCTACTAAAATTTATCATTTATAAAAATTTAATACATATGTTTATATATAATATTTTTAATGTGTGAAATATTATTTATTAATATATAATATTCAAAAATTTAAATAAAATGTTATTCATAATAAATATTAATTATATAACCAACAATCAATAAAAAATACGATCACCAATTTTTTTAATATTATTAAAAAATAACTTTTCTAATCCACCGATATTAATATTTATATATGAGTTTTTTAAATATATAAAACAAATTTTCAATATATATAATATTACTAAACGCATGTAACTTATAGACATATATATTTAAAATTATTATTATTATTATTATTATTTATAATTTATAAAATATTATAAATTAACAACTATAAGTACAAAATATTAGTTTATCGATTTTATAAATGTATAACAAATGACCATATTTACGATGACCTTATATCCAACAACCATATTTGATTCCACAACATTTCCAAAGACAAGATTCATAATGGTGTGGTTTCATTATTTTATATATTGAAAGACCATTAATCCCATTCATTCAATTGTTTCACCACATCACTCTAATAGTAAAAATATAGGTCCCCTCTCAATAATTTAAATATAATTTATAAATCTCATATCCAACCATGATGATTAATATTATATATTCTTGTTATATTTATATGATTAAGAATTTATCCCAATATTTATTTTCTTATCATTAATTATTTATGTGTCATCGTAACTATTTATTTTTATTCAATGTTTAAATGATTACTATAATAAATTGTACATATGTTTAATTTATTCTATTTTTGTACATCATGATATCTAAAAAATTTATTTTCAATAGAAAATTAATACTAAATTATTGAGTCGTTACATTATCCATCTTTAATGAAATATCCATAGTTTTAGTTTTAATAACTAATTAAATTATAATGGGTGTCTCGATGATAGAAATGACCCATGAAATGATTCCTAATGTTTTATCAACAATAATATTTTTTTCAATACAATAAAACTCCCATAGTCTTTCATAAATATATTAACTAATATTTAATTTATTCAAAAATATTATACAAAAATACTCATCATGATTCATTAATATGAACAGTATAAATAAAATAATTTTTCTACAGATTTTATAGTTTTACAAGAAATAATAGAAGATAAAAAAATTTCATGATATTTAAATTTATATTCACCTACATCATTGATTTATATGGATTTTATTTTGATAACTACATTATATTTCCATATTTTAATAAGTTATAGATATATGAAGGATAATAAATATTTTATAATAAGAAAAGATACAAAAATTTATATCTAGGTTGAGTACACAACATAGATAAAATTTATAATATCATTATTTTAGTAATAAATAAAATAGATGTTATCAACATGACTATTTAATGTCATTTTGAAACATATTAGGGAAAAATATGTTGGTTAAAAAATGTAGATATAAAATAATAACAACTCTTGATTGGATGATCGATATTCATCATAATAAATCGCATATCAAATGATATTATATAGTTGTTGTTGATTTTAATTTCATTTTTTCTATTATTATTAGATATTAATGATTCTTATTATATGGTCTTGTCGATAAACCATACATAATCCACTAAATTATTTTAGAATTCATTATCTTACATTCCCAAATAAATTTTCAGTTGAGTGTTTTAGATAATAAAGATATAACTCATACATATCTACCCATATTCATAAAATGTTTTTAATAATAAGAAAATATGATTTTCAAACATAATAAAAAATAAATAAAACAGAAAATCATTCCAATTAATATATGCACAACATTCATCTTTGATTAAATTTTTCTCTTACCCATTCTTGAACCCTCTGTAAAAACATTTTAGAACATTATATCTACACAAAAAATCATAGTGTGTGACCAATAATATAATGGAAACATTAGTGCATGAATTCATATAAACATATGAAATCATTTTCACAAGATATACTTTTCACCCTTAAAGTATCATATACGTTGTATGTGAAAACATGAGGTTTCCATAAAATATAGAAAACCTAAATCAAAACATATAGAAATCATACATAATTTCAAACATAGTGTTGCTAAAATCATAGAAAACATATGATTTGAAACCCTCATGGATATCATTCAATGTATCCTCAGGTCATCCTTTTCATGTAACTCACATTGCTAACTTATGGTGTAACCATTGTAGTTTCCCTTTGCATAACCATTATGGTCAACATCAAACATAATCATACCCCATTCAATAGAAAGAGATATTGGCCTCACCCCTCATCATAAAATATTCCCATTAAGTAGAAAATAATAATAAAATATGTATACTTTCATCATGAAAACATTCATCTTGAATTTTTTAAAAATAGAAATTTAAAATACGGTATTTCCTAGAGAAGTCCCTTACACTTAAATTTAATTCCATAAAACATGTTTAAAGATCATGTATAATGGTTTAACATGATCTATTAATTTCATAATAAACTATATGAATATTTATAATACCTTATATGATATCTTAATAACATATTTCCCCCTATTTATTCATAATATATTTTTATTTTGTTTTTTCATGTATGTTCTTTTCTTGGTTTCCATTTTCGGTGTTTTATGGATTTTAATATAGAGTCGATGAAAAACCTTTGAAGTAGATATAAATTGCATTAATATGATTCTAGAATTATATATTATATAGTATATCATTTTTTAGATATGAGGATGAATCATTAGGTAAAACATTAATGCATATGATTTAGTTTATTTTGGTCGTTTTATGACTATTATGAACATATGTCAATTTATTTTATATCAAGTTTTATATTTTCCCAAAAACATTATATAACTTATAATATATATAAAAAATATATTTGTCCAATAATAATTGGGTTTTGACTAGACTTAAAGGAGATAATGGGAAATGATTGTTTATCATCCATGATGTCGTTATATCATCACATTAGGAACAATGTTATAATTTATAGAATAAATGGGAGAGGATAAAAATTTTGATGATAAATTTTTCCATAAACATGATACCATCCTTATATGTATAAGATAACTGAGTTTCATTGACACTTAAACAAGGTCATGTGATGATAGAATAATAATGAAAAATATATTATAATGAAAAAAATTAAAAGCAGATTTTACTTCATGAATGCTTCTCTTTGAGAAATCATTTAAGGAACTTGTGTTTTTGTTTTTGGTGAGACATGAATGTTCTGGATATGGGTAACAGTCTTGGGAATGTAATTGGGAAGAAATTAAATAGTATACAATTCTTTGGGTGTTTGAGGAGAATAGGTGGTGAGAGGTGGTATTTATAATGTAAAAGAGGAGTGTTTTTTTGATTATTTTGTTCATTAGTTTATTATTTTGGCACAAAGAATTGATAATTTTGAATAATATCACCAATATATATTAAAATAAGGAATGGGATATCAGTATTTTGATCTTATATTATCAATACATTTTATTTGCCTTAAAAATTTCATGATTTGTAAAATACCAAAAATTACTATATATCACAATTCACCAAAATTGAAAATATTTTTGAAAAGTATCAAAAACTCACCATGAAATTTTTCTGATATGTTGAATTAAAATATAAATACAATTTTATCAATAATAATTTTATATATGAGAAATTTCAATTTTAATTATAATAATCATTTATTAAAAAAAATAAGGATATTAAAATTATAAATGATTTTGTTAAACATTAAAATATAATAATTAAAAAATAACTTATATTATAATCATAAGAAATATATATATTATTTTTTAATATATTTAATGAATATTAATTTAGTTTTTAATCAATTTTGTAATTATAAAATTGTAAATAAAAAACCTTATTTCACGAAAATACCAACACATAAATTATCATTTTCAAAAAAATTATTTACATATTCCATAACATAAATAAAACATATTTACATTAATAAAATTCGTAAATTTAGATAATTATTTTATAGGAACAGTTAATATTATGTTTTTATATATAGCTTAATTTATATAAATATTACTGATTTCATTATACATTGATAATAAATTTAACAATTAAATTATAGAATGAAAAAAATTACTTTATATGTACCTATATTTTAACATTATACACCCTAATAGTAATTTCATTATAGGAATTTTTATTTACATATTAAATAATTGAGGATACATTTTATTCATAATAATTTTTGATTCCCATGGTTCTTCTTTAAACAAGTCATTTCTTCACAAAATCATTACCAAGTGAATTACCTTATTCGGAAATACATGTTTTCTATGATAATGAATCTTAATTGGTTTCTCTTAATAATATAGGTTCACCTATATATGAACTAATTCTAATATCAGAACATGATATGATTCTTGCACATATTTTTGTACCCTCAAAACGTGAAAAAAATTGTGTTCCAGAGATAAACTCAGGGGGAAATCTTCTATTTATGAAACTGATCCAACTTTCTCTTAGATATAAAAAGGACCAATGAAGCTTGGAAATTCCATTCCATTATTACCAAAATTCACTAATATTTTCCAATGAGATATTTTAAGGAAAAAATGATCACTATCCTTGAATAGAAGGTCTATTACCAAGTTATTAACATTAATTTTGTTCATAAAATGTGTTAAATTAATAAGATGATGGACTATATTCAATTTCATTACCAAATATTTTAATAATTCTATGGCCAAAAACATTCTTTCCCTAACATCACCCCATAATTTTGGAGATTTACAACGATTTTCATAAAATTTCTCAAATGATTCAATCTGTTTAATTGAATGAAATCTATTATTATATGAAAACTAAAATTAATAATGTTGATGATCTGAAATCCCCTCGTAATATATTAAACATTCACCAATAATATCATCCAATATCTAAATTGTTCATTTTGACTGCCTATCTTTTTTATGCTAAATGAAAATTTAAAAATTCAATTCAGATCCCAACAACAGTATAAGGTCTTTTCAAGACATAAATGTGACACTAGGATCATAATAATATTAAATAGAAATAAGAACACCATGTAACTAGAATATCTGATTGAGGTACATTTGAGAAAGATGATATAGTAAAATAGTGTCTCAAATTGGAAGAAAATGTGTTGATTTGGTCAGCAGATCAGTAATAACCAATATAACATTGTTACCTTGAAAAGTATTCCGTAGTCCCGTCATGATTTCCATGGATATATATTCTTATTTCCACTCATGTAATGGAAATGTATGAAGCACCACCTTTGTTAGTTGTCCCTTTTCTTATGCCATATGAAAGTCAAACAGTTCCATCAGAAATTCATAATATATTGTTCCATTAAATCACACCAATAATAATCCAGATTATCCTTGTGCATCTTATTGTTACTAGGATGAACTGAAAACCATGAACTTCGAGCTTCACTTAACAAATTTTTCTTAAATATGTGTCACAAGACACACATAATCTCGTCCCAAATCTAAAAATACAATCATTATCGAAATTAAATTCATAAAATTTACATTTTTTAACCAATTATACCTTTTTTATATCATTTTCTTTTTCCTATGATTTCAAATAATTCTCAAGAGTGACAACTACACTAACAACTGATACAAAATAGAGTTATTTCTTTCAACAATAACTTCAAAGCCAAAATTCATCATATCATTACCCAAGGGGTCATGTTCTAGAGGTGTCATGGTTAATATAGAATGAATTTATTAAATCAATACATCCATCTAATTTTTTAATTTTTTAGCTTGGTAATTGACCAGAAAATCATTGTCATGTAGCTATTCTAACAATCATTTATGCCTCATGTTCAAATTATTTTTAGAAAATATATATATTAAAATTGTATTGTTGGTATATATTTCACACATTGATCCAAATAAATGAATCAATAAAATTTTTAAAGAGAAAAACATTAATTATTATTCCAAATCATGTGTCTGATAATTTATTTCATGAGGATTTAGTTCTTTGGATGCATAATAAATTACCTGGTTAGTGTGAACTAGAAATCAACAAGTAACTTCATTGATACATCAATATAGATATAAAAAGAACAATTTTTTGAAGGATGTTCTTAAAATGTATTATTAATCAATATTCATTTCAGTTATATATGAAAAGCATCACATTATTCTGCCTAAATTAATTTAACCCATTTTGTGTTATCATCGATAACGTCCTAGATAACTATGCGATGTTATTAACATATAGTCCTAAATATCTTTCCAATACAAGATATCTATGAATTTTAGTATCATTTTATGTATTGTAAATTCATGAACCATGATTTTTAACATGATAAAATATGATACCAAGCATTATTTATAATCTTCCCAAAAAATTAAATAACTAGAAACAAAAAAATCACATTTTATATATTTTCATTATAAATTGTTTTCATTGAGATTTTCATAAATATCCTTAAATTTTATTCATGATCTTCAAAAATATTTTAATAAACCAAAATATAGTCAATAAAAAAAATCCAAATATTCATAGAATAGTTTATTCAAAAGATCTATAAATAATGATCTCGTATCAAACACACCAATGGGAATAAAAACAAATTCATATTCACCATATCTAGTATGAAAAATTATTTTTAGAATAAAATCCTACATCAACTTTATTTGATGGTATCTGGATCTAAAGATAACCATTAAATAACGCTGAGCTTCCTAGAGCACATAAAATTACTCATCAATATGAAGAGGTAGATTATTATTCTTAATAATATTATTATTCAATTATCTATAATCAATTCATAGTCTCAATGAATAATTTTTCTGTTTAATAAACAAAATAAGATCCCCACAAGGGGAAGTTTATGAATAAATGAAATCATTATCATGTAACACCTGCAACAAAATTTTCTTTACTAGATGTTTCAATTGACCCATTCAATTAAGCATTTTCTTAAATTGTATTATCATCGAGAACAAATTAAATAGTAAATTCAACCTTATAATATTTTATAACCCTTAGAAACTCATCGAGAAAACATTGAGGTATTCAATTTCCACTAGCACACCATTTATTTGAGTCGTTCCATTATATTGATGAATATTTAAAAGATAAATATTATTTCATTATTTTAATAGTTTGTCAGATTCATGATATTGTATCCAAAGTATTGGATGATTCTTGTATAGAATATTAATATCATTCTAAAAACCGACTTCTTTGACCCTATAATAAATATTATCATGGTAAACATATATAAAATTTATACCTATAATATCATCAAACATAAATAGGGGTAATATAATTCATGTAATTTATTTTCACACACAACAACAAAATGATTATTGTAATACATTTTCACATTAATATTTCACAAATGGTATTTTTATGACATGATCTGATTTCATTTAATGATGTGAACGTTCCAATTTAAAAGACAATTCTTCAGAAATAAAGGAATGCGGAGACCCCCTACAAAATAATACATTAGAAAAATATGATTAAAAAAACAAGAACCTAATACCACTTTATTGGATGTAAATATATTTTTTGTTGTAGTATCAATAGATTTCACTACACCATTCTTCTTATAATGTATTTGTTTAATTTAATTCAGATCATTCAATGGGTATGTATTATTATAATGACCCATCTCCCCAAATTTAATACACTATATTTTTCTTATCAGAATTATAAAAAAATGATATATTTCAGTGCAATCTCGGACCATATGTCCAAACATGCCACATCAAAAAATCACAAATTTATTATCAAATTCCAACAGTTTCATTTTAGATTAAATTCCACAAACTCAAAACTAAATTTTATTACATTCGTATTTCATTGATTGACTGGTACACAAATCATGCCATCTGGACCTATTCTTCTACATGTTTTTTGAAGTAAAATTGATCATTAAAAAACACTTATACCCTTTTAGAACATTGATCATGATTATCATAACAATTTAATTAATGTGATACCAAATCCCTTCGGTATCATGGAATCAATCTTATGAAAAAATTATTGATTTTGATATCAATATCTTAAATATGATTTGGTGAATACCTTGACAATAAGGTGTATTTTTCTTCATACATGACCACTAAATCTTGATCCTTTTGATTAATTTCATGTAATTTATTTTTATCCTATGTTGATTAATCCTAGAAAAATATTTTTAATGGAAAATATTCTTAAATTTATTCCATTTTATAGAATCACTATCCTCATTATCTTTAATATTCATAAATTCATTCCAGTACCTTCCACTGGTTTAGATGATTTACAGTAAACAAGAGGGTGTTTCCTCGTAAAAGTTTTCACTATCGTAATGTTTCTTTATGGTAACTATGATTTCTCCCTTTTACAGATGACATAAGAAATTATATCTATCTTCAATATATCCATCATTATAAAAAACTAATTTATTTAAATTCCCACAATTCTGTGTTGCAGAATTAGTATGATATCATCCTCTAGGTGCCTTCCTACATCAACATCCCTGTTTATTCTATGGAAATCAATTTTAAATAAAAATATCATAGATTAAAAAACCTGGAAATAATAAAATGTAATATCATTAAAAATTAACCAAAGAGTAAAAATAATTTATTATATTATATAAACATTACTCTGACCCTAAAAATTATGTAAACAATAAACTTATAAAACTATAGGGATCCATCCTTAATCATTAAATAAACAAGTAAAATTTTTTAGAATTCACATTCCTACATTCCAAAATATATTTTCTGTTATGAGTAAAAAATAATTCATAAATATCAAGAGACATTCTTAAAAACTGGTTAATAATAATAAAGTTCCAATTTCATATATAATAAAATAATAATAAAACAGTTTATGTTTTTATGAAAATCCTTTACCAAATTCATCTTGTCTCCAGGTTTTCTCATAAGAATCTATAAAACCTTTGAAAAACATTTTAAAACATGTGATGAGAATTGAAATTTACAATAAGATACATAAAATAGAATTTAACCACTATTCCATGAATTATTATAAATATATGAAATCATTTCCACAAGATATTATTCTCCTAATTAATGTATCATAGACATAATTTTTGAAAACATGATATTTCCATAAAAAATAAAAAACATAAACTAAACCATATAACAATATTGGGCCATTATATACATAAGGTTTTAACCCTTTTTCCTACCATATGATTTTAAAACATCATGAATTACTTAAAATTTAACCCTCATGACTACATTATGATGTAACCCACATGGCTACCTTATGGTGTAACCATCACAACTACACTTAGAGTAACCATTATTGTCGACCTACTACATAAACATACCAAATTAATTAGAGGGATATGTATGAAAAAACATTCATCATAAAAAAAATCCATGAATAGAATCATAATCATTAAACAAAAATATGTTCATCATAATAGGAATACTTTTTAACTTAATAGTAATTGAAATGTAAAAGATGGTTTTAAAATAAAATCATATCACTTTGGGTTTATATTCATTTAAATGTTTTGAAAATTCATGTATAATGGCTTAAAGAGTGTAATTTATTTATTTTAGAACTATATTAATATTTATAATTCATTATATGATTCATTAATAACATTTATTAACCTATTTAAAGATAATATTTTTTTTATTGTTTTGGTTATCCTCTTTTCATGGGTTTAATGACTAGTTCTTTATGGATTTTCTTCTCAAAGCATAGAAAAACATCAGAAGTAGAAATAAATAGTTTTAATATGTTTCCATAATTTAAAATGAATCCATATATTTTGTTTTTCTCATCTGAGGATGAGTAATGAGGTAAAACATAAATGAAAATGATTTATTTTATTTTTGTGGTTTTTATTATCTTTGTGAACTTATATCATTTTATTTAATTTTATGTATTATATTGCATATAGAACATTATATACATTATTAAATGTATAATACAATAATATTTAAACATAATAAATGTTTTATGACAAGCCATGTAGGGAGTAATGTAAAATTTAAATGGATCGTCCATGATTGTGGTAAATCGTCACATCATATATGATTATCTCATTTTTAAAATAAAATAGATAGGAGAAGGATTTTGATGAATAATTTTCCCAAAAAAATATAAAATTATAGTATACATTTGATATTTGTGTTTTCATTATACTTGGATTGTGGAAGTTGTAATGGGGTAATAATGGAAAAGAAATTGAAATGAAAATAAAATGAAAATGATAGTAGATTTAACCTCTTGAATTTTTCTCCCCGAGAACCTTCTTAATGAACATAGTTTTTGCCTTTTGGTGAGTCCAGTGTGTCTCGGATCTGCCTAATAGGATTAATAGGGGAATTGGTAATAAACTAAACAATCTACAATGATTTTTAGGTTTGAGGAGGAGAGGTGGTGATTTGTGGAATTTTAATGGATTATAGGAGTGGTTTTATGATTATTTTATTCGCTAGTATATTTTTTTTCAAGATAATCAATAGATGGATCATTATTACTATGTATATTAAAATAATTATTTATATATCTATATCTTGTTATTATATCATCCATTCATCAATAATGAATCAATAATTCTTGAATTTGATAAATATCATAAATTATTATATTTCACTACTCTAGAAATATTCGACTATTTTAGAAATATTAAAAAAACTCAGTATAATTTATTTGGTTTTATAAAAAAATTATTTCTATTTTAAGGAAATAAAATTTTAAAATATGATAAATTTAATTTTTATTTTAAATTATCATATATTCCTAAAATATTGATTTTAATATTTTAAATATTTTTATGACACTTTGAAAAAATAAATAAGGTGTCATAAAATGATAATATAATTACAAGAAAAAAATATTAATTTTTGAATTTCATTTGTGATGAAATTTCTTATTTTAAATAATTAAATGAATGATAAAATTTTAAATAAAAAATTATCTCTGTAAAAATAAAAACACTTAATTTTTTATTTTCAGATCATTTATTTACTTATTAAATGATATAATTATTTAATAATTTGTTAATATGTTACCGAAATTTTATTAAAATGTTCGTATGTGATATTACTATTCTATTTTTATAGATTTCATAGTTATGGGAAATATCATTTATTTCATTATAAATTTATAATGAATTTAAATATTTAATTACATAATTAAAAAAATATTTTATAAGTACGTTGGTTTTTAGACCTGTCTTCTATTCTAGATATTTTAATTTGATGTTTATTTGGGTTATTCATAATTTTCCCTCTACTATGACATCAAATTTATATATATATATGAACACCAGTTTCATTTATAATTTCCACTCAACAATAAAATTTTTCATAATAATTATTCACCACATAAACTCCATTACTTGCGATAACACAACTTCATCATCATTTTAGATATTCCACTTCGTGAATCTCTAATATTTTATACACGATGTAAAATGCATCTAATTTCCTTCATCAATTTTATCACATGAAAAACAGTGATACTCCAACTTTACCTTATTTAGTGTCTTTCAAAACTCAACAATGCTTATGTTTTTATTCATAAATCATGATATATTTTTTAGAATAATACTAATATTTCTCACTCCATATATGTCCCTATTAGGATTATCATGGGGTAAATATATTAATTTACCAAGGCATCCATTATTAATGTGGTGTCATCAGTAAATATATTTTACTAAACAAAAAAGAGGTCTACATGAGTGATAAGAAAATAACATATTGGGAGATAAATTATTAACAATATTTTAATAAACTATACATAACAATCTCTTACTCATATATACAATCACATTTAATTTTTCATTATCCAAAATAACTCTTGGTTAAATTAATGTTTCTAGACAGTAGGGATTATAATATTCTATAAACAAATTCAATAATATAATATTACCATCATAATTTTCATTAATGAAATTGTGATTGAACGATGTATTTTCCATAGGATTTTCTAACAATGTGTAATGTCATAAGATCAGTCTTCATGTACAAAGGATTATTGAGATGATACTCTCTTAGAAATTCACTATATTTTTACCCCTACGAGAGAAATTATAACAATCATATACACATTCGAGTATAAATAATGGGATGTAATTTTATGGAAATAAATTAATACATCATTTAGCAAAAAATAATGATGTTATACTCAACATTCACTCATATATTGTGTTTTCTAAAATGTTTTGTGATCCAAAACTATATAAAAAACTCAAATTATCCAAAAAAATAACAAAGACATGATCTGATACTAATAAAGGATACCAAAACCCACAATCCCATATCAATTAAAAACAAATCATTTGCAAAAATTCTTTTCATACCATGTGAGATGAATAAATATAAATATATATATATATCTAACATCATTTTCATAACATAAATGGGTTGAACGTGATCCTAAAATCCTATAGATGTTTCTTGATATCATTATACTAAATTAAGATACATGTAATATCATTATAAAGGACCGATCAGTTTAGTAATCTAGGTAAACCAGATATATACATGATTCCCATATTAAATTTTAATTTAGGAAATTAAAACATAAATGTTTTATTTTTTAAATATTAATACTCTATGAGTGGTGTCCTGATATATTATTCATATAATACTTCATGGAATCTTGGTTAAAGGGATGGAAAATATAGGTGAGGTAAAATGATCAGTGAATTTTATATTAGGGGGAGCTATCCTAAATTAACATAGAATATTTGATATTGCAATACCAATAAATGAAACACATTCTATTTAATCAATAATATGAAAATAACATTAATAGAATATAATATGATAAAATAATTTAATATATATAATCAGATGATCTTTTTACATGACAATGGATATTATATGTAATCAAACAATAACATGGAATATAAATAAATATGGAATGCATAATTATGGACATTTGATATATCAATATTTATCATGAGGATAGACACTATAATGATTTTTTATCATGATAGATAATTTCTTTGGGTAGAATCCTATTTAAATTTTTTCAAGACAATTCATAAGAAACACAATACCATGATCTATGATACATATAGTTTAAAACATCTTTCTTATAAAAATAAAATGTTTTTGAAAAACTAATTTCATCTCATGTGATTAAGAATGCATCAAGGGTATTTTATTAATAAGTCCTTTCCCCATGAACTCCATGACTAAAAACTTCCATATATATATATATATATATCAAATAATCAATTATATTTATGAAACTTTGTCATCATCATGTAACTATATCGAGTAAAAGAAATCGATTTCTCAATATTTACCTATTTAATAAAATTACTACCAATATAAACAACATATGGAAGAAATGGTATAGGATTAAGACAAAAAAAATATCGATGAAAACTAATATGAATATTTAGGATAAATATAATGACTAATTAAAATAGATAAACAATTTTTTCATGGGAAATGTAATATCAAAAAAATGCGTCATATTAGAGAATTTCAATTGATTCATTCATAAAAATTATCAAAATACATAAATAAAAAAATATTAAACATATTATCAATATAATACATAGAAACTGTATTATAAATAATGGCTTTTTGATTGATGAATACTAATTTCATTAAATACATTCATGTGGAAAATATCCGGTTTCATTTTAAGAATAACTTTTATCTTAATGGAAAAATTAACAAAATAAAGTTATAAAAAATTTTGAAAATCATTTTATTAGATAAAATCTTTTTAAATATATAAATTACTCATGATAACATTTTATTGTTCTTGAGGTATTGAAATAAAATTATGGTCATACATGATAAAACAATGTCTACATTAAATTTTATAGTATAATGAAAATAATATTTTTTAAAATCACATGAGACTCCAATTAATTTTATTTTTTATAGAATAAAAATTATAGAAATTTAATATTATATATTTAATGAAATGGATAAGATAAATTAAAATCATTTTTAGAAAACATGGTTTTGAAAAAAAAGATTTCCGACTAAAAAATCAATGTAAGATTTTCATAAAAACGATTTGAAATCTATACTACGTTTCAAATAGTGGAAAATGGATATATTACATGAAAATGATCATGAAGAAAAAGTGGTGGATATATTTAATGTTTTATTAACGAATTATCAAAGGAATTTCCTCAACTAAAATTTATGTATAATCAATCCGGATTGAAAATTATATTGTAAAGTATACCCTTACATAGGTAATGGAATTTAAGTGGGAATCCAAAAATGTATAAATTTTGTGTATCAATTATTAACCCCCATAAATATTATGAGATAGAAAATAATATAATCCAAATTCATTATACACATAATCATATAATATCAAATACAATGGAGGAATAATATAACCAAATAAATTAAATTGTGTTATCAAATTTTTTATCACTATGTTACTTTTAATTAAAATACTCTTAGATGAAATAATTCAAATTGAAATGTATATTATCAATATGAATTATTTATTTAGAAAATTTATTCTAAAATGGGTAGTATATACACCATATTAAAAAATTATCTGAAAAACATTACAATATGCCTCATTGAAATTATTTTGAGATTAAATACCATAAATTTTTCTTCTTTTGGATTGGATGTAAGTTAACTTCCAATATAATTGATTTAAAAATAATATTAACTAATAAAATAATAGTTTAAATAGTTTAAATATCCAATACAATCATATTATAACATATATTTACCTATTCATTTAAAATAATTCATCATTTTCATTATTTTATGTGTTAATTTCATTATTTTCTCATGTCTGTTTTGTTATAAATGTTCTAGTCCTTTTATATATTGTATTGTTCCATAACATAAATAACAGTAATCAGGACCTAATTAAAATATTTATAACTGAATTATAATTTTCAATCTAATCATGAATTATGGATATGGAAAAAAAATTATGTTACAATCATTGTGATTTTAGACCATACATACGCATGATTAACGTTTCCATTTTTTCATGACCATTTTGAAAATTATGTCAGAAATATATTATATTTATATAATAATAACCATGTTATATATATACCATATTATATATTTATATATAATCACTCATGCAGTGAGGTGATGAAAATATAATCACATCACTTTGTGATGGTGATTGTCCACATGTAAACAAAGGATATGGATGAGATAAGAAAGGTTGGGGTTTAAAGTGAAAATGTTAAAAGGTATTCCATTTTTTAAAATATATTTTTAATATAAAAAATATTCTAGTGATGTAAATTCGAAACTAATATTCATAATTGAACATTTTATAATTTAAACCCAATATAAAATATATTTTAAAATTTTTAATATATAAAATGAAAATGATGTTTCGAATAAAAATTCCCCATTTTTACGATTCGTTTAAAATATATATTCTCATAGAAATTACACAATTTACCCATATGATAATTTTTAAAACTAAATTTAAACATATCTTTAATATTAAAAAAAATTAATGTTACAATTTTTTTGAGAAGTGTGACATTAAAAGTTGTAAAATTGCCTTAAAATACCACTTTTTTACAGATAAAATAAGATTTATTCTTATCTAATTTTTATAATTTATATTAGATTAATGTTAAAACATTTGAATGAATGCATTGTATATAAATTTCAATAATATCATTAAATAATAGTTATTAAATTTAGTTGTTAGTATAAAATTACATTATGAATTTGAATATGTTTTTTATAAAAACATTTCCTTTTTGTTAATTTGGTTTTTATTTTCATTTATAATTAATTGATTAAAATTAATTATTTTTTTATTTGTGTAGGGAATATATATTCATATGTTATTTAATACTATTCATGGAAACCTATTTAACTTCTATGTGGCAATTTTAATTTTAAATAATAATATTAAAAATATTCAGTAAAACTCAATCTCATGTGTAATACATGTGGATAATGAAAATTCCTAATTCCATTTAAGGAAAAGATAAACTAGGTATTATGTGAATTTAAATCTATATCATAGATTGGATTTATTTGAATTATTAAATTTATGATAATGGACTGGATTTTTAATTTCATTCTACTCTTGGTGTTTAATGTCGTATAATATAATGAATAAAATTTTATTGTTTCAGAATATCGGTGTGTGACATTCTACCCTCCTTAAAATTATTATTTCCACAAAATTTAAATATGATCATTGTTATCAAGGGTATTCTATTTTAATATTTTTATGAAAAAAACCACATCTAAAGTGATTTTCAAAAAATATTTCTTAACAACAGAAGAAACGATAGTGCAAAGATCACTTAACTAGGTTCCCATGTAATTGAACACTAGTGGAATGCGATAATATATACTTGGAAGAAAGCAACAAACAATTATAGGGATTAAATTGAGGTTATTGAAAAAAATAATATAATAAATTGAATCTTATGGGCCTCAAAACTAAAAATATTTGATGATTTAAACAGATATTAGATAAATTATATATGAATGGAATAGGATATCGTTTTTGTTTCATGATATATTAAGAGATCCTTTAGTATATTGACCATTGAAAATTATTATATAAAATATATTCAAAATTAATAAAATAGAAGATATATATGAATTTATTATTCAATTACAATATAATTTAGAATATTTCATTGTTTTTTCAATAGTAAAATCAAATTAAAAAAAAATTTCATTATATTTATTTAGAGTGATTATGTATAATATTACTATTTGTTACTAATATTAATTATAGAATGTACAATATTACTTTTAAATAATAATTATTTTGTCTTAAATACAATATTTACATAATGAATAATTTTTTAATATTATATATTTTATGTGGTAATAGAAAATAGAATATAAACTTCATTAGGGGTGTTAATTCGTACGTACATACATTAGATGCTCATTTTTCAAAAATATTAAGAGAAACCTAAAATAGTAAAAAAAAATTCCATTATGAGTATTAATAAAATTATCATCAAAATATTTTTCCGGTAAATTTATATTTTAGAACCCAATATGTTATAGGTAATGAGAGATATTAATCACCATTCACTAGGGAATTAGTCCCCATGAAATCATGATTACAAATTTGTTTATTCAAGTTGGTTTGTGGGAAAGTAGAAAATATTGTTTAATAAGTAGAATAAAATTTCTTAATAATAATAATTTTTATGTTATCAAACATTCATGGATAAATATTTTTTATGTTGTAATAGATGAAGAAAATAATGATAACCTGATTGAGAACATTTCCTCCTCTATTAGATGTTATCTCTTTGATAAGTTTATAAGGATCCTACACAAGGTTTTTTGATTTATAAAATATATTTTTAATTATTGATAGATTTTAGTAAATACTATGTATATTATAATGTAGAGATAATTATTAATAAATATTGAACAAAATGGGTTGATGTGAGCTCCACAAACATGAGAAGGGGATTTTATTATATTAAATGTAACTTATGAAAGAAAGGGAGAACATTTTACAGATGTAATGAGGATAAAAAGTGAAAAATAATGTTGTATAAGAAGATTAATGTTCTATAATTCCACATCCTATTATTTTTATATCTATATTAAACATGTTTTTAATACTTTTAATAAAAAATGAATCACTTTTTGCATTTTTTGTTTTTATAGTGGTAATTAATTTATACTTCAATAAATTGCATTGAATTATAATAATTAAAATTATCATTTTTAAATAAATTTTATCAATTTATAAAATATGTTAAATATATATTATCATGTTAAATATTGTTATATAATGAAATACTATTTTAATAGAATTTCTCATGACCTATAAAAACAAATTATTGGAAAAATTGTTTAATTAAGTATAAATGTTCTGTTTTTTAGAAAATTTCGTCTATTTTTTTAATAGAGTGACATTAATTATATACATATTATTCATATTAGGGTTATTTTAAATCAAAATAAATCAAAAACTAAATTTCATTTTATGAAACCTAAATTAATAAGAAGTTAAAAATACAATTTATTTAAAATATAGTTCATATATTTACCTACGATTACATTTTTATTTTCAGAGTAAAAAGATTTATTATAAATGAATAAAAACATCATATTTTTGGGTTTTTCCCTTAATATTTATTTATAGGTTTAATAAATTATTAATAATTTATTATTCGGTCATAAATACTATAATACTTATAAAAAATTAATCATTTACAATTTACATATATAATATTATTTTTCTAATATACCCAATAGATATTAAATGATAGATTTTATAAGAAATTTAAATATTATGTTATTTTTTTAAAAATGATAGTTAAATTATATATTTTTTCTTTAAAATGAAAACTCAAAATATAATGACAAAATAATTTTCTAAAAAATGAAGTTTCTGAATGTCCATGATATTAGTTCATATCAATTTATAATTTATAGAACAATAATACATTAGTTAATATATAGTTTTTTGAGGTGTTAAATTAATATTTATTATGGTTAATTATAAAACACTATAAATATGTTCCAATGTAAAAAATATTACCTTTATATTAATTAGACTTTATAGAATACAGTTAAATTTTATTATTTATATTCTAAAAATTTATTTTTACGAATGCATTGATATTATAATCATTCATATAATTTTGTAAATATAATATATTATAATTAACAATAATAGTAATTTCAATAATAAAACAAAGCACTTAAATATGTATATATTAAAAATATTATATTTTTATTTCATTATATATTTTTCATGGATTATTTTAAAGTAACTATTAGTAATACAAAACATTCGTATACCAATATGATTTATTTATATCCAATAACCTTATTTTTATTTATGATATTAATAATGGTTATATTCATTCCAATAAATATCCATTTATTATACACCGAATCCTTGAAGTTATTCCAAACAGGGTTTTTATTGTCTTAGCATTTCCCCTTCATTTGATAATTAGGATCATGGTACTGAAATTTATTTAGAACTTTGAGAATGATGTTTATATATTCTCATTATTTTTATTTGAATGTAAATTTCAAATTCATGTATTTTTCTTATTTATGATTGTTCATGCTTGTTCATAACATCTTTATTGTTATCATATATTTCAATGTTTTAACATTTTAAATTGTTCTATGTTTTTTCTATGTTTTTTGGTGAGATGGAGTATATTTCAATTATTTTAAAAGAGAAATTTAATATAAAAATATCAATGTGTGAAAAATATTTTCCACAACATTTTAGAATAGTAAAATAATAGTGTTTACGATGAGGTTATAATTAACCTTGATAATGAAGTTTTTATATGAATTAGTATTTAGATATATTTTATATGTATTTTTATTATTATTTAAACACATGTTTTCAATAATTATGAAAAGATAACTTGTAATGTAGTAAAAAATAATTTATATAAAATTCAATATTTATATAAGAATAATAATCCATTTTTATGATTTGGTAATTTTTTTGGTATGTTCATATTGTATTACTCAACATTAATTTTTCACTAATATATCAAAACACTAATTTTGTACGAGGTGAAATTTCAATGAGAAATGGATGGTGTATTATTTCTCTATTTATATAAGAGGAACTATATTGTACCTACTGTAATAACACTAGGTACCTTATCTTCCTCCATGGATAATAATTAATGTCAGTTAGCCTATAATGTGATAATTTCTATTAAGTCATGTTGTTCGTAGAAAACCATATACCTATTAGAGGCAACTATGTACCTCTTTTCACAATTAAATTATAATTAATAGCGTTGTAATTTTGAATAATATATATTTAAATGTTTAACCCTATTGAAATTATATTTTATCTATCACTAAACACTAGGTAGACTAACCCTACCATATTACTCATCAAAGATATCCATATTTTTTAATAGAGATCAAACCTAAATATTTTGTATTTTATTTGATTTATATTTTATTTAAAAAAATAATTTCACATTATATTAATGGTTCATTTCACCAAATCACCAAACACCATTATAAATCCCATTATTTGGTATTCTAATAGGATCTATGGTTTTTATATATAGATTATGTTTCCAAAAATTATCATCAAAAATATAAATATTACATATAAGATATAGGTGGTAATTATGTTATAATTTTATTTTTTTCAAATTAATTTGACATATAACATGTGGGTCGTGGTTAATATCTTCATGGAGATTAGAAATGCAACTAATGTGGAATTCCATGTTTTTTATGATATATGATTAGATTTATTGACAGAAATGGTACTATTTAAAAATTGTATCATGAATTACAAGATAGAAATATTTATTTTTGAAATGAAAATATTAAATATTTTTTAATTAGAACAATATTACAATGTATGCTTATATGAAATTTTTGGTTTTACCATGGTTAGTGGCATATGGGGGTTTTTGAGGATAGTAAATTTACAATGTTCGATTGGTATGTGTGAGGAAATCCATTATGTGGTGAGATTGATAACATTTTTCTAATGTGGATTGATCATTATACAATGTGTGATTATGATATAAAAATATGCATTCCAATCATAGATGGCCATGATATAAGTAGGTTGATTTTTTAAATTCTATTGAAAAGAATGGTATGTCTAGCATTATTTGTAGGGTCTAGTGATGTTATATTGCTGATATGAGTGATGGTCTATTTTTTGATTGGTGATAATAAATTAAAATCACTTGGGAAAGTTATATGTGTATCATGTATTCATATTTATATTAATAATCATGAAAATAATTTGATACTGTATTTCCCAGTACCTCGATATTTCCATGAGTGGATTCGTTGGATGATTTTCTAAATTAATATATGGATATTTATTATTATGGAATTTTTTGGATTAAAACCCACTATTTTAATATATATAACTTCAGATGTATTTAGTGAATTTAAATAATATAATCTGAAATATTTTATCATTTATTTGGGGGTTCCTTTTATATAAATTATCACCATTCCTATGATCGGGAAGGGGTTGTGCTCTCTACGTACCAAGTTTCCTTTGTTGGTTATATTCATATTAGAGGGTATACACCATTATCATTATTAATTTTCTACTATAAAAAATCAAATAATTATTAAAACATGTTATTAGTAGTAATTATACGACAATCAACACATGGTTTTCATATTTTTACTCATATTTTTATATAGCGGTAATTTTTTCACATTAAATTAGAAATTTTGATAAGTGTTTTCGATGATCAGCATAGTTTCATTTTCATCACATCACAATGAAAATAAGATTTATAATGATCAATTTATTTATATTATATCAACCTTGATAATTATTGAATAAATAATTTTCTTATTTAGTATTTTTTAATATATCGTTATATTCATTATAAAAATATTATATTTTTTAAATCAAATTGAAAATCGTACTAATGAGACACAATTAATATAATGTTCTATTTATAATCAAAATTTCTAAATTATATATTTTTGTTTTTTTAAAATGTATTTCGTTTTTAAATGAAATAAATAAAAATATTTCGATATTTTTTGATATATTGATATATAATTATTTTTCTTTGAATAGTGAAAATTATGGATTTTTGTAATAAAAATAAATTCTATAATATATGTTATTTAATGGGTTCATCTTTTTTTCACGTATTATTTCAAGTAATAGAAGAAATATTTTGTAATTTTTCATATACATAATTACTTTTGAATCATCCTTGTATTTTATTTTAGTATATGTTTGTTAATTATGTTTTTAAACGAGAATTTTCTTGAATATTCTTTTGACGTGATTAATTATTATAAAATATAATTTATGAAGAGAATTCAAAATTATTATTATTTTAAATTATATTTTTAAATTATATATCATTGAAAAAAAATTTAAAGTATTAAAATTATTATTAAATGTCCTCTAGTAAATATATGTTATATTTTTCTAAAAAAATAAAATTCTTGAAAGCCAGCCTTCCGGTCCTAGATAAGGGGTTTTTATAAATTAATTTTTTATATTATGCGTAAAAAATTTGGTATAATACATTCAATATTAAATATAAGAATTTTTTTTATCATATAAAGGTTAAACATAATTGTTTACGGCAATGAATAGTGAAAACAATAAAAATTAACAACAATAGTTATGGTAAAACAAAATTTACAGGTGTTAAATGAAAATATAAACATTACAATATCCTAAAAATTAATTAAGATTTTATTATTTTCCATATTTAAACCTTATAATTTCTTTTTCAAAATAATGGAACATTTTGGAGATTCATGTGATGTCAAAAACATCAGTACATCTTTTTGTATTCTATAATTACAACTATTCCACTCACCTCAGTTATAAATGTCCACTCATGTCATATATTACTCACTCAATCAAATATATTTTTATTGGCCAATAACATACCATATATCTTCTTTAATTCCATCACAAATATCTAGTTCTCTTATAATGATAAATAAATCCATCCTAAAGATTTTTTTGTTGCTTCCCTAGGATTGTTTCACGAAAATGAGGTATTGTGCTTAACTATGCATCTCTATATCATTTATTTTACCACATATTTAAAATAATATTTTTAATGATTAGATAATAAAAAAAGTATCTTTCAAATTCTAGTATTTAATTTCTTAAATAAATAAACTAAATCTATCTCCTCTTACATTAAATGGGATATGAAATCCTAAATCTTGTGTACTGTAAAGTACATACATTCAAAATGATATCATTAATTTTCCATCATTGCCTCAAATGAATTTTGATAATGTTGGATTTAATGTATGCATGTAATTGATATACGTTTCATATGTATACTTTTACTGTGATTATTTCACATTTACCATCCTAAATTCTATTGCATGGGGGATATTAAACACAACTCATGCATAGAGAATACTATTACCTCGTGAAGTGATGTTATGAATTTTTCACTAAATCATTACATGGATGGTAGTATGGATACTTTTACTGAATATATTTAATATAAATGAATTAATAATGATTTTCATGAAATATTTTTCATTATGAAATGATAATATATATTTTAATTGTTACCATGAAAAATGATATTGTCATTCATGAATAGGTATACAACCGCCTCAATGAAGGGATCATATTTTCATCAAATAATTACATGGATGTTATATATATATATATATGAATATATAAATAAATACTATGATATTTATTATATTATGGTAATTAATTAATTAAAAAATAATACAATCTTCTTTCCATAATGATTATTGAAAAAGGGAAACTTTACTCATGCGTAGGTAAAACCAATTTTCTTCATGTTCATAACATAGACCATTTTTCATAATCATACATCATTAATTGTTCTAAAATGTATAAATATTTTATAATAATTAGGTTTACTAGGTCATATACATTGAGAGTGGGTGATTCATGTTATGAAAATTTAAAACTAATGCCCCATTCGTAATATTTTTTGTTGTCTAAAAATCACACATATCTCTTTCTCCCACAGCAACATTCAAAACAAAATGAAATCATGCATAGGACATAAGGATTTTACTTCGTTCACCCACACTATCCGAAAACCATACCAATGTGATGTGTGAGTACAACAAATCCTTTAAATCTCACTATAAATTACAAGGTTCTATATAGATTTCTTCTATTCCCATGCCCACCGACTTTACATGATTATGGTATACAAGATACATTCCAAATAGTCACCCCTTTTGTATCATTCTCTAGATCACTGTTGGAAGAAAGGATCATCCTATTCCTCCTCCAACACTGAATAATTATGGAAGGGATATACTAATAGTTTATTTACATGTAGGTCCCTTCATTTACATCTAAACATGCATCCTCCACTATCAGTAGATCCTCTGTTGAAGTCCTTTTTTATCATGTAGATGAAGTGCACTTTTATGAATAATATAAATTAGCAGAATTGGATTTCAGGAACTATTTATGTCCCTTCACGAACAATTATCTTCTTTAGTGAACCACATATTCCATATGCTTCACAAACCACCTCTTCCACAAAATGCCTCCAATTTCACAGCCACCTACCACCTCCGTGTACTTCCTTTGCACACCACCTTCGCATAAAGTCTATATAAACCGCTTAATGATTTTTCTTCTATGAACTACTTTTTCATCTATAGAAATATTTCTTTTATGGACTACACCATCCAAATACCACTTCTTCTCCATTCATATAATCATCCTCATGATCAACTTCACCCTTCATTGAATTTTCCCCCTAAACCACTTTGGGACATCACATAATTACTAGAGTAAAGATTCTTTCTTATGGAAAAATTGACTGAGTAATGATTTTATTAATTACACTTATACCGAAAAATAGATCCGCAAAATATGCTAATTTAGGATTTTCCAAATCTTTGATGCGGTAGGACCTTCAACACATATCGTTCTCTCGTGAACTCTTCTTCCCAACCTCGATTGTGTACCCCCACTCTTCATACATAGCTGTCGTTCTATTTCTCTAATGAATTCCTTCACAAATCCCAACAATCACCACATCATTTCCACCAATGACAAGCCATACAACATACTACAGTCTTTTCATGAACCATCAACCTCTCATGAATGATATTCCTTACCATGAACCATTTCATTATGTGGTATGTAAACCATCCATCATGGTCCTCATAGCACTGCTATGAAGAAACCTTCTTTTGCTGATTTCCCAAATCTATTCCACACACCTCTTATACAATCAATAAGATATACATCAAACTATATTTGTTTTTCCACCTATATATAAATCATTCTTTATCCAAAAACAAACACACGTTTTATAATCCCATAAATTTGGATAACACTATGAATATAAGACACCTAAAAATTCAGCTTCATCAAACACCAGTTACACTCATTCGAAGTAATATGTCTTTATCAAAAAACACAATCACACCAAAAAATGATGATATGACACTTTAAGGTATTTATCCAAATAATATTCCCATATATTTTTGTTAACAACAATTTATAATCTGATATCTCATTAAATCATCTCCCGAATTCAACCATCGTTCATTTCAAGCGATTAAGAAAAAGATCAATGATTTACTAAACACATAATATAAGCCCCCATGATCCATGATCGGCATGATAAATAATAGTTTAATTAAAATGTCATCAATGAATCACTTCATTACATTTTAAATAATTCTTCATTCATTCTTCATGGTCATCATCTTTCATGATATTTATTTTTTGATCAATCATGTCTTGCTTCATTAGATTTAATACCCCTCCTCACTACACCCAAAATAGCCTTGATTCACCCATCTAACTACTTCAACTAACAACATATCCATGTGTCATGATTAAGACATTTTTTCCCTTCTAATGACATAATTTCTCCCCCTCTTTCAATAAACCTGAAGGATATTCCTTTCAGGTTTGCAATAGGGTAAAGAACAAATATTAAATTGTTATGGAAAAATACACCTTTCCATAAGGAAAGGGGGTCACACCTCTACAATTTTTCATGTTTGAGGAGTCAATTTAACTCCAAGATCTCATTGATACCTCACAAATTCTTATTTGGGTTATGGTTTAGTCTAAACATTTACAATTTTTTTCTATTAGCACACACTCCAATATCACAAGCCCTTACTCAACCTTCTCCTTAATGAAAGAATAATTTATGTTAGATTAATTTTTTCTACATTTATGGAATTTATTATTTCTATGATTTATATCCCATTATTTATCAAAATGTATTCTGATCATCCCATATCCTCAAGATACTACATCATCCATAATAATTGTGTGTATGCTTCTGTAGAAACAATATTTTTGGATTATATGGTGATCAATGAAATGAAATTATATATCTATCTTTGAAAAGAAAAAAACAATACTATAATATAGAATTCCCCACATGATGTTGATTTTCTATCATATAATAAATCATCCCAATCCACATATGTATATCTCAATAACTTTTACTGAAATTGTTCATTATACATCCAACTAAAATCTCCAGTGCCCTTGATATAAAAAAGTATACTTCGTGCATGGTGTTTCATTGGTATTTCTTGATATGTTGTTCTTGGAATGTGGAAAAAACAATATCATGTATTGTAGTTGTTATTTATAGTAGAGTAGTAATGATTTTCCAGTATTCTTTGATATTAACTGCATTTCATTCATCATCCCATGAAATTTTCATTGGGACAGCCACCAGAGTTTTCGTCTCCTTGGAATTGTACATATTCATTATTTTTGAAACCTCCTTAGAATAATTGGATTGTGAAGATAATGTTCAATTACTTCATTGTTTCTCATGTGAACCAAGGAAAACATCCGTTCATTGTTTATTGACATTTCAATCTCCGAATTCATGAAATGAAGAAAATTTTCTACACTACACATCATTTGATACTCCAAATATTATGACATCAATATACACTTGCTGCATAATTCATTTATTACTCTGATTATTGACATATAGATTGTAATAAAATACACCATTTAAAAAGATGATATTTCAAATTAACATATCTATCCTCGAATTCCTTGATCTTGGTTCTTAATTTAATCTAGAAAAGCCTTCATTAGATGACCATATCTGTTGTCATCTTCATGAATGTGAAATACATTTAGATAGTAAATGTAAACCTCTTATTCCAAATCATTAACTAGAAATACTGATTTGACATCGATATAGTAAAAGTAGAACATTATTTTTAGTAATAAAACTAAGAATAATATCATTTTACCTCACCTCACAATAGGAGGAAACATTTGAACATCAAAAATTTGCTCTATCATCGAGTTCTATTTCCATAGTAATCATTATTAGTTTTGAATAATTACAACTTCTTCATTTATCTTATTACAAAAAACCATTTAGTTTGGCTAAAATACATATCCTTTAGTCTCTACACAATCTCCCATGTTTGATTATTCTCAATTTTTTCATTCTCATTATTTTATCATGAACCCAATTATCATCTCCTACTACTTCATTAAAACTTATAGGCTCTACCTATGATATATATGATGCTTTTTATAGATTATTAATCGTCCTTGTCTTCACTGGAGCTTCTTGATCACCAAAAATGTTCGTTCTATCAATTTTAGCTCTTATCATCTATATTTAAATATATATTGAATCTTGATCATCCTTTTCATCATATGAATATTCTTCTAAATTAGCATGTGGGACTATAAAATCCCCAGACTTTCTTTTCCCTTTGTCACTATCCTTTCTAGAGCGATAATGTGTTTTCGAAAAATAATTCTCATTCTCCAATATGGTTACATCGTTACATTAAAATACCTATCATAGACCCTTTTTGATGAATTTATAGTCATTGGTTTTCTTCAAATTTCAATGTAATATTTCTTCATCACCACGAGATTAAAATTTAATATGTTTCATTCTGTTGAGAATGAAACACTTACATATGAAGACATCAAAGAACATCAATGATGGTTTCATTCCATAAAATATCTAAAATGAACCCTTCTATTCATTAAGACACTGGAATTATCTATTTGAAGTGTATACTATTGTCATCACTAGATCATTCCAAAAAATTTCTAGAACGTCTTTCTTAATGTGGATTTTTCTAGACATGTTGTTGAAAATATGATTTCCTCTCACTACTACAATATTATTCTATGGATTTATTGTAACTAAAACTCGATTCCTTATCCCATGTTCCTCGAGATAATTATGAACTTTTATATTTCTTATCTCTATTTTATTTTATGTTCGAATGTTCATGGTTCTTTGACATAGAATACTTTCAACATCCCATCATTATCTTTTAATGAATCTGATCACCTCAGACTTGTGGGTAATGATTGATACCCATTAAATTCAATAATAATCATCAATGAAGAGGGTCACGACCCATACCCTAGGGCCCGTATCGTGACTACCCCAAACCCAACTTCCAAAGGCCAGGGGTTAGCGACTAGAACCAAGGGTGCAAATCCCCAAACTTGGAACGAAATGCCCTTATAAACTGAAACACATAAAATAGAGTATGCAACTAGAAGTAAAACACTATGTAAAAACTGAATATAGAAGATGTGATTGAAAGTAAAAGGGGCTCTAAATACAATCCCAATAGTAAATTACTACTAAAACTAAAAGAAATTACAACTGAAAAAGGTACAAACAGCTGAAAGTTAATGTGTAGATCCTGGATCATTATTTGGGGTTCATACGTGATTGGTAGGTACAGATGGCAACCTCAACACTTCATGTCTGTCAGACTCCACTATGTACCGACTCGTCGCATGGTCCACCTATAGGTACCGTCTAGTCCTGGTGATCTCATCCTCCGTCCGTGCTGTTCGTCGTCGGCATAGAACACAACGAGCTATGGGAAATGACCATGAAGGGGTGAGTATAACGATACTCAGTAAAGACACCTAGACCCTCAAGGTCCATCAATATCCAATAAAGATACCAATAAAATAATGAAATCAATCAAATATCCCACTTAGTTATATGACCATACATATACCGAAGTTTATCAAATGACCCATCTTAATCATAAAGAAACATAATTGTTACATACTCATCTCACACATGTATACAACTTTTGTAGAGAGGTATAGATGATCAGATATAGCCACTAAATTATCAAAGCTGCCGGACCAACACATGATCCAGTACCAGTAATTCTGTCAAACCAATATATGATCCAGGAATAGAAGTCAAGATTGTCGGACCAACACATGATCCGGGTCCCATCGTTAGAGCTATCAGACCAACACATCATCTAGGTCCAGCAAATCTCTTGGACCAATACATGATCCCGGAATAGAATTCAAGACTGTTGGACCAACACATGATCTAGGTCCAGTTGTTAGAGCTGTCGGAAAAACACAAGATCCATGTCCAGCTATTTTGTCGGACCAACACATGATCCTGGAACAGAATTTAGAACTATTGGACCAACACAAGATCCAGGAATAGTCATCTGAACTTCCGACCATAGGGTTCCAATCAATTATGCTTTATTCTAGGAGGGTCCGCTCCACAAGCCAAGTGTCGATATGTCAACTGTCATGAATTACCACAATTATGTATCTCAAGGGCCTTCCTCGTCATAGGGGACTCAATGCAACAGACGCCATGTCGATCGAATTGTCGGTCTGTTGGTTAATTTCATTTTTATTCTAGGGGCCCATTTAGTTTTTAGGATCAAACTGACCTGCCATACCCTCAAATATTTCAAAAAGATAAGTGGTGTATTAAAAAATAACAGTCTCTCTCTAAGATTTCTGTCACTAGGGATGGTTAACCAATCCGACACCCGTAGGCTAAGATATGGGCGAAAAAGTGTTATAAGGCCATAGTGGGTCCGACCCGGCAAGAGTGAGAGGCCCAGGCCGAAGGGGGGCCCGACTCAAGTTGTTAGCCCAACCTGAGGAGGCACCCAGCTCAAAGGTGTGGCCCAGCCCAAGGGGGTCCCTACCCGAGGCAGCCCGACCTCAGGCGGCCCGGCCCATGGATGTCCTGCGTGGCTAGGAGGCAGACCGCCGGCTGATGCCAGGGATGGCCACAGGGGGGTTGGTGTTTAGTGCCCCCTATCTCCCTGTAACAACATGCACATGGTTCTGACCAGTTGACCGTGGGACCCAAGGGGTCCCTCCTGTGGAGCAACCACCAGCGGCCGGCTCTACCGGTGTCCCTCTGCTGTCTGCCATGGTCTTTGGCCACGTGTATTCTCTGGCACGATGTGAAAGCGGTGTTCCATCTTCTTCCCCTATGGGCCCCTTCCTCCAGAGCGGTGCACTGACACGACGCCCCTCTGGCACCGTGGTGGCCCGGTTCATTGCACGACGCGACGAAGCCGCACCCCTTCGGCGACCCTCTAGAACATGCGCCACTTGTTCCTCTCGTGGCCGAACAGTCGCCGTCCATAGATGATCCACCGTGGTCCTCTCTTCTAGTGGTGACGTTGTGCCACTGTCATCGTCAACCAATCAAGAACCAACAGATGGACGTCAGGCTGTATTTCTTCGGTCTGCACCTTCACATTAGGTAATAAAAAATTTCCAACATTGAAGCACAATAAAAAAACAAGGAATGAGGATTTAATTCAATCAAGACAACCCATACTTCGAGTTCGGTGGTCGATGAAGAATTTTCGGAAGGCAAACGTTGGTTCGTCAATGTTGGAGGAGGAAGTTCTCAGAGAAGATGAGTTGAGATTACATCATCGGTGTTCATCTTGGGTGGTGATGCTTCCCTTTCATGCCTCAGTTGATGAAGGAATGATATAGTGTTTGTCGTCCATCAGTTGTGAGGGGTGTTCTTTGTGTTCTTCATAGAGAGGATGTAGTTCCCTAAATTCTCCATGACCACTCTCAAGCACCACCCAAAGATTATGCCAACACCAAAAGTAATAGACACATAATTATTTTAATGGTAGGAAAGAATTCAAAAGAATTAAAAAATTATCTAATTAATTAATTGCATGGGACAATCAATTAATTGTGAGAGAGTTGGCACGTTAATGTAATGGGGGAAGGTGGAGAGTTTAACCCACATAAATGGGGGGTAGAGGTCTTCCAAAATTAATGAAAAGTTAAAAAGGGTTAAGAAGATCATGTGGGCCCCACTAAATAAAATCCTCCTAAGGGAGGTTATATGCCTGTGGACCCCACCACTATCCTCCACTTGGAGGTTTGAACCCCCATAAAATAAAAAAAAGTGAACACCTAATTTTTATTTAATTTAATTAAAAACCCCCCAAAACTAATTTTTATTCTCATCAAAACACATCATAGGTGTAGGTCTCACTAAGAAATCATCGACGCTGCGAGTTCAACGGGGCCCTCAAATTACAATTCCGATCACCGGTTAAAATGATATAAAATCCTTCTCGCACGTTTACTAAACATACATGAACAAAACATCAGAAATTGATTCCGGGCACACCGGGCCTTAGAATCAAGCGTTGTTAGAAACTGCGTACTCGTAAAATTCCAATGTATTTAAGAAAAAAAATTCCGATGTAAATTTCAGGTCTTTACATTCTCCCCACCTCATGTCTTTACATACCTGTAAGTTAAAACTCACACTAAGTGAACAAATGGGGGTATTGAGAATGCATCTGATCCTCCCTCTTCCATGTTCTCTCATGGAGGTTCCCATGCTGCCAAAAAACGTGCACCAGAGGTATCGAACATCCATGTTGGACCCGCTCCAATCGATCTTCAATCTCCACTAGAACCTCCGTGAACGTCCCCCCGTCATCGATGTCCAACTCCCCGTGATCGATTATGTGGGACGGGTCATGCACGTATCTTATCAGCTGAGATACGTGGAAGACATTGGGCACTCGGTGCAACTGAGGTGGAATAGCCAAGCAGTAAGACACCTCGCCTACTCTTATGAGGACCCAGAAAGGTCCTATAAATCACAAGGATAACCTGCTGCCTCAGTCAAATATCTGCAAACCTCTACAAGGTGAGACCCATAGAATGATGTGGTCACCATCCTCAAACTCCAGAGGTCTCTGTCACCTTTCTGCATATGACTTCTATCTTCTTTGTGCAGTCTTCATCCACTCGTAGATGATCTGAACCTTCTATGTGGTAGCATGTCCCATCTCTGGTCCCACTAGTGCTGAATCCCATGGGTCTGTCCAGCATAGTGGCGATCTGCAATGCCGACCATAAAAAGCCTTAAAAGGTTCCATACCTATGGTGGAGTGATAGCTGTTGTTGTAGAAAAACTCCATCAAAAGCAAGTGATCCTCCCATCTATGGCCGAATTCGATGGAACATGCACAGATCATGTCCTCAAGGGTCGGAATGGTCCTCTCAGTCTGACCATATGTTTGAGGATGTATGGCGGAGCTCAGACATATCTGTGTCCTGAAAGCATCCGGAAACCCCTTCCATAACTGGGAAGTAAACCATGCATCTCGGTCGGAGACAATTGAGGAAGCTACTCCATGTAAACGCACTATCTTTTATACATAAAGGCGTCTAAAGCTCTCAACTGATCCCTGCTCTCTGATTTATAAGAAGTGGGCCGACATGGTGAGTTATTCAACGATCACCAATATCGAGTTGTGACTCTTGGATGTATGTGGAAGACCTGTCATGAAGTCCATGGATATCCCGTACCACTTCCACTCTGGGACTTCTAATGGCTGAAGCAAGATTGTTGGTACATGGTGCGCTGCCTTCACTTACTAACAAGTGAGGCACCGTGAGACAAACTCCGCTACTAACTTCCTCATTTCTGGCCACCAATGCTGTCTTCGAAGGTCCCGATACATCTTCAACACTCCTGGATGTACCACTAGAGGGGAAGTGTGGAACTCCATCAAAACATCCTCTTGAATTTCAACTAGTACTAGGGTACGTCCTCTGAAAAGGATGATATGCTCCCCTGCTTAAGAAAAATCCATCAGGTGCATGTTCAGTGGATATCTAGGCATGTTGTGTCTCGCAGTCAACATCCCCATGTTGTGCCTCCCTGACTCGCTGAAGAAGTGGAGGAGTGACTGTAAGATACTACAGATAGGGTGATCCATACCTATTCACAAATGATATCTGCAAGGCATCCAGTTTCTCTGTTTCCTCTCCTATCATCCAGTATAGACCTATGGAAAATATCATCTAATTTCATTTGTATATGGATAATCATGTTGGGGAATGAACAATATATTGAGGAATGTATCCCCATAACATAATAATTTAATGGTTAATGATATTATTTTTTCACCACTGGGTTGATTCCAACACATATTTTCAAAATAGATATCAAATAACACATAGTTCATCTGTATCAGTTTATCGTCATGTAGTAGGTAAATAGTATGTGGTGTAATATAATGGTGTAAGGATGTGGGAATTAATTATTAAAGATTTTCTATTGGTACATATGTGTTAGTAATTATGAAATAATAAATATTCATGTTTGGACTATTGATACCATGCTTTTTTTATACATGGAATGGCATTTTGAAAATGGAGAAGACTATATTGGGGGATTTTTTTATTATTTTAATAGTATCAATGGATGAAATCACCAAGAACATGTGATTTAATCATGGTGTGAATGAAAAGAGAAAAAAAATAAAAGTAAATTATTGGATAACAAAAAAATTTATTTTGATAAAGGTTACGTACTAAAAATTCCCATTATGGGAAAACCAATATTATTAATGATTTTTAGTAATGAAATAATTAATGATAATTATAATTATTTGTACACTATAATATAACCCATCTTATCATATTTGTTCTTATTTATTTTCCAATCAGTTTATGATTTAATTGGATATATGGTATCCTATAATGTAAAACTTGAATACCCGAGAAGGGATTACCATATTGATATAAAACATCTAATAGAGAATCAACATATTTCTACGTTGGGAGATACTAATTTAGTTTCATCATGATAGATACCATTTTTTTCTTGGTAATCCACAATTACAATCCCCGTATAACTCTACCCAGAAAAATATGATAACCTAGAGTCAATTTTTATAATGGTAATCACGTATTTAATAGTTTCATTGTAGTGGAATTTCATAGGCCACATATGTTATCTATCTCTAAAAGAGAAGTTGATTATTCGCTTCCAAAAAAAAGAAATTTCCTAAAGGAAAACTTTTATATAGAGAATTTCATATTCAAAGTTCCATAGGTTAATGATTGAAAAGGTTATTTATTATATCAAAAAACATAAATGAAGATATTCCACTCAAATAATTATAATTCTGTAAAAATCAGTATATTTTATGGAAATATTTGAGTTTTTCCCAATTCCATGTACATGGGTGAGGTGTTTCCTAGGTTTTTGAGTACAAGTGAGGTGTCTCCCATATAGAATACCTTAGTAATGGTTCCACCTAATTGGATTATCATGGGTGAAGTGTCACCCCTGATGGTGTCACTAATGTAGGTTTCACATTGGTGGATAAACATATGAAACGTTTCACCTAGGTGGGACACCATGGTTAGACTATTTTCTCCCTAGTGTTCAGGCACATTGAGGTAGGTGATAAAATTGTGGAGAAATTATCCAATGATTAACATATTTAAAATTCATTGTTCTTATTTTCATTGTTTATTAAGAAAAAAATGATACCTAGGGGGTTTTCAATCAATTATGAGTGTTATAAGGTACTCTCTCTCCCCGATCTCTCTCAATCCATTTTAAATGTAAGGAAACTCGAACCCAAGTTAAGGGAAATGGGTTTTATTTATAGAAAAATATATATAAAAAATCAAAGAGAGTTGTTGGTATTGGGAGGTGGTTTATGAAATTGTCTTGGGTGAGTCATCATGGGTAATGATGGATAAACCATGGCAATGTAACATGTGTAGCTATCCACACCCAATGGTAAAATTCCAAGGATCCTATAATGGGAAATTGTGTCTATAATTCTGTGGTCAATAGTTCATTAATAGTTCTCTAATAATTTTTCCTCAATATCATGATTAATAATTTAATGATCTAGTTTCTCATCGCTTCGTAGGGTGTGAGGTTAAATACTAAAAATGAAAAAACACATTCTTATCTCTATAAATTAGAGGCACCGATCTATTCCATTAATTCATAGGTAATCTAAACACTATAGATTTCAATTATCCTAAAAAATTTCAATAGGATTATGATGAATCTAAATAAGAATTTTTTTAATAAGATATGATGAATAGTTTTTTGGATAAGTCATAAGAGAAATATTTTTGGAAGAAATATCAAGATCTCGTAAATGAAATTTGATACATTAAGATTACTTTGGTTAAACATTTATATCCTATATGAATAGGAAATTGTATATATCATTACTCATATATTCTATATGATATATGTTTGTTAGGTATTTAAAATAACTAATTCTTGATCTTTAATTTCGTGATGTTTATATATCCTCTACCACTCACATGAAGCAGTGGGATCAAAAATATGAAATCTAATTGGGGAATTTTTAGAGAAACACATAAATATTTCATTGAATAATTATTCAATTAGTGGTATAAATTATCATAAATAATATCAGTGGATAACCATCCACTTATAATAAGTTATGTTAGGTTAATATGTATCCCATGATTTGAATTTAAATGATTAAATAAATTCAAAATAATGTATTAAATATTTCCCTCCAATAGGTAGAAATGAAATAGAGAAAATATTATTTTATCATAAATAAAATCAAATTATTGAAAAATGTGAGTCTCTAGTAATTAGAGATAATTATGTGGAATGAGAGTCTCTGAGATGGAAGAGTTTTGGGGGAAAACTTTTCACCAATGTCCTCTAGTTTAAAATCACAATGGATGTTTACTAATTCTTTCATAGCTCTTCAATTTCATGAAAAAAGGGTTCTATAGAGGAAACAATGGTGAAGAAACTCATGAAACCTTATTATTCATTTTTCGAAGCTATTTATTATATGTATTCCAAATCAAACTCAACCAGGTAAAATTTTAGTAATTAACTCCCTATAATTTTATGATTTTAATTATATATAAGATACAGTTGACTAACACATTGACCCATACTCTTTGATCTAGTGTTTAAATCCAACTAAAAACAAATTGTCTTCAATACCATGTGCTATGTTTTATGATAAACATAAATATATTTAACATAATTTTGATTACATAAACATTACATCTCATAATAATCTAATAATTTCATTTTTCTGATGTTTATTTTAATTGAGAAAAATAAATATAATAAACTAATATTTGAATAATTTTTAAAATCTCAACATAAATAGGTCATACTATACCCTTTCCTAGAAATAACATAATTTATATTAATCATTATGAATTTGGGAATGGAAATATTAGAAACATTTTTTGAAATCTAATTGTAAAAAACCCTTTTCAAAATGTTATAATATTCTTTACCATAGAAATATGAGTATACGATAGAATGAGGGAAATGGGTTTTTGAAAATTATATAGTACAATAAGAATTATCCATAAGTCTTGATTTTGAAAATATATTGAAATTTGTAAAAAACAAGTACCATTGGTATGGATATGAAATTATCATGGACACATTGAATAAGGGAATTATATCATATGTTATTGGAATCTTAAATCTGTAAAAATGATATATAACATGGGATTATAAGCATAAATTAAGGCTAAATATGAAGATAAAATTACTTATTTTTCTTCAGTTAATAGAGAATTCACTATTCCTGGTATCGAATGGGTTGAGATCATTTCATAATTTATTATTGTTCTATAATGGTGGATCATTAATATTTATAAAATTTTCATTCATATAGATAAAAAAATAAAAAAACCATAGAGATTTCATAATAATTATATAAACCCAAGGAATGATGTCAGTTTCATAATATTATCCCATGGAATTCAAAAAAGTTATACATTTAGGATTCCTTGGATATGAATTATATATATTATTTTAAGAATTAATTTATGAAAATATATCATAGTAACTGAATATTGAGTTCTAATGTCGGAAAAATTAGTTGTAATATTGGGGAAGATAAAATAAAAATGATCGAACTTGATTAGGATTTTTGGTAATGAGAACATAATCATTCGAATAAGTAAAGTGATTATAATTTTATTTTAAGAAATTATTTAACCAAAATGGGTTTCAATAATGTAATTCATGTTTTAATAAAAATTTAAGGTTTTAACCCTTTTGATACTGGTGGTAATGGATATGAAATAATACATTTGTGGGTTTCCATTAATCAGGATTACATATATGAGGTAATTGTAAAGGGAACATAATTAATGAATTATCCACAACTAAGAATTTTAAATTAAAATAGATATATAGGTATTGAAAATATATTAAAAAATATTTATGAATGACATAAAAATTATATATAGGAATTACGATTATAAAAAGGTAAAAATTTTGCTAAAAATTCCAGAGGTCGGTTCAAAATATCTCATTATTATTTTGAAATACTTTTATAAAAAATCATATACTTAAAATAATATTAATAAATTCATTTAAATATTGGTGTGGTAATAATTAATTTTCATATGAGATAAAACATATTTCTCTTACAAAATTATTCAGAAAATTATTTATGGGGATGGAAATTTTGAATAATTATGAGAAAAATACATTAGAAAAGAGATGTATAAAAACATTATTATCGTAAAAATAATGAATAAATAGATCAGTCAATATGTTTTTAATTAACTAATTTAATTGAAAATTTAGAATTTCTTTTATTTACCATGTTGAATTATGAAATATTGAAATAAGAGAACATAGAAATAAATAGTCATTAAACACATATCATGAACACATTTAAATGAAATTTTATCCTATAGAACACATATGAATTTATTATTATTAAAATAATAATAAAATATGTCAACCATGAAGAATTTTTTTATATCTCATATTTTTTAATAAATTATTGTAATAATGCAACTATGGGAAATTTTTACATCTCAAAAAGTGAAAAAATGGTAAAAACAAATCTTTTCCTAATAAAATGGTTATGTAAATATCTTATCATGTAGTATTGATTAACTCTTTACATGCACATAAAATCCAAGAAAATATAATTTTCCTCTTGAAAACATTTTTAAGAACCCTTTTATTCCATATTGGAATTTATATGGAATATTTATTATCATGTATTACTCATTTAATATAAAACAATTTTATAAGGATAATTACATGAGGTGGATTGGAAAATTTATCTGAAACTAACTAATTATATTGACCATTCAGAAATATATTTTAATGTTGAATCTTAATATCCATTCTAGATGATATGGTAGGTGAATTATCAATCATTTTAAAAAAATTTATTCAATTGAAATGGAAATTAAAAAAATGGAATATCATTAGGGACCATTCCTCGATCTTTTAATTTATGGTAGATATGTTGATTCTGAACATTTATTGAAAATACCACCATACTAATGTACTATATTAACATCCCATAATAATTAACTGTGATTAATATATATTTTATACATTAAATTTATTTTTATGGAAAATGTGATTATTCTGTATTGTAAAAAACTATCTTTTCATGGATATAGTATTCTTCAAGAACAAGTCGTGAAAGATATCATATTCCGGGAATGAGTAGGGGGAACAAAATATCATATCACATAATTTTATAATAAGAAAAATAAAAAAAATAATCTTTTAAATAAAATATATGTATTCATCCATCTATATTTTGGGGTTATGATTGACATTACACATCATTCATTGAGTAGGTTTCCCATGAATAAACCTAAAGGAAAAATCATTTATTGAACTATTTTGGAAGAAGGTATAAATCTTCTAATATATTTTATTAATATCATTTCTAAATATTAACAATATATATTTTTATCTACATTCATTAATAAAATTGAGTTTAGGGGGTATAAGAAAAGGATGATTAAGTGATCTCTTTTAAGATCATTTGTTATCTCTTTTGAAATATATTTTATAATTTCGAAAATATTAATTTAAATAAATGGTATAAATACATGTTTAAACATGTAAAAACATAATTTATAAAAAAGTCCATTGAATTATTTTATTATATATAAATCTCATAATTTTAATAATGTTAATCGTCAGATTTTTAAACCCAACATATTATTTTAAAATGAATAATTGAACTTCTTAAATATATTTTATAATTTTATTAATTATAATTAAATATTAATAAATTTATAAACAATATAATATTTTTTTAATGAGTATTTTTTACTATATTACTAGAAATAAATTATTTTACAATGATCCCAAAAATACATATGAATATAACATTGTTATGATGAATCAAAACATTATTTTCTTATTATAAAAATAAAATATTAAAATCAGTAAATTTTTCTTAAAAAATAAATAATAAAATATATAGATAATTTAATTATTGGGAAACTTCTTTTTTGTTTTCTTACAATAATTCTACTAAAATTTATCATTTATAAAAATTTAATACATATGTTTATATATAATATTTTTAATGTGTGAAATATTATTTATTAATATATAATATTCAAAAATTTAAATAAAATGTTATTCATAATAAATATTAATTATATAACCAACAATCAATAAAAAATACGATCACCAATTTTTTTAATATTATTAAAAAATAACTTTTCTAATCCACCGATATTAATATTTATATATGAGTTTTTTAAATATATAAAACAAATTTTCAATATATATAATATTACTAAACGCATGTAACTTATAGACATATATATTTAAAATTATTATTATTATTATTATTATTTATAATTTATAAAATATTATAAATTAACAACTATAAGTACAAAATATTAGTTTATCGATTTTATAAATGTATAACAAATGACCATATTTACGATGACCTTATATCCAACAACCATATTTGATTCCACAACATTTCCAAAGACAAGATTCATAATGGTGTGGTTTCATTATTTTATATATTGAAAGACCATTAATCCCATTCATTCAATTGTTTCACCACATCACTCTAATAGTAAAAATATAGGTCCCCTCTCAATAATTTAAATATAATTTATAAATCTCATATCCAACCATGATGATTAATATTATATATTCTTGTTATATTTATATGATTAAGAATTTATCCCAATATTTATTTTCTTATCATTAATTATTTATGTGTCATCGTAACTATTTATTTTTATTCAATGTTTAAATGATTACTATAATAAATTGTACATATGTTTAATTTATTCTATTTTTGTACATCATGATATCTAAAAAATTTATTTTCAATAGAAAATTAATACTAAATTATTGAGTCGTTACATTATCCATCTTTAATGAAATATCCATAGTTTTAGTTTTAATAACTAATTAAATTATAATGGGTGTCTCGATGATAGAAATGACCCATGAAATGATTCCTAATGTTTTATCAACAATAATATTTTTTTCAATACAATAAAACTCCCATAGTCTTTCATAAATATATTAACTAATATTTAATTTATTCAAAAATATTATACAAAAATACTCATCATGATTCATTAATATGAACAGTATAAATAAAATAATTTTTCTACAGATTTTATAGTTTTACAAGAAATAATAGAAGATAAAAAAATTTCATGATATTTAAATTTATATTCACCTACATCATTGATTTATATGGATTTTATTTTGATAACTACATTATATTTCCATATTTTAATAAGTTATAGATATATGAAGGATAATAAATATTTTATAATAAGAAAAGATACAAAAATTTATATCTAGGTTGAGTACACAACATAGATAAAATTTATAATATCATTATTTTAGTAATAAATAAAATAGATGTTATCAACATGACTATTTAATGTCATTTTGAAACATATTAGGGAAAAATATGTTGGTTAAAAAATGTAGATATACAATAATAACAACTCTTGATTGGATGATCGATATTCATCATAATAAATCGCATATCAAATGATATTATATAGTTGTTGTTGATTTTAATTTCATTTTTTCTATTATTATTAGATATTAATGATTCTTATTATATGGTCTTGTCGATAAACCATACATAATCCACTAAATTATTTTAGAATTCATTATCTTACATTCCCAAATAAATTTTCAGTTGAGTGTTTTAGATAATAAAGATATAACTCATACATATCTACCCATATTCATAAAATGTTTTTAATAATAAGAAAATATGATTTTCAAACATAATAAAAAATAAATAAAACAGAAAATCATTCCAATTAATATATGCACAACATTCATCTTTGATTAAATTTTTCTCTTACCCATTCTTGAACCCTCTGTAAAAACATTTTAGAACATTATATCTACACAAAAAATCATAGTGTGTGACCAATAATATAATGGAAACATTAGTGCATGAATTCATATAAACATATGAAATCATTTTCACAAGATATACTTTTCACCCTTAAAGTATCATATACGTTGTATGTGAAAACATGAGGTTTCCATAAAATATAGAAAACCTAAATCAAAACATATAGAAATCATACATAATTTCAAACATAGTGTTGCTAAAATCATAGAAAACATATGATTTGAAACCCTCATGGATATCATTCAATGTATCCTCAGGTCATCCTTTTCATGTAACTCACATTGCTAACTTATGGTGTAACCATTGTAGTTTCCCTTTGCATAACCATTATGGTCAACATCAAACATAATCATACCCCATTCAATAGAAAGAGATATTGGCCTCACCCCTCATCATAAAATATTCCCATTAAGTAGAAAATAATAATAAAATATGTATACTTTCATCATGAAAACATTCATCTTGAATTTTTTAAAAATAGAAATTTAAAATACGGTATTTCCTAGAGAAGTCCCTTACACTTAAATTTAATTCCATAAAACATGTTTAAAGATCATGTATAATGGTTTAACATGATCTATTAATTTCATAATAAACTATATGAATATTTATAATACCTTATATGATATCTTAATAACATATTTCCCCCTATTTATTCATAATATATTTTTATTTTGTTTTTTCATGTATGTTCTTTTCTTGGTTTCCATTTTCGGTGTTTTATGGATTTTAATATAGAGTCGATGAAAAACCTTTGAAGTAGATATAAATTGCATTAATATGATTCTAGAATTATATATTATATAGTATATCATTTTTTAGATATGAGGATGAATCATTAGGTAAAACATTAATGCATATGATTTAGTTTATTTTGGTCGTTTTATGACTATTATGAACATATGTCAATTTATTTTATATCAAGTTTTATATTTTCCCAAAAACATTATATAACTTATAATATATATAAAAAATATATTTGTCCAATAATAATTGGGTTTTGACTAGACTTAAAGGAGATAATGGGAAATGATTGTTTATCATCCATGATGTCGTTATATCATCACATTAGGAACAATGTTATAATTTATAGAATAAATGGGAGAGGATAAAAATTTTGATGATAAATTTTTCCATAAACATGATACCATCCTTATATGTATAAGATAACTGAGTTTCATTGACACTTAAACAAGGTCATGTGATGATAGAATAATAATGAAAAATATATTATAATGAAAAAAATTAAAAGCAGATTTTACTTCATGAATGCTTCTCTTTGAGAAATCATTTAAGGAACTTGTGTTTTTGTTTTTGGTGAGACATGAATGTTCTGGATATGGGTAACAGTCTTGGGAATGTAATTGGGAAGAAATTAAATAGTATACAATTCTTTGGGTGTTTGAGGAGAATAGGTGGTGAGAGGTGGTATTTATAATGTAAAAGAGGAGTGTTTTTTTGATTATTTTGTTCATTAGTTTATTATTTTGGCACAAAGAATTGATAATTTTGAATAATATCACCAATATATATTAAAATAAGGAATGGGATATCAGTATTTTGATCTTATATTATCAATACATTTTATTTGCCTTAAAAATTTCATGATTTGTAAAATACCAAAAATTACTATATATCACAATTCACCAAAATTGAAAATATTTTTGAAAAGTATCAAAAACTCACCATGAAATTTTTCTGATATGTTGAATTAAAATATAAATACAATTTTATCAATAATAATTTTATATATGAGAAATTTCAATTTTAATTATAATAATCATTTATTAAAAAAAATAAGGATATTAAAATTATAAATGATTTTGTTAAACATTAAAATATAATAATTAAAAAATAACTTATATTATAATCATAAGAAATATATATATTATTTTTTAATATATTTAATGAATATTAATTTAGTTTTTAATCAATTTTGTAATTATAAAATTGTAAATAAAAAACCTTATTTCACGAAAATACCAACACATAAATTATCATTTTCAAAAAAATTATTTACATATTCCATAACATAAATAAAACATATTTACATTAATAAAATTCGTAAATTTAGATAATTATTTTATAGGAACAGTTAATATTATGTTTTTATATATAGCTTAATTTATATAAATATTACTGATTTCATTATACATTGATAATAAATTTAACAATTAAATTATAGAATGAAAAAAATTACTTTATATGTACCTATATTTTAACATTATACACCCTAATAGTAATTTCATTATAGGAATTTTTATTTACATATTAAATAATTGAGGATACATTTTATTCATAATAATTTTTGATTCCCATGGTTCTTCTTTAAACAAGTCATTTCTTCACAAAATCATTACCAAGTGAATTACCTTATTCGGAAATACATGTTTTCTATGATAATGAATCTTAATTGGTTTCTCTTAATAATATAGGTTCACCTATATATGAACTAATTCTAATATCAGAACATGATATGATTCTTGCACATATTTTTGTACCCTCAAAACGTGAAAAAAATTGTGTTCCAGAGATAAACTCAGGGGGAAATCTTCTATTTATGAAACTGATCCAACTTTCTCTTAGATATAAAAAGGACCAATGAAGCTTGGAAATTCCATTCCATTATTACCAAAATTCACTAATATTTTCCAATGAGATATTTTAAGGAAAAAATGATCACTATCCTTGAATAGAAGGTCTATTACCAAGTTATTAACATTAATTTTGTTCATAAAATGTGTTAAATTAATAAGATGATGGACTATATTCAATTTCATTACCAAATATTTTAATAATTCTATGGCCAAAAACATTCTTTCCCTAACATCACCCCATAATTTTGGAGATTTACAACGATTTTCATAAAATTTCTCAAATGATTCAATCTGTTTAATTGAATGAAATCTATTATTATATGAAAACTAAAATTAATAATGTTGATGATCTGAAATCCCCTCGTAATATATTAAACATTCACCAATAATATCATCCAATATCTAAATTGTTCATTTTGACCGCCTATCTTTTTTATGCTAAATGAAAATTTAAAAATTCAATTCAGATCCCAACAACAGTATAAGGTCTTTTCAAGACATAAATGTGACACTAGGATCATAATAATATTAAATAGAAATAAGAACACCATGTAACTAGAATATCTGATTGAGGTACATTTGAGAAAGATGATATAGTAAAATAGTGTCTCAAATTGGAAGAAAATGTGTTGATTTGGTCAGCAGATCAGTAATAACCAATATAACATTGTTACCTTGAAAAGTATTCCGTAGTCCCGTCATGATTTCCATGGATATATATTCTTATTTCCACTCATGTAATGGAAATGTATGAAGCACCACCTTTGTTAGTTGTCCCTTTTCTTATGCCATATGAAAGTCAAACAGTTCCATCAGAAATTCATAATATATTGTTCCATTAAATCACACCAATAATAATCCAGATTATCCTTGTGCATCTTATTGTTACTAGGATGAACTGAAAACCATGAACTTCGAGCTTCACTTAACAAATTTTTCTTAAATATGTGTCACAAGACACACATAATCTCGTCCCAAATCTAAAAATACAATCATTATCGAAATTAAATTCATAAAATTTACATTTTTTAACCAATTATACCTTTTTTATATCATTTTCTTTTTCCTATGATTTCAAATAATACTCAAGAGTGACAACTACACTAACAACTGATACAAAATAGAGTTATTTCTTTCAACAATAACTTCAAAGCCAAAATTCATCATATCATTACCCAAGGGGTCATGTTCTAGAGGTGTCATGGTTAATATAGAATGAATTTATTAAATCAATACATCCATCTAATTTTTTAATTTTTTAGCTTGGTAATTGACCAGAAAATCATTGTCATGTAGCTATTCTAACAATCATTTATGCCTCATGTTCAAATTATTTTTAGAAAATATATATATTAAAATTGTATTGTTGGTATATATTTCACACATTGATCCAAATAAATGAATCAATAAAATTTTTAAAGAGAAAAACATTAATTATTATTCCAAATCATGTGTCTGATAATTTATTTCATGAGGATTTAGTTCTTTGGATGCATAATAAATTACCTGGTTAGTGTGAACTAGAAATCAACAAGTAACTTCATTGATACATCAATATAGATATAAAAAGAACAATTTTTTGAAGGATGTTCTTAAAATGTATTATTAATCAATATTCATTTCAGTTATATATGAAAAGCATCACATTATTCTGCCTAAATTAATTTAACCCATTTTGTGTTATCATCGATAACGTCCTAGATAACTATGCGATGTTATTAACATATAGTCCTAAATATCTTTCCAATACAAGATATCTATGAATTTTAGTATCATTTTATGTATTGTAAATTCATGAACCATGATTTTTAACATGATAAAATATGATACCAAGCATTATTTATAATCTTCCCAAAAAATTAAATAACTAGAAACAAAAAAATCACATTTTATATATTTTCATTATAAATTGTTTTCATTGAGATTTTCATAAATATCCTTAAATTTTATTCATGATCTTCAAAAATATTTTAATAAACCAAAATATAGTCAATAAAAAAAATCCAAATATTCATAGAATAGTTTATTCAAAAGATCTATAAATAATGATCTCGTATCAAACACACCAATGGGAATAAAAACAAATTCATATTCACCATATCTAGTATGAAAAATTATTTTTAGAATAAAATCCTACATCAACTTTATTTGATGGTATCTGGATCTCAAGATAACCATTAAATAACGCTGAGCTTCCTAGAGCACATAAAATTACTCATCAATATGAAGAGGTAGATTATTATTCTTAATAATATTATTATTCAATTATCTATAATCAATTCATAGTCTCAATGAATAATTTTTCTGTTTAATAAACAAAATAAGATCCCCACAAGGGGAAGTTTATGAATAAATGAAATCATTATCATGTAACACCTGCAACAAAATTTTCTTTACTAGATGTTTCAATTGACCCATTCAATTAAGCATTTTCTTAAATTGTATTATCATCGAGAACAAATTAAATAGTAAATTCAACCTTATAATATTTTATAACCCTTAGAAACTCATCGAGAAAACATTGAGGTATTCAATTTCCACTAGCACACCATTTATTTGAGTCGTTCCATTATATTGATGAATATTTAAAAGATAAATATTATTTCATTATTTTAATAGTTTGTCAGATTCATGATATTGTATCCAAAGTATTGGATGATTCTTGTATAGAATATTAATATCATTCTAAAAACCGACTTCTTTGACCCTATAATAAATATTATCATGGTAAACATATATAAAATTTATACCTATAATATCATCAAACATAAATAGGGGTAATAGAATTCATGTAATTTATTTTCACACACAACAACAAAATGATTATTGTAATACATTTTCACATTAATATTTCACAAATGGTATTTTTATGACATGATCTGATTTCATTTAATGATGTGAACGTTCCAATTTAAAAGACAATTCTTCAGAAATAAAGGAATGCGGAGACCCCCTACAAAATAATACATTAGAAAAATATGATTAAAAAAACAAGAACCTAATACCACTTTATTGGATGTAAATATATTTTTTGTTGTAGTATCAATAGATTTCACTACACCATTCTTCTTATAATGTATTTGTTTAATTTAATTCAGATCATTCAATGGGTATGTATTATTATAATGACCCATCTCCCCAAATTTAATACACTATATTTTTCTTATCAGAATTATAAAAAAATGATATATTTCAGTGCAATCTCGGACCATATGTCCAAACATGCCACATCAAAAAATCACAAATTTATTATCAAATTCCAACAGTTTCATTTTAGATTAAATTCCACAAACTCAAAACTAAATTTTATTACATTCGTATTTCATTGATTGACTGGTACACAAATCATGCCATCTGGACCTATTCTTCTACATGTTTTTTGAAGTAAAATTGATCATTAAAAAACACTTATACCCTTTTAGAACATTGATCATGATTATCATAACAATTTAATTAATGTGATACCAAATCCCTTCGGTATCATGGAATCAATCTTATGAAAAAATTATTGATTTTGATATCAATATCTTAAATATGATTTGGTGAATACCTTGACAATAAGGTGTATTTTTCTTCATACATGACCACTAAATCTTGATCCTTTTGATTAATTTCATGTAATTTATTTTTATCCTATGTTGATTAATCCTAGAAAAATATTTTTAATGGAAAATATTCTTAAATTTATTCCATTTTATAGAATCACTATCCTCATTATCTTTAATATTCATAAATTCATTCCAGTACCTTCCACTGGTTTAGATGATTTACAGTAAACAAGAGGGTGTTTCCTCGTAAAAGTTTTCACTATCGTAATGTTTCTTTATGGTAACTATGATTTCTCCCTTTTACAGATGACATAAGAAATTATATCTATCTTCAATATATCCATCATTATAAAAAACTAATTTATTTAAATTCCCACAATTCTGTGTTGCAGAATTAGTATGATATCATCCTCTAGGTGCCTTCCTACATCAACATCCCTGTTTATTCTATGGAAATCAATTTTAAATAAAAATATCATAGATTAAAAAACCTGGAAATAATAAAATGTAATATCATTAAAAATTAACCAAAGAGTAAAAATAATTTATTATATTATATAAACATTACTCTGACCCCAAAAATTATGTAAACAATAAACTTATAAAACTATAGGGATCCATCCTTAATCATTAAATAAACAAGTAAAATTTTTTAGAATTCACATTCCTACATTCCAAAATATATTTTCTGTTATGAGTAAAAAATAATTCATAAATATCAAGAGACATTCTTAAAAACTGGTTAATAATAATAAAGTTCCAATTTCATATATAATAAAATAATAATAAAACAGTTTATGTTTTTATGAAAATCCTTTACCAAATTCATCTTGTCTCCAGGTTTTCTCATAAGAATCTATAAAACCTTTGAAAAACATTTTAAAACATGTGACGAGAATTGAAATTTACAATAAGATACATAAAATAGAATTTAACCACTATTCCATGAATTATTATAAATATATGAAATCATTTCCACAAGATATTATTCTCCTAATTAATGTATCATAGACATAATTTTTGAAAACATGATATTTCCATAAAAAATAAAAAACATAAACTAAACCATATAACAATATTGGGCCATTATATACATAAGGTTTTAACCCTTGTTCCTACCATATGATTTTAAAACATCATGAATTACTTAAAATTTAACCCTCATGACTACATTATGATGTAACCCACATGGCTACCTTATGGTGTAACCATCACAACTACACTTAGAGTAACCATTATTGTCGACCTACTACATAAACATACCAAATTAATTAGAGGGATATGTATGAAAAAACATTCATCATAAAAAAAATCCATGAATAGAATCATAATCATTAAACAAAAATATGTTCATCATAATAGGAATACTTTTTAACTTAATAGTAATTGAAATGTAAAAGATGGTTTTAAAATAAAATCATATCACTTTGGGTTTATATTCATTTAAATGTTTTGAAAATTCATGTATAATGGCTTAAAGAGTGTAATTTATTTATTTTAGAACTATATTAATATTTATAATTCATTATATGATTCATTAATAACATTTATTAACCTATTTAAAGATAATATTTTTTTTATTGTTTTGGTTATCCTCTTTTCATGGGTTTAATGACTAGTTCTTTATGGATTTTCTTCTCAAAGCATAGAAAAACATCAGAAGTAGAAATAAATAGTTTTAATATGTTTCCATAATTTAAAATGAATCCATATATTTTGTTTTTCTCATCTGAGGATGAGTAATGAGGTAAAACATAAATGAAAATGATTTATTTTATTTTTGTGGTTTTTATTATCTTTGTGAACTTATATCATTTTATTTAATTTTATGTATTATATTGCATATAGAACATTATATACATTATTAAATGTATAATACAATAATATTTAAACATAATAAATGTTTTATGACAAGCCATGTAGGGAGTAATGTAAAATTTAAATGGATCGTCCATGATTGTGGTAAATCGTCACATCATATATGATTATCTCATTTTTAAAATAAAATAGATAGGAGAAGGATTTTGATGAATAATTTTCCCAAAAAAATATAAAATTATAGTATACATTTGATATTTGTGTTTTCATTATACTTGGATTGTGGAAGTTGTAATGGGGTAATAATGGAAAAGAAATTGAAATGAAAATAAAATGAAAATGATAGTAGATTTAACCTCTTGAATTTTTCTCCCCGAGAACCTTCTTAATGAACATAGTTTTTGCCTTTTGGTGAGTCCAGTGTGTCTCGGATGTGCCTAATAGGATTAATAGGGGAATTGGTAATAAACTAAACAATCTACAATGATTTTTAGGTTTGAGGAGGAGAGGTGGTGATTTGTGGAATTTTAATGGATTATAGGAGTGGTTTTATGATTATTTTATTCGCTAGTATATTTTTTTTCAAGATAATCAATAGATGGATCATTATTACTATGTATATTAAAATAATTATTTATATATCTATATCTTGTTATTATATCATCCATTCATCAATAATGAATCAATAATTCTTGAATTTGATAAATATCATAAATTATTATATTTCACTACTCTAGAAATATTCGACTATTTTAGAAATATTAAAAAAACTCAGTATAATTTATTTGGTTTTATAAAAAAATTATTTCTATTTTAAGGAAATAAAATTTTAAAATATGATAAATTTAATTTTTATTTTAAATTATCATATATTCCTAAAATATTGATTTTAATATTTTAAATATTTTTATGACACTTTGAAAAAATAAATAAGGTGTCATAAAATGATAATATAATTACAAGAAAAAAATATTAATTTTTGAATTTCATTTGTGATGAAATTTCTTATTTTAAATAATTAAATGAATGATAAAATTTTAAATAAAAAATTATCTCTGTAAAAATAAAAACACTTAATTTTTTATTTTCAGATCATTTATTTACTTATTAAATGATATAATTATTTAATAATTTGTTAATATGTTACCGAAATTTTATTAAAATGTTCGTATGTGATATTACTATTCTATTTTTATAGATTTCATAGTTATGGGAAATATCATTTATTTCATTATAAATTTATAATGAATTTAAATATTTAATTACATAATTAAAAAAATATTTTATAAGTACGTTGGTTTTTAGACCTGTCTTCTATTCTAGATATTTTAATTTGATGTTTATTTGGGTTATTCATAATTTTCCCTCTACTATGACATCAAATTTATATATATATATGAACACCAGTTTCATTTATAATTTCCACTCAACAATAAAATTTTTCATAATAATTATTCACCACATAAACTCCATTACTTGCGATAACACAACTTCATCATCATTTTAGATATTCCACTTCGTGAATCTCTAATATTTTATACACGATGTAAAATGCATCTAATTTCCTTCATCAATTTTATCACATGAAAAACAGTGATACTCCAACTTTACCTTATTTAGTGTCTTTCAAAACTCAACAATGCTTATGTTTTTATTCATAAATCATGATATATTTTTTAGAATAATACTAATATTTCTCACTCCATATATGTCCCTATTAGGATTATCATGGGGTAAATATATTAATTTACCAAGGCATCCATTATTAATGTGGTGTCATCAGTAAATATATTTTACTAAACAAAAAAGAGGTCTACATGAGTGATAAGAAAATAACATATTGGGAGATAAATTATTAACAATATTTTAATAAACTATACATAACAATCTCTTACTCATATATACAATCACATTTAATTTTTCATTATCCAAAATAACTCTTGGTTAAATTAATGTTTCTAGACAGTAGGGATTATAATATTCTATAAACAAATTCAATAATATAATATTACCATCATAATTTTCATTAATGAAATTGTGATTGAACGATGTATTTTCCATAGGATTTTCTAACAATGTGTAATGTCATAAGATCAGTCTTCATGTACAAAGGATTATTGAGATGATACTCTCTTAGAAATTCACTATATTTTTACCCCTACGAGAGAAATTATAACAATCATATACACATTCGAGTATAAATAATGGGATGTAATTTTATGGAAATAAATTAATATATCATTTAGCAAAAAATAATGATGTTATACTCAACATTCACTCATATATTGTGTTTTCTAAAATGTTTTGTGATCCAAAACTATATAAAAAACTCAAATTATCCAAAAAAATAACAAAGACATGATCTGATACTAATAAAGGATACCAAAACCCACAATCCCATATCAATTAAAAACAAATCATTTGCAAAAATTCTTTTCATACCATGTGAGATGAATAAATATAAATATATATATATATCTAACATCATTTTCATAACATAAATGGGTTGAACGTGATCCTAAAATCCTATAGATGTTTCTTGATATCATTATACTAAATTAAGATACATGTAATATCATTATAAAGGACCGATCAGTTTAGTAATCTAGGTAAACCAGATATATACATGATTCCCATATTAAATTTTAATTTAGGAAATTAAAACATAAATGTTTTATTTTTTAAATATTAATACTCTATGAGTGGTGTCCTGATATATTATTCATATAATACTTCATGGAATCTTGGTTAAAGGGATGGAAAATATAGGTGAGGTAAAATGATCAGTGAATTTTATATTAGGGGGAGCTATCCTAAATTAACATAGAATATTTGATATTGCAATACCAATAAATGAAACACATTCTATTTAATCAATAATATGAAAATAACATTAATAGAATATAATATGATAAAATAATTTAATATATATAATCAGATGATCTTTTTACATGACAATGGATATTATATGTAATCAAACAATAACATGGAATATAAATAAATATGGAATGCATAATTATGGACATTTGATATATCAATATTTATCATGAGGATAGACACTATAATGATTTTTTATCATGATAGATAATTTCTTTGGGTAGAATCCTATTTAAATTTTTTCAAGACAATTCATAAGAAACACAATACCATGATCTATGATACATATAGTTTAAAACATCTTTCTTATAAAAATAAAATGTTTTTGAAAAAATAATTTCATCTCATGTGATTAAGAATGCATCAAGGGTATTTTATTAATAAGTCCTTTCCCCATGAACTCCATGACTAAAAACTTCCATATATATATATATATATCAAATAATCAATTATATTTATGAAACTTTGTCATCATCATGTAACTATATCGAGTAAAAGAAATCGATTTCTCAATATTTACCTATTTAATAAAATTACTACCAATATAAACAACATATGGAAGAAATGGTATAGGATTAAGACAAAAAAAATATCGATGAAAACTAATATGAATATTTAGGATAAATATAATGACTAATTAAAATAGATAAACAATTTTTTCATGGGAAATGTAATATCAAAAAAATGCGTCATATTAGAGAATTTCAATTGATTCATTCATAAAAATTATCAAAATACATAAATAAAAAAATATTAAACATATTATCAATATAATACATAGAAACTGTATTATAAATAATGGCTTTTTGATTGATGAATACTAATTTCATTAAATACATTCATGTGGAAAATATCCGGTTTCATTTTAAGAATAACTTTTATCTTAATGGAAAAATTAACAAAATAAAGTTATAAAAAATTTTGAAAATCATTTTATTAGATAAAATCTTTTTAAATATATAAATTACTCATGATAACATTTTATTGTTCTTGAGGTATTGAAATAAAATTATGGTCATACATGATAAAACAATGTCTACATTAAATTTTATAGTATAATGAAAATAATATTTTTTAAAATCACATGAGACTCCAATTAATTTTATTTTTTATAGAATAAAAATTATAGAAATTTAATATTATATATTTAATGAAATGGATAAGATAAATTAAAATCATTTTTAGAAAACATGGTTTTGAAAAAAAAGATTTCCGACTAAAAAATCAATGTAAGATTTTCATAAAAACGATTTGAAATCTATACTACGTTTCAAATAGTGGAAAATGGATATATTACATGAAAATGATCATGAAGAAAAAGTGGTGGATATATTTAATGTTTTATTAACGAATTATCAAAGGAATTTCCTCAACTAAAATTTATGTATAATCAATCCGGATTGAAAATTATATTGTAAAGTATACCCTTACATAGGTAATGGAATTTAAGTGGGAATCCAAAAATGTATAAATTTTGTGTATCAATTATTAACCCCCATAAATATTATGAGATAGAAAATAATATAATCCAAATTCATTATACACATAATCATATAATATCAAATACAATGGAGGAATAATATAACCAAATAAATTAAATTGTGTTATCAAATTTTTTATCACTATGTTACTTTTAATTAAAATACTCTTAGATGAAATAATTCAAATTGAAATGTATATTATCAATATGAATTATTTATTTAGAAAATTTATTCTAAAATGGGTAGTATATACACCATATTAAAAAATTATCTGAAAAACATTACAATATGCCTCATTGAAATTATTTTGAGATTAAATACCATAAATTTTTCTTCTTTTGGATTGGATGTAAGTTAACATCCAATATAATTGATTTAAAAATAATATTAACTAATAAAATAATAGTTTAAATAGTTTAAATATCCAATACAATCATATTATAACATATATTTACCTATTCATTTAAAATAATTCATCATTTTCATTATTTTATGTGTTAATTTCATTATTTTCTCATGTCTGTTTTGTTATAAATGTTCTAGTCCTTTTATATATTGTATTGTTCCATAACATAAATAACAGTAATCAGGACCTAATTAAAATATTTATAACTGAATTATAATTTTCAATCTAATCATGAATTATGGATATGGAAAAAAAATTATGTTACAATCATTGTGATTTTAGACCATACATACGCATGATTAACGTTTCCATTTTTTCATGACCATTTTGAAAATTATGTCAGAAATATATTATATTTATATAATAATAACCATGTTATATATATACCATATTATATATTTATATATAATCACTCATGCAGTGAGGTGATGAAAATATAATCACATCACTTTGTGATGGTGATTGTCCACATGTAAACAAAGGATATGGATGAGATAAGAAAGGTTGGGGTTTAAAGTGAAAATGTTAAAAGGTATTCCATTTTTTAAAATATATTTTTAATATAAAAAATATTCTAGTGATGTAAATTCGAAACTAATATTCATAATTGAACATTTTATAATTTAAACCCAATATAAAATATATTTTAAAATTTTTAATATATAAAATGAAAATGATGTTTCGAATAAAAATTCCCCATTTTTACGATTCGTTTAAAATATATATTCTCATAGAAATTACACAATTTACCCATATGATAATTTTTAAAACTAAATTTAAACATATCTTTAATATTAAAAAAAATTAATGTTACAATTTTTTTGAGAAGTGTGACATTAAAAGTTGTAAAATTGCCTTAAAATACCACTTTTTTACAGATAAAATAAGATTTATTCTTATCTAATTTTTATAATTTATATTAGATTAATGTTAAAACATTTGAATGAATGCATTGTATATAAATTTCAATAATATCATTAAATAATAGTTATTAAATTTAGTTGTTAGTATAAAATTACATTATGAATTTGAATATGTTTTTTATAAAAACATTTCCTTTTTGTTAATTTGGTTTTTATTTTCATTTATAATTAATTGATTAAAATTAATTATTTTTTTATTTGTGTAGGGAATATATATTCATATGTTATTTAATACTATTCATGGAAACCTATTTAACTTCTATGTGGCAATTTTAATTTTAAATAATAATATTAAAAATATTCAGTAAAACTCAATCTCATGTGTAATACATGTGGATAATGAAAATTCCTAATTCCATTTAAGGAAAAGATAAACTAGGTATTATGTGAATTTAAATCTATATCATAGATTGGATTTATTTGAAATATTAAATTTATGATAATGGACTGGATTTTTAATTTCATTCTACTCTTGGTGTTTAATGTCGTATAATATAATGAATAAAATTTTATTGTTTCAGAATATCGGTGTGTGACATTCTACCCTCCTTAAAATTATTATTTCCACAAAATTTAAATATGATCATTGTTATCAAGGGTATTCTATTTTAATATTTTTATGAAAAAAACCACATCTAAAGTGATTTTCAAAAAATATTTCTTAACAACAGAAGAAACGATAGTGCAAAGATCACTTAACTAGGTTCCCATGTAATTGAACACTAGTGGAATGCGATAATATATACTTGGAAGAAAGCAACAAACAATTATAGGGATTAAATTGAGGTTATTGAAAAAAATAATATAATAAATTGAATCTTATGGGCCTCAGAACTAAAAATATTTGATGATTTAAACAGATATTAGATAAATTATATATGAATGGAATAGGATATCATTTTTGTTTCATGATATATTAAGAGATCCTTTAGTATATTGACCATTGAAAATTATTATATAAAATATATTCAAAATTAATAAAATAGAAGATATATATGAATTTATTATTCAATTACAATATAATTTAGAATATTTCATTGTTTTTTCAATAGTAAAATCAAATTAAAAAAAAATTTCATTATATTTATTTAGAGTGATTATGTATAATATTACTATTTGTTACTAATATTAATTATAGAATGTACAATATTACTTTTAAATAATAATTATTTTGTCTTAAATACAATATTTACATAATGAATAATTTTTTAATATTATATATTTTATGTGGTAATAGAAAATAGAATATAAACTTCATTAGGGGTGTTAATTCGTACGTACATACATTAGATGCTCATTTTTCAAAAATATTAAGAGAAACCTAAAATAGTAAAAAAAAATTCCATTATGAGTATTAATAAAATTATCATCAAAATATTTTTCCGGTAAATTTATATTTTAGAACCCCATATGTTATAGGTAATGAGAGATATTAATCACCATTCACTAGGGAATTAGTCCCCATGAAATCATGATTACAAATTTGTTTATTCAAGTTGGTTTGTGGGAAAGTAGAAAATATTGTTTAATAAGTAGAATAAAATTTCTTAATAATAATAATTTTTATGTTATCAAACATTCATGGATAAATATTTTTTATGTTGTAATAGATGAAGAAAATAATGATAACCTGATTGAGAACATTTCCTCCTCTATTAGATGTTATCTCTTTGATAAGTTTATAAGGATCCTACACAAGGTTTTTTGATTTATAAAATATATTTTTAATTATTGATAGATTTTAGTAAATACTATGTATATTATAATGTAGAGATAATTATTAATAAATATTGAACAAAATGGGTTGATGTGAGCTCCACAAACATGAGAAGGGGATTTTATTATATTAAATGTAACTTATGAAAGAAAGGGAGAACATTTTACAGATGTAATGAGGATAAAAAGTGAAAAATAATGTTGTATAAGAAGATTAATGTTCTATAATTCCACATCCTATTATTTTTATATCTATATTAAACATGTTTTTAATACTTTTAATAAAAAATGAATCACTTTTTGCATTTTTTGTTTTTATAGTGGTAATTAATTTATACTTCAATAAATTGCATTGAATTATAATAATTAAAATTATCATTTTTAAATAAATTTTATCAATTTATAAAATATGTTAAATATATATTATCATGTTAAATATTGTTATATAATGAAATACTATTTTAATAGAATTTCTCATGACCTATAAAAACAAATTATTGGAAAAATTGTTTAATTAAGTATAAATGTTCTGTTTTTTAGAAAATTTCGTCTATTTTTTTAATAGAGTGACATTAATTATATACATATTATTCATATTAGGGTTATTTTAAATCAAAATAAATCAAAAACTAAATTTCATTTTATGAAACCTAAATTAATAAGAAGTTAAAAATACAATTTATTTAAAATATAGTTCATATATTTACCTACGATTACATTTTTATTTTCAGAGTAAAAAGATTTATTTTAAATGAATAAAAACATCATATTTTTGGGTTTTTCCCTTAATATTTATTTATAGGTTTAATAAATTATTAATAATTTATTATTCGGTCATAAATACTATAATACTTATAAAAAATTAATCATTTACAATTTACATATATAATATTATTTTTCTAATATACCCAATAGATATTAAATGATAGATTTTATAAGAAATTTAAATATTATGTTATTTTTTTAAAAATGATAGTTAAATTATATATTTTTTCTTTAAAATGAAAACTCAAAATATAATGACAAAATAATTTTCTAAAAAATGAAGTTTCTGAATGTCCATGATATTAGTTCATATCAATTTATAATTTATAGAACAATAATACATTAGTTAATATATAGTTTTTTGAGGTGTTAAATTAATATTTATTATGGTTAATTATAAAACACTATAAATATGTTCCAATGTAAAAAATATTACCTTTATATTAATTAGACTTTATAGAATACAGTTAAATTTTATTATTTATATTCTAAAAATTTATTTTTACGAATGCATTGATATTATAATCATTCATATAATTTTGTAAATATAATATATTATAATTAACAATAATAGTAATTTCAATAATAAAACAAAGCACTTAAATATGTATATATTAAAAATATTATATTTTTATTTCATTATATATTTTTCATGGATTATTTTAAAGTAACTATTAGTAATACAAAACATTCGTATACCAATATGATTTATTTATATCCAATAACCTTATTTTTATTTACGATATTAATAATGGTTATATTCATTCCAATAAATATCCATTTATTATACACCGAATCCTTGAAGTTATTCCAAACAGGGTTTTTATTGTCTTAGCATTTCCCCTTCATTTGATAATTAGGATCATGGTACTGAAATTTATTTAGAACTTTGAGAATGATGTTTATATATTCTCATTATTTTTATTTGAATGTAAATTTCAAATTCATGTATTTTTCTTATTTATGATTGTTCATGCTTGTTCATAACATCTTTATTGTTATCATATATTTCAATGTTTTAACATTTTAAATTGTTCTATGTTTTTTCTATGTTTTTTGGTGAGATGGAGTATATTTCAATTATTTTAAAAGAGAAATTTAATATAAAAATATCAATGTGTGAAAAATATTTTCCACAACATTTTAGAATAGTAAAATAATAGTGTTTACGATGAGGTTATAATTAACCTTGATAATGAAGTTTTTATATGAATTAGTATTTAGATATATTTTATATGTATTTTTATTATTATTTAAACACATGTTTTCAATAATTATGAAAAGATAACTTGTAATGTAGTAAAAAATAATTTATATAAAATTCAATATTTATATAAGAATAATAATCCATTTTTATGATTTGGTAATTTTTTGGTATGTTCATATTGTATTACTCAACATTAATTTTTCACTAATATATCAAAACACTAATTTTGTACGAGGTGAAATTTCAATGAGAAATGGATGGTGTATTATTTCTCTATTTATATAAGAGGAACTATATTGTACCTACTGTAATAACACTAGGTACCTTATCTTCCTCCATGGATAATAATTAATGTCAGTTAGCCTATAATGTGATAATTTCTATTAAGTCATGTTGTTCGTAGAAAACCATATACCTATTAGAGGCAACTATGTACCTCTTTTCACAATTAAATTATAATTAATAGCGTTGTAATTTTGAATAATATATATTTAAATGTTTAACCCTATTGAAATTATATTTTATCTATCACTAAACACTAGGTAGACTAACCCTACCATATTACTCATCAAAGATATCCATATTTTTTAATAGAGATCAAACCTAAATATTTTGTATTTTATTTGATTTATATTTTATTTAAAAAAATAATTTCACATTATATTAATGGTTCATTTCACCAAATCACCAAACACCATTATAAATCCCATTATTTGGTATTCTAATAGGATCTATGGTTTTTATATATAGATTATGTTTCCAAAAATTATCATCAAAAATATAAATATTACATATAAGATATAGGTGGTAATTATGTTATAATTTTATTTTTTTCAAATTAATTTGACATATAACATGTGGGTCGTGGTTAATATCTTCATGGAGATTAGAAATGCAACTAATGTGGAATTCCATGTTTTTTATGATATATGATTAGATTTATTGACAGAAATGGTACTATTTAAAAATTGTATCATGAATTACAAGATAGAAATATTTATTTTTGAAATGAAAATATTAAATATTTTTTAATTAGAACAATATTACAATGTATGCTTATATGAAATTTTTGGTTTTACCATGGTTAGTGGCATATGGGGGTTTTTGAGGATAGTAAATTTACAATGTTCGATTGGTATGTGTGAGGAAATCCATTATGTGGTGAGATTGATAACATTTTTCTAATGTGGATTGATCATTATACAATGTGTGATTATGATATAAAAATATGCATTCCAATCATAGATGGCCATGATATAAGTAGGTTGATTTTTTAAATTCTATTGAAAAGAATGGTATGTCTAGCATTATTTGTAGGGTCTAGTGATGTTATATTGCTGATATGAGTGATGGTCTATTTTTTGATTGGTGATAATAAATTAAAATCACTTGGGAAAGTTATATGTGTATCATGTATTCATATTTATATTAATAATCATGAAAATAATTTGATACTGTATTTCCCAGTACCTCGATATTTCCATGAGTGGATTCGTTGGATGATTTTCTAAATTAATATATGGATATTTATTATTATGGAATTTTTTGGATTAAAACCCACTATTTTAATATATATAACTTCAGATGTATTTAGTGAATTTAAATAATATAATCTGAAATATTTTATCATTTATTTGGGGGTTACTTTTATATAAATTATCACCATTCCTATGATCGGGAAGGGGTTGTGCTCTCTACGTACCAAGTTTCCTTTGTTGGTTATATTCATATTAGAGGGTATACACCATTATCATTATTAATTTTCTACTATAAAAAATCAAATAATTATTAAAACATGTTATTAGTAGTAATTATACGACAATCAACACATGGTTTTCATATTTTTACTCATATTTTTATATAGCGGTAATTTTTTCACATTAAATTAGAAATTTTGATAAGTGTTTTCGATGATCAGCATAGTTTCATTTTCATCACATCACAATGAAAATAAGATTTATAATGATCAATTTATTTATATTATATCAACCTTGATAATTATTGAATAAATAATTTTCTTATTTAGTATTTTTTAATATATCGTTATATTCATTATAAAAATATTATATTTTTTAAATCAAATTGAAAATCGTACTAATGAGACACAATTAATATAATGTTCTATTTATAATCAAAATTTCTAAATTATATATTTTTGTTTTTTTAAAATGTATTTCGTTTTTAAATGAAATAAATAAAAATATTTCGATATTTTTTGATATATTGATATATAATTATTTTTCTTTGAATAGTGAAAATTATGGATTTTTGTAATAAAAATAAATTCTATAATATATGTTATTTAATGGGTTCATCTTTTTTTCACGTATTATTTCAAGTAATAGAAGAAATATTTTGTAATTTTTCATATACATAATTACTTTTGAATCATCCTTGTATTTTATTTTAGTATATGTTTGTTAATTATGTTTTTAAACGAGAATTTTCTTGAATATTCTTTTGACGTGATTAATTATTATAAAATATAATTTATGAAGAGAATTCAAAATTATTATTATTTTAAATTATATTTTTAAATTATATATCATTGAAAAAAAATTTAAAGTATTAAAATTATTATTAAATGTCCTCTAGTAAATATATGTTATATTTTTCTAAAAAAATAAAATTCTTGAAAGCCAGCCTTCCGGTCCTAGATAAGGGGTTTTTATAAATTAATTTTTTATATTATGCGTAAAAAATTTGGTATAATACATTCAATATTAAATATAAGAATTTTTTTTATCATATAAAGGTTAAACATAATTGTTTACGGCAATGAATAGTGAAAACAATAAAAATTAACAACAATAGTTATGGTAAAACAAAATTTACAGGTGTTAAATGAAAATATAAACATTACAATATCCTAAAAATTAATTAAGATTTTATTATTTTCCATATTTAAACCTTATAATTTCTTTTTCAAAATAATGGAACATTTTGGAGATTCATGTGATGTCAAAAACATCAGTACATCTTTTTGTATTCTATAATTACAACTATTCCACTCACCTCAGTTATAAATGTCCACTCATGTCATATATTACTCACTCAATCAAATATATTTTTATTGGCCAATAACATACCATATATCTTCTTTAATTCCATCACAAATATCTAGTTCTCTTATAATGATAAATAAATCCATCCTAAAGATTTTTTTGTTGCTTCCCTAGGATTGTTTCACGAAAATGAGGTATTGTGCTTAACTATGCATCTCTATATCATTTATTTTACCACATATTTAAAATAATATTTTTAATGATTAGATAATAAAAAAAGTATCTTTCAAATTCTAGTATTTAATTTCTTAAATAAATAAACTAAATCTATCTCCTCTTACATTAAATGGGATATGAAATCCTAAATCTTGTGTACTGTAAAGTACATACATTCAAAATGATATCATTAATTTTCCATCATTGCCTCAAATGAATTTTGATAATGTTGGATTTAATGTATGCATGTAATTGATATACGTTTCATATGTATACTTTTACTGTGATTATTTCACATTTACCATCCTAAATTCTATTGCATGGGGGATATTAAACACAACTCATGCATAGAGAATACTATTACCTCGTGAAGTGATGTTATGAATTTTTCACTAAATCATTACATGGATGGTAGTATGGATACTTTTACTGAATATATTTAATATAAATGAATTAATAATGATTTTCATGAAATATTTTTCATTATGAAATGATAATATATATTTTAATTGTTACCATGAAAAATGATATTGTCATTCATGAATAGGTATACAACCGCCTCAATGAAGGGATCATATTTTCATCAAATAATTACATGGATGTTATATATATATATATATGAATATATAAATAAATACTATGATATTTATTATATTATGGTAATTAATTAATTAAAAAATAATACAATCTTCTTTCCATAATGATTATTGAAAAAGGGAAACTTTACTCATGCGTAGGTAAAACCAATTTTCTTCATGTTCATAACATAGACCATTTTTCATAATCATACATCATTAATTGTTCTAAAATGTATAAATATTTTATAATAATTAGGTTTACTAGGTCATATACATTGAGAGTGGGTGATTCATGTTATGAAAATTTAAAACTAATGCCCCATTCGTAATATTTTTTGTTGTCTAAAAATCACACATATCTCTTTCTCCCACAGCAACATTCAAAACAAAATGAAATCATGCATAGGACATAAGGATTTTACTTCGTTCACCCACACTATCCGAAAACCATACCAATGTGATGTGTGAGTACAACAAATCCTTTAAATCTCACTATAAATTACAAGGTTCTATATAGATTTCTTCTATTCCCATGCCCACCGACTTTACATGATTATGGTATACAAGATACATTCCAAATAGTCACCCCTTTTGTATCATTCTCTAGATCACTGTTGGAAGAAAGGATCATCCTATTCCTCCTCCAACACTGAATAATTATGGAAGGGATATACTAATAGTTTATTTACATGTAGGTCCCTTCATTTACATCTAAACATGCATCCTCCACTATCAGTAGATCCTCTGTTGAAGTCCTTTTTTATCATGTAGATGAAGTGCACTTTTATGAATAATATAAATTAGCAGAATTGGATTTCAGGAACTATTTATGTCCCTTCACGAACAATTATCTTCTTTAGTGAACCACATATTCCATATGCTTCACAAACCACCTCTTCCACAAACTGCCTCCAATTTCACAGCCACCTACCACCTCCGTGTACTTCCTTTGCACACCACCTTCGCATAAAGTCTATATAAACCGCTTAATGATTTTTCTTCTATGAACTACTTTTTCATCTATAGAAATATTTCTTTTATGGACTACACCATCCAAATACCACTTCTTCTCCATTCATATAATCATCCTCATGATCAACTTCACCCTTCATTGAATTTTCCCCCTAAACCACTTTGGGACATCACATAATTACTAGAGTAAAGATTCTTTCTTATGGAAAAATTGACTGAGTAATGATTTTATTAATTACACTTATACCGAAAAATAGATCCGCAAAATATGCTAATTTAGGATTTTCCAAATCTTTGATGCGGTAGGACCTTCAACACATATCGTTCTCTCGTGAACTCTTCTTCCCAACCTCGATTGTGTACCCCCACTCTTCATACATAGCTGTCGTTCTATTTCTCTAATGAATTCCTTCACAAATCCCAACAATCACCACATCATTTCCACCAATGACAAGCCATACAACATACTACAGTCTTTTCATGAACCATCAACCTCTCATGAATGATATTCCTTACCATGAACCATTTCATTATGTGGTATGTAAACCATCCATCATGGTCCTCATAGCACTGCTATGAAGAAACCTTCTTTTGCTGATTTCCCAAATCTATTCCACACACCTCTTATACAATCAATAAGATATACATCAAACTATATTTGTTTTTCCACCTATATATAAATCATTCTTTATCCAAAAACAAACACACGTTTTATAATCCCATAAATTTGGATAACACTATGAATATAAGACACCTAAAAATTCAGCTTCATCAAACACCAGTTACACTCATTCGAAGTAATATGTCTTTATCAAAAAACACAATCACACCAAAAAATGATGATATGACACTTTAAGGTATTTATCCAAATAATATTCCCATATATTTTTGTTAACAACAATTTATAATCTGATATCTCATTAAATCATCTCCCGAATTCAACCATCGTTCATTTCAAGCGATTAAGAAAAAGATCAATGATTTACTAAACACATAATATAAGCCCCCATGATCCATGATCGGCATGATAAATAATAGTTTAATTAAAATGTCATCAATGAATCACTTCATTACATTTTAAATAATTCTTCATTCATTCTTCATGGTCATCATCTTTCATGATATTTATTTTTTGATCAATCATGTCTTGCTTCATTAGATTTAATACCCCTCCTCACTACACCCAAAATAGCCTTGATTCACCCATCTAACTACTTCAACTAACAACATATCCATGTGTCATGATTAAGACATTTTTTCCCTTCTAATGACATAATTTCTCCCCCTCTTTCAATAAACCTGAAGGATATTCCTTTCAGGTTTGCAATAGGGTAAAGAACAAATATTAAATTGTTATGGAAAAATACACCTTTCCATAAGGAAAGGGGGTCACACCTCTACAATTTTTCATGTTTGAGGAGTCAATTTAACTCCAAGATCTCATTGATACCTCACAAATTCTTATTTGGGTTATGGTTTAGTCTAAACGTTTACAATTTTTTTCTATTAGCACACACTCCAATATCACAAGCCCTTACTCAACCTTCTCCTTAATGAAAGAATAATTTATGTTAGATTAATTTTTTCTACATTTATGGAATTTATTATTTCTATGATTTATATCCCATTATTTATCAAAATGTATTCTGATCATCCCATATCCTCAAGATACTACATCATCCATAATAATTGTGTGTATGCTTCTGTAGAAACAATATTTTTGGATTATATGGTGATCAATGAAATGAAATTATATATCTATCTTTGAAAAGAAAAACACAATACTATAATATAGAATTCCCCACATGATGTTGATTTTCTATCATATAATAAATCATCCCAATCCACATATGTATATCTCAATAACTTTTACTGAAATTGTTCATTATACATCCAACTAAAATCTCCAGTGCCCTTGATATAAAAAAGTATACTTCGTGCATGGTGTTTCATTGGTATTTCTTGATATGTTGTTCTTGGAATGTGGAAAAAACAATATCATGTATTGTAGTTGTTATTTATAGTAGAGTAGTAATGATTTTCCAGTATTCTTTGATATTAACTGCATTTCATTCATCATCCCATGAAATTTTCATTGGGACAGCCACCAGAGTTTTCGTCTCCTTGGAATTGTACATATTCATTATTTTTGAAACCTCCTTAGAATAATTGGATTGTGAAGATAATGTTCAATTACTTCATTGTTTCTCATGTGAACCAAGGAAAACATCCGTTCATTGTTTATTGACATTTCAATCTCCGAATTCATGAAATGAAGAAAATTTTCTACACTACACATCATTTGATACTCCAAATATTATGACATCAATATACACTTGCTGCATAATTCATTTATTACTCTGATTATTGACATATAGATTTTAATAAAATACACCATTTAAAAAGATGATATTTCAAATTAACATATCTATCCTCGAATTCCTTGATCTTGGTTCTTAATTTAATCTAGAAAAGCCTTCATTAGATGACCATATCTGTTGTCATCTTCATGAATGTGAAATACATTTAGATAGTAAATGTAAACCTCTTATTCCAAATCATTAACTAGAAATACTGATTTGACATCGATATAGTAAAAGTAGAACATTATTTTTAGTAATAAAACTAAGAATAATATCATTTTACCTCACCTCACAATAGGAGGAAACATTTGAACATCAAAAATTTGCTCTATCATCGAGTTCTATTTCCATAGTAATCATTATTAGTTTTGAATAATTACAACTTCTTCATTTATCTTATTACAAAAAACCATTTAGTTTGGCTAAAATACATATCCTTTAGTCTCTACACAATCTCCCATGTTTGATTATTCTCAATTTTTTCATTCTCATTATTTTATCATGAACCCAATTATCATCTCCTACTACTTCATTAAAACTTATAGGCTCTACCTATGATATATATGATGCTTTTTATAGATTATTAATCGTCCTTGTCTTCACTGGAGCTTCTTGATCACCAAAAATGTTCGTTCTATCAATTTTAGCTCTTATCATCTATATTTAAATATATATTGAATCTTGATCATCCTTTTCATCATATGAATATTCTTCTAAATTAGCATGTGGGACTATAAAATCCCCAGACTTTCTTTTCCCTTTGTCACTATCCTTTCTAGAGCGATAATGTGTTTTCGAAAAATAATTCTCATTCTCCAATATGGTTACATCGTTACATTAAAATACCTATCATAGACCCTTTTTGATGAATTTATAGTCATTGGTTTTCTTCAAATTTCAATGTAATATTTCTTCATCACCACGAGATTAAAATTTAATATGTTTCATTCTGTTGAGAATGAAACACTTACATATGAAGACATCAAAGAACATCAATGATGGTTTCATTCCATAAAATATCTAAAATGAACCCTTCTATTCATTAAGACACTGGAATTATCTATTTGAAGTGTATACTATTGTCATCACTAGATCATTCCAAAAAATTTCTAGAACGTCTTTCTTAATGTGGATTTTTCTAGACATGTTGTTGAAAATATGATTTCCTCTCACTACTACAATATTATTCTATGGATTTATTGTAACTAAAACTCGATTCCTTATCCCATGTTCCTCGAGATAATTATGAACTTTTATATTTCTTATCTCTATTTTATTTTATGTTCGAATGTTCATGGTTCTTTGACATAGAATACTTTCAACATCCCATCATTATCTTTTAATGAATCTGATCACCTCAGACTTGTGGGTAATGATTGATACCCATTAAATTCAATAATAATCATCAATGAAGAGGGTCACGACCCATCCCCTAGGGCCCGTATCGTGACTACCCCAAACCCAACTTCCAAAGGCCAGGGGTTAGCGACTAGAACCAAGGGTGCAAATCCCCAAACTTGGAACGAAATGCCCTTATAAACTGAAACACATAAAATAGAGTATGCAACTAGAAGTAAAACACTATGTAAAAACTGAATATAGAAGATGTGATTGAAAGTAAAAGGGGCTCTAAATACAATCCCAATAGTAAATTACTACTAAAACTAAAAGAAATTACAACTGAAAAAGGTACAAACAGCTGAAAGTTAATGTGTAGATCCTGGATCATTATTTGGGGTTCATACGTGATTGGTAGGTACAGATGGCAACCTCAACACTTCATGTCTGTCAGACTCCACTATGTACCGACTCGTCGCATGGTCCACCTATAGGTACCGTCTAGTCCTGGTGATCTCATCCTCCGTCCGTGCTGTCCGTCGTCGGCATAGAACACAACGAGCTATGGGAAATGACCATGAAGGGGTGAGTATAACGATACTCAGTAAAGACACCTAGACCCTCAAGGTCCATCAATATCCAATAAAGATACCAATAAAATAATGAAATCAATCAAATATCCCACTTAGTTATATGACCATACATATACCGAAGTTTATCAAATGACCCATCTTAATCATAAAGAAACATAATTGTTACATACTCATCTCACACATGTATACAACTTTTGTAGAGAGGTATAGATGATCAGATATAGCCACTAAATTATCAAAGCTGCCGGACCAACACATGATCCAGTACCAGTAATTCTGTCAAACCAATATATGATCCAGGAATAGAAGTCAAGACTGTCGGACCAACACATGATCCGGGTCCCATCGTTAGAGCTATCAGACCAACACATCATCTAGGTCCAGCAAATCTCTTGGACCAATACATGATCCCGGAATAGAATTCAAGACTGTTGGACCAACACATGATCTAGGTCCAGTTGTTAGAGCTGTCGGAAAAACACAAGATCCATGTCCAGCTATTTTGTCGGACCAACACATGATCCTGGAACAGAATTTAGAACTATTGGACCAACACAAGATCCAGGAATAGTCATCTGAACTTCCGACCATAGGGTTCCAATCAATTATGCTTTATTCTAGGAGGGTCCGCTCCACAAGCCAAGTGTCGATATGTCAACTGTCATGAATTACCACAATTATGTATCTCAAGGGCCTTCCTCGTCATAGGGGACTCAATGCAACAGACGCCATGTCGATCGAATTGTCGGTCTGTTGGTTAATTTCATTTTTATTCTAGGGGCCCATTTAGTTTTTAGGATCAAACTGACCTGCCATACCCTCAAATATTTCAAAAAGATAAGTGGTGTATTAAAAAATAACAGTCTCTCTCTAAGATTTCTGTCACTAGGGATGGTTAACCAATCCGACACCCGTAGGCTAAGATATGGGCGAAAAAGTGTTATAAGGCCATAGTGGGTCCGACCCGGCAAGAGTGAGAGGCCCAGGCCGAAGGGGGGCCCGACTCAAGTTGTTAGCCCAACCTGAGGAGGCACCCAGCTCAAAGGTGTGGCCCAGCCCAAGGGGGTCCCTACCCGAGGCAGCCCGACCTGAGGCGGCCCGGCCCATGGATGTCCTGCGTGGCTAGGAGGCAGACCGCCGGCTGATGCCAGGGATGGCCACAGGGGGGTTGGTGTTTAGTGCCCCCTATCTCCCTGTAACAACATGCACATGGTTCTGACCAGTTGACCGTGGGACCCAAGGGGTCCCTCCTGTGGAGCAACCACCAGCGGCCGGCTCTACCGGTGTCCCTCTGCTGTCTGCCATGGTCTTTGGCCACGTGTATTCTCTGGCACGATGTGAAAGCGGTGTTCCATCTTCTTCCCCTATGGGCCCCTTCCTCCAGAGCGGTGCACTGACACGACGCCCCTCTGGCACCGTGGTGGCCCGGTTCATTGCACGACGCGACGAAGCCGCACCCCTTCGGCGACCCTCTAGAACATGCGCCACTTGTTCCTCTCGTGGCCGAACAGTCGCCGTCCATAGATGATCCACCGTGGTCCTCTCTTCTAGTGGTGACGTTGTGCCACTGTCATCGTCAACCAATCAAGAACCAACAGATGGACGTCAGGCTGTATTTCTTCGGTCTGCACCTTCACATTAGGTAATAAAAAATTTCCAACATTGAAGCACAATAAAAAAACAAGGAATGAGGATTTAATTCAATCAAGACAACCCATACTTCGAGTTCGGTGGTCGATGAAGAATTTTCGGAAGGCAAACGTTGGTTCGTCAATGTTGGAGGAGGAAGTTCTCAGAGAAGATGAGTTGAGATTACATCATCGGTGTTCATCTTGGGTGGTGATGCTTCCCTTTCATGCCTCAGTTGATGAAGGAATGATATAGTGTTTGTCGTCCATCAGTTGTGAGGGGTGTTCTTTGTGTTCTTCATAGAGAGGATGTAGTTCCCTAAATTCTCCATGACCACTCTCAAGCACCACCCAAAGATTATGCCAACACCAAAAGTAATAGACACATAATTATTTTAATGGTAGGAAAGAATTCAAAAGAATTAAAAAATTATCTAATTAATTAATTGCATGGGATAATCAATTAATTGTGAGAGAGTTGGCACGTTAATGTAATGGGGGAAGGTGGAGAGTTTAACCCACATAAATGGGGGGTAGAGGTCTTCCAAAATTAATGAAAAGTTAAAAAGGGTTAAGAAGATCATGTGGGCCCCACTAAATAAAATCCTCCTAAGGGAGGTTATATGCCTGTGGACCCCACCACTATCCTCCACTTGGAGGTTTGAACCCCCATAAAATAAAAAAAAGTGAACACCTAATTTTTATTTAATTTAATTAAAAACCCCCCAAAACTAATTTTTATTCTCATCAAAACACATCATAGGTGTAGGTCTCACTAAGAAATCATCGACGCTGCGAGTTCAACGGGGCCCTCAAATTACAATTCCGATCACCGGTTAAAATGATATAAAATCCTTCTCGCACGTTTACTAAACATACATGAACAAAACATCAGAAATTGATTCCGGGCACACCGGGCCTTAGAATCAAGCGTTGTTAGAAACTGCGTACTCGTAAAATTCCAATGTATTTAAGAAAAAAAATTCCGATGTAAATTTCAGGTCTTTACATTCTCCCCACCTCATGTCTTTACATACCTGTAAGTTAAAACTCAAACTAAGTGAACAAATGGGGGTATTGAGAATGCATCTGATCCTCCCTCTTCCATGTTCTCTCATGGAGGTTCCCATGCTGCCAAAAAACGTGCACCAGAGGTATCGAACATCCATGTTGGACCCGCTCCAATCGATCTTCAATCTCCACTAGAACCTCCGTGAACGTCCCCCCGTCATCGATGTCCAACTCCCCGTGATCGATTATGTGGGACGGGTCATGCACGTATCTTATCAGCTGAGATACGTGGAAGACATTGGGCACTCGGTGCAACTGAGGTGGAATAGCCAAGCAGTAAGACACCTCGCCTACTCTTATGAGGACCCAGAAAGGTCCTATAAATCACAAGGATAACCTGCTGCCTCAGTCAAATATCTGCAAACCTCTACAAGGTGAGACCCATAGAATGATGTGGTCACCATCCTCAAACTCCAGAGGTCTCTGTCACCTTTCTGCATATGACTTCTATCTTCTTTGTGCAGTCTTCATCCACTCGTAGATGATCTGAACCTTCTATGTGGTAGCATGTCCCATCTCTGGTCCCACTAGTGCTGAATCCCATGGGTCTGTCCAGCATAGTGGCGATCTGCAATGCCGACCATAAAAAGCCTTAAAAGGTTCCATACCTATGGTGGAGTGATAGCTGTTGTTGTAGAAAAACTCCATCAAAAGCAAGTGATCCTCCCATCTATGGCCGAATTCGATGGAACATGCACAGATCATGTCCTCAAGGGTCGGAATGGTCCTCTCAGTCTGACCATATGTTTGAGGATGTATGGCGGAGCTCAGACATATCTGTGTCCTGAAAGCATCCGGAAACCCCTTCCATAACTGGGAAGTAAACCATGCATCTCGGTCGGAGACAATTGAGGAAGCTACTCCATGTAAACGCACTATCTTTTATAAATAAAGGCGTCTAAAGCTCTCAACTGATCCCTGCTCTCTGATTTATAAGAAGTGGGCCGACATGGTGAGTTATTCAACGATCACCAATATCGAGTTGTGACTCTTGGATGTATGTGGAAGACCTGTCATGAAGTCCATGGATATCCCGTACCACTTCCACTCTGGGACTTCTAATGGCTGAAGCAAGATTGTTGGTACATGGTGCGCTGCCTTCACTTACTAACAAGTGAGGCACCGTGAGACAAACTCCGCTACTAACTTCCTCATTTCTGGCCACCAATGCTGTCTTCGAAGGTCCCGATACATCTTCAACACTCCTGGATGTACCACTAGAGGGGAAGTGTGGAACTCCATCAAAACATCCTCTTGAATTTCAACTAGTACTAGGGTACGTCCTCTGAAAAGGATGATGTGCTCCCCTGCTTAAGAAAAATCCATCAGGTGCATGTTCAGTGGATATCTAGGCATGTTGTGTCTCGCAGTCAACATCCCCATGTTGTGCCTCCCTGACTCGCTGAAGAAGTGGAGGAGTGACTGTAAGATACTACAGATAGGGTGATCCATACCTATTCACAAATGATATCTGCAAGGCATCCAGTTTCTCTGTTTCCTCTCCTATCAGCAGAATACCAGTCCTCTTACTGAGTGCATCCGTAATTACATTCCCCTTCCCAGGAGTATAGACTATCTCATAGTCATAGTCCTGGTGGAACTCAATCCATCACCACTGTCTCAGGTTCAGGACCTTCTAAGAGAAGATATACCTGAGACTCTTGTGATCAGAGTACACGGTAAAATATTTCCCAATCAGATAGTGCCACCACATCTTCACGGCGAAGACTACTGCTGGTAACTCCAGGTCATGGGTAGCATAGTTTTGCTCATGTTGTCTCAACTGCTAAGAACCATACATGATCACAGATCTTTTATGCATCATGAAACACCCGAGCCCAGTCCCTGATTCGTCGTAGTATACTACGTACCCTACGCCTTCCTCTAAATGCCTCAAAATGGGGCACTAGTTAGCCGCTGCCTCATCTCCTGAAAGCTCTGCTGGAAACTCTCCAACCACACGATGTTTTTCCATTTCTTCGTCAAGGCTGATAGTGGTGCTGCAACTTTGGAAAGGACTGTAATAATCCTACGGTAGTATATATCCATGCCTCAGAATCTTTATACATCCATCACAATCCTGGATGGCTCCTAAGCATGTACCTCCTCGATATTAACTGGATCTACAAAAACTCCACCCTCCGAGATGACATGTCCCATGAAGTGAACCTCTTGAATCCTAAACTGGAACATTGAGAGCTTACCATAAATCCGGTTCACTCAGATTGTGTCCAGTACTACCTCCAAATGGTAGACATGCTACTCCTCAGTATTCTAGTGCATCAAAATGTCGTCGATTAATACTATGATAATCTGATCATGTTATGGCAGGAAGATCATGTTCATGAGACACATGAACACTACTGGTGGGTTGGTTACACCGAAGGGAATAACCAAGAACTCATAGTGGCCATACCGACTCCTAATGTTCATCTTATGTACATACTCATCTCGAACTATAAGCTGGTGATAACATGATAATAGGTCTATATTTGAGAACCATCGATCTCCCTTTAGCTGATCAAAGAGGTCATCAATCCTCAAGAGTTGTTACTTTTTCTTCATGGTCACCTAGTTCAGGAAAAGGTAGTCGACACAAAGCCTCACGATCCCATCCTTCTTCATGGAGAAAAGAATCAGGGCTGCCCAGGTAGAAACACTGGGTCAGATGAATCCCTTCCCCTGCAAGTCCTCCAACTATACCTGCAGCTCACGATGCTCAAAGATAGCCATCTGATATGCTGGAGTAGATATCGGTGTCGTCCCGGGTTACATGTCAATATAAAATTCCACCTCACTATGAGGATATTTTCTTTCGACGTCATCAGGGAAAACATCTGTGTACTTGTCATCTCCTATAGGATAAGTTGGACTCTCCACATCTACTACACCGAGGGTAAGGCAAGACAACTGGTGAGTAATCAGCTACACCCTCCTCCGAGTAAGTCTGTCCTGTGCTGGATTGGTTCCCTTCTCACTGGTGAAGGTGAACCTGGTCCCATCCATGTGGACTAGTCATGTTTTCAAGCGTGTCAAATTAGTTGTTTAATTTTGACTATAATTTCTACAGTATAGCAGTAACCCTAGGTCGTCTCTCGATGGAGCCTTAGATCATTAATTGGAAAAAAAGTGATTTTTGATTATGAAAGTAGAAAGGTAAATGAGGTTTTATGGTAATTGGGTTTTATGATAAAAATTGACAATTGAAAATGAAATTGATATGAAAAAGTATAAGTATACAAGATTTATTTAACATGATCAACCCAGGGAAGTATCATGACGCTCATCCTTCATCGCTTCAAGGGATGGGGTTATGATCTTTTAATACCTGGTTTGAAACATATATTAACATATTTTTACTGAGTTTATTCTAGTATACCTCCTAGGGATCAGTTGAAAACAAACAATGATTCACTAGACATCGCTGATGATTGAGTGATTTTTGTTCGACATCACAACTGAAACTCACCAAGGAAAGACACGAAGAACTCGATGTTCTATCCAGGTTTTTATGTTACTTCGTTGTGATACCATGACATAAATATTCATGATATTTAAAAATATTATGTCAGTTCATTTGACCAATATGAACTAGACAGACACAACAATTAAATGAGAGAAGAAAAATGGTTGAACGGTGTGTGAAACATCACATGAACAGGTACCCCCAAACATGATCATTTTAGTTGAGTATAACATACCAGTATATAACTCAATTAAATAAAAACAGAGGATGAGGAAAAAAACAAACAACCTGAAATTAAAATAATCAGTAAAAATAATACATGTTTGAAGCTCGGGATTACATCACATTCCTCCCCAGGTGATCACTAGGGGCTTAGAAACCAATGGGAGGGGAAGAGGAAGAAGATGTTGAAATAGAACATCCCATAGCCTCCAGAACGGTTAGGGATGATGAGAAGACTTCTTGGGGACTCCAAAATGGTAGCACCTTGCCTCCTGGCCAAACATGCAAATAGGGAGCCCAAGGTGCCATTTTATATGAAAATTGGAAGGTAGTTTTAGGCACACAGATTTCATCAATCCACTTGTACCACGTGATTTGGCCTTCATGAAGTCTTATCTCTCTTTGTAGAAAATAGAAACATTGTATCCACATATCTTTTCTACCTCCACCAAATTTTTGGCACCATTTGGACAACTACATCTCTAGATATTGATAAAATATAGAACACTGCATTCGACTTGGTCTAGCTTTGATTCCTTGGACAGATCAGTTTGTATGGGAATTATAGAGGCCGAATGTGGCTTTATTTTTTTCATCTGAATGTATACCATTAAATTTAGTAACGACACAAAATATTTCAGCCCATTTGGATGCATATATTTCACGTACTATTCAATACAGTGGACAGATTTCCATGGGATTCCATGCAGTTTGACCCATTTTTCTTCAGGATAATCTCCGGGCCTCCAAATCATCTTTAACTTCAATAAAATTATCAAAACAAGTAACATTACCCCTTTTAAATATTAATAAACATTAATTACTTTAATCAAATAGGAAGTGCAATTGATTATTATATTTGGAATATTAATTACAAAACCAATTTAAAACAGTTGTGTAAGGGTGAAATAAAGAAGTGAATCGTGGTACAATCACACCCCCACACGTAAAAATTTACACTCCTCGTAAAATTCACATATCCAAATAAATTTATGCATATATATATATATATATTCTGAAAATCATGAAAATTTAATATTTGAGGAATGTTTACTTGATGTAATGTGATCAATGCTCAAACTGCACAAAGGAGTTCCTCCCAGTGAAAATGGAAAAAGATATCTCATTAATCATATCGCAATAAAATTCAAAGCGATTTATGACACCAACATGAGCAAGGAATTCAAAAGTCAGCCATTACACTAACTCTGCATGTGTGTTTGAAAACAAGTCCATGGTATTCTTTCCACTTTCAATCAAATAAATATAGGTTATTTTAACATTATACACCTTTAAATGATTTGTCATCGACCTTATCCTACACCCTTTGCAATCATATTTCAGGACCCATTCACATAATCATTCCCAGAAGACAAACCATATGCTCCTGACCTAGACTCCCCATATGTTGTACATTTCATCACTCCCCTCATTTATATATTTTTTTAGAAGTGCATTTGGAACAAATCTCACACTCATCTCTCAACCTGTGTTTGATCTCCTCATGACACTAATTGAAATAGTTATAACAAGATCAAAGGTTGAGGAGGAGTGGTTTTTGACCTTCCCAAGACACAACAACATATTTTACTGAGGTATTACAACAGTCAGACATTAGATACACACGGATAGGTCAATCTGGTATAGTTATGAATTATATCGGATAAGGATCAAACGTATGGAAATATCATTTAAAGCTGAAAAATATTATCCTAACATATATTTACCTTATATTAAGTAATAATTATTCACAAATTTTGGTTTGGTGCAAAAATTTCGGGATATATTAGTGACACAGTTTTCCCAAAAACTACTCACACAAGGGTCATCAATCATCTCAAAAGTTTCTCATAGATATGACCATTTATATCATTGACAGAAAACCAATTCACTAAAAACGAAAACTACTCACTGATGATAAATTCATACAAATATTATTTTTATCCTTCGTTATGGTATTTTTACTTTCCCCCCTTATGGTCACCAAATCATAGACCCTCAAAATTATTTATGGGGAAAAATTAAAATACCATAAAAAAGGATAGAAAGCTATGAAAATAGAAAGAAATGAAAATTACTAACTAACCCAGGAATGTATCCACCCCCCCCCCCCCACACACACCTAGAATGTGCAGTGTCCTCACTGAAATAATTTAGAATGTGAGAAGGATGGATAAAACCTGGTGTGTTTTATTGATATGATGCATTGAGAAGGTGTATTCCCTACACCTAATTCATCAGAAAATCCTCATAGAAGTGTTTAAGTTGCTTCCCATTGACGGAAAGACATCATCCACTCTTATCATGAAAAACCAGTTTTGCACCATAAGGGTAAACATTAGTAACAGTATATGTACCGAGCCATCAGGAACGAAGCATACCTGGGTGGAGCCTAAGCCTGTAATTGTACATGAGTACCTTCTCACCAATATGGAACTTCTGCTGGTGAATCATGCTATCATGAATAGCCTTTTTCTTCTCTTTATAGATCTGGGAGTTTTCATATGCATCATGTTGAATTTCTTTCAACTCTTGAATCTCTAGCTTTCATTGCTCACCTAAATCTTAAAGGTTCATATTACAATGCTTAAATGCCCAATATTCATGGTGTCATACCTCCACTAGGAGGTGAAAAGCCATTCCAAACACAATTCAGTTGGGTGACATTCCTATTGGGGTTGTAAAAGCTGTCCGGTATGCCAAAAATGCATCATCAAAGTGCAAATTCCAATCTTTCCTATTAGGGTTGTACCGTTTTTCGAAGATTTTTTTAACTTCCCAATTTTATATTTATGCTTTTCCATTAGATTGGGGATGATATGTAGTGGAGACTTTATGATCAACCCCATACTTACAAAGGAAATTTTTCATGTTGTGATTGAAAAAATGTGAACCCTGATCACTAATGATGAATCATGGTAAACCAAACCTACTGAAAATTTGGGACCTCACAAAATCAACAGCCACACGAGAGTCATCTGTCCAGGTGGCCTTTTCATCCACCAATTTAGATACATAGTCAACAATAAATAATATGTACACAAAGCCAAATGAATTTGGAAAAGGACCCATGATGTCAATGCCACATGCATCAAAAATTTCACAGAATAACATGGACTGTTGGGGCGTTTCATTCCTCTTGGAGATATTCCCTATGAATTGAAAATGACTGCATGACTTAGAAAGTCTATGGGCATACCTATACAAATGCTGGAAAATGAAGTCATGAGTCGAGGACCTTTCGAGCTGTACGTTGGGAGCCAAAGTGTCCCCCACATGACAAATTCTGACAGAAGGTCAAAACAGAGGTGAACTCATGGTCAGGGACACATCGATTAACAACATGGTCACTACAAATTCTCCACAAATATGGGTCATCCAAAATGTTCCAACGTGACTCATACTTACGCCTCTGGGATTTTCCAATGCTAAAATTAGTGGGGACCCTAGATGTTGCTAGAAAATTCACAATGTCAGCATACTAGGGAGTAAGTTCCACAACATCACAAAGGTTCTCATGAGGGAAGAATTATCCAATGGGTAGGGGTGATTCAACATGATGGTCCAATTATGGGGAAGTCTTACTAATTTGGTCATCTACCACATTCTCCACCCCCCTCTTATCTCTAATTTCAAGGTCAAACTCTTGGTGGAGGAGTATCCACTGTATGAGACGGGGTTTATCTTCAGGTTTCATTAAGAGAAATCGAAGGCTGACATGGTCAGAAAACACAATCAGTTTTGACTCAAGAAGATATGAACGGAATTTTTTCAAGGCAGACACAATAGAAAGGATTTCTTTTAATATAGTTGTGTAGTTTACCTGGCTGGGGTCAAGGGTACACAAGGCATACACAAGGACATGAGGGGCCTTCTCAACCCTTTGTGATAAAACTGCCCCAACTGCAAAGTTAGAGGCATCACACGTAAGCTCGAAGGGGAGATACCACCATGGTGGTTGGATGATGGGAGGTGATGTGAGACTCTTTTTTAGAAAATTGAATGCATCCTCACAATTTTTTTCAAACACAAACTCATAATCTTTTTGCAATAACCTGGACAATGAGAGTGAAATATTACTAATTTCTTTAATGAATCGGCAGTAAAAACCAGAATGACCCAAGAAAGATCGCACCTCATGAACACATTTTGGATATATAAGTGTTGAAATTAATTCAATTTTAGATTTAACAACTTGAATTCCCTTATTTGAAATGAAATGCCCAAGAACTATACATCACTCAACGATAAAATGGCATTTTTCATAATTTAAAACAAGATCATTTTCAATGCAGCGGTTGAGGATAGAACCTAGGTGTTCTAAAAAATCATGAAAAGAATATACATATATTGTGAAATCATCCATAAATACTTCCATACATCTCTCAAGGTACTCAGAAAAATTACTCAACATACATCGCTGAAAAGTACTAGGAGCATTACATAGACCGAATGGCATCCTTCTGTATGCAAATGTTTAGAATGGACAGGTAAAAATTGTCTTTTCTTGGTCCCCAGGGGCTATATGGATTTGGAAATAACCCAAATAGCCACCAAGGAAACAATAATGGGACATAACAACCAATCATTCAAACATTTGGTTATAGAAAGTTAATGGAAAGTGCTCCTTCCGCGTGGCTTGATTCAGTTGACGGTAGTCAATACAGACTCCCAAACTATTTTTCACACGTGTTGTAACCAAATCATTCGTTTCATTTGACACAACTGTTATTCCTATACAATTTTCACTGGTCTAAAACATTTACTATCAGATACATGATAAATGATCCCTGCAACAAGTAATTTACTAACTTCCAATTTTTCCACTTCATGGAGAGTGGGATTCAACCGGCATTGAAATTGTCTTACAGGCATAGCCTCATCATCCAAAAGTATATGGTGCATACAAATAGATGGGATAATCCCGGGAATATCAGACAATGTCTATCCTATTGTCGTTTTACACTCCCTTAAATTTTTCAGTAGTTTCGAGTCCTGTTGTGGAGAGATGTTATTGGAAATAATCAAACGCAGTTGGTCAATACCCTCAAGATATGCCTATTTTAAATTAAAAGGATGTGGTTTATTTTCCAACAATAGTGGTTTCTGGATTGAGGGAGAGGATTTATGGGCAATGAGGTCCATTAAGCTTCCTATAAACTCATGTTTATTTTCTAAAAATATAGAATCTATAGAAATGAGATTTTCAGAATCATCGACAGTCATGGGTACCATAGAATGTACACACTCATAAATTAAAGCACAAAATATACACATTTCAGAACCCACACAACACTGAAAACATTACTCAAAGCTCAAATCATCCAAGGGTGAAGAAAAAGAAAATGAATCAGAGTATGGGTTGAGAAGAGAATTTTGTGTGTGTGGATCGTTTGAGATAACATCTATATAATAGATAGGAAGAGTGGAGTGCTCTTCAATGGATTGTTTCATATCCTCAAAGTTGTTAAAACAAACCTTTCTCCTCCGAAATCCATAAACAACGTACCATTGTGAACATTGATGATCGTCTTTGCTATTTTTAGGAATGTCATCCCATGTATGAGAGGATCATGTCCTTGGGTTCGGGTATCTTCCATCTCACGAATGTAGAAATCATCAGGGAACATCAGATTCTTCACTCGTACAAGGAAATCCTCAATCACTCCTTTTGGATGCTTTGTACTCCGGTTGGCAAGTTGCACGAAAATTCCTATTGGTTGAAGCTCTCCAACCTATAGAGAAGTATACAAAGAGTGAGGCATTACATTAATCGAAGAACCTAAATATAGCTTAGCATTAGAAAATAAGGTCTCCCCTATGGTACACGGTATCCTGAATGTTCCTCGATCCTTGCATTTGGTTGGCTTTGCTGGTTGAATCAGGGCCGAGACATTCTTACCCATGTTGACTTTCTCATTCCCCTTCAGCCTTCATCTATGGGTGCAAAGCTCTTTAATAAATTTGGAATAATGGGGAATTTTCTTGACTGCATCAAATAAAGGAATATTAACTTGAACATTTTAAATGTATCCATTATCTCATTATCAATATAATTATGAAAAATTTTCATAGATTTAGAGAGTCTTTGCGGGAAAGGAAGAGGAATTTATTGTTCATGGGAATACTTAAAGATAATTTTATTGTCATTTTTTTTATTTTTCTTCATTGGAATATTTTATGGGTGGAGAAAGAGTGTTTTCAAGAGGGGGACAAACCTGTTGAGAAGAATCAGTAGAAGGAGAAGCTTATTTACCACTACGAATGGTAATTTCTTATACAGTACCTTTGTCCTTCAGATTGGCAATGGGTTGAGATGGTAGTTGTCCAGACCCTTGCATCTTAAGCTCACCAATGGTGTTTGCCAGTTTTCCCACTTGAGTTCGCAAATCATGAATTATTGATTGTGTGGTCTATTGGAACGGGAGGTTCTGGGTTTCCATTCGCTTCACCATATCCTCGAGGATTGGTTCAAATTTGGGAGGAGGAGGATGATTGTTTTAGAAGTTGATGGATAAGAAGGATGCATACTTTGGCCTTGTTGATACCAATTCTTCTTGGGGTAGCTTGAGTTTCCTCCTTGTCGGTACTGAGGTTGTGCTTGGAACCCTGGATTTGGATTTGGCAATAATTTTTCTTGCATGATGGGACTTTCTTGTCCGAATAGACTCCCTGGGAATACAGCTGCACAAGACTCAGATGAAACTTGAAGTTGTGGGCACTGGTCAGAAAAATGAGTTTTATCAGAACAAATACCACAATGAAATTGAATAGAAGTAGAGTGCGAGTTACATTTTTCTTGAGATAAATACCTTAGAAGGCTATGCATCTAATCGATTTTAGTATCTGCCTTTTCTAATAGGTCTTAATGGCTTACCTCATGAACTCCTCGGGTTGGTGAAATTGCGCATGTACAAAATTGTTGTGCATTTTGAGACATGATGGCTATTAAGTCACGAGTGGCGGAAGAAGTTTTATCAAATAGGTCACAACCAGCTGCAGTATAAATCATTCCACGATAAATGGGAATAAGTCCCTCATAGAACTATTGGATTAGTAGTTCTTCACTAATCTGGTGGGGGGGCATCTTGAGAAAAGTCATTTTAATCTCTCCCAGTATTCATGAAGGGTCTCTCCTTGTGATTGCCTAATTCCACAAATTTCTTTCCTAATTTGTGCAGTTCGGGAGGCAGAGAAGAACGTATCTAGAAAGAGTCTTTTTAGGTCATTCCAGCCCCTAATTGTGGAAGGAAAATAGTATATCCAATCTTTGGCTACACCATCAAGGGAGAAAGGGAAGGCCCTAAACGTAATTAAGTCCTCAGACACATTTTGGGGTTTCATGGTGGAGTACACTATGTGAAATTACTTAAGGTGTTTATGAGGGTCCGCACCGGGAAGACCAAAAAATTTTGGAAGAAGGTGGATGATACCTAATCTAAGCTCAAAGTTTGCTGCTCCCTCGGGATATTTGATGTACCCAGGTCGGTACTCCACATCATGGGTGGTTAGTTCTTTTAAAGTTCGGTTATTTGTAGCCATGTTTTCTTGGGTTTTACTGAGTTCAATTTTGGATTGGTTTTGGAACACTTGAGGTTTCACAAGGGGTTACTTAATGTTACTTGATAGACCTTCTCTAGAAGCCATGATTTGTGTGTGAAGTGACTTTTCAATTTCAGGGTCAAATTCAAGTAGTGTTTCTTTACTAGATCGGGTCATGCAAATAATTTGTGAAGTTTATTTTAATTATTATTTTTGAATATGGATAAAATCACATAATTAGGGTGACAAGACAATATAATTTTATAATACAGAATTATAGATAGGAAGATCGAGACGAGGGATAGAGATAGAGAGAGAGAAAAATAACACACAAAAAACAACCAAAAATAAAGACAAAACCCAAAACAATAACAATCAAATGGGGGTCAGGATTTGAAAGATAACTAATTAAGAAGTAAAATAAATAAATAAAAGAAATAATGAAAAAAAATAATCTTATCTCTCTGGAAGTAGTGAAAATATTTGATCGTGGTGTCGAGCGTGTCAAATTAGTTGTTTAATTTTGAGTAGAATTTCTACAGTACTGCAGCAACCCTAGGTCGTCTCTCGACGGAGCCTCAGATAATTAAATTGAAAGAAATAGAGTTTCGATTTTGAAATTAGAATGGTAAATGGGTTTTTATAGTACTTTGGTTTGATGATAAAATTTGACAATAGAAAATGAAAGTGATATAACGAAGTATAAGTATACCCGATTGAGTAAATGTGATCAACCCGAGGAAGTCTCATGATGCTCATCCTTCATCGCTTCAAGGGATAGAGTTATGATCTTTTATTACCTAATTTTTTACACATATTAACATATTGTTACTAATTTTATGTTAGGATACCTCCTAGGGTTCAGTCGAAAACACAAAATGACTCACCGGACACCGTCGATGATTGAGTGATTTGTGTTCGACATCATAACCGAAACTCACCAAGGCAACACACAAAGAACTCGATGTGATATCCAGGTTTTTATGTTAATTATTTATGATACTATAACATAAATTTTCATGATCTGGATAGTGTTTATGTGAGTTCAATTGACCAATATGAACCACACAAACACCACAATTGAATGAGGGAATAAAAAGGGATGAACGGTGTGTCAAACATCACATGAATGTGTACCCCCAAACATTATAATTTCAGTTGAGTATAACATACCAATATATATGTAAATAATATAAAAATATATGATGAGGAAAAACAATATACAACCTGGAAATAAAAAATTCATTCAAAATAATACAAATTTGAAGCTCGGGATTACATCACAATCCTCCCCAGGTGATCACAAGGGGTTTAGAAACTCATGGCAGGGGATGAAGAAGAATATTTTGAATTATAACTTTCCATAGCCTCCATAACTGCTAGGGATGTTGAAAAGACTCATTAGGGACTCAAAAATTGCAGCACCTTTCCTCCTGGCCGAACATTCTAATGGGGAGCCTAAGGTTCCATTTTATAGGAAAATTAGAAGGTGGTTTTAGGCCCACAAATGTCTACAATACACTTGTACCATGCGTTTCAGCCTTCAGACAGTCTTATCAAGATTTGGAGAAAATAGAAAAGTTGTATCCCCACCTATTGGCCGTCTCCACCAAATGTTTGGTACCATTTGGAAAATTACATCTCTAGATATTGATAACATACAGAACACCGAATTTAACTTGGTCCAGCTTTGCATCCCTGGATAGATCAGTTAGTATGGGAATAATAGAGGCAGAATGGGGATTCAGTTCCTTCATCTAAAATGTATCCCATTAAATTTGTACTGGCCCACAAAATTTCAGCCCATTTGGATGCACGGATTTCGCGTATTATTCAAAACAGTAGACAGATGTCCATGGGATGCCATGCAGTTTGACCCATTTTTCATCTGGATAATCACTAGGCCTCCGAAACAACTTTAACATCAATAATATTATTAAAACAAGTAACATTGACCTTTTAAATAGTAATAAAAATTAATTCCTTAAATCAAAAAGTAAGTGAAATTTATTATTATATTTGGAATATTCGTTATAAAACCAGTTTAAAACTGTGGTGTAAGTTTGAAATAAAGTCGTGAATCATGGTACGATCATTGACACACTGCACTTTTCTCCTTATACAGTCGATATGAGCATGGACTGTAGATAACCAATCTATACCCATGATGAAGTCGTAAGTCCTCAATGCCGCTACGAGAAGATCCCAACCAAATCTCCCACCCCCATGAGTAATCTCACACTACTGTCACACGTGTGTAATGGCCGAGTCTACTCCCGTAAAAGTCTCTAGCCGTAAGGATCGAGCCAATGGTTCTAATGGAAACTTCATGATTTGAACGAGTGAAGAGGAAATGAAAGAGTGACTAGAAGCTGTGTCTATAAGAACTGCAGCTAAGGTTGAGTAGACACAGATCGTACCTCAAATCATCTCCCGAGCGCTATGGTCATATGCCTCAGCTGCCTGAAGCTGAGCTATCCCCAGTCCACCTACTCCCAGTAGTCGGGTTGGACCTCCTGGTGGTGGTGATGGTAACACCTCGAATTGTCCTCCACCGCCTGCTGCTCGACCAGCTCCCCTGCCACATTCGCCTACTCCCTGCAGACTGCCTCGATCAAAAAACTACCTCTGCCTGAGAGGTATCTCAACTGTCGGCTGATCGTTAAAATGGTAGGTTGGACAGTCATGATCCATGTGACCCAACTCTCCGCAATAGTAGAATTTCCTGCTCCTGGCATGAATGACTCTGTCTTGTGTACCCCACACAACTTAACCCATATCCTGAGGTCATCCACCGGATTGTCTGGTCCTCTTGGACCTCTATGCTAACTATCTGCTGCCAGCTGTGGAAGACTTCGCTTCATGATGTCCGGTGGTGGGTCTCACTGCTAGTTTCTTCTTAGTAAGAAAACTCCCACTATGAGGTCTCCCTCTAGTAGTCCTGCTTACATCGGAATGCTGAGGGATATCATCGAGGCTATAATATCTCACCTGAGCCCTTGCTCGATGGTCCAGGCCTTGAAGAATCGGTCTCATGCCAAATCTATGGAGTAGCCCGAGAGGTTGGTGAACCTCACTGAGTATTGTGCTACTGTCATGATATCCTGTTTTAGATGTAGAATCTCTTGTATCCACACCGCATGAAGGGTAACTGGAATAAACTCCACTTGGAACAGGCTCTCAAAGTCCACCCAGAGAAGAGTCGCCTCATCGTCGGCCTGGAGAATCAGGCTCCACCATCTGCCTACTGCTATCTAAAGGAGGCTGCCAGGAAGGATCACAATGAAGTCTGATGGTGTCCCTACTAGCCTAAAGACTGTCACAACAACCTCCAGCCAATCCTCTACTGCCTTTGGGCTCGTCTCTCCCAGGATCCTGGGTGGCCTATGGTACTGGAACTCGGGAAACATGCTCAGGCGGCGTGCATCATATGTTGCTAGGGATGGTGGAATCGGTGGCCCAACGGGAAGTGGTACAACATGTGCCTCCCCTTGTAAAGGGACCTACACCTAGGCCTCATTTCTATGTGGGATTCCATTTCATACGCTCTTGGAACCCTGACTGGTTGTCTCCATGGAGGCCTCTTGAAAAGAAATAGTTATTCCAGGGTCAAAAAGTAATATCTGGTGATCTGAATCAAATAGATCACAAAATATACTTTTGAAACACACATTCAATCATTGTTTTCAAGCACTGAGTCGTAAATCAGTGGTCAGGGTCCTGATGTATGGATACGTCAGCTGCCACACCAACACTGGACTCCTCAGACAAAAAATTACACTCAATATTCATAACACTATTGCTTCATAGTAAGACAGATCAGATTCCAACGTTCTATGGTAGAACCAACTCATCTAATACCAATATGTAATGACCCTTCCCCCGGGGTCCAAATCATGCTACCCCAAGGCCACATTCCATAGTAAAGGGGTTGGAGACTAGCACCAAGGGATTAAATCCCTAAACTGGGAAAGAATTTCCCTTATAAACTGAAACACACACAACATTGTATGCAAATAGAAGTAAAACACTAAGTAAAAACTGAATACAGAAGATGTTCTAGAAAGTAAAAGGGGCTTGAAATACAAGCCCAATAGTAAATTACAAATATAACTAAAAGCATGTACAACTAAAAAAGATAAAAACTGCTCAATGGTATAGGGAAACTCATTGATCATCCTCTGGAGTTCCTACTTGAAGGGTAGGTACATATGGACACCTAAGCACTCCACGTCCTTCAATCTCCACTTTGTTTCAACTATTCACAAGGTCCACCTCTGAGTACCATCCAGTCCTGGTGCTCTCGGCCACCGTCAACGATGCCTGTCGTCTACATCCAACACAACGAGGTGTGGGAAAACCCGTGCAAGAGTAGTATAACGATACTCAATGGGGGCCCTGATACCCTCATGGTCTCTCAATATCCAACAAGGATAATAACAAAATAATGAAATCAACCGAATATCCCACTTCGGTATATGCCCATTCATATAACTAAGTTTATCAAATGACCTATTTTAATCATGAGGAAACATAAGAGTTACCGACACAGCTCACACAGGTATGTAGCATTGGTAGAGAGGTATAGATGATAAGATATAGCCACTAAATCATCTAAGCTATAGGACCAACAAATGATCCAGGACCAGCTATTCTGTCGGACCAACACATGATCCTGGAATTGAATTCAAGACTGTCGGACGAACACATGATCCAGATCCAGTCATTAGAGCTGTCGGACCAACACATTATCTAGGTCTAGGTATTCTGTCAGAACAACACATGTTCTAGGAACAGAATTTAATACTGTCGGACCAACACTTGATCCATTTTCATTCGTTACAGCTGTCAGACCAACACATGATCTAGGTACATCAATTCTGTCAGACCAACATATGATCCAAGAAAAAAATATAGAACTGTCGGACCAACATATCTTCCAGGAATAGTCATCCGAACTATCAGAAAAACACATAATCTTGGAACATTCAATAGTGCACAGCCATCCATAGGGTTTCTCTTAGGAATGCTTGATTCCAGGAGGGTCCGCTCTTCAAACCAAGTTTCGATACGTCAACTGTAACGAATTACCATGATGAAGTATCTCACGGGACCGACCCAGCCCGAGTGGGTGGCCCGGCCTGAGGGGGAATCCCGGCTAAGGTGGGGGGGCCGATCCGAGGGGGAGGCCCGAACCAAAGTCGCGGCCCGACACGAGGGCAGCCCAGCTCGTGGCAGCCCGGCCCGTGGCCGGCCATCATGGATTGGAGGCGGATCGCCATCCTAAGCCAGCGGTGGATGCGGGGGGGGGGGGGGGGGGGGGGGGGTCAGTGCCCCTGTCTCTGTGTAATGGACGTCCCCTGGCATCGGCCCAATGACTGTGGGACCCAAGGGGTCCCGCCTGTGGAGCGCCTGCCGATGGCTGGCACTCCCGGTCACCCTCTTCCATACGTCGCAGCCTTTAGTCGTGGGTCTTCTCCGGCGCGGTGCGATGGCACCGCGCCCCTCCAGAACTTCCACTGCCTGGTTCGTTGCACGACGGGATAGTTCCACGCCCATTCGGCCACCCAGTGTCCTTTTCTCCACGGGTTCCTCTCACGGCCAGCCCATCGCCGGCCAACGATGCTCCAATGATGTCCTCTCTTCTGGTGGCGTTGTTGCGCCACCACCATCGTCAACCAATCACGAATCAATGGAGTGATGAAGAGCCATGTTTTTTTTCATGCGCCCTCCACCTTAGGTGATAACAATTGGCCAACATTGAACCAAAATTAATGATGAGGAACATGGATTTAATTCAATTAAAATGACCCCTACCTCAAATTCGGTGATCGATGTTGGAGTCGCAGAAGGCGGATGTCGTTCTGTCAATGTTAGAGGAGGAATAAAATGGATAATACTAGTCGAGATGATGTCGTTGGCGTACTTCGTGGGTGGAGATGCTTCCCTTTTTTTCCCCAGTTGAAGAAGGAAGACGATGGTGTTCATCATCCTTTGGTGGTGAGGGGCATTCTTTGTGTTTTTGGTCGAGAGGATGATGTTATCTAAATTCTCCAAGCCCTCTGCAAGCTCCACCCAAAGATTATGAAAACACCAAAAATAATAGACACACTATTATTTTAATAGTTGGAAATAATTCAAAAGAATTCAAAATAGAGATAATTAATTAATTGCAAGGGTTAATCAATTAACTATGAGAGAGTTGGCACAATAAAGTAATGGTGGAAGGTGGAGAGTTTAACCCACATAAATGGGGGGATAGAGGTGTCCCAAAAATAATGGAGAGTTAGAATGTGTTATGAAGATCATGTGGGCCCCACTAAATAAAATCCTCACAAGGGAGGTTTTGTGAGGGTGGACCCCACCACTAACCTCCTCTTGGAGGTTTTATCCACCATAAAATAAAAAATGTGAACACCTTATTTTTATTTAATTGAATTAAAATCCCCCAAAACTAATTTCTATTCTTGTCAGAATGCAACTGTAGTATAGGTATCACTAAGAAATCACCGATGATGCGAGTTCAATGGTGGCATCAGAATTCAATTCCATGAACTGGTTCAAAAGATATAAAATCTTGCTTGCACGTTTACTAAACGTACCCGAACAAAACATCAAAAATTGATTCTGGGCACACCGGGCCTCGGTATCAAGCACCGTCAGAAATTGAAGACTCGTAAAATTCCCATGTATTTATGAAAAGAAATTTTCCACAGAAATTCTAGGTTTTTAGAAAGATAATTTAATATCTCCTCCCATCAAGTGTTTTTTGGTAAAATTGGTCCACCCAAATCAATGTAAACCTAATAAACAATCTTGTTGAACTATTTCCTCTATCCTTATATATTTTTCAAATGATATTCCCTTAGTAAAAGGCATCAAAATTATGTGTATGATCAAATGATAATATTGGGATATCTCTAGAAACAACATATTTCACAAGATATTCCTTGTATGTTTGGCGCACAATTCCAAGTTGTTTACAGTAGAACTTATTTTCTTCTTCCTTGGAATGAAATCACATATCTCCTTTTACACTCACAAGGTTGATATTACCTTTTTTACGCTTTAACAGAAATAAAACAACGCTATATTTTTCATTGATGACACATTATTTTTTGGGGGAACTTATGTCATCTCATGAGTAACATAATTTATTTACACATAATAATTTGTGGCAGAGATCTTTAATAACCATGAAATTTTCATGTCTCCTGTATTTTATCCCAAATGACTCTATCTTGGATCCAATAATTTTCAATAATGAATCATTACCAAATATTATGATACAATATTTATCATATCTAAATACTCTTACTAGATCCTTGCTTCTTGTCATATGATAGGTGTTTCCACTATCAATGATCTATATTCTTATGAGATCTGAAGCCTTGAATGAAATTTCTACAACCACTGCAAGAAAAAATATTTTCTTTTTGATCCATGTTTCTGACATCATAACTAGTATGGACTGATACTCTTGAAGTTCCAAGGAATATGGTGGACTGGAATCATTATGTATATTTGCAAGACTATTTTTCATTTTCAACTCATTTGATGATACATTTTTCTGATTCTTATTACCAAACTCAGTCTACTAAGCAGAATCCTCCGTGTGGTTGATGAGAAAAATCATTCCATGTGTCTGAATACTCAACACCTAAAACAAGGACCGTCAAATGATGAAAGGGGAAATTGAGCTCTATATGACTACCTCTATTGTTTATGTTCACTTTGGTACCTTTTTTCTATGGAACGAACATTTTATAAGTGTTCCATTAATCCACAACAATATCATCTTTTTGTGGGTTCATTTTGCATTGGAAATATTAACCCACTAATTATCCCACCAGTTCTCTGAATCTTATGATTTTTCTATGTACCCAAATAAATCATCAGTATCATAGTTGTTGATCGTGGTCTAAATTCAACTATTACTACTTTTTTTAGATCAATCCCCATACTATCATTATCATATAGATTTGAATTTTTCTTATTTTACGATGGATAACTATTCTCTACATTCATATTTTTTTTGCCTATGTAATGTATTTACTTGATATTGTTTTGTGGGTCCAAAAATTTTCAAGATCCTTAGCACTTTTCCACAAAACAACGACTTCCTCATCATGTTCTTCGATATGATAGATTTGATCTTTTGTAGTATTAATCAATCAACATGTCTCTTGTTTCTTTAATTCAGTTTGGAGTTTTACTCGAGCTCTGTTTTTAGTTTTCTGGTGTTGAAGACATCATTTTCTCAATATAATCATTCAGATCATTCTTTTGTTATTCCTCTTTCTATATGTATACCTTTTCATCGTGATCCACATTATTAGATTTTTTATTTCTCTCCAAACTTCTATCTCATTAATAGTTTCATCTAATTCATACTAAAGATCAACTCTCCCTTCTTATTATCCTTCATCACCATTTATTTCTTCTTTAGTTTGTGAATTTCTCTTAATTTCCACCATTGAATCAAATTTATGATCGTTCAAATCCTCTAACTATTCTACATCAAATTCATTTTAACATTCCTCTTCTTTTGAAAGAATATTCAACTTTTTTTATAAAAATTCACTTATAACTTATCATACCATTAATATTTGATGAATTATTATTTTGGGGAATTTTATCATTCTTTCCATCATATTCTTCAATGTTGTTTGGTCACTTTTCAAGAAAATGTCCAATCATTCCACATCGAATGAATTTAAGTGGAATTTTAACTTTGAAATTTCATCTTTGTCTTTGTAGATTTGTGGAGAGAAATGTCATGAAGTAAACCAAATAATCTTCTTTATGATTATATTAAACAGAGAGCATATGCATGGCCTTGAATGACACATCTTTATACATCCCACTTTCAAGAAAATTATTATCATCATTTCTCATTTAATATGAAAAAAGAGTAATGTACTAGTTATCCAATGCTAGCTCCTTCATAACCTTGTATTCTAATATTGAAACATTTATATTAAACAAAGGTGGATTTTTTCTTAATATATGCATGAAAATATTAATATATTAAATGATTTATACAAGACCACATATGTATTCCAAAACTACATTCATCTAATGAAATAATGCATCAATAGATTAAATACTGTTAATTATTATATCCTTATATTAGTTACATAAAACCTACTGCTTTTCTTATCGAACTATTGAGTCACCCTCCAAAATATTTATTACATCCTAATGACCAGACACAGTGACGAATCAAATTTTTCCACAACTAAAAATTATTTCCATCAAATAATAGAATCTATTTTTGATTGACAACATCCATTTCATCTATTGATAGATAACTACTAAATTCCAACATTTCTCTTTGATACCAATTTCTATGTCAACTAGGTGAAATACCCATTGATGTGGGGTGAATTAGGGTATGAATGATTAAAAATAACACCCCTCTGGATCTTGTTTCATAGTAAAAAAAATTCTATCTCTATATCATAGTAGTATTGGAACATAATTGAAATCATGCATAAGACACACTGATTTTTCATGGTTAACCCAACTGGGCTACATCCAATGATAATACAATAGTGATGTGTAGATGTACCAAGTAAACTAAATATAAATTCCATTTACAATGTTTATGCGAGATTACTATTATTACTAGAATCACCACATTTACAAGATTTAGGGCCTTCTCACTGATTTCACAAGAGTCACACCATATATTTCTTTCTCTAGCACACATTCAATAGAAGTGATCACTATCTTCATCGTCCTTCCCTCAGTGATCACGGAAGGTATTCAATCATAGTTAATATAAATGTAGTTCTTTTTATTTTCATGAATACAAACACCCTAATCTATTGGTAGATTCTCTATTAAATTTAATTTTTTATACATAGTGTATCGCCCCGAGCCCAGTTACCCAGAGTAAGTGAATTATTTTAATACATTTGAAATATTACAAGGAATAAATTACTAAAAGGCCGATCAGGTTAGATGTCATGGAAAATAGATTACATACATGGATGCTAGATTACACTTTCTAACATAAAATAAAAAAATCCTATGAGAATACCATTGTTCCCTTATCTTAACCCAGCATCTCAAACATAAAACACATCTTCTGATCCTGGGAACATAAAACATAAGAAATGGGTGAACTCAAATTCTCATTAAGGGTAAATAATTTAGTAGAATCATTCATAAATAAGAAAAAAAATTTATGGGAATGTATAAGATTAAAACAACCATCATTTAAACATGAACATTAGCATAATATAGAAAATATAAAATAAAATAACACCATTTACTTATTCACATGGATATTCTACTAGTTGAATAATCACATGCAATATCAATACCCACTTTCATAATGATGGAATGCATAATGCCAGACTATCATAACCACATAGTCAAGGCCTTTGAGAAAGACTAAAAATAAGGTCTTTGTCAAGGCCTTGTGCCAAGACACTGGTTTGTCTCATGAGACCAACCCATTCATCGATGAAAAATAGTAGGCTCCACCCATCACTTACTATGTATAATTCATTCCTCCTATGAAATGGTTTAATAAAAACATAAACATTCTTATTAAAACTATCATATGAAATGTCAACAATTTATCCATAAACGATGAATGGTATATAAATAAAACATCCACAATCAAACATATCACAAATCCATCAATACAATATGGAAGATTTTTATCATAATAAATAAACTTCAAACATTATTGAAATCCATCAATGGATGTTGACATAAATGAAATTGATTTGTAAAACTCTTTGAGAGAAATATCCCATTTTCATGAAATCATTTAAAAGTAAACCAATTTAAAAAGGAATAAATTTAAATAATTTTTTTAATAAAAATTTACTATAAAAAATTTTAATATTTTTATTGAAATTATCATTTTAAAAACATTCATTTCAATACCGATAAATCCTTAAAACCCATTTCAAAAACATGAAATTTATTGAGAATGATTTTAATGAATAAATATATAAAAAATTTAAAATAATGTTTTAGTAAAAAATCCCCTAAAAATAATCCAATTGAAAACAATTTAATTAAACATAGACATGAATCATAAATATTTCCCAGTAAATACTTATGTAAAAACAACCTCAGATAATAAAGATATTGTGAAATTAACCCTTACCTATTTGGTAACTTATAAAACATACACCCCCTGAAAGAAGTATAATAAAATGAATATGTAAATACACATAAATTAATGTTTATTACCCAAATAATAAAATTATTCGATTTAAATATACCACACAAAATTAAATAGTGTAAATATAGAATGAATCTCATGGGAATAAAGAGTGAGATGAAAACCCATTACCTTGAACTTTACTTTGGTTGAGGGAACGTTTAACCTCATGTATAATTACCATTGTATATTATTAGATTATACCCGAACCAAATTCATATTTATAATTTAATACATGATAATTTATGACATTATACTACCCATTTAATAATAATTTTCATGTTAAATTAACATTTCAGGTAATAATAACTTTCATTATCGTATGTATTTTAACTTGTTATATCATTTAGAACATGATTTCTAAACATAAAGAATATAAATCGTGATTTATATATCATTCATATTTAGAATATAAATATTTATAATATATATATATATTAAATGGAAAACACTGTTTATGGAGACGGTAGTCCGTACGTACGCATAAAGGCTGTTTCTGTTTTCATATCGTATTGAAGGGAAGTAAGTGAATAAGATATATGTAAGTACATAAATAAATATACATATAAATATATATATTTATTATCTTTATTATTTCATATATTACATACTTATTAGTATGATAAATTTTTATAATCGTTGATTAATGGTGAACGTGGAAAAGAATCTCATCGCGTCGTGGAGTTGGTAATCTGTACGTACGCACGAGCGCCAATATCATTTCATTAAAGGTGAAGAATTGGATTGTATATTAATTTTATAGATACATTAGAATTTTATTTTCATTATTTATATACATATTACTCATCATTATATCCATCCAAATAACATAGGGTTGAATAACAAATTACACCACGACGTGTAGATGGTTAGTCGTACGTACGCACACAGGGTGACATTATCATTCATAGGATAAATTGAATAATGAAAATGGTTGTTCCATATTTATAATAAAGTCATAGTATATATAAGTTACTGGAGTTATTATTTTGGTATAGTAATAACAATGAATTATTGAGTTGATGAAGAATAGAACATGAAGGAGGGTGGTGAAATCATTACCTCTTCTTTGGGTGCTTCCTTTGGATTTTATCAAAAGGGCACCATATAATGGCTTTATTACCAAACAAAGGCCTTTAGGATGAATATAGGAATGATGGGTGGATATTTCGGTAGTTTTTGGATGATCCAAATGGCATTGGAAGTGTGAATTTGAGAGATGCAAAAGTGCCCTTTTATAAGAGGGGTGAGGGGCACCATATGAAAAATTGAAAATATTATTTTATATTAAATTCATTTACTCTTTCTAATGGCTCATAAATTAATGATTTATAGGATATGGTGGGTATTGGTCGACAAACACTGAACCAATAAGTTTTAGACAGGTTTGGGTCACTATATTAAACATATCTTTTAGATTTAACTCTAATTTAAATAGTTCGACATTTACCATGTCTCATTGTATTTTTATATTCTTTGGTTAACAAACAAGTTATATATATTTCAAAAAAAACCACAAGTTTTTCATTAATGATAAATTTTCCATTATATAGGTATTTTGGAAGAACCTTAAATTTGTAGAAATATAAAATCAATTAATAATATAATATTTTAATTAAAAACTCTTTTATGTCAATTTTTACAATATTTGGTATTTTGTTTTTTCTAAACTTGTAACATCGTTATTATTAATTAAAATTTTATCTAGAAAACCCTAACATGTCATATTAATCTATAAAATTAGTTTAATTCATAAACATTCTCAAATTAAATTTATTTGAATCTATATAAAATCAAATATTTTAATATTTTATTAATTAGATAATTATAGCATCATCATTGTGTGATAAATAAATTAAATTATTTAATGTTTAAAAAATATAAATAAAATACGATTATGTACAAAATCGTATTATATTAATAATTAATATTTATAGTCGAATTTATCTAATGTGTAACCCTATATTAAAAATTGTTTAGTTATTAAACATTCAATTTAACACTTTTAACTCTTCATGGAATTACATAATAATAAATGTCCTAATCTAATCCAATTGGAACTAAAGGACAAAATTTTACCCCTAAGGTTGTTTTTGGAAGAATTACACTTATCCAATATAATTAAGACATGTTTTTGGGTAATAATAATATCATTTTTACCTTTAATTACCCTATTTACTTTTAACCGTGATTAATACATATCAAAAGTTACTATTCACAAAAAATTATTTTCATCTCATTGAACCATATTTTAGTTACTGATATCAACATTGTCTCTCATATTTTAAAAATTCAACTCATAGATGTTTTAACATTATGTTTTATGTAAATTTTCAAATTCTCCAAAGAGGAGGGTAAAAGACGGAAAAAAGTTCTATAAACTCTTTATATATAAAAAATATTATTAACTGACTCCAATTAATTACATTGAACATATATTTGTAATATGTATCTATTTTGACCTAAAATAAATCTGAATATAATAAATAAATATTTAAATAAAATGTCGGTATTGAACAGTAACTTAGTGTTTTTCACTATTCACCAAAAATTGTATGTTTTCAGAAAAATACAAACATTTCAACCTAAGGTAATTTTAATATTATGAATTAAAAATTAATTAAATTTAACCAAATTCAAAAACCATTAAGTAGAATGTATTAATTTAATATTAATTCTCGTTGTCAAAACCAAAAAGCGTGTTTTTAAGAAATAAAAACTTACAAATGATTGATACTTGTTTATGTTAAATTTAAAAGTGAAATTATTTCCAATGAATAACATTTCATTAAAAGGTAAAAAATATAATATATTTATACATAAAAACCATAAAAATTTATAATTTCACACTAAAAATTATATTGATTAGAAAAGTTGTTTTCAGTTAAAATGTAGTATTTTTCACTATTCACCGAAATATGAAAGTTATTAGAAAACACCAAAAATTTATATAAACTTAATTCTTAAGTCCCAATTATAAAGAAGAAGTTCATTTTGTAAAATTTAATATATAAAAGTTTCAAATATTGAATTTAAAAAATGATTCTCCATTAAATGGCGGAAAAATTCCATTAATAAATAAAATACTTCTTTTATCTGAAAAAAATGAATATATTTTTTCATTATGTCTAAGAAACTCACAATTTGGATTCTAAAATTATAAGGATATTATAAAGTTCAAAATATATTAAATATTATTCATATCTTCTTTTGAACGAATAGTTTGGTATGTCGTGGTGTGCTTGAACTCGGTGATGTGTGTAGTTCATGTAATTGAATTACATTGAAGAAATAACATACTTTGAAATATTCGGGGGTTATAATATTCCATCCTTAAATAAATTGTGTCCTCTCAATTTTAAATTGTTATTTGAAAATAAAAGGATTACAATAGAAAATACCTTAGTTGAAAAACCCACTTAGAAATTTGGTTAATAATATTTAGTCTAAATAAGAGGAAAAGGTAAACGAAAGGGTCTCCACCAAACTATGATGTCGATAAGGATAAAATTGGTGAAAAATAGAGACAAATAATTGTATAAAAAATGTAAATATTTATAGGGAATGACTGAGGTAATAAATAACAAATAAGTGTAAAATTGAGAGCCTCAAATCCATCAATCTATGATGATCTCAAATATCATCAGTATAAGGCCCCGACCTTAAACCTTACTTAATATTGAATTAAATGAATAATTCACATTGAGGATCATTTCAGGTTTAGAGTTTTAGAGAATTAGATCATAAATCATGAATTACATTCCACATCTAAACAAAGAGGTTACATAAAAGATAATATTCATTTTTTCCCATCAACGGAAAAATATTTAAAATAAAACATGGATTCTTTCTTGACAGATCCTTGACACTATCATCATATCATGCACCTTTCCCTTGACCTGTGAAAAACATTTCAAAAACATGTGATGAGCATAAAAAGCTCCGTAAAAGATATAAAAATAATAAAAGAAAACATTAGTCCATGTATGAAATCATAATTTACTCATATAACAAAAGAATTTTAACATACCTCCTCAAATCATGAATAAATCATCGAAATCATAAGGTATAAATGTAACTTGAGGCATTCATAACATTCTTACGTAGGGAGTAACCCTCTTGGTTACGTTTGGAATACCCCTTATAGTATATTCCCTAAAATATCTTTGAATAAACCTTAACGTTTAACCCCTTCGTGTTACCCAATGCATTAGAGAGCTATATCAGGCACACCCATCCTTAAATTATCTCGGAACCACCCGTCATCATTAGAATTCCCAATAACCATAACATAATCGTTTCACATAAAACATTCATAATGGAAACATAACATTTCCACATTTCAATCACAAGATCTAAATACAACACAATTATATAATAAAAACATTATGAAAACCATTTTCATTACCAAAATGAAAGAAAAGTAAAACATGGTATTTATTTTTCATTCAAAAAATGTTATGGCTTGTAGAGGAAGCCGAAACTCAAATAATGGTCACAGTGGTGGAGAAGTCTTTGTCGCCGCATACGTACAAGAACAAAACACTCTCTTTTGTCATTTAGAAAATGCTTCGTATAAAAAGATTACTTTTTAATAAATGTAAAAGTTAAAAGGTGTTTATACACTGTATAAAAGAAATTTTTGTATAAAACAAAATATGCCTCAATGAAATGAGATTGAGACGATGTGCCTTACAATGACGGTATCCTTGGATTAAGGATAAATCAATTACATAATTATGTGTGATAATAGAATACACCAAATTTAAGTGGATATTAAGTGTAAAAAAATCAGTGGTCATTCACACATATTCATAGAACGACATATTCAAGGATTACATGTTTATCCCAAAGAATCAAAATTGGGTTAAGAAGTTCCCTTGCAAAAATTCGATAGCCTAACGGCGTCACTTCAAACATCAGAAAATGAGTTGATGAGAGATAAAAAGGGCCTCTAAACACTGGGACATAAAATTTACATCAATAAGGATATAGGAGGACATATCCCAACATTACAATATGTAAATTAAAATTCCCAACAAAAGAAGTCATTTAAAAAGAGGACGGTGAAAGGTTTCCTTACCGACTTGGTTATCTTTCTAAACATACACCCCATGAAATAAGGACAATAAAAATTTATGTAAATAATAATAAATGAAATTATATTACAAAAAGAGTAGAATAATGGGTAGTAAATATACCACTCAAAGGAAATGGTGGAAAATGTAGCATAAATCTCACGGGAATAAAAGTGAGATGAAAATTCCCTTACGAAAACTCGACAGCCTAACGGCGCCACTTAAAACTTCCAAAAATGGATTGATGTGATCTAATAGGGTCTCTCATAATATTAGCAAAAAATGAACAGAAAGAGGAATATAAAAGAACAACCCCCAAAATAACAAAGTGGAGCCTAAAATAAGTGACATAAAGGAGGGTACTTAAAAAGAAAGAGAGAGGTTGGATCTCTTACAAAAATTCTGCAGCCAAACGACACCAATCGAAACATCCAAAATGGCTTGATGAGAGAAAATAGAGTCTCTCAAAATATGAACATAAAAATTAAAGTAATATTAATATAAAAGAACATCCCAATCATAAGAAAGATGAGGTTAAAAGGAATGACATAATAGAGTGTACTTAAAAAGAAAGAGAGGGGTAGGATCCCTTGCCTCGTGTCTAACATGACTCGATCATTCTTTAATATCCTGAATAATAAAATGTGCTCAATTTATAATTTCATAAGGCCCTCCTATAAATATTATTATTCATTTCATATCACATATTATTATGTTATAATAGTTGGTTAATAAATTGAGTTCATATCTGACATTTTTGTTGATATTCGGTGCATGAGTAAAAATTGAAGTTTTTGGAACAGAATTTTCCATGTAGTTATTGGTAAATCATATCCAGAATAGTATTTATGATTTAAATATCATATATATCCAATATATATTCATTTTATACTATTCTATAGCATTTAGAGATAAAAAAAGTTAAAGCACCGTTCATGGAGATGGTAAGCCGTACGTACGCATGAACGCTACTTTCATTTTTTGTCATATTAATAGAATTAAAACAAAATGAGATATATATATATATATATATATTATAATTCCAGAATGATATAAATCATTTATATGTAATATATTACATATATATCCTTTATATATATGTACTTATAATAGTACATAACATTTGGAGATAAGAAATGAAATGTACCGTTCATGGAGATGATAATCTGTACGTACGCATGAACACTACATTCATTTTTTTTGTATTCAATGTAATGATATAATATTGATATAAATGTATATTATAATTCCAGTAGGATATCATATTTAATACCATTAATTCCATCCTTTATACGTCCCACATATGGAATTAAAAAATCAAATCACTTTGAAGGGGCAGTAGTCCGCACTTCCTAAAATGAAGATATCGCGTTTACCCATAATGGAAACCATAAAGGTATGAAATAAATGAAAAATAGAGAAGCTCAAGGAAAAAATAAACATATTATATATCTTATATAAATATAGTGACATCATAATTTCCACCTTTGAAGGTGTTAAAAGAATATTGAACTATCATCATTTCGTGAGGTAGTAATTCGCCATCCACAGAAACAGTATGTTCTTTAACAATTAGACAGAGGTGTGTGAAATTTTAGCTCGAATAAATCTTATAAAAACATCCTAGTATATTTAATATATTGTTTTTGTTACAAAAAAAGTAATAAAAAGAGCTTAGGGGTTTGGAGAAGCAAAATAAAACAAAATATCACAAGGGAAGACATTATCTTAAAATCGGGTAACTCTCATTGATTTGAGCTCAAAGGCTTCCTTGGAAAGGATTCCGCAAAAAGTAAGGCTTTAATGATGAAGATAGGGATGAGGAGAGATGAAATGGTCAGGGTTTGGATGATCCAAAGGCTTGATAGGTGTGTGTAAGGAGGCAGAGGTGGGGGCCTTTTATAAGAGGAGTGGAGGGGAACTCTTGGAAAGTTAAAAAATATTACTTCATTATAAAATATTTTTCAGACATTAATGGTACCAAAAGGATATATGTCAAGTATAAGGAGATAACGTTTTGAAATACACCAATCCTATAGGTTTTTGACAAGTGTATGACTTATATTTCACCCTATCTTCTCATTTTATTTAAATCGTTAATTTATGACAGTGTCATAAATAAATTATTTTATTTAATGTATAAAAATTAGAAAAAAATATCATGACGTTGGAAATAGTTTTAGATTTATAATGAATATTTATAGTCAAAATTATGACTTATATAACCCCATGTAAAAATTGTTTTTTTAAAACAACACATGTTTGTGACATTTTAATTTTAACTTTAAATAAAAAGGTATTAATGTCATTTTCCAACCAATGTGGCTCCATGGGGTCCCAAAGTTGACCCATGGATTTTATTGGTCATCCATGACTCATAAAAAAATTTCATAACATGATTCAATGTAATTTCATATTATTATAACATTATATTTACCATAAATTACACCAATTACCTCCAATCGCGATTATAAACTTAAGAGTTACTATTCAACAAAAAATTATTTTAATCCCATTGAACCACATTTTACATACTAATGACATGAATGTATGTTGGATATTTTAAATTCAAACCACATAAGTGGTAATGTTTCATTTAAAAGAAAAAACAGTTTTTAAACTACCACTTAGTGGTTTCACTATTCATCAAAAATTGAAGTTTTTCAGAAAAATACAAAAAATTCACCCTAAGAATTATATGATATTCCAAATTCAAAAATGATTTCTATTTTACTAAATTAAAAACAAATAAGTTGAATTATTTAATTTAATAATTAATTTCCACTGTCAATACAAATAGTGTGTTTTTAAGAAACAATATCTATTAAAAGATTGACACTAGTTTAAGTCCAATTTCAAAGTGAAATTAATTACAATGGTCACTACTAGATTAAATGGTAAAAATATATTCTAATTTCAAATAAAAAAATTAAAAAGATAATATAATCATATAAATAAATTATATTAAAAAGAGGTTTTGAATTAAAATACAACATTTTTCACTATTCATTAAAAAAATGTACTTTTTCGAAAAAAATACCAAAGTTTTTTACAAAGTAAAATTTGATGTCTCGATTCTTAAACAGAATTTTATTTTGTGAAATATAATACATAAATATGTCAAAAAGTTGACTCAAAAGAGGTTATCCATCAAAAGGCGGTTAATCGGCCTTTTAAAGATTATTAGAATTTTTAAGCTTAAAATTGGATTCATTCGCATTTTTAATCCTCTAACATTTATTGTAAAAAGTAAAAATATTTTACAAACATATATAATCATTTTGTAGTTAGTTCTGTTCATTCCAGCCATTACAATGGCTAGGCGTTAACTACCATTTAAAATAATATTATTTAATTATTAGAGTGCAACGTAAGATTCCCAAGAAACTCGTTGTTGCGTATTGGGTACACCATCGAGCATAGTGTCCCCTTTAATGTAATATTAATATTTTATTCACAAATGTGGATAAATGTGAAAATGTCATATTCTATATTTACCTAGGGTGTTACATCCTTCCTCTCTTTTGGGAATTGTGTCCTCGCAATTTTAAAATTGTACTTGGAAACTTCATTGAAAACCCCACATCGGAACAAGAGTCAATAAAACAATCACTTTAAAATAAAAAAAGAGAAGTACAATGGTCACCCGAGTTAACCCATACTAGGATTCCATATAGGAAAACATGGATATGGATAAAAAAAACAAAGGGTCATTTTTTGAGGGAGAGTGATAGTAAACATGTCTAAGAGAATGTTAGCCATACGAAAATCACAAACTTGTGATGGGTTAAACGGTATTCGATTCATCAGTAAGAAAATTTACCAGACAACAATTTTGTTTTAAGTTAATCTTCATTGAGGAATTTATTTTTGAGCGTAACTAAATCATAATGAAACATACTTACCTGTCACGTATACTTTCATCTTTTACTATATTCCTTAAAAAAATTCATATTTTCTCCAAAATATGAATATTTAGGAAGACTTGTTCGCATTAAGAGTACTATAATCAACTTCTTGAGAATCACATAATCCACAATAAAGAACTATATATTCCCCATGCCTTTAGAAAAAAACCAAAACCAAAATTGTTAGTATGAGATCAGGTAATCAATAAAAGTATAATCCTTTATAAAAAGAAAATCTATTCTTAATCTCCAAAATTTGTCCAAAAAACCCAAAGTTCAATGAAGAGCATTCGATAAAAAATTGTCCATAAAATTCTTCAAAATAATTCAAACTATGATTGAAACCCAAATATTTGAAGGATTTGATAACATAGTCTTCCATGGTAAAAATTAACTTTTATCACTAAGTAACATCTGTTGCTCTTAAATTCTCATATCGAAAATTAATTAACCTATTCACATATCCTCCATGATAGGTTAATGCTTTCCATAGGTAACCCAATATAAACTTACTCTTGATTCCTAAAATCATCAAACTAAAAAGAATTAGTCAAACTATCCAGGGACTTCACGTAGTCCAGTGGTAGGTGATAAATACCAGTCGCACTTTGGTTGTGGGTTCGATTGCCGCAGCTTTTCCTGACGTGACGGGTTGTCACATGGTCTGTGTGTTTTCCTTTTTCCAAAATTATATAATTCTTAAAAAATTCCCCAAAACGAGGAAAAATATTCAAAAATAATCATAACATATTTTAACCATAGGTCTATCGCATGCCTTTCATTTTCCATCATAACATATAATAACCCATAATTACCTCAAAAGTAAGGATCATATAAACTCTAATGGATATCTTTATAATTATTACCTGAACTTCCACATCGATTTGTCATCTCGTACATGATGCATTACAGAACATAATAAGGTTCAAGTGGTTGATCATGACTCCTTGATAGTTGGTTTAAATCAACCACGCGTTTCCATATTGAATCCCCCATTTCATCTAGTGTCTTAATCAGAGAACCACCACAGTTTCCTTCAAACCTATTCTCACATTAGTGCCTACTAGATCCATCCATTCACTAAAAAGAGAAATGTTAGTGTGAGTATATCAACAAAACCATCATGTACTAATGATGAAGATAAACACTAAGATACACTTACTCATTCACTTTATCTAAAACTATGACTCTTTCTGAAATCCTAACCATTATTGTAATGTCACTTATGCTTAGAGAATACCCTAACCTCTAAATTTATCTAAAAAACCTCTGATACCAACTATAAGGCCCCTTCCTTAAACATTAATGAATATTGAATTAAATGAATAATTCACATTGAGGATCTTTTTATGTTTGGAGTTTTAGAGAATTAGATCATAAATCATGAATTGCATTCCACATTTTAACTAAGTTGTTTTATAAAAGATAGTATTCGTTTTTCCCATCAACGGAAACATATTTAAAATAAAACATGGATTCTTTCTTGACACATCGTTGACACTATCATCATATCATGCACCTTTCCCTTGACTAGTGAAAAAAATTCCAAAAACATGGGATGATCATAAAAAGCTTAGTAAGGGATATAAAAGTATGAAATGAAAACATTAGTCCATGTATGAAATCATACTTTACTCATATAACATAAGCATTTTAACATACCTCATCATATCATGAATACATCATCGAAATCATAAGGCATAAAGGTAACATGAGGAATTCATAACATTCTTACATAGGGAGTAACCCTCTTGGTTACGTTTGGAATACCTATCACAGTATATTGCCTAAAATATATTCTGAGAAACATTAACGTTTAAACTATTCGGTTAACCTAATGAATTAGAGACCTATATCCGGATCACCTGCCCTTAGTTTATCACAGAACCACCCGTCTTCATAAGAATTCCCAAGAACCATAACATAATCGTATCACATAAAACATGCATAAAGGAAACATAACATTTCCATATTTCAGTCACAAGATATCAATACAACAAATTCATATAATAAAAACATTATGAAAACCATTTTCAATACCAAAATGAATGAAAATTAAAACATGGTATTTATTTTTCATTCAAAAAAATTTATGACTTATAGAGGAAGCCAAAACTCAAATAATGGTCATGGCGGCAGAGAAGTCATTGTCGCCGCATACGTATGACAAAAAACATTCCCTTTTGTCATTTAGCAAATGCTTCATATAAAAAGATTCCTTTTGAATAAACGTAAACTAAAAAGGTGTTTATACACCGTATAAAATAATATTATGTATAAAAGAAAATATGCCTCAATGATATGAGATTGAGAAGATGTCCCTTACAAAGACGGTATCCATAGATTAAGGATAAATCAATTACATAATTATGTGTGACAAATGAATACACCAAATATAAGTGTATATTAAGTGTAAAATAATCACAGGTCATTCACACAAATTCATAGAACAACATATTCAAGGAGTACAAGTTTATCCCAAAGAATCAAAATTGGGTTAAGAAGTTCCTTTGAAAAAATTCGACAGCCTAACAGCATCACTTCAAACTTCAGAAAATGAGTTGATGAGAGATAAAAAGGGTATCTCAACACTTGGACAAAAAATTTAAATCAATAATGATATAGAAGAACATATCCCAACATTTCAATATGTAAATTATAAGACCCAACAAAAGAAGTCTTTTAAAAAGATGGGGGTGAAAGGTTCCCTTACCGACATGGGTATCATTCGAAACATACACACCATGAAAGAAAGACAATAAAACATTGATGTAAATACTCATAAATGAAAGTATATTACACAAATATTAGAATAATGGTCAGTACATATACCACTCAATGTAAATGGTGGAAAATGTAGCATAAATCTCATGGGAATAAAAGTGACATGAAAAATCCATTATGAAAACTCAACAGCCTAACAGCGCCACTTAAAACTTCCAAAAATGGATTGATGAGATCAAATAGGGTCTCTCATCATATTAAAATAAAATTTAAATTAATAGTAATATAATATAACAACCCCCAACATAAAAAAACGGAGAATAAAAGAAGTCACATAAAGGAGAGTACTTAAAAAGAAAGAGAGAGGTTGGATCTCATACGAAAATTCTGCAGCCTAACGACGCCAACCGAAACATCCAAAATTGATTAATGAGAGAAAATAGGGTCTCTCATCATATGAACTAAAAAGTATAGTAAGAGTAATATAAAATAACATCCCATTCATAAGAAATATGAGGTTATAAGGAATGACATAAAAGAGTGTACTTAAAATGAAAGAGAGGGGTAAGATCACTTACCTCGTGTCTGACATGACTCGATCGTTCTTTAATCTCCTAAATAATAAATTTTGGTCAATTTAAAAATTCATAAGGACCTAATTTAAATATTATTAGTCAGTTCATATCAAATATTATAATATTATAATAGTTGGTTAATAAAGTGAGTTCATATCAGACGTTTTTGTCGATGTTTGGTACATGAGTAAAAATTAAACTTGTTGGAACAGAATTTTCCATGTAGTTATAGGTACATCATATCCATTATGGTATTGATGTTTTAAATATCCTATATAACTATTCTATATTCATTTTATACTATTCCATATCATTTGGAGATAAAAAAAATTAAAATCACCGTTCATGGAGACGGTAGGCCGTACGTACGCATGAATGCTACTTTCATTTTTTGTCATATTAATGGAATTAAATCAAAATGAGATATATATATAATAAAATTCAAGAACAGTAAACATCATTTAAATTTAATATATTACATATATATCCATTATAGAAATCTAATTATAATAGTACATAACATTTGGAGATAAGAAATGAAATGTACCGTTCATGGAGACGGTAAGCCGTATGTACGCATGAACGCTACTTTCATTTTTTTGTTTTCAAAGGAATGAAATAATAATGATATAAAGGTATATTATAATTCCAGTAGGATATCATATGTAATACCATTAATTCCATCCTTTATACGTCTCACATATAGCATTAACGAATCAAATCACTTTGAGGGGGCGGTAGTCCGCACTTCCTAAAATGAAGATATCATGTTTACCCATAATAGAAACCATAAAGGTATGAAATAAAATAAAAATATAGAAGAATAAGTAAAAAATAAAAATATTATATATAATATATAAATATAGTGACATCTTAATGGCCACCATTGAAGGTGTTAAAATAATATTGAACAATCATCATTTCGTGAGGCAGTAATTCGCCATCCATAGAAACAGTAAGTTCTTAAACCATTAGACAGAGGTGTGTGAAAGTGTAGATCGAATCAATCTTATAACAACATCCTAGTATATTTAATATAATGGTTTTGTTTCAAAAAAAAGTAATAAAAATAGTTTAGGGGTTTGGAGAAGCAAAATAAAACAAAAGATCAAAAGGGAAGACATTACCTTTAAATCGGGTAACTCTCTCTGATTTGAGCTCAAGGGCTTCCTTGGAAAGGATTCGGCTAAAATCTAGGCATCAATGATGAAGAGAGGGATGTGGAGAGATGAAATGGGAAAGGGTAGGCCGAGCCAAAGGCTTGATAGGTGTGTGTAAGCTAGTAGAGGTGGGGGCCTTTATTAGAGGAGAGGTGGGACACTCTTGGAATGTTATAAAATATTAATTTATTACAAAATGATTTTCGGATAATAAAGGTCCCAAAAGGATATATTTATATAAAAAGGTGATAAGGTTTCTAAATCCACCTATCCAATAGGTTTGTGACAAGTTTAAGACTTATATTTCAACATATCTTCTCATTTTATTTAAATCGTTCATTTATGAGGTAATCACTACATCATTACCGTGTCATAAATAAATTAATTTATTTAATGTCTAAAAATTTTAAAAAAAATATCATGATGTAGGAAATAATTTTAGATTTATAATTAATTTTTATAGTAAAAAATATAACTTATATAACCCCAGGTAAAAACTGTTTTAGTAAAACAACACATGTTTGTGACATTTTAATTTTAACATTAAATAAAAAGGTATTAATGTCATTTTCCAACCAAAGTGGCTCCATGGGGTCCCCAAGTTGACCCATGGATTGTCTTGGTCGGACATGACTCATCCATTAAGGGTATAACATGTGTCAAGGTCATTTTATATTATTATAACATTATCTTTACCTTAAATTACACTAATTACCTCTAATCGCGATTAAAAACTTAAGAGTTACTATTCGCAAAAAAATTATTTTAATCTCATTGAACCACATTTTACATCCTAATGAAAACCATATATGTCGGATTTTTGAAATTCAAACCACAGATGTGGTAATGTTTCATTAAAAAAAACAGTTTTTAAACTACCACTTTGTGGTTACACTATTCAACAAAAATTGATGTTTTTCAGAAAAATACCAAAACATTTCCCTAAGTTATATTTGATATTCCGAATTAAAAAATGATGTCTATTTTAAAAAATTCAAAACACATAAGTTTCATTAATTAATTTAATAATTAATTTCCACTGTCAAAACAAATAGCATGTTTTTAAGAAACAATATATATTAAAAGATTGACACTAGTTTAAGATCAATTTCAATGTGAAATTAATTCCAATGACCAATATTGGATTAAATGATAAAAATATATTATAATATCATATTATAAACAATTCAAAATATAATATAATAATATAAATTTTTTTGATTAAAAAGTGGTTTTGAATTAAAATAAAAGATTTTTCACTATTAATTAAAAAAATGAACTTTATCGGAAAAAATACCAAAAAGTTACACAAAGTAGATTTTGATGTCCCAATTCTCAAGATGAATTTTATTTTGTCAAATATAACACATAAAATTGTCAAAAAGTGTATTTAAAAGAGGTTCCCCATCAAAAGGCGGTTAATCGACCTTTTAAAGAATATTAGAATGTTTACGCTTAAAATTGGATTCATTTTCATTTTTAATCCTCTAACATTTATTGTAAAAAGAAAAAATATTTGAAAAACATATATAATAATTCTGTAGTTAGTTCTGTTCATTCCTGCCATTACAACAGCTAGGCGTTAACTACCATTTAAAATAATATTATTTTATTATTAGAGTGCAACGTAAGATTCCCAAGAAACTCGTTGTTGCGTATTGGGTAAGCTATTGAGCATAGCGTCCCCTTTAAAGTAATATTAATATTTTATTCAAAAATATGGATAAATGTGAAAATGTCATATTCTTTAATTACATGGGGTGTTACAATCAGTTCAACCTAAGGTATTAGGATAATACATTTTTGGATTTAAGATCCATTGACTAAAGATTAAGTAGTAAATTCTTCAAAAATTACAGAAAAATATATAATTGACAAGTATAGTTATATCCTTTTACTAATTTCTATGAAAAACTCATCTTTCACTATAAGAGATAATAAAAATACTCCATTTATCCTAGTCGTATATGGATCCAAAAATGAATTTATAATTCATTTGTTAGACCTTTTAAAAAACTATATTATACAATCTAGGGACATCATGTAGTCCAGTGGTAGGCTATAAATCCCAATCGCACTATGGTTGTGGGATCAATTCCTGCAACATTGTCCGACGCGATGGGTTGTCACATAGTTTGTGTGTTGTCCTTATTAAAAAAATCCAAAAATAACCTTAAGAATAGTATCCAATTTGAAACATAATCAATTAAAACCATTAGACTTATCGATAATATATTTATCCAAACTCACAATCCAAATTATAAAAGGAAGTTAAACACAATGAAGATCCTTTTTTCCACGTATTAATATGTGAACACCTTAATCATTTATTATTTTAAAACATGGCAACACCCTGAATTACCATAAAACCTTATTGATTATATTCGTTCTCCCTTATCCATTATATAATACTGGATATATTATTTATATCAAAATATAATAAATATTCCAAAAATTGTGAAATAAAGAATATATTAATCAGTTCCATGGAAGTTAAGAATATCCAATATAATTTATCGAAATCAACCGTATCTTATTCCAAAATCACTACCTCATTATCAGGACAATATTAGGAATTAAATTTCTTTCAACCACATATTTTTTCAAAAAGTGAATCATTCTATTAAGTCACTTTTCTTTGAACCATATAATCTAAAATCCTCAATATAATAGTACTACTATACAATCCTTATTTATCTCTTTAATTTATATAACCAGTATATTTTTTATATAATAGTCAAAGGAAATAAGTCAATAATAACAACATAAGAACAATAGTCATTCCACTTCATATGAGGTTGTATCATAACTTGATTATTATCCAATAGCATTATTAAAGTTATACTCTGATGACTGGGAAATTGATTCACATAGTGTCCCAATGCCATGAAGGCGAAGCATTTCACATTTGAAACTTTTTTATTACCCTTGCAATCACATACTTGGTGTCCTTTTTCTCCAAACATATAAAAAACTCCCATTACCTTCAAGAATTTACCAAGTTGATTCTTTCCACAGTTATCACATATGAGAAAATCCTTTTTTTCCCTCTTCCCTTTCTCCATCATTCTCACTTCTATCATTTTCTTCTCTTGATTCCCTTCAAAGCCATAGGAATCATAGAATTATTTACATATCTTATTAACACATGATATTATTTCTTCATTTGTTGAGAAAACAAGGGAGAGTATTTACCTTCTAAATTTTTTCTTAATACCACTAATGATATGATTCTTCATACTCTATGAATATCACATATTGTTGGAGTTCACATTCCTTCTACTGGGCAACAGTTCTATACAATGGCATACACTAGGATTGTTTATGAATAGCAATGAATAATTCTAAAATTGTAATATACCTATTGAAAATTAGGTAGTGTATGGATATAATCCATAATAATTAAAATATTTTCATTGAGCAGGTATATACTAGTAAATTCTTCATAATGATTTATAAAGAATATTAGAATTATCCTATAAATATCCCCCAGGAGTGTCGTAACCAAGATTGCAGCAAGGCCTATTGTCATGCACTAGTTCATGTTCGGGTCTAGCTTAAAGCAGTGTTTTCATGTTATACCCCTAGGTACATATGATCCAGATCCATCTCTACAATCTCGTATCCAAACAGGGATGTATTTGTTTGGAAAACTCAAAAATTATCAACATTACAAAAATTCTAGGATGTTCTTCTATACTAATCATCAAAGTCTATATTAGGGTTATGCCCACTAATCATAGTTTATCTAAATCTAGTTTCTAATGATACTGCTAATCTTCTTCTGATACCAACTATAATGCCCCGACGCCAGTTACATAGAGTCGGTCATTATTTTAATACAATGGCATGATTACAAGGAATCAAGTCCTGAAAGACCTTTTCAGTTTAGCAGTCTTTGAAAATAGATTACATACATGGTAGTTACATTATACTTTCTATCATACAAAAAAATAGTCATTTGAGAATTCCATTGATCCCTTATCTTAACAATAAAATTCATACATAAAACACTTCATGGGATCTTGGGAATATAAAACATATGAAAGGGGTGAGCTCAGAAGCTCAGAAAGGATAATTAATTTTATAGAAACATTCATAAAAAAGAATTAGAATTTAATGCAATGAATAAGAATAAAACAAAATCCATTTAAACATGAACCTCAGCATAACAAGGTAATGATAAAAATCAAATAATTCCATTTAAGTATTCACATGGATATTATAGTAGTTGAATAATCACATGCAATATCAATAGACACATTAATAATGATGGAATGCATAATGCCAGACACTCAAAACCACAAAGTCAATGCATTGTGAAAAGACTACAAATAATATTTTTGGCTAGGAATTTTTACAAGACACCAGTATGTCTCATGAGACCTATAAATTCATCGAGGAACTATAGTAGGTTCCACCCATCACTTACTATGTACAATGGATTCCTCATATGAAAAGGTTTAATCAAAACATAAACATTCGTATTAAAACTAGCATATTAAATGTCAATAATTTATCCATAAACCACGAATCTTATATAATTACACATCCACAGTCAATCATATCACAGAACCTTAAATAAAATATAGATTATTTTTATCATAATAAATCAACTTCAATGATGTTTTAAATTCATCAAAGGATGTTTACATAGATTAAAATGATTTGTAAAACTCTTGGAGACAAATATACCTTTTCATGAAAACATTTAAAAGTCACCCAATTTAGAAAGGAATAAATTTCAATACATTTTTGAATGAAAGTGTCCCATAACTATTTAAAACATTTTAAAATAATTAACATTTTTAAAATATTCATGTCCATATAAATAAATCCTTAAAAACCATTTTGAAAACATGGAAATTAATTAAAATGATTTAGAAGAATAAATATTTAAAATGTTTAAAATTATGTTTTATTAAAAAAGAACCTTAAAATAATCCCATTGAAAACTCTTTCATAAAACATGTACATGGTTAACCATTACTTTATAGTATATACATACATAAAAACAACCTCGGATAATAAAGAGACTTTGAAATTAACCCTTATCAATTTGTTGACATAAGAAACATACACCCCAAGAATGATGTATCATACAATTAATATGTAAATACAAATAAATTAATGTTTATTACAAAAATAATAAAATTTTGGGCAGTAAATACACTACACGCAAGGAAATAATGGAAATATAGCATGATTCTCACGGGAATAAAGCATGAGATGAAAACTCTGTACCTTGAACCTTCCATTGGACAAGAGTACATTTAACCTCTTGTATAATGAAAATTGTATGTTATTAGATTATACCAAAACCATATTCCTATTTATTATATCAAACATTATTCATTTACATCTTTATACTACCGATTTAATAATTATTTTCATGTTAAATTAACATTTTGGGTAATAATCGCTTTCTTTATCGTACGTATTTTAACTTGTTATTTTTAAACGTATCATTTAGATCATGATTTAAATACTTCCAGAATATAAAACGTGATTTATATATCATACATATTTAGAATATCAATATTTATAATAGATAGATATATGAAATGGAAAACACCATTTATGGAGACGGTAGGTCGTACATACGCATAAACATTGTTTCTATTTTCAAATCATATTGATCGAATCTAAGTGAATAAGATATATGTAAGTACATAAATACATATAAATATATATATATATATATATATATATATATCTGATGTAGCATTATTATGTCATATATTACATACTTATTAGTAAGATATATTTTTATAATCGTTTATGAATGGGGAACGTGGAAAAGAATCTCATCGTGTCGTGGAGATAGTAATCCGTACGTACACACGAGCCACAATATCATTTCCATAAAGGTGCATAATTGGAAGGAATATTAATTTTAAAGAGACATTATCATGTTATTTTCTTTATTTATATAAATATTACTCATCATTACATCCATCCAAATAACATATTTTCGAATAACAAATTACATCACAATGTGGAGACGGTAAGGCGTACGTACGCACACATGGTGACATTATCATTCATAGGATTGATAGAATAATGAATATGGTTATTCCATATTTATAATAACATCATACTATATATAAGGTACTGTATTTATTATATTTTTATGGTAATAACAATGAAACAGTAGGCGGAAGAAGAAAAGAACTTGGAAGAGGGTGGTGAAATCATTATCTCTTTTTTGGGTTCTTCCTTTTGATTTGATCAAAAGGGCTCCATAGTTTGGCTTTATTTCTATATGAAGGCCTCTATGATGAAGGTAGTAATTTTGTTAAGATATTTGGGTAGGTTTTGGCCAAGGAAAATGGATTTGGAGGTGTGAATTTGATATAAGGGTAAGTGCCCTTTTATTAGAGGGGTGAGGGGCACCTTAGAAAAAAAATAAAATATTATAATGTAATAAATACATTTTCGATTTATAATTTCTTCAAAATGAATTATTTAAAGGATATTATGTGGATGGGTTGAGCAACACTCAACCAAAAGTTTTTAGACAGGTTTGGGTCACTATATTAACCTTATTATTTTGATTTATCTTTAGTTAAATAGTTTGACAATTACAATGTCTCTTTGTATTTTTATATTATATGTTTAATTAACATACTGTATACATCCAAGAGAACCCCATGTGGTTAATTAATGATACAAATGTAATTATATAAGTATTTTAGAAGAACCATAGATTTTTAAGAATATAATATCAATTAATAATATAATATTTTTCTTAAAAACTCTTTTATGTCAATTTTGACTCTATTTGGAATTTGGTTTTTTATAAATTCATAACAACATTATTACTTCAAAAAAAATTCATATATCCAACCCTAACATGTCATATTAACCAATATAAGTTTTTTAATTCATTAATAGTCTAAAATTTCATTTTTTGGATATTTATAATATCAAATAGTTTAATATTTCATTAATTATGTAATTACTGTATCATCATTGTGTCATTAATAAATTAAATTATTATATGTCTAAAAAATATAAATAAAATACCATTATGTAGGAAATATTTCTATCTTTATAATTATTATTTATTGTTGAATTTATCTTATGTGTAACCCTATATTAAAAATGGTTTAGTTATTATACTTTGAATTTAACACTTATAACTCTTCCTTGAATTAAAAAATAATAAATGTTCTAATCTAATAAAAGTAGATATAAAGGATTATATTTTATTCATAAGGGTTTTTATAGTAGAATTATATTTATTAAATATAATTAAGACAAGTTTTAGGGTAATAATAATATCATTTTTACCTTTAATTACCCTATTTACTTTTAATAGTGGTAAATAAAAGTCAAAAGTTACTATTCACAGAAGTTATTTTCATCTCATTGAACCATAATTTATTTACTGAAATCAACCCTATCTCTTGGATTTTCGAAATACAATTAACATATGTGGTAAAATTGAGTTTTATGTAAATTTTAAAATGCTCTTAGGAGGTGGAAAAAAGACGGTAAAAAGTTCAATAAAATTTTTATATATCGAATTTTATTATAAACTGACTCCAATGAATTACATTGAACATATATAGGTATTATATATATATTTTTACCTAAAATAAATTAAAATAAAAAATATATTTATTTAAATAAAAATTTAGTTTTAGAAAATAACTCAATGTTTCCAACTATTTATGAAAAATTGAATGTTTTCAGAAAAATACAAAAATTTTACCATAAGATAATTTTGATATTCTGAATTCCAAAATTAAGTCTATTTTATAAAATTCAATAAATATAAGTTTCATTTATTAATTTAAAATTAATTTCCATTGTCAAAACCAAAAAACGTGTTTTTAAGAAATAGTAACTAACAACAGATTGATACTTGTTTTTGATGAATTTCAAAATGAAATTACTTAAAATTAATAACATTGGATTAAATGGTCAAAATATAATCTATTTATAATTCCAAACCATTAAAATTTATCATTTAACAGTAAAAATTATTTTGATTAAAAATATTGTTTTCGGTTAAAATATAGTATTTTTCACTATTCACCCAAATATGAAAGTTATCAAAAAAAACACCGAAAATTTATTGAAACTAAATTATTATGTCCATATTCTAAAGCATAATTTTATTTTGTAAAATTGAATACATAATATTTTCATATATTAGATTAAAAAATGATTCCCCATTAAAAGGTGGTAAAATTGCATTTAAAAAAATCTTCTTTTATCTGAAAAAAATGAATTTGTTTTTTCATTATGTCTAAGAAACTCATTATGTAGATTCTAAAACTATAAGGATTTTATATAGTAAAATATTTAGTTAATACTATTTTGAACCTCTTGTGAATGGCTAGTTTGGTATGTCATTGTGTGATTGAACTCGGTGTTGCGTGTAGTGCAAGTTATTGAATTACATTGAAGAAATAATGTATTATGAAATATTGGGGTGTCACACATAGATTAAATCCACCTTTTCTCATATTATTAGTTAGTTGAAATAATATTTCGAATAGTTTAGTTACCTTCCAAAACAAACTGATTCTTCCACAAACCATGTAGTTCATATGCATCAGGGACCATATCTTTTGTGAAAAGCCTCTACATTCATTACTATGTAACACCTCTACATACAATCTCTACGATGGTCTTCCGCAAACTGATTCCGTAAACTGACTCTGATTTAATTGAAATCATTCATCCCTGAACAACTCCTTACGTGGACCACTTCTTCTACTTTTTAAAAATCCCCATCATGAACTACATCACCCTTTATAGAATTCTCCCTTTCAAACAACTTTTGGACGTCACCAAATTCCAAGAGAAATGATTTTTTCTTATTAAAAATTCTTTGAGTAATAATGAGATTAGTGATCCTTATATAGTTAAATAGTTCTACAATGTCCTAAAATATGAGATTTAAAAAATCATCGATGTGTTTCAGGATTCACCTAGTACCATGATTCTTTAAACTTCTTTTCCATACACATTCTATGTACCACCACTCTTCCTACGAGGCATCCATTATCTTTCTCAAAATATGTCCTTTACAAAACATAAAATTATCACCTCATTTCGTTCAAGGATATTCCTTCACTTATACCACAATCCATCTATGAATAGGCTTCCTTCCATGAACTGTATCCCTTCTAACTGACCATTCCTTTAGGCGGTCCACATACCATCTTTAACAGTCATCACAGTGATGTTATAAATGATATTTTTATGAATTTACTAATTCATTAGGCATACCTCCTATATGGTCCATGAAATGTTCTTCCCAGTCCACATATTATTTACTCTTATGCAGAAACCATTCCTTTTACAAACCAAAAATCTTTATTTGAAGGCCAATTTTTTTTTGAAAAACATTTAAAAAATACTCCACCTTAAATAACATCTTCAAGAAACACTAACTATACTCATTAACAATCATCTGGCTTTGTCAAGAAAAACAATCACACCCAAAAATGATCAAGAGGACATTGTGAGGTATTTTTTACAAATAAAAATTTTTATAATTATTTAATTATTTGTATTTCTCAGTTTTATAACAATGATCTATTTGAAAAATGTTCAAAAATCCAATGACATTTTTGACACATAAGACAAATATCATCGATAACCCCACCAATTTTTTTTTATGAATTATATATAAAATTTTGTGGTGTAAAATAAAATTAATAATAAAATAAAAATAAAATTCTCATAAATGTAAATAATTGTCATTATTTCACTATTCAAGAAGGTAAATACATATTTACCAACTCAGACTAATGGTAAAAAATTCGTGAAATTTCCTTTTATTTATGCATATATTGATGTGATGAATAATTATTCTCTTATGATGTGTATATATATCCCCTTTTACATATTTTAAATTAATTTTTTATATTCAAATTATTTTTAAATTTTTATTAATGTTATGCATTCATGGGGATTAGGATTCAAAAATTTCTAATGTGACAAGGGACATTTACTTTAAAATCCCCTTTTAATTTTATCATTAAAAATATATTTATCTTCAATGTTCATTATTGTAATATGATGTAATAAATATTTTAATATTGATATAAATTATTAATAATAGATTTTTTTTTAAAATTTATACCAAATTTTATTAAATTCGAAATTAATATGTATTTTATGTAGAAATTTTTAACAAAAAGTCAAAAATAATGTTTATTTTGATGTATACATTTCAAATTCCTTTTCTCCCCATGTCAACATTTTTTGATGATGGGATTAATATAGAATATTAAATTTTTTATTATAATAATAACAATCCTTCACTATTTAGTTATTTTTATGGGAATTTTGGTTTCAAAATAAAATGATTTATTTATTGCAAATGGGGTTTTAAAATAAATGGGTATTACGATATCTAAAAGGCCTTTTCATACAGGTTTAAAATTGATTTTTAAATATCTTATGATAAAATTGTTCATGAATAAAATGAAATATTCATGATTAGGTCCTTGTTAATTGGATAAAAAGGGTACAAAAAAAGATCTCCCATGCATTGTGTAATTATTTAGATCCTTATAGAATTATATTGGAAGTCGGACAAATGTAAAATCCAATTTTTTGGGTCCTATAATGGTTTGAGAGGGGATCTATGAGATGATGTTCCAAGGAACCTAAATTAAATTTATATTCATAACAATGAATTTTCATGGTTATTATTATTTTTAGATAATTTAGCATAAATGATTGTTTTAGAAGACTAATAATTAACTTTATAGGTAAAAATAAATTATTTTATCAAATATTTTTTCTAGGGTTATAATGATTTTCACTAGGTTCATTGTTTTTTAATATTTGTGTCCATTAATATAATTTTTATTATCAAGACACATTATTAAAATCATTTTCATAGATTTTTTAGATGGGCTAGAGAAAGGAAGAGGTTAAGATTAATTTTGTGAAAAACAAATTCATGAAAAGAAATCATGTTTTTTGATGAACTTTTTCAGTGGTCTAATATTCATAGTAATTGGAATTGGCCACATTTTATTATTTGGTTTTGGTTTTTATGATTGATGAACTAATTATATAAAACAGTAAACAAGAAATGGTAGTCAATTATAATATATTTAATTCGTTATATAAAACTAAGGATTATGTAATGTTTAATGTTAGGTCCTTATACTTGGTATCATATGAAATTTATGATAAATTTATATGTTACGATAATGTTAATTGGATTACCTTAAATGATTTTACACAATGAATATGTTGAAATGATATAAAATTTTAATATTACCATGTTCCTTTATATTAAATATGACTTTTTATAATGATTTTCTATAGAATCAAATGGGAAGCAGTAGTGGGATGAACCAAGTGGAAAACATGCTTTAAAAACTACATCACTGGATGGTTTAATTGAATAATAACATATTTCTTATTGATGGTTTCGTTGAAATAATATATAATTTTTTTGTCTCTATTACAAAGTGGAACTATATCTACCATTATCGAACATGAATTATTATAAAATTTCATGATTCATAATTCTTCTTCTTTAAGTGGATCACTTAACCATCTCGGAGAAGATGGATGGATCCAGGTTATATAGAAGAGTTTTGAAGTCACAGTTTTTTTAATTCTAAATGGTAACTAATTCAATTTATCATTTTTCAGTTGGATATAATTGATTATAAATTTTTTTTATTAATATAATAGGAGAAGTTAATATTGGTTACGAATTATTAAAAGTATTTATCAAAATGTTTTATGAGAATGAAGTTCCTATCATTTTTCTAATATGGATGGAAAAAGTACAGGTATTGGGGAAAATAAATGAAGATTATAGGGACACATATGTAGAAAATTATATAATATAGATAGGTAGGAACCTAATTTTGTTTGGGACCTTGATGGTTCCTAACTGACTTTTCATTGGACTGAAACTACTTAAAAAAATATAATTGAAAAAATGACAGTCTAAAAAATAAAATAATGTTTTTCATTATGTTGAAAAACATGAGATTAATTTTTTGACACTTTTGTTCCTCGTGATGATAATATTAAGAATATTTTAATATGGATAATTGTGGGGATACACTATATATACATATATACGATGTTTATAAAATTATGTTACAGTCATGTCGTATATTTAGAGAATTCCAATAAGAGAATGATTATTGAAATCAAAAAAATGTAACCAATGTGAATTCCATCCAACAAAGATATTTTCTAGTTTCATGTATTTTGTGCATTATAATAATTAGTGCCTCATGTTTATAAATCTCCTAAGAAATCATCTATATCCGATGAAAATGGATGTGGTAAAATTGTTCTCCAATAATAATGATGATGTTGGTAGTTATGATATATATGTTTCTTGTTTATTAAAATTATTCTAATATTGAAATTGACTATGGATCATTATAGTCCATTAATTTTATGATATTTTCATGTAAATTTCTAATATCAACTCATGAATGTGTGATTGGAAATTTGGTGAAAGATCAAGGTGGATGTATTAAGGCGCTCATGATTTAAGGGAGTATTCATGTTATTATTAGTGGGATAGCCCTTTCTACATATAATGTTTTCTAGACCATATTATATTTTTATATCATCATGTTTATTGATTGTATTTTATTTCATCATGGTTGGATATATTGTAGAACCATGAATATTTTATTTAGTGATTTGATACATATGATATCATACTAAGAAAATCGGAATTTGAGTAGAGATGTTAGGAAAGTTACCAAGATCATATTAATGAAAAAGATAATTTTTTTTCATATTAGTGATGTTCTAGTAGTGAATGAATGATTGGATGATTTTTTATATAGTTTTCAATATTTCATTCCTAATTATGATGTTGAACATAATATTGACATATTTCCTTCTAAAATCCCTATTCTGAAACCCCTTTTCAAATGACATAAGTTTAACTTTTATAAATTTAAAATACTTTGAAGTATTTATTATAAAAAAATCATTCAAACTTTAACACCAAAATGTGTTGTTCTTATTTTTTTGATAAAAAGAAAAATTGTTAAATGATAATTTCTATAGACTATATAGAATTGACCAACATTTTCATTAAAAACCAATCATTTTCGTCATATTATTTATATGTTTTATTATCTCTATGGTGAAAATATTTTTGAAGGTTGATTTCTATAGGTGTAACATCATTTGAAATTTAGGGATTTATATTTTCCAATGATTTAGTTTTATAAATGATTTGGGATTTATTATTTTTTAGTAATACCCTTTGGATAGTTCAATGAACATGATTTATTTATTAACCTCTATAATTGAGAATTTCATCATTTAATGTAAAATATCCGAGATGTGAATATTATTGAAATTTTGAAATATTGTTAAATTTAAGAGGAACCTGATCGAAAGTAAGGATTTTTTTAAACTATAAAAGGGAAGAGGAGGTATGTAAAATTTTGTAAGTGATAATTTTGATTAAAAAATATCTATTTCAATACATATTTTTTTTATAAAAATTCATTCCATTATGAATTATTTATTTAAAAAATAAATTTATTCATATTGATATATTGAGTAACAAGTTTCAATGATTATATATTGTCGTACACACTCACTAATTTTATCTTGTGCTACAAGAAACACTATGTGTAACTTTAAATGCATGCAACATAGAGTTTAAATGAAATGTGACTTTGTATTGATATATTATTATTCAAAATGAATTTTATTAATAAATTATAATAATATAATTTATAAATTAAGGTACTAAAATTATAAAAATATCTTGTTTACACATTTATAAGAAGTTAAATATTTTTTGACTAGTTAAATTGATGTTAATTTAATAACCATTAAAAAATAAATTCATTTTCTAAATTGTTTTTATTCCCAATTCTTTTAAAATAATAAAATATCCAAATATCATTTTCTAAATAATGTTAATGAAATTTATATACAATATAATAAATAAAATTTTTTGTATTCATCTTCTCTGTTTTTTATAAAATAGAAAAAAATAAATCAAATTTAAAGATTGAAAACAATATTTTTTTTAAAATGTTTTCACACATTTTGGTAAAAATTTATTAAAAATATTTTATCCCTAAATTAGAATAAATAATGTAATAAATAAAATTTATTTATTAACATCAAAATTTCAGAATAATATAGAATTGATTTTCTTAGAGTTTTTTGAAATGATAAATTATTTATTAGGTATTGAAGATTATAAATTTTTATTCAAAAATAAAATTTTCTAAATCATCAAAAAACATAAAAAAATTATATTAATATGATATTAATGTTAATATTCGTTTATATATATATATTTTTGTTAAAATAAATTCATTATAATCTATTAGATATTTTATTATGATATAAATATATTTTAATAATTTATTAATTTCTATTTGGAATATTGCTTTCTTTCGATCTGTTTATGGGATTAATTTCAAATTAATATTTTCGACTTAATTGAATGTAATTTGAAAAAAAGGATTCAATAATTGATATTGATAAAATATATTATCTGATTTTGAATACATAATTTTTTACGATGATGAATTGGAATTAAATTAAAAATATATAAAATGCGTTTTAAAGTAAAAATATGCTTAATGGGTAGTGAAGCTAAAATTTTCATGGTTACAAAATTAAAAAAACAATTACAAATACCATTGAATGGATATATATAAATAATAAACCATATAGGTTCTATAATTCTATGTTTTGGGTTATTTGGGAATTTGAATAAAATATAACATATTTTCCATTTGAAAATTTACATGTGTAAGACACACCACGCTTAGAAAAGGCCACACATCTCCAGCTCTCAACACACATACAAAACCATATTTTATTGACCATATCAACCATAATAAAATCCATAAAAACCAAGAATCACATATGAATACTTATATTGGTCATAAATCCATCCTAAAAAGACTTTTTATGTCATCCAAAAGAAGTATTCTGAAGAAGAAATAGCATCCCTATTCTAGAATTTTATTTTATTTATTCATCCAAATCCATAAATTTTTATTAATCTATGTTTATATCAAAAGATATGTATTTTAAAAATATTAAAATGTTATTATTTTCTTCTAATAACCTTTATACTTATCTTCTTCCATAAAATTGGTTATTAAATCATCATTCGTGTATGTGAAAGACAACTGCCTCTCAAATAGATGTTATATATTTTCCATATAAAATTATAAACTCATGTTATAATGATGATTTTATTAGTTATATATGATATATGTGATTTATTATATTTGTAGGGAATCATGGTATATCTTGTTTTGGCTTTCTTTACAGCCCTTCATATTCCAATAACATCGTTTGTTGTACGATGGACTACCACATCGGGAAGTGATGTGATACAATCAAGAATTAGATAAAAGACAACAAAGTTGAGTTAAAGGATAATTTATGATATATATGACATATAAATTATTATTAAATTGTAAAATATTATTTATATTTTTTTCGTTCATTCAATTATGATAATTGAAACAACATTTATGCATATATATGGCCTACTGTCTCCATGACTATTTTATTTCAATTTATAGCTCTAAATTGTGTTGATGTAACTAAATACTTGAATAATGAATATTATTGATATTTATGTCATAAATAATATTATTTATATGATTTATCCATTATCAATGTAATATATAAATAAAAAAGAATGAAATAATACATGAAAAACAATGTCATTATTGGCTATAATGTTACTTTAGTATGGTATTATTAAAAAGTAAAATAAAAATAAAAATAAAATCATGTATTTTTTGATATAAATATGTATGGATATTTATAAAATTTATAATTATGTAAAATTTATTATAAATTATGTTTTCTTTTTGGTGACGTACGTTGGGACTTATAGAAACTGATTTATATCTCACTTTTCACTTCATTGAGTCGCATCATTTATTCAACAACTATTTAATTTATATGGTTTATATAAATATCAGGAATAAATTTTATAATGATTATTATTAATTTTTTTTGTAGATTTATATATCAATTTTAGGGTATCTATTTCATGGTGTTAATGATATAAAAGTTACCAAATTGTTATGGAAATTATTTTTCTCAAATTGAATTATTTGTGAAATAAGCTATGTTATAAACATATATTATTATTTAAGGCATATAAATGAATGAAACTATATTCTTAATATTACATGTTTCATTTAATATTATCCATTCAAGGGTTTTACAATTCAATGTTACCAAAGTGGAATAATTTTATGTTATAATTTCAATTTTTATTGATATTGTTTATTATTTTTCATCCAATGATTAAATCCTAATGTATATCTCTTTAGAAAGACAAGAATTGTCTTTATAGGTTGAGGCCTGGGAAATGGCCATAGGGTTGGAATTATACATGCAACGAAACATCATTATGAAGGTGGGGGAAAAATATTCATTTATCCTCTATAAATTAATATTAGGTGGTAGAAATTATCCATGGAACATAGAATACATTATCCAAAAGTGAAAATAGCTCAGGGGTACCCACCTATAGATCACTCACACTTGGAAGGTGGGGAACATGGAAGCTAAGAACATGGCATCTTGATAATTCCCAAATAATAAATTTTTTTACTTCTTTAACATAGATTATTTTTTTCCTGTGGGAATTAATTTTGTTGATAACGATGCTTTGGTTCTTCCCATCATTGGACCGATGTAATGTATATTTTTCTCCCTAAGATTTGACAAAATCAATAAAAATGTTAATGTTTCGTCAAAATAATTATTTTAAAAAAATCCTATATATTTATCTCCTTATTAAAACAAATTCTCTTTTGAGACCATGTTTATAGAAATGTTTTCTAATATTCATTAGATGATTTATTAATGTTATTTTTACTTTCATTTTAAATTTGAAACCAAAAACATAGGATTTTTTATCGTGTTTCCCAAAAAATGTGCATTTGGATTTTATGAAAAATGATAATGAAATATTTTCATTATCATGAACGTATAAAATCGGGTTTTCCACCATCATGAATATTATTTTCAATAAAGATTACATTATTTGTTTGCAAAGATATTATAAAGAACATTTAATTTTTAAATTTAGTATTTTTTAAAATAAATCAAATATGAATGGATGTTTGAATCATGAAATGTGTTAAATATTATTAAATCTTCTTTTAGATATTATTTAGGATATTTTTAGTGAAAATAAATAATGAAATATTATACATTTAAATATAAATCAATGAGAAAATGTATATTTTTATCGTAAAATAGATGAAATTATTTAAAATTATTTATTTATATTAATTCATAGATATTTTAAATGAAATCATTTATAAATTTTATATAAATTTTTACTATTAAAAATATATTTTTATAGAAATTTTATTTTACTAAAGAATTTTTTCATATGATCATTCAAAATTATTTTCAATATGTGTTGAAATCCTATAATTCATTTTATCCATTACTAGATATATGATTCAAGAAAATCGTTGTAATTAATGATCATGAATCGATAATGATTATGAGGAATTTCTTTATGAAACACATTTAACTTATACAGTTTCATACTGTGATAAAATAATTACCAAAATTCTTATTATACTTAGGGTTATTACTTGATGTAATGTTGAATTTATTACTATGTCGGTTTATTTTATACTAGTTATGTTTTGGGGATATGTTTATGAAACCCATTTTTTCTCATGTGTTCTGATATGATGAATGTTTTTTTATGTTATGTCATGAAAATATATTATACTAATTATGTGATGGTGGTTATGTTATACCCAAGGATAGTGGATAAAATAAACCCAATATACTTGGGACATAAATCTCTCTCCAGTGAAATGGGTAATGATTGATATCTAATGAGATTCATAACACTAAAATGGGCAGTGGATATTGTTTAGTAAGGGGATCTATAAAAAACTTTATTATTGGGAGAGAACATTGAATAATTAAATGTTGTGATGGGATTGAACACATTAAACTATGACAATTTGGGAAACTAGAATTGACAACAAAGGAAATTATTTTCCATTATTATGTGTTGAACATAATTCCATGTATGATGTTAGTTTTAAGCTCTCATGGATCATATACATTTATTTCCTTATTCACCATGCCATATAGTCTATAAATATTTTGTCCATGACTCTAATTTATGATCTTTCATATGATGAGTATGGATTTCAAAGGTTTTTTTTCATGTTCATATACATTAATGGTCATCTTATGCTTAAGTATCTACCTTTTATTATGTCAATGAGAATATGAGCTCATAGATTCCACTATTTTTCTCAAGAAGATATTTTGAATGATTATAACTATGATATTTTTAGGAAAAAATGTATTTGTGAAAAACATTATGGGAGTCTTGGAATATAAATTGGGAAATAAAAATTATTTTTTGTCCCATATCCTATAGATTAAAAAATTTATGATCCTCATATATGTGTTTTTCTAATTTAATAAATCATCATCTTAAATGGAGTAAAATATATGTTTCTAATGTTTAGATATTTAAATATTATTTAATAAAATCATATTATTTTACCATTGAAATATGGGATATGAAAACATTGTTGTTAAATAAATGGATGTGTATGAGGATAAGTATAAGGATGGGTCAATATGTAAAAAAATGTCATAGAATATTTTAATGTCTAAAGAGAGAGGTTTTTTATAAAATACATCTGAGACTATATATTGTAAGTGGATGTGACTCTAGAATTATAATTATTATGGGTAATTACTCTAAATTTTATTCATTTATAAGGACTCAATTTTACCATGGTTCACGAAAATGGGGCTTGAAACACACATTGATAGACACTCCCAAGGGATAGGATTTGTAAATTCAAAAATCATTATGAACCATCATAGAAGATTTAAATAGATGTTTAATATTAATAACCAAAGATAAAATTATTGTGTCATAAATAATAATTTTTTTATTTATAAATACTACAAGTGAGTATTCATCATTATATTGTTTTAACTATGGTTATTATTTCCCACATTATGCTTTATGGTTTTATTCAATTAATAAAACCAAACAAAACTGGAATAATAATGAATGTTAGAGAATTTTTTTTGATGAAATACCAAATGGTATGATGAATAGAATGACAGATATTATTATAATGATTAAACAACTATCAATATATATCAATAAAAAATTTCACCATAAACAAAATTTTGTCTTCCCAATGAATAGATGGACACATTTCATTGAGAATTTGGATGGTGGAGTCAAACACAATAGATGAATTTATTTCATATATATTGAGATTTTTTAAGAATAACATATGTAAATTTCATAGAGGAATTGGAAGAAGATTTCATTGTGTAAAATATTTATACAAATAATGTAATTGGTGACAACAAATGATATGTTTTGTTAGTGAAATGGATAAGAATAATGGAATCCCTATGTTGTATTCAATGGTTGACTTTTTATAAAATGTATGTATAATTATTATGTATATCAATGTCCAAGGGAAAAATATAATTAATAGAATCAGAAATGTGGTTAGAGTAATGGTTATACAATGCATGACAATGATACAATGAAAGAAATACGAATTTTATAATCTATTATAATATTATTTATTTTATTAATCATGAGAGGCATTACAAATTTGTGGTTGAAATAATTAATGGGATTATTCAGAATTCATATTTATTGACATATGTATTATGGAAAATAATGATGAAACATTATTAATGGTTTATGGATGAAATGGGATGATTAATTTTAATAAGTATAAGAATTTAATAAATACATATACTGAAATATATATGGATAGATTTTTATATGTTTATGTTAAGGAATTTAAAGAATATATTTGTTGGTAGTAATGGAAAAAATATGATTTCTTAGAAAAATGATAAATCATGGATAACAGAAGTTTAAGAAAAGATAACTCATAATATGTTCCAAATGACGAGAAACTAATTTTTTCATAAATATATATTGGATATGAATTAATTGAATTATATAGTAATAATGATCTTTTAAATGATTAATTATTTTTGTACGAAGTGGTTTTTTGTTATCATTGATTGATTTTATATAATAATTGTATTTAGGGAATATATTAAAAATATATGGCTTCATTAAATTAATGATGTAGTTTTTTTGTTTTCATGAATTTTTATGTTAAATTAAAATATTACCATGTTTCTAGGGAATATATGATAAATGTATTCACTTTTTTGTCACATAACATTTAGGGAAAACATCATGTTCTTTGTGGGAATAATTATATGCTTACTTTGGAAATTCATTGACATTAATTATAAATTTATGGATTTAAAATGAGCTCACACATGGAACCAAATTATGGTTAACTATTCCTAATATATATTAAGATGATTTTTGAAATTTATTGTATAACATGTGATATCAACCCCAATTTTGAAGATTTTTTGATAAAGAAGTAATGATTTTTCAATCAATTATGGTTCTTATAAATAACTAATACTTTTGGCATTAAAAATACTATCTTAATTCTACTATATAAAAGATGACATGGAAGTTGATTGAAGCACTACCAATGATGATATTGTTCTTATGAAATGGTATTAAATAATGTAAGTGTATATTACCATGTAAAATATTTAAAATTATGGAAATTATATTGAAAAAAATAATAATATTTCCATAATTTATTATTTAATCAATTAAATTTTTCTCAAATATTTGGATTATGGTTTTTAGTTTCTTATTATCACATGAACATTCACGTTATTTTCATCAGTTAACTCTATCACTAAACATAATTATTTGGATATTAATATTTTATTCCATGTACATGTCGTTCCATACCCCATATTTGTTCAATTTAGGAAGCCTAATATATGTTATGGAACCTAAACTGCACACAACCCATCCTTCATTTAGATGTAGATTTTTTTATTATACATATTAAAAATGTGTGAATCCCAAAAAGTTAATTTTATATATACAACCTATGTTTAACAAGCATAATTTTCAATTTCAATGAATAAATTTATTTAAGGGAAGTAAAATGCAGCAACCTAATATTTTTTGAAATAATTTTTTTAGATAAATTAAATCACTTATCTATTTTTTGTTTCATGAAAAAAATCATAAATTACACAAACACTATGTTTATCTTGAATAACACACAACATGGTCAATATCATCTGTGACATGTAGAAGCGATTTAAAAAAACATAAAATACTATTGTAATATAATTATTTGATTTTATTTTTATCACATAGTTATTGGACGAGTGATTATAACCATTTTTAATCATAAAAAATGTATTTGTGTATAATATAGTTTAGTTGAGTTCTTTTTACACGATTTAGAAGTAATTTTATAAACATATAAAAAATTTATATTAATAAATACATATTTTTTAAGTCATAGTTTCAAAATTATATTGGGAATAGTTTTTTTTGGTAATTTTATGAAAATAATATTTTTGCAACGTATAACGAAATATACAGGTTTTTATTAAAATTATTCATTTATTTTATTGTATTTATAAAAAAATATCTTTTAATTTTTTTTTAAATTTAAAATATGTTTATTTATGTATCCACAAGTATATTTTAATTATTGGAATCTATTTAATTTGAATGTTTATATAAATTTTGATAACATTAGAGCATTTTATATTTGGAAAACCCCATTCACATTGGGTCTACTGAATTATATTTAAATTTAATATTACAGAATATGTGATTGTAATTTTAAAAAATTATTTCCATTTTTTGATTAAAAAAATAAAAAATATTAAATTAGGTTTATTTTTTTATTATGATTAATATGTAAAATATTAGTAATTATTTAATGTAGTAAATATGAAAATTGGTTTACCTGTGGGTTATAGTAAAAATATAGGAGGGAAAAAATAAAAAAAACATATCAATAAAACATATTATGGCCATATTTTGACCTTATGACTTCTATGTTTTATAATAGACTATTTTGGTTCCCCGCGGAATGTTAAGTCACTTGTTAAATCTTTTTCTTTTCAAAAATTACTTTTGTGCCACTGACCTCCATTATAAAAGGCCACCAAATTTGTACTTCATTGATAGCATATAAAACCCTTTGGTATGCCCAATAAATACCTAAATAACTTCCTTAATTTTATAATATCATCAAAGTATCATTATATTCGTCATAATTACATCCTAATCATCATTTTCATTAATAGTAAATTATGATTTCTATAAAAGAGGAAATTCCTGAAATGAAGAATTTTTTTTATTTCATTATACACCACAGGAAATTAATTTTAAAAAATTATTATATGATATAATATGTTTCTTTTATATACTAAAATCATTATATGTTACGAGAATATCCTAAATCTTTCCCCTATTTCATTAAATGATTTAAAATGTTATCAATCATTTCTATAATAGACTACCACCTCACAATCTATGGTTTTATAGTTTTCATCGTCACATATCATTATTGGATAAAAGGATGTATTTTTTTATATTTACATTTCTATATAATATTTTTACTTTTTAATACTAATATCACACTCTCCCTCTTACATTTCATTTTATTGGAATATGATAAGATCATTCATGTACATTGCGGGCTACCACTATGGAAAGCGATAGAACTCATTCACATAATATATATCAATTAAGGAAGATGGTATTAATGAAAATATGAGATATATTAGAAATTACAAATATAATCAAACTGGGAAAATATTACATTACTTTTTTCATTCTTCCAATATTAAATGTTAGAACATCATTGTTGTGTACATACAACATATTGTCTACCAGAATAGGATATTCGTTTCTATCACTAATATTTCTGAATCACTAATATAATTTTTTAATGAATATATTAGATATTTACGTCATATTTTACACTTGGGATACAATGGATCCATTGTCAATGTGGCATGAAGATGTTTAAAAATTCAATACATAAAAGAAAAAATGTCACCACCTTCCCCAAAAATAACATTATCATGAAATCTTTAAAAAATATGTCACACAAGGTCATAAGTAAATAATTTATGGTGTGATATATATATGTATAGTTATTTAATATATTTATTTTAATATATTTTTTATTTTAATAGAAAAGAAAATTATTATAGAGGAATTATATACTTATAGTATGTGATATAATTCTCTCTTTTTTTAAATTTTTCAGACTGATTCAATGTTAACAAACTATTTCATTTCTGTGTTGTATATAATTCCCATAAATGTTTTTATGTTTCATAGAAATAAATTGTTTAAATTTATAATTTTTTATAGGATCTCAATTTCATTGGCTTTATGGATTAAAAGTTACCAAAAAATTTGGAATTTTCTTTCTCATATTTTTAATATATAAGACATAAGTTATTCTAGGAACCCACTTTCTTATTTGGGGTGTAAATAAAACATCACTTCTGTCTCATTTAATGAATATAATATACTTAATGAATTTTTTTATCGAAATTAAAGTTATTCTACCATATATATTATCTTCCAATTTTACCAAAGAGGTAACAATTTTTTTAACAATCTAATAATTTGTCAAGATTGTTTATGATTATCAATCCAATAATGACATAAAATGAAAAATATATTAGGAAACTATTGAATGTTCATATATTATGGTTATGGCTTGAAAATACATGTATTATAAGGCCCCAGCCTTAAACCTTACTTAATATTGAATTAAATGAGTAATTCACATTGAGGATCTTTTCAGGTTTAGAGTTTTAGAGAATTAGGACATAACTATTACATCTCAAAAGATTATAAAGTAGTCGCTTCTACTAAATTTCCATAAAATAAAAACTCTTAAAAAGAAACATTTATAGTTCCATGTTTTAGGTAGCATGACTTTCCCTTGATCCCATCCTTGACCCTATTCCACGCTAAGTCCTGTGAAAAACATTTCAAAAAAATGGGATGACCATAAGAAACTCAGTAAGGGATACACAAAGAATGAAAACTGTTAGTTTTTCAAAAAAACAAGTAAACCATGAATACTTTATCAATGTAATACTTTTCACCTTCATGAGGTAGTAAAAACTCTTCACTGAAAAAAAGTATCATTACTTACCTTTTTGTAACCAAAAGATTACCATAAAACCCATATAATGAACACATAACATATATAATGGTAACTTGGGACATAAACATACTTAAGTGGAATAACCATACGGTCGAATTCCACACATATCACTTAATGTAATAGTCATACGGCCAATTTCCATACATACTTAATGGAATAGCCATACGGCCAACTTTCATACCCAATGCATTGGAGGTTATAACGTAACCACCCGTCCTGGTATTCACGGCACCACCCGTCATATGGTTTATAACATAACCACCCATTAAAATTTCCAAGTACTAATATAAAATCATAAAAAATAAAACCAATATAAAGGAATGATAACATTTCCACATCACAATATATCATAATAGAATCCTTTATCAAAACCATTTTCAAAACCATTTAAAACATTTAATAAAGAGATTTTTGAATCAAAGTGTCCCATAACACCTTGAAGCTTAAAATTTTAAACCATTAATATCCATATAAATAAATCCTTAAAACCATTTTGAAAACATGGATATTAATAAGAACAAATAATTAAAACATTTAAAACAACATTTTGGTTAAAGGGGTTTTACCAAAATTAGAGACACTTGAATACAATAATTGAGGAATAACATTTATTCAGAACTTTATAATATCATGAGAATAAATGGATTCATTATATAATACTCAAAAGGACAGTATATTCACCATATAAGAGTGAATTGGTGCATAACAACAATGAACCCTCAATATAAATGTCAAATGTGATGAAATCCCTTATAAAGAAGGTATCTTAAATTAAGGACAAATCAATCTCAAAAATATGTGTGACAAATATAAATACACCCAATATAAGTGGATATTAAGTGTAAAACAATAAATGGTCATTCACTCATATTCAATGGATGACATATTCAATGACTACATGTTGAACCCAAAGAAATCGAAATTGGGTTAAAAAGTTCCGTTGACAGCCTAACGGCATCATATCAAAATGAGTTGATGAGAGATAAAAAGTGTATCTCATCACTTGGACATAAAATTTACATCAATAAGGATATATTAGAACATATCCCAACATAAAAATATGTAAATTAAAAGACCAAACAAAAGAAGTCTTTTAAAAAGGAGGAGGGTGAAAGGTTCCCTTACCGACTTGGGTATCTTTCAAAACATAGACCCCATGAAAGAAGGACAATAGATAATTGATGTAAATACTCATAAACGAAATTATATTACACAAATAGTAGAATAATGGGCAGTACATACACCACTCAAAGGACTTTGTGGCAAATGTAGCATAAATCTCACATGAATAAAAGTGAGATGAAAAATCCCTTACGAAAATTCGGCAGCCTAACGGCGCCACTCAAAACATCCTAAATGGATTGATGAGAGAGAATAGGGTCTCTCATCAGATGAACATAAAAATTACAGTAATATTAATATAAAATAACATCCCAATAACAATAAATATGAGCTTTAAAAGGAATGACATAAAAGAGTGTACTTAAAAAGAAAGAGAGGTGTAGGATCCCTTACCTCGGGTCCGACTTGACTCGATCGTTCTTTAATATCCTGAATAATAAACTTGAGTTAATCTATAATTTCTTAAGAACCTTTTTCAAGTTCATTATTCATTTTATACAATGTTATGAACATCATGTAATCATTTATGTTAATAATGTTCATTTTGTCGGTATTTGGTTCTTAAGTCAAAAATAGACTTCTTACACTTACATGTTGTTAATTTGGTCAAAGGCTCGTTATATCCAGAATGAAATTCCTGATTTGGATATAATATATATCATATATATCCAGCATATACATGTATTTATAATATCACATAATAATTTAGAGGAAAGAAATGAAATGCACCGTTCATGGAGACAGTAAGCCGAACGTATGCATGAACGCTACTTTCATTTCTATGTCGTATTAATGGAATTAAAACTATATGAGAGGTATGTATATTTTAATTCCAGAATTATATTAATCATTTAGATGTATCATAAATAATATTTATCCATTATATATATGTAATTATAATAGTACATGATATTTTGAGAAAAGAAATGAAATGTACCGTTCATGGAGACGGTAAGCCGTACGTACGCATGAACGCTACTTCCATTTCTATTTCATATTTAATGGAATTTAAACATAATGATACATAATAGTATTTTAATTCCAGTATGGTATCATATATAATATCATTAAATATACCCTTTATACGTACCACATATGGTAATAACAAATCACATCACTTTGAGGGGGCAGTAGTCCGCACTTCCTAAAATGAAGATATCGCGTATACCCATAATGGAAGCCATAAAGGTAAGACACAAATAAAAAATACAGAAGATTAAGTAAAGAATAAACATATTATATATCATATATAAAAATAGTGACATCATAATGGCCACCTTTGAAGGTGTTAGATGAGTACTGAACAATCATCGTTTCGGGAGGCAGAATTTCGCCATCCACAGAAACCGTATGTTCTTTAACCATTTGATGTAGTTTTGTGAGAGTTTAACTCGAATAAATATTATAACAACATCCTAGTATATTGAAGATACTGGTTTTGTTACAAAATAAGTAAATAAAAAGAGTTTAGGGGGTTGGAGAAGAAAAATAAAACAAATGAACATGAGAGAATGAATTACCTTTAAAAGTGTAACTCTTTTTGATTTGAGCCTAAAGGCTTCCTTTGAAAGGATTCTACCCAAAGGGAATCCTCTAGGATTAGGAGAGGGATGTGGATAGAGTAAATGGGCTGGGTTTGGCCGAGCCAAAGGCTTTAGGAGTGTGTGAAATGAGGTAGAGATGGGGTCCATTTATAAGAGGAGAGGAGGGGCACTTTTGGAAAGTAAGAAATATTACTTTATTTGAAAAGGTGTTTCGGTTTGAAAAGGTCCCACATTGATATAATTCATGTATAAGGTGATAAGGGGTCGAAATCCACCCATTCAATAAGTATTGGACATGTGTAGTTCATAGATTTTACATTATCTTTCCATTTTATTTAAATCGTCAAATAATGATGTCATCGCTGCATCATTATTATGTCATAAATAATTTATTTTATTTAATTTCTAAAAATTATAAAAAAAATACTATGTTGTAGGAAATATTTTTAGCTTTCCAATGAATATATATAATCAAAATATGGACTTGTTTAACCCTACTTAAAAACTGTTTTAGTAAAACAACTCATGTTTGTGTCAATTTAATTTTAACATTAAATAAAAATATATTATTGTCATCTTCCAACTAAAGTGGCTCCATGGGTCCCCCAAGTTGACCCATGGCTTCTCTTGGTCAGCCATGACACAACCAATAAGGTTGGGACATGTGTCTAGGTCATTTTATTTTATTAAAGCATTATTTATACCTTAAACTACCCTAATTACCACTAATCGCGATTAAAAACTTAATAAGTTACTATTCACCAAAAAAATTATTTTTATCCCATTGAACCACATTTTACTTCTTAATGAAAACCATGTATGTCGGATTTTTGAAATTCAAAACACAATGATGGCAAAATTTCATTTAAACAGAAAATCAGTTTTTATAAGTACCACTTAGTGGTTTCACTATTCATCAAAAATTGAAGTTTTTCAGAAAAATCCCAAAAATTTACCCTAAGCTATATTTGATATTCCAAATTCAAAAATGAATCCGTTTTACAAAATTCAAAACATATTAGTCACATTATTTAATTTATTAATTAATTCCCGCTATCAGAGAAAATAGCGTGTTTTTATAAAACAATAAGTATCAAAAGATTGACACTAGTTTAAGTCTGATTTCAGAGTGAAATTAATTCCAACGACCACTATTGGATTTAATGGTAAAAATATTTTCTAATTTCACTTTAAAACCAATTAAAAATATTATCTAATAATATAAATAAATTAGATTAAAAAGAGGTTTTGAATTAAAACACAACATTTACGATATTTATTAAAAAAATGAACATTATCGGAAAGATACCAAAAATTTACACAAATTAAATTTTGATGTCCCGATTCTTAGTAAGAGTTTTATTTGGTCCAAAATAACGTTTAAGAGAGAAAAAAACTATATTTAATGATGGTTCAACATCAAAAGGTGATAAGTGAACCTTTAGTGAAAACTAGGGCATATACGCCTAAAATTGAATTCTATCCGTATTTTAAGCCTTTATCTTTTATTGGATAAATGTAGAAACATTTAAAAACATATATAATCATATTTTAGTTATTTCTATCCATTCCCGCCAATACAACGACTACATGTTAACTACCATTTAAAATAATATTATTTTATTATTAGAGTGCAACGTAAGATTCCCAAGAAACTCGTTGTTGCGTATTGGGTACGCCATCGGGCATAGCATCCCCTTTAAAGTCATATTAATATTTTATTCACAAATTTGGATAAATAAGAAAATTTAATATTCTTTATTTACCTGTGGTGTTACATCCTTCCCCCCTTTTGGGAATTGCGTCCTCGCAAATTTTAAAATTGAGCTTGGAAACATCCTTGAATGTCCCACATCGGAAGAAGAGTCGGTAAAACAATCACTTTAAAATAAAGAAAGATAAGTACAAAGGTCACCCGAGTTAACCCATACTAGGATTCCAATTATGAAAACATGGACATGGAGGAGAAAACATAGGGTCATGTTCTGATGGAGAGTGATAGAAAACATGTTTAGGAGAAAGTTAACCATGAGAGAATCACAAACTTGTGATGGGTTAAACGGTATTCGATTCCCCAGTAGGAAAAGTTAATAGACAACATTTTTGTTTTAAGTTACTTTTTATTGAGGAATTTATTCATAAGGAAACATAATCACTTATCATGTTGACTCTCAACTTTTATTAGATTCCTTACACAAACTCATATTTTCTCCAAAAGGCTAGTATTTAGGAAGACTTGTTCAAATTAAGAGTACTATAATCAACTTCTAGATAATTACCTAACCCAAAAAAGATAACTATATACTTTCCATGTCTTTAGACTTTAACCAAAACCAAAACCCAAAATATTATTACAAGATCAGATTACCCAGAAAAGGATAACCCATTAGAAAGAAAATCTATTCTTAATCTCCAAAATTTGTCCAACAAAATCCAAAGTTCAACAAGGACCATTCTATAATCAATTTGTCCATGAAATTCTTCAATGTAAACCAAACTAAGATTAAAACCCAAATATTTGAAGGATTTAGTCACATAGTCTTCCAAGTTAAATCGTAACATTTATCTCCAAACAACATCAGTTGTTCCTAAAGTCTCATATTGAAAATTAATTAACCTAATCACATATCCTCCATGATAGGTTAATCATTTTCATAAATAACCCAAAATAAAATTACTCTTAATTAATAAAATCAGATAACTAGAAAGAATTGGTCAAACAAACCAGGGACTTCACGTAGTCCAGTGGTAGGCGATAAAATCAGTCGCACATTGGTTGGGGGTTCGATTCCTGCAGCTTTGTCCGACGCGACGGGATGTCACACGGTCTGCGTGTTGTCCTTTTTCCAAAACTATATAATTCTTAAAACATTCCCAAAAACAAGATAAAATCTTCAAAAATAATCATAACATATTTTAACCTCAATTTTATCTCATTCCTTTCATTTTCCATCATACCATAGAGTAACCCATAATTACCTAAAAATTATGTATCATATAAACCCTAATGGTTACCTTAATAATTATTACCAGAATTTCCACATTGAGTTGGCCATCTCGTACATGATGCATTAAAGAACTCACCATGGATGAAGTAGTTGATCACGACTCCTTGATAGTTGGTTTATAACAACCACGAGTTTCCTCATTGAATCCCCCATTTTATTTAGTATCTTAATCATAGAACCACCACAGTTTCCTTCAAACCCATTGTCACTTTGGTGCCTGGTAGATCCAGCCATTAACTAAAACCAAAAAGGTCAGTGTGAGTATATCAACATAACCATCATGTACTAATGAGGAAGATAAACACTATGATATACTTACTCATTCACTTTATCTAAAACTAGGACTCTTTTTGAAATCCTAACCATTATGGTAATGTCACTTATGCTTAAAGAATACCCTAACCTCTAAAGTTATCTAAACAGACCATTGATACCAACTATAAGGCCCTAGCCTTAAACCTTACTTAATATTGAATCAAATGAGTAATTCACATTGAGGATCTTTTCAGGTTTAGAGTTTTAGAGAATTAGGACATAACTATTACATCTCAAAAGATTACAAAGTAGTCGCTTCTATTAAATTTCCATAAAATAAAAACTCTTAAAAAGAAACATGTATAGTTCCATGTTTTAGGTAGCATGACTTTCCCTTGATCCCATCCTTGACACTATTCCACGCTAAGTCCTGTGGAAAACATTTCAAAAACATGGGATGGGCATAAGAAGCTCAGTAAGGGATACACAAAGAATGAAAACTGTTATTTTTTCAAAACAACAAGTAAACCATGAATACTATATCAATGTAATACTTTTCACCTTCATGAGGTAGTAAAAACTCTTCACTGAAAAAAAAGTATCATTACTTACCTTTTTGTAACCAAAGGATTACCATAAAACCCATATAAAGAACACATAACATATATAATGGTAACTTGGGACATAAACATATTTAAGTGGAATAACCATACGGTCGACTTCCACACATATCACTTAATGGAATAGCCATACGGCCAATTTCCATATATACTTAATGGAATAGCCATACGGCCGACTTCCATACCCAATGCATTGGAGGTTATAACGTAACCACCCGTCCTGGTATTCACGGCACCACCCGTCATATGGTTTATAACGTAACCACCCGTTAAAATGTCCAAGTACTAATATAAAATCATAAAACATAAAACCAATATAAAGGAATGATAACATTTCCACATCACAATATATCATAATAGAAACCTTTATCAAAACCATTTTCAAAACCATTTAAAAAATTTAATAAAGAGATTTTTGTATCAAAGTGTCCCATACCACCTTGAAGTTTAAAATTTTAAACCATTAATATCCATATAAATAAATCCTTAAAACCATTTTGAAAACATGGATATTAATAAGAACAAATAATTAAAACATTTAAAACAACATTTTGGTTAAAGGGGTTTTACCAAAATTAGAGACACTTGAATACAATAATTGAGGAATAACATTTATTCATAACTTTATAATATCATGAGAATAAATGTATTCATGATATAATACTCCAAAGGACAATATATTCACCATATAAGAGTGAATTGGTGCATAACAACAATGAACCCTCAATAGAAATGTCAAATGTGATGAAATCCCTTATAAAGAAGGTATCTTAAATTAAGGAAAAATCAATCTCAAAAATATGTGTGACAAATATAAATACACCCAATATAAGTGGATATTAAGTGTAAAACAATAAAAGGTAATTCACTCATATTCAATGGATGACATATTCAATGACTACATGTTGAACCCAATGAAATCGAAATTGGGTTAAAAAGTTCCCTTGACAGCCTAACGGCATCACATCAAAATGATTTGATGAGAGATAAAAAGTGTATCTCATCACTTGGACAAAAAATTTACATCAATAAGGATATATGAGAACATATCCCAACATAACAATATGTAAATTAAAAGACCAAACAAAAGAAGTCTTTTAAAAAGGAGGAGGGTGAAAGGTTCCCTTACCGACTTGGGTATCTTTCAAAACATACACCCCATGAAAGAAGGACAATAGATCATTGATGTAAATACTCATAAACAAAATTATATTACACAAATAGTAGAATAATGGGCAGTACATACACCACTCAAAGGACATTGTGGCAAATGTAGCATAAATTTCACGGGAATAAAAGTGAGATGAAAAATCTGTTACGAAATTTCGGCAGCCTAACGGCGCCACTCAAAACTTACAAAATGGATTGATGAGAGAGAATAGGGTATCTCATCACATGAACATAAAAATTACAGTAAGATTAATATAAAAGAACATCCCAATAACAATAAAGATTAGCTTTAAAAGGAATGACATAAAGGAGTGTACTTAAAAAGAAAGAGAGGTGTATGATCCCTTACCTCTGGTCCGACTTGACTCGATCGTTCTTTAATATCCTGAATAATAAAACTGAGTTAATATCTACATTCCTAAGAACCTTTTTCAAGTTCATTATTCATTTTATACCATGTTATGAACATCATGTAATCATTTAAGTTAATAATGTTCATTTTATCGGTATTTGGTTCTTAAGTCAAAAATAGACTTCTTACACTTACATGTTGTTAATTTGGTCAAAGGTTCGTTATATCCAGAATGACATTCATGATTTGTATATCATATATATCATATATATCCAGAATATACATGTATTTATAATATCACATAATAATTTAGAGGAATGAAATGAAATGCACCGATAATGGAGATGATAAGCCGTACGTACGCATGAACGCTACTTTCATTTCTATTTCGTATTAATGGAATTAAAAATATATGAGAGGTATGTATATTTTAATTCCAGAATTATATTAATAATTTAGATGTATCATACATAATATTTATCCATTATATATATGTAATTATAATATTACATGATATTTTGAGAAAAGAAATGAAATGTATCGTTCATGGAGACGGTAAGCCGTACGTACGCATGAACGCTACTTCCATTTCTATTTCATATTTAATGGAATTAAAACATAATGATACATAATATTATTTTAATTCCAGTATGTTATCATATATAATATCATTAAATATACCCTTTATACGTACCACATATGGTAATAACGAATCACATCACTTTGAGGGGGCGGTAGTCCGCACTTCCTAAAATGAAGATATCGCGTATACCCATAATGGAAGACACAAAGGTAATCCAAAAATAAAAAATACAGAAGATTAAGTAAAGAATAAACATATTATATATCATATATAAAAATAGTGACATCATAATGGCCACCTTTGAAGGTGTTAGATGAGTATTGAACAATCATCATTTCGGGAGGCAGAATTTCGCCATCCACGGAAACCGTATGTTTTTTAACCATTTGATGTAGTTGTGTGAGAGTGTAGCTCGAATAAATATTATAACAACATCCTAGTATATTTAAGATACTTTTTTTGTTACAAAAGAAGTAAATAAAAAGAGTTTAGGGGGTTGGAGAAGCAAAATAAAACAAATGAACAAGAGAGAATGAATTACCTTTAAAAGTGTAACTCTTTTTGATTTGAGCCTAAATGCTTACATTGAAAGGATTCTACCCAAAGTAAATCCTCTAGGATGAGTAGAGGGATGTGGAGAGAGTAAATGGGCAGGGGTTGGCCGAGCCAAAGGCTTGAGGAGTGTGTGAAATGAGGTAGAGGTGGGGGCCTTTTATAAGAGGAGAGGAGGGGCACTTTTGGAAAGTAAGAAATATTACTTTATTTGAAAAGGTTTTTTCGGTTTGAAAAGGTCCCACATTGATATAATTCATGGATAAGGTGATAAGGGATCGAAATCCACCCATCCAATAAGTTTTGGACATGTGTAGTTCATAGATTTTACATTATCTTTCCATTTTATTTAAATCGTCAAATAATGATGTCATCGCTGCATCATTATTATGTCATAAATAATTTATTTTATTTAATGTCTAAAAATTATAAAAAAATTACTATGTTGTATGAAATCCTTTTATCTTTCCAATGAATATTTATAATCAAAATTTGGACTTGTGTAACCCTACTTAAAAACTGTTTTAGTAAAACAACTCATGTTTGTGTCAATTTAATTTTAACATTAAATAAAAATATATTATTGTCATTTTCCAAATAAGTGGCTCCATGGGGCCCCCAAGTTGACCCATGGCTTGTCTTGGTCGGCCATAACACAACCAATAAGGTTGGGACATGTGTCTAGGTCATTTTATTTTATTAAAGCATTATTTATACCTTAAACTACCCTAATTACCACTAATCACGATTAAAAACTTAATAAGTTACTATTCACCAAAAAATTATTTTTATCCCATTGAACCAAATTTTACTTCTTAATTACAACCATGTATGTCGGATTTTTGTAATTCAAAACACAATGATGGAAAAATTTCATTTAAACGGAAAATCCGTTTTTATAAGTACCACTTAGTGGTTTCACTATTCATCAAAAATTGAAGTTTTTTAGAAAAATCTGAAAAATTTACCCTAAGCTATATTTGATATTCCGAATTCAAAAATGAAGTCCGTTTTAAAAAATTCAAAACATATTAGTCACATTATTTAATTTATTAATTAATTCCCGCTATCAGAGCAAATAGCGTGTTTTTATAAAACAATAAGTATCAAAAGATTGACACTAGTTTAAGTCTGATTTTCAAAGTGAAATTAATTCCAACGACCACTATTGGATTTAATGGTAAAAATATTTTCTAATTTCACATTAAAACCAATTAAAAATATTATCTAATCATATAAATAAATTAGATTAAAAAGATGTTTTGAATTAAAACACAACATTTACGATATTCATTAAAAAAATGAACTTTATCGGAAAGATACCAAAAATTTACACAAATTACATTTTGATGTCCCGATTCTTAGTAAGAGTTTTATTTGGTCCAAAATAATTTTTAAGAGCGAACAAAACTATATTTAATGATGGTTCAACATCAAAAGATGATAAGTGAACCTTTAGTGAAAACTAGGGCATATACGCCTAAAATTGAATTCTTTCCGTATTTTAAGCCTTTATATTTTATTGGATAAATGTAGAAACATTTAAAAACATATATAATCATATTTTAGTTATTTCTATCCATTCCCACCAATACAACGACTACATGTTAACTACCATTTAAAATAATATTATTTTATTATTAGAGTGCAACGTAAGATTCCCAAGAAACTCGTTGTTGTGTATTGGGTACGCCATCGGGCATAGCATCCCATTTAAAGTCATATTAATATTTTATTCACAAATTTGGATAAATAAGAAAATGTCATATTCTTTATTTACCTAGGGTGTTACATGTATTACAATCATTTTCATCACATTATGTACTCAATTGTTTAAATGAATGTTATAAAGAAAATTATATTATTTCATTCTTTTTTTGAAAATAATTATTCATATATGAGCATTTATTCTGAAAAATGTATTCATAAATATTTTTATCATTATTATTATGACTTGTTAAAAAACATTTTATCCATTTTTTAGCTCTTTCTATTTTTGTAATGCAATATTTAAGTCATTTTCCAAAAAATCTAGTTTATCATTTATAATAAATTTGAATAGAATGTTTTTTTAATTATTATTCAAAAATTAGAATTTTTCACTATTAAAAAAAAATTTCTTTGAATCATACATTATATGTATTCATGGTTAGCATTAATGAAAATATTTTTAAAAATATTTTTTTTCTAAAATATTTTTTTCATACAAGAAAAAATGATTTTATAAACAAACTATTTTAATTATTTTGAATTATTCTATTATTTGTTTTATTTATAATTTTAAAGAGTGGAATTTTATAAATTTTTCATTGAAGAAAATATTTTAATTGTGGAAAAGATAATTTCATCAATAACTATTTGATTTGATATAAATGAATCATTTAAAAAATTTCAGGGTAAATTTTAAATTAAAATATTTCTAAAATATTTGAGGAATATATATATTAAATCATTGATTTAAAACTAAATGATATTTTCCTCAGAAAATAATTCAAGTGATATTTTAAAATAATTTTCTATATATAAATACATCGTTTTATTCTTATTATTATTTATTTGAGATATGATCAAAAAATACCATTCTTATTAACTATACAAATGGATTGTGATTATGATAAAAATATGGTTATGAAAATAGTTTCACTTACACCAGTTATACCATTATGAAATGTTTTTGAAACATAATTAATTTCTAATTGGTTATTATTTGATTAAATTATGAAACAATTGTGGAAGATATTAATTTTATACAAGTTCTATTTGATGAAATGATTATGAACACCATTTCATTTCACAGGATCTGATATTATGATTTTTATGTTATTATCACCCAAAAATATTTGATTTTCATAATGTAAGGGTGGTAAAGAAATATAGTTGGTCATTGGTTAGGATATAACAAAATACAAGTGGGTACCTTATCTCTCTAAATTGAATTGGGAAATAAATGATATCTCATTAAATAAATATTATTTTAAATTGGATTAATCCTTGTCCAATTAAGGACATTTTCAACAATGATTATGTTTTGTGGGAACCATTTAAACAGTGATTATTTCAAAATTAGAACCATTAAAGTATGATTGTTTTGAAAATTATCACTTACTACTATGGAAATTATTTTTATATTCTTATGTGTATTCCAAAATTCAATGTATTGTGTCAATTTTTTGACCCATGGCTCATATAAAATACTTCACATATAATTGTTATCTTTTGAACTATCAATAATAATTCACTAACCCATTATTATGATCTTTAATATACATGGAATGGTTTTCAAAATTTAATTTTGATATTTTTATACCCTAATGGTGATGTTATATTTTCATATTTCCCAAGATTACCCTTACTAAGTACCAAATATCACCATGTCTAATGTTTCCATTACCATGATTATGAATAATTGTTTTAGTTATTTTTTTTACTTGAAAATTATAATTTTTTAAGATACATACGGGATATTTTGAAATATTTCATGTGATAAAAATGATTTCGGGTCTAGTATCCAATGGAACTGTAGAAATATTGTTATTTGGTGTGTGATTGTGTATTTTAATGAACATTTATCTAAAATATGTAATATCCATTGATGATATGTTTGTATATTTACATTTTTATAAGGATGGAATAACTTATGAATGTGTAAAAAAATATATTTTGTCCAATGTTAATGACCCTATAATATATCTAAGATTCATAGTTTTCATATAGAATTGGGGTAATGTTTTTTTTCTATTGAAAACATTTCTTATTTGGCTATCCCACTGACTAAGTAGACTCGAAATGATGTTATCATAATACGAAAAAATGATGATTGTTTCCCTGAACAAGAACTAATATTGGTAAATTCTCAATTTTTTCTGTGGCACATAAAAATGAAAAATTCATAATCTGTTGTTTTGGTTCATTGAATTGAAATGGATTTCCTTATTTATAAGGATCAGGTAATTTATTAATATTTACAGTATTAGTAACTATATATGTAAAATTACCCTTCACATGATTGGAATTAGGTGAATTGGTTTATTATAAAAATTATAGTGGAATCATTGGTGAGGAGTAAAGTGTATATTAAATACATTTCATAAGTGGTTGAAGTTTATATTTACTCGGAAATAAATAAATATGATAGAGATATGATGGTTATATCTGATCATGTATTATGATTTCATGATTCATTACCATATAAGAAATTAAATAAAGTGTTTGATGATTTCTAATAAAAAACAATGATTTATAATCCATGTAATATTTTGAACAAGATCATTCAGATAATGTTTTGATGAATTTTGTCCAAGAAATTTTGGATTTAGAGATATACTATTTTATTGTATTTATTGAATTTGAATTTGTATATTAACAAATAAAAAAGATCAGATGTTGGGTCATTCTTCTAATGAAATTGTATAATCTATTCAGAAGGGTATGATTTCTAATTTGAGTATTGATGAATGTGGCGTTTTAGTTATTTGGAAAATATTACCAGTAAATTTTGATTCCCAATTTATGAAACATTTTTTTTATTAATATCTTATTTCTCCCATTTATGTTCATTTAGGTTGCAATAAAATGAACATAGACCGGGGAATTTTTTACTAGTGGGGTGGAACGAAAATAGATAATTCATACATCCCCATGACGTATTTATCTTGTTATAAGAGTAAAGAAGGACAGAAATAGTCAAAGGGAATAATTAAAATTTTTATTATACTTAATGGGAAATGGGAAAATATACAAAAATATTTCATGATGGGATTACCAAAGGATTATATAAGTAACAATGTTATTTTTGTTATTGTTTATCTATTAACTAAATATGGAAATTTTCATCCCATTTATGACAATATTTATTCAAATACACATTATCGATAGTATATAAAGGGTACATTCATTTTACATAGAGTTTCTATCTCCACTACATCAGCAAATTATCCCAAGTTCACAACTAGTATTTTAAAAGCACTTACAAACTCATTTGATACAGAATTAAATTTAAATAGGTATTTCCAAACTCAATATGATGGAACCTATGGGTGGTGAATTTAGAACTATGATAATATTATTCAATCATTTTATGTGTATTTTTTGGGATGTTGGATCATTTTACATCCTTGGTGAGGTATTTTTATAAAAATGGTTTTCATTCCAGTATAAAGATGGTAATATTTTAGGGATTGTATGTTTAGATATGTCAAATCATTAATAATTGTATAAATTATTCGAAACAATATTAAGGAGATTATTGATTATTGAGAAAATATTTGAGAAGTTATATTCATTTTAGAAGCATAAGAGGATAAATGAAATTTGGTATAGAATTTATATTGGTAACTATATAAATAATATTTATTTCAATGTTGGTGATCATGTTTTACCTAATTTATAAAAAAAGATATTTTTATGAGTTTTTTATAAAAGGGTTAGCTATTTTCATGGGGATTTTGTTAGCATAAAATCCTATAGAATATTTCATTAGATTAATAATAAAAAGTCTAACCTCTATTGTTATTCTATCCATTCAACAATTTTCATATCTCAATGTTATAAAATATATTTTATTGATTCTCCTCATGGTTTGAGCTATATCATATTTCAATTAAAAGGAAACCTTTATTATGAATAATATTATATGAACAATCCTGATTATAAAGAGTGTGTTTTGTGAAATAAAGTGACACATCATGTTTTTGATTTATGGAAAAACCATATAGTTGAATGGGATATATGGGAATCTAAAAATTCTATAAGGGAATTATTTCCCCACTTGTTTAATTAGTGATTAAAATTTCACGGAAGAATTTTTGAAAAGAATTGATGATTTTATCTAACTATGTAATGAAAGAAGAAATAATTTTTAAAATTTTTATAATATAAATTATGAATTTATATTAATTATCTTAATATTATGAAATTTTTAAATAAACTTGGGAATATTATTAATTAAAAAATTAACTATAAGGTTAAATTTTAAATAATAACATATATATTTTAAAATAATAATTTGATAAATATTTTTCATTTCATATATAAACATATAAAAATTATCTTATAGTGAAATTTCAGGATAATTTGTAAACATAAAATTTTAAATTGAATTGTGAAACACTAATCACTTTAAAAATATATTTTCTCAATTAATTATGTACTTTTAATGACCCATTTATTTTTGAATTTGATTTCAGGTGACATAAATAATATTAATTATATTCAATAAAATTAATTAATTTTGAAACAAAATTTTATTATATTTTAGTATAAGTTTATTATTTGGTTTGAAAAAATGATTATTATGAAATCTATTTTAAATATTAATGGTTTTTCTTTTTTATTAATTATTATTATAAAAAATTATAAATTTTATAAATGAAAATTTTATAATATATATCAATAAATTGTAATTCAAATTGAGATAATTATGATTATTAATCTTAGAGTTCTAATAAAGTGATGTTATCTTAAAAAACATAGTTTTGAAAACCTGTTTTTTCTTTAAGTCTATGGGATGTATTTTAAATTATATTTTTTAAATTATGCGAATAATTTATTTAAAAAATTACTAAAATATTTGGAAATATAAAGTTTATATTAACTAATAAGTTCAATATAATATTACTACAATAAATGGAAAAAATAGTTAAAATTAATTTCAAAATTTGACATAAAAAATAATTAACCATGTGGTAATCAATATATATATGGGTTAAGATGACCTAAAACATGTATAAAATATATTTAATGACCCTATTTAGGGCTAATAATTTATTATTATAGATATTTTTTTAAATTTGGATTGTTGAGGAATGCTAATAATATGGTTACACCATTTAATTTCAAAACAAATGGCATGTTTTCCGCTCTCATCACTTAGAAAAGACCACCCTATATCCTCCCCAATACACAAAATAAAATACAACTTGACTAAAACATACCTACCCAAAGATATTCATAACATCCTTAAATAATAAATAGTGTTATTATTTTGTCCAGGAAGCCATCCTCAAATGTTTTTGTGTTCTTATTTAATGATCGTTGAGGCATGTGGAAAACATGGTTACGCCCTTTAATTTGAATAAAATACATGTTTTCTGCATTCCTCACTTATAAAACACCACAATATATCCACTCTAATATACAATATAAAATCCAATTGTACCATAACATACCTACCCTAACATACGCATAACATCCCTAAATAATAACTAGAGTAATTATTTTGTTCATAAAGTCTTCCTAATAAGTTATTGGGTTCAATCATAAAGAGGTTCTAGGAAGAAGAGTTATTGTTCTTAATTGATCATCATTATTTTTAATTTTATTCTAAATCCTTCATATCTACCTCAATTTTTTATATATAATAATACCATTCCATTTCTTATAATTTTATTATATTATTTTATTTTTTTAATATATTAAAAAAATTCATATCCTCTTCCATAAAATGGGATACGAAATCATCATTCATGTGTACGGTGGATTATTCACTCATAATCCACTATAATTTATTTCCATCACAAATTTTCCAGGATTGTATTAATTATATTCCTAAAAACATTATATGATAATTTTGACATATTTGTACTTTTTGGGTTATGATATAAAATATTCCTTATTACATTTCATAAAATAGAGAATATGACCGCATAACTCATGTGTACAATAGACTCCATCCTCATGAAGGGATGTGATACATTTTTCACTATGAATTTTCATATAAGATAATAAGTATTAAATAAATAGATATATGTTATATTATTTATATAATAATGATATTAATTATATATTTATCAATATTAATATATAATATATCCATTTCTTTACCAAGAAAAAGTTATATCGTCTTTTAAGGATGTGTGGTCTATCACCTCCAAGAAGCGATGTGATTCATATTTCATAAATAAATCATAGAGAATATATATATATATATATTTAAAGAACTTATATTCTTTTTATGATATTATTATATTTATATATGTAAAAAATAATTCATATATTATTTCTGTAATGTTCCCTAAAAAATTGAATCCATATTATGGAATACTTACGAACATACGTCTCCAGGACCATAATTTAGTACTTTTTTCAAAACCATCAATCATAATTAGTTTAAGAAATAAATTCTCACATTACATATACGACTTAAGGAAAGGCACATCGTCTTAATTTCCTTCTGTTGTGGAATGTTTTTATAGTACGGTCCTATATTATATTATAAGGTGAATACAATGACCATTTTAAATGTTAAATCATCAAATCTTCTATACAAATAGTTTTTTATTTTTTATAAAATAATATTCATTCATGGTGTTTATTATTTAAATTTTTCTTAATGGATAACTGAAATTTATTTTAAAAATATCATATTTTATTTTTTTCCACACAAACACTCTTTCTGTTACATTTATGTGATTTTGTAACTACTTTTAAATTTCTTTTATATAGATATAAATGATTTAAAAATTAAATTTTATTATTCTTGTGAATATATAAAAAAATTATTTAAAACACATAATGAACCTGTTCTATTAGGAACGTTTTGAAAAAATGACAAAAAGAATGTTTTATTATTATTTTTCCAATGAAAATGAATTTTCTTCCACCTTAAACATTATTTGATGTTTGGATCCCATTACAATCTTTCATTATTTATCCAATATAAAACCCTCTATACCTATTTTTTTTATTTTGGTATTAAAAATTGATTTTAAAAATAATTCATTTTTCAAATGAAAATGATTTTATAAATGAAAAGGGAATTCTGATTTAAGAACGTGAATTTTATATGAGATTAAAATAGTATTTTAAGAAAAATATGACTAAATATTTGAAGATTATATAATTTTCATGATACAATATTTAGAAATTGTTTCTGATGGGTTTTCTAATATATCACACAATTATATTTTATTATTATTATGGTTTTTGGAGAAATATATTGGATGTTGGTCATATAGTTATTCAAAATTTTATGTTCTTTATATGTTATATGTTAGATTTTTTTTGATATGATTCACAATGTAATGTACATTATTTTTCTATGATTAATGTTGTTCATTCATGGAAATCATTTAATTTCTAAATGTTATATAGAAGTTATTTTTAAAATATTGTTAATTCCCTTTCTCAGTAAAATGACATATTTAATAAATTTTTATTCATGGGTTTTATTTTTTTATTCGACTAATGATTTTAATATTTTTATAATCCTAACTGATATTTGTTTCACATTCCTCCTTTTAGAAATGTTTTTGAAAGGATTTATAGATCGACAAGAGAATAAAATAGTTAATGTTGAAGTTAATGATGATTTTTCTTGAAATTTAATATTGATTTGTTTTTAATGTTTTATATTTAGGTAAAATTTGATACTTATTTGATGTATCAATAATATATTATATTATTTTGTTATGAATGATTTTATAACATTTTCAATAAACAACTAAATCTGAAAATATCATCAAATGTAATAGAATTAATATATTAATTAAAATTGAAAATTTTGTAATTTTCATGGTTGATTCATTATATATTTTAACCTATAATTTACAGATAACACAATTATTTTACGGTCAAAGAAAAATATCATAGTTAATAATTTACTCATATATTGAAAATGAATCTCGTTGTGCATGCATATTAAATTTTCCATTATCATTAAAGGGATAATACCAGATTATTGATGAGTGAAATATTTCTTGGTGGGAGTGAATAAGATATGGAATTATGAAAATAACTCAATACCCTTTTGGATATATAATTATCCTAATGAATTTTTTTCTTTTGTTGTGTGTTCAATCTTCATATATGGTGATCCTTCATTTATTGTATGTGTAATATTTCAGTACATATGAATTTATTTTTTGATATATATTGGTTTATTATTTATTTATACATAAATATTAATTATAATAACATTATTTTACTCTTATGATATTTATGGCGGTTTTAAATTATTTACATGTGTTTAAAGAGATCTAATACAGTGTGTAGACACAGTAGAATTTTCATATACCCTGTCTACAAGTTAGTATCATTTATTTCACTTAGTATTTTTTATATTTTTCAGTGATCCAACCAAATCTAAAAGGATGATATATAATATTGAAAGTTATATAATGGAATTAGTGCTTATCATTATTTTTTTAAGGAATTGTTTCTTGTTATTTAAATATTATATTTGTGAAAATATGAATAAAAAAAATTCATGATCATATATTACAGAAGTATTGTAGATTTTTATTTTTCTATGGTCTCTTGAATGGGTTATTGGTATTGTAATTAATGGTTTTTTTATTTAAATAACCCTTATTTTCTAAAATATATATTTTTTACTCATATATCAGGGTTGTATGATGCTATATTTGATGCATATAATATTCATCTTATGATCCCAAATGATATGGGTAAGATGGTTTTAGATTCGTAGAATAATTAAGAAAATTGTTTCATTTATTTTAACTATAATTATTTTTTTATTTGATGATATCCAATTTTTTTCTTTATACATTAATTAATTTATCTATTTTTTTCTATTTATAATCCTTATGAAATTGAAAAAATGATAATTGTATTCAATAGCATATGTCACTGACAATAACATTCATAGAATGAAATATAATATCCAGTAACATTAATATATATTTAATATTTTCAATAAATTCAATTTATTATATAGATTGAAATGTATAAAACACTTTGTTTATATTTTTATACATTCAACAAACTGTTTCTCTGATAGCTTCCATTACAAGAATAAATGAGTTTATCCAAACAATAATGTACAATTAATATAAATATTTAAATTGATAGTTATCATATATATGATGGAATAGGTAGTATAAATATAATTATCTAGAATTTTAAAATATATAGATTACAAAAAAAATTCTATATCCATTGATTTTTAATTTAATAATAATCAATTAAAAGACAAAAAAACATTTTCAAAAAAATGTAATTTTTCAAAATTGTGGTTTAGCCATGCTTTTCACACAAATGCTATAAAATATTTAGAAAATTAAGATTATAAAAAAACTCCATTTTTCAAATTTTAATACAATTATTATATTAGGATAATTTTTTAATTTTTTGGTAATGTTTTATTTTTTTATAAATCGTACAATGCTGAAATATTATTTGGAAAATTACACTTCATTTAAATAATTATTATCGTAAAATGTTATTTTGATATAGTTTTCTATTAAAAGTGTTTAATTTTTATATTAATTAATAAAATAAATTTCATTTTAATTATTTTAATATTGAATTTTGATTTAATAAAATTTTATGCAATTAAACATTTTCAAATAAAAAACATTATTTGTTATCACAATTGAACTATTATTTTTAAAATTAAATTCTAACACCATTATTTTGTATAAATTTGGAAAAATAGATTAAATATAAAAATATAAATAACATCTAATATATAATAAATTAATCATTATTTCTGTCTATATTTATTAATGAAAATATTTCTATATAATTAACGTAATTATAGTTAAAATATGGGTTTGAAAAATACATGCATTTGATTTAAAATGAATTTAAATGACACATTTGATTTTTATTTAATTAATTAGATTTCATACATCGAATAACGTGTCATTAATTTTCTAATAAAACTAATTTTAATTGTATTCTCAATGTATAAATAACCTAGGTAAATAAAAACATACATGTCACTATGGTGGAACCAAAATCGATAAAATTTAGTAGACCTAATTTCTAAAGAATAAGATTTTATAAATGTGTTTATTTTTTTGGGTTGGTTGTTTTACTCTAAAAAATAACCCTAATATGAATTATTATTCAATTTTTGTGAACCATGTGCAATATTATAACTCTCAATATTGAATAATTTTTGGTATTTTAATACATTCCAATCCTCTATAGTTATTTTTAAAGAACTCAGACTCGCTATTTATTCACACCACTAAAGGCATTTTTCAGGAAAAAGCACCTAAACATCATATTATAGAATCCCTACACTCATTATATAAGGATTCTAATTTCCAAAAAAAACTACATTCATTGATGGATTTAGTGTAATCCTATTGAGGATATACGAAGAAGAGGTAACATTCATCAATATGAATTTTCATTTTATTTCATTCTCTAACCCCATAATTATTATTATCTAATGAAGATATAATATCAAAAGATTATCCCATAAGCTTTGATGTCTTTATAAGAATCTAATGACCTAGAAACATCTCCAGAACCATCAAATGGGTCACAAAATCATCATTCGTTTGTGTAGCGGACAACCGCATAAAAAATGAGGTAATTCAATTTTCCATTACAAACTATCATGGTTAGTTATGATGATGGATAATAATTATATACCTTATATTTATAACATTATTTTTCATTTTAATTGATTTATCATGTATACCTAATTGTTTTGTATTCTGTAGGAGACATGATAATGTCTCTTCTGTGTACGGTGTACAACCACCTCGATAAGAAATGTGTTTCATATTTTTATATCACATTACATAGATAAATATATTGAGTAATATTAACGATTTTATGTGATATAAATGGAATTATTATTATAAAATTAAATAATAATCTTTTTGTAATGATAGTATAATTGTTTTCTTACACTTAATGATGATGACATCATTTGTATACGTGTAAACTACCACCTTCACGAAGTGATGTGACTCTATTTTCATCATCACGCCACATAGATATATATGTATGAACATTTCATGTAATTATATAGAATAAGTTATATAATTATATTTATATAAGGGTAATACATTACATAACATCTTTATAAAATGCTTAATGAAAAATGGAAATGTTAGTCATGAGTTCATATGGCTTATCATCTCCATGTTATTAAGATACTAATTTTTATGAAAACCATTATTAAATATTGGTTTCTGAAAAAAAAATTGATTTAATTTTTTTTATTAATTGGGTGTTATTATTTTGTTGATTATATAACTATATAATATGTGTATCAAATAGATATATCTCTATTAAATGTTAATGAGAAATAGAAGAAATTAACACATAAAACAATAAAAATAATTAGTGGTGATTGATGAATTGTTGATTAGTTTTTATGAAATGAAAATATATTATATTATGAATATTAATATGGTTTTGGTATAGGTTAAAAAAATTTTAATAACCACTATACATGAGGTTCATGCATGTTGAACCAAAAGGAAATTTTTAGTAAGCAATTTCTAATCAGAATTTCTGTTCATTGGGTAAAGTTTATAATTCACTGATTATTTCATTCTTATATTATATGTATAATGAATTTTTATAATCTATTGATTTATTTCATCTTATTTTATGTATATTTATAGTTAATTCCCATATTAAATTAGTTAACTAAATCTCACATCAACGTTATAATAATTTTGAGTGTTTATTTTCCAATATCATTATAATCAAGAAAATTTATTCATGAATTTCAATTTATGGAAATAATTTTATAATTTTCTAAATAAAAATTATTCATTTACATATCCTTTTTGTATTTGTTATATTTTATTTTATTTTTAAATTTTTTCAATAGTTTTTACTTAAATTTATATTGAAATTATTTTTAGGAAATTACATATTCATTTCACTGTTTGGTCGAAAAACTATTTTCTTCCAAAAGAAAGTATTAAATGAAGTGTTACAAAATATTTACTTTTAAAAATAATTCTCAAAATATTTTTCCACCATTTTTTACTCATAATAATATTTTTCAATTAAATTATATATCAGTTTTTAAATAAGGCCACATTGGTTTTTATGGAAAATGTGAAATAAATATTATTATCATTTATTAAACAAGGTAACTTCCTTAGAATTTTATAATGAAAAACCATGTTCTTTTTAAATTTTATGGAATTTAAATAATTACATTACATGACAACATTAATTTTTTATGCTTCCCTTGTATGTTTATGTGGACCCATTTAATATAAATGCTTTTCAAATTGTATTTCAATAAAAGTAGTTTCCAAAACGTTTTAAAAAATAAAAAAATATATTTCCATTAATAATGTTTTCAAATGTCATTTTATTGTATTTGTATTCATTAATGATATAATTCAGTATTTTTCATAGTCTATGCATTATATGATAAATTGATTCAATCCTTATCCTTTCAAGGGATGGTTTATGATCATTTTTATTAAGGAATTTTTTAAGAACTAACTTAGTTGATAAATTTTTGTAGACTAAAACATTACTTTCTGTTGGTAAAATTTTTATGATTTTTAGAAATTAATTTTCACCAAAACCGTCATATTAGTCATCATGTATATTTATATTACATAAATCATATATCATTTATACATACATTGTTCGCATTAAAAGTTATATGATTTGAAAGGGAAATATAGATAAATTGGTATCCTTTACCCATTATGGATACATTATGATAAGTATTTTGTTTATGAATATAATATATTATTTAATATATATAAGGAATGACATAGATATGTATGACATGAGTTAGGAAATTATTAATAAATTTCCCTTGATGGATCATTAATCTCATGAGAATACATTAGCTTGTCAAACAATATAAATTTGTAACCATTATGGTTTAAACTACAATTTTAAATGGTTATAATAGTATATAAAGTTCTAAACCATCTTGTGAATGAAATTCATAGAAAATGTATAATCTTACTAGAAAAATTGACATATTATAATTAAGAATTTTCTTCACTAAAATCCAGTTATCATTGTCCTTGAGTTTTTCAAAATGCTATTATATATTAAAGAATATCACTCCCCATTTATTAATTAAATAGATTGGTTTTCACTTATTCTCTCTTTAATATTGAATATGAATTATCAAATTGTTTACATGGAATATAGTATTTTAGATTTAAATTTCTGTATTGATTCATTTTATTGATTCATTAAAGCTTACACAAAACATTACCCTTAATGGGAATTTGAGGACACCCTTATTTTTTCCCATTTACACATGATTTAGTTAATTAATTATTAAAAATAGTTTTCAAAGAAGCATTTTATTTTATTTTTTTATTTTTTTAATTTAATTATAAATACCCAATGTATGATTTCTATTTGTTATGAATCTAGTTTTCTATAATTGATAAAAATGATTTGTCCTTCAGGATATGTTCCTTGTATCAATAAAAATTTAATAGAGGATGAAAATAGCTTCATACTACCAGGTTAATATTAACTATTTTAGGATTTAGAGGAATTTTATAAGATACATTATGAAGAAGATTTTGAAAAACATTTATTGGGTAAAATAGCCCTATTAAAAAATAGTTAATATTTATAGAAAAACAACATACGGTTTTGGAAAGGTAGAAATTATATAATATTTTATATAAATGATTCTCTACCGAGATTATATATGTAGGCATGGTTCTGGAATAGAGGTACATAATGGTAATAACACTAAAAAAGGAATGATGGGATTTACTCATGAATTACATGGTACACAACACCAAGCCTTATTGAGGACCTTGTTTTGAAATTATGAGGGTTATTCTAAAAATAGTCCCCATTCTCATTACATACCATTATAAATGATGTAAATATATTATGACATTAAATAACACATGATAAACCATATACCAGGGAATAAACTTTGATGAGGTAATAACAATGAATCATTTATGTATCAAGACTAATGAATTAAATTATAGATGTAATTTGATTCCAATGGTATATTTTCTAAAAGAATGATTATATATATACAGATTATGTTAAAATTTAGATTAATATTTTTCTTAATAAACATAATAGTTATAAATTCTATAATAGTTATTATAAAATGGTTGATAATTATATTAATTTCTTAAGAAACCCTTTTTACATTTTCTGTGATAGGAATGTTTGATAATTAATGATATTTTATAATAACTCTATGGTAATATAACTGATTAGTTAAGTGTATGTTTTAGTGAAAATATTATATGTGAAATAAGTCCATTGATTTATATATAAAAATATTTTAAGGCATTGAAAAACATTATGTTTAAAATTGTCATTACAGAAATTTTAATTACATTTAAAAAATATTATCAACCATAATAAAAATAAAAATAATATATTTTATTGAAAACTAAAATAATAATTTTATTTAGTGACTATTTTAAATTATTTTATTCCTATAATTTTTTGTGGAATTTTATAACAATTATAATATTATAGTATTAAAAAAGGAAAACATATATGCTGGTTTAAAACCCATCGTGTCCAGAAAGGCCATGGAACATTAGCCAATTACAAAAGTCTGATAAGGCTTTCATGCCTACCAATAGTGTAAATGATGTTATTTTTATAACACCCTTATTTAAACAGATTGAAAATATATACTAAAAAATATCCAGAGGTATTACTTTTATGGTCTATGTGTTAATTATATTTCTTAATAAATGCTAACAAATATTGATTTGGAAAATAATTAGAGGCATATGGAATAAATTGTCTCATTTTTATCGATCTTAAAAACCAATAAAAATTAATTTTTACATAAAAAGACATTCATTTATATTAATTTCATTGAGTAATGTGATAAATTGTAATTTAATATATGAACAACCAAACAAAATAATTTTTTTATAAATTAAAAAATATCATGTAAATATATTTCCTTATATTCATAAATAATAAAATATTTTTTTAACATTAAAAAAAGTACATTGAATAAAAAAATTATCTTATTTCATTCATATAAGATGAATCATATTGTATTATAAATTATCATTGATTGTAGGTTTTGAATCACTAATCATTTCAATGATCACTCACATTATTTTTTCAAAGTTCTGTATCACTCAATATTTATTAAATTTTTCTTCCATTTCCATTTTTTATTTTCCATATATGTTCTCCTACATGGGAACCTAGTTATAATTCCATCATACTTCACTTTTTCTGTAATAATAAGGATATATTATTAAACCTTATTTGATTTTGGAATTTCAGAAAAATAATTATAAAATCTCAAACCCATATCTAATAGGCAATTTTTAATAATTTAGGAAAGAGATTATCTAATTAATAATGAATGTAACACCAATAAATTTAAAAATATGAAAATTTATTTGGATTGAATATATGATACGTGTCACAAAAAATAGATGTGAATATAAAATCATGATATATAATGTTATATTTTCAATACTATATAATACAAATATATTATATATATTGTAATGAATGAAATAATGTCTTTATCTTGTGTTACATAGGAAAAAAAATTCTGGGATAGCTTGGGTTACATGTAAAAATTAATTTTACCAAACAAAAATATACTATTAATTTTATTATTTACAATAGTAGAAATTGTATAGCAGTTGAAATGGAAAGTATAAATATAATAAAATAAAATATTTAAATAAATATTTTAATAACATTTATATCTAATCATTTTTTATAAATAAAAAAATATCATTTAATATGAAACTATTCTTTTTTGACAAACACACACATTTTTAAAACATTTTTTAGCATCTTTTTCCATATATAAATTATAATAAAATTTTACCACATTTAAAATTTTAATTTTATAAAATATACCACGTTGTTTAAATTTTATTTCAAAAATTAAATTAGGGACAATTTTTTATTTTTTTTAGGAATTATTATTTTTTTTATGAATAGTGAAAAATAGGAAATTTTAATTGAAAACATTATTTTTCATATATATAATGTATATGAATAAATTATATTTTAATTTAGTTTTACAGGAAAATAAATATAATATTATATCAAATAAATATGTTTAGTTAGTTATAATAATTTTATTATTTAATTAAGATATATATACAATGTAAACTTTGAACATTTTCACTTTAAAACCCATCATTTCATCACGTGTGCTTGATTAGTTTTAAGTAAAATTATTCCACCTATATGAGATGAATTTGGAAAAATATATTTTATATTATTATTAAACATAATTTATATTATGTAATATTTATATAATATTTTTTTATAATAAATTGTGAAAATATTAAGAATAAATTTCTACGATTAAGGTTAGAAAATTGTTTTTCATTCATCTATGTGTGTAGAAAATATTTTCCAACAAATTTATTATTTTTATTAAATAAATATTATAGAATATTTAGAATAATAATTTATAAATAATATAATAACTTCATTGTTTATTTTTCTATAAATTATATGTTACCTCAGTAAATGTAATGATATAAGTATCATGGTAAAAACTAAAAGGGTAAATTGAAAATAATTGAAAATAATGAAATATATGACAAAAATTTATTTATTATTGTGCGATTAAGGATTTTAATTACCACATAAAGGCTCCCATTATTTATTATTAATTTTTTTACGATAATTTTCTAATGGGGGGGACTTTCAAGAGTGAATGCATTTTGGTATTTACATAAATTACACTCCTCCTTAACTATAAAATGTAACTCACCCCCCACACTTATTAACAAAAATAATGAAAATTTAATTAACGAAAACATATAATAATTAATTTCAAACAATACTCACATTTTCTAACATGATGTATTTTGGAAAGAAATCCATCCATTCAAGGATTTAGTGAAAACAAAACAACGATACTAGAAGAAGATGCTATCACGACCCGTCCTCGGGGCCCGTGCCGTGACTACCCCAATCCCGCCTTCCATAGGGCAGGGGCTGGCGACTAGCACCAAAGGTGTAAATCACGATAAAAAGGAAGGCATTGCCTTTATAAAGTAAACAAACACAACTGAGTACGCATGTGAAGTAAGAACTAAGTAAAACTGGTTACAAAGTAAGTATTGAAATATAAATGTGCCAGTATACAAACCTAACATAATTTACAGTAAAACTAAAAAAAATTACAGCAGTAGTAAGTAAAACAGTAACACCAAGTTGTCCCCCAGAAATCCCACCTGAAGGGTGGGTACAAATAGTATCCTCATATCCTCGGGTCCGGTCATCCACTCTTTGTACGTCCCACCAAGTGGTCCACCTCCGGGTACCGTCCAGCTCCACAAGCCACCACCTCGATCAGTCATGTTCGCCGTCTGCATCCAACACAACGTAGTACGGTCATAGCCCGTGCAGGGTTCAGTATACGATACTCAGTAGGGACCCCGAGACCCCCAAAGGTCTCTCAAAATCCACGAAGGATAAACCAAAAAAGAAAGATACAATCATGAAGTATCAACTGTGACTACATAGTTATATTCTCATACATATACCTAAGTCATCAATTACTATTCGGCTCCAACTATCGAGGCCAAGCACAACCCAGTCCCCACAGAAAAATGCACCCTATTCCACACAGGAAAACACAACCCAGTCCATACAGGAAGCAATTCAATCACATCGACTATAATGATTGATGTCAATATTCATCACAAAAGGTATACATCTTTCATATTGCGATAGAGAAGATCATATGTCGCCAATGATTCATCTATGCAGTCAGACCCACACAGGATACAAGTCCAGCTAAGCTGTCAGACCCACACAGGACACAAGACCAGCTACTCTCCCAGACCCACACAGGATACACGTACAGAGGTAAATACTGTCGGACCCACACAGGATACAAGAATAGTAGTCATCGCCTTCGAACACATGAAGGATCCATGAATGGTAGTCATCACTATCGAACCCACGGAGGATCCCAGTACAGTAGTCGATACAGTCGCAGGCAGCTCGAGGGTTCCCGCACACAACATGCTCGATTCCAGTAGGGTCCACTCCTCGAGAAAGGGTGGATGATTGTCACGACCTGTCCTCGGGGCCCATGTCGTGACTACCCCAAGCCCGCCTTCTATAGGCCAGGGGCTGGCGACTAGCACCAAAGGCGTAAATCCCGATAACTGGGAGGGAATTTCTTTTATAAAAGAAAACAAGCACCAGAGAGTAAGAAAGCGGAAAAAAGTAAACATTGATTACAAGAGAAGTGCTGAAAAGTAAATGGTCCAGAATACGAACCCAAAAGAAAGTACAACTACAAATGAACAAGTACAACAGAAAAGAAACCAGCTGGAAGGACAGAAGCAGCTCCTCGGTCGTCCTCCTCGGATCCTACCTGAAGGGTAGGTACGGATAGCCTCCACAACGTGCTCGTCCGTCAACCTCCTCTGTGTGTCGTCTCGTCGTGTAGTCCACCTCCGGGTACAAACTCGTCGTGTAGTCCACCTCTGGGTACTGACTCGTCATGTAGTCCACCTCCGGGTACTGACTCATCGTGTAGTCCACCTCCGGGTACCGTCCAGTCCTCGAACAATCGGCCTCCGTCAGCACTGCCCGTCGTCTACAACCAACACAACGAGGATGGGGCATAGCCCGTGCAGGTGTGAGCATAACGATACTCAGTAGGGACCCCGAGACCCTCAAGGTCTCACTAAAACCAACAAGTATAACCACAAAGAAGATCTCAACAGATAACCTCTACTTAGGTATACGTCCATACATATACCTAAGTTATTAAGTAACCCATCTCAATCATGAGGAAGCACAAGGATTGTGAAATCAACGGATAACCACTACCTAGGTATATTCTCGTACATATACCTAAGTTATCAAGTAACCCATCTCAATCATGAGGAAACACAAAGCTCAAAAGTCTCAGCTCAAACCAGGATTTTCATTATCGAAACCGTAACTGCTGAAGAGCCCCGTCTCTGGAGTGTACAGTGGTCCTGTCACGACTCTGAGGTACTGCTCACTAACCTAAGACTGCTGAGTTACTCCTCCTGTCGAGTACCGCGGGTCAGCCACCCAAACACAGTAGTGCTTCCCGCCGAGGTTTGTCACCCAAACACATTAGTGCACACCCCCTAGTAGTCTGCTGAGGTACTCTCCGGACGAGTACCAAGGGTCTGCACTTTCACACAGGTAGTGCCTCGTCCGCCATGGGTCTGCACCTCACAAGTAGTGCTCCGTCAACTAGGCTAGTCGACTCACTCCAAGTCATGTCGATCAAGCAGTGGTCAGGTCTCAGTCGGCTACACAGTCTCCGTACTCCGCACGCTCGTCTCCGGCAGGGTCCGCTCCACGAGCTACAGGTCGATACTCCAAGTATCTCAAGGTCCCACGAAGAAGTATCTCAAAGGACCTCCTCGTCACAGGGGTCTCAACACAACAGACGGCACTTCAATCGGATGCCCAGTCTGTGAGTTATTAGCCTTTTCGTCCCAGGGGCCCGGTTGGTTTCGTAAGAGAACCAACCCGGCCGTATCACAGCTATACCCCGAAATCTCATAGGGTATACTCATAGGGACCGTTTCTCAACGTGATCACCGACGCCTACTGACGGTTCGTCAAACGGACGTCCGGTCTGAAAGATATTATCTTTTTCCGTTCCAGGGGCCCGGTTGGATTTCGGTTACAATCCAACCCGGCCATAACTCAACTGCATCCAAAACTCGGGCGGAGGATGCCAAAAGTTCTGTATCATCAACAGGAACGCAACTCAACAGACGGCGCGTCAATCAGACGGCTGGTCTGGAAGTTATTGGCTTTTTCGTTCCGGGGGCCCGGTTGGGTTTTTAAGTCAAAACCAACCCGAAGGTTTTCCCAACTGCATCCAAACCTCGAGCGGAGTAAGCCAAAAGATCTGTCTCCCTTATATGAAATCAATCAAAGTCGACGGCACGTCAATCGGACGTCCGGAGCTCAAGATATGAGCGTTTCCGCTCCGAGGGCCCCGTTGGTTTCATGTACGAACCAACCCGGCCGAACCCAATATAATCTGAAACCTTGAGTGCGATATACCGAAACTACCGTCTCGATTCAAGGATCGCGTTGCCGCTGACGGCGCGTCGTTCGGAGGCACATATCTCATGTTACGGGCAAAAGACCGAAACAGTCCGAAGACGGGGGGTCTGGGCCCGGGCCGACTCGGCCCGACCCCCCCTTGGTCGAACGAACCGGGTCGACCCGAACCTGGTCGACCCAACCCGGTCCCACCCGGCGGGACCCGGTCAGGCGAGGCCGGGGCGCAGCCCGGCTCGACCGGTCGGTCCGGCTCGGCTCGGCCGAGCAGCGCGGCAGCCGCGGGGCGCCGCCCCTGCGGGATGAGGATGTCGCGGCCCTCGAGGGGCCGCACTAGACTTCAGCGGACGTGGCATGTTGCCGCGTCCCGTGCGGGCGAGCTGGACCCGCGCGGCCGCGGGTCCGCTGGCCGCCACAGCCGCCGCGGCCCTGTCCGGCGGCGCGCCGGGGCGCCGCCGGAGACTTCCGCGGGCCACCAGAGTTGTTCTGGTGGTTCGTTTTCCTTCTTGTCTGCGCCGTTGTTCCTCCCAGGTTCCGTTCTTCACTGCGGGATCATCAAAACGCCCTTGCGTCACATTTTGTCGTCGCCCGCCAAATTCGCACAACAACGAAGAACGGCGGAGGGTTATCGGGCCGTGTTCATTTGGCCCGCACCCCCCCTGCGTTAGATAATAACAGTCGGGAGAATTAGATTATCATATGCAAACGTAACAAGATACAATTTTAATAAATTAAAATAGTTCTTTTGATCCGGGTTGATTTTTGTGAAAGGAAACAACCACAGAATAAAAAGAATTCTTTCTCAAACAAAACCCTTACTGATTTCCCGCAATCAAGAACACTCATCCCACAACCAAAATTCCCGCGGATCAACTTAATATTGAGTTGATCCGTGTTCTTTATTTTCAAAAGGAAACATTCGAGGAAAAAAGGTATTATTATTCTCAATTAAAAACCCTACCTCGCCGGATGTGCTTTCTTCGCGGAATTGACCGTCGCAGAACAAGTGGAGCGTCGCTTCGCGGAAGGGTGTCACGTCGATGATCTCGTCGTTGTCGATCGAAGGTTGTCGCAGGGTTGGATCGTCGTGGAAGAAGCATCGTAGAGGGAGAATCGTCGGCATCACGGTACATGGTGTCAAGTCGCTGATCTCCACGGGTTCGGCGTTCTTCGCATTCTTTGCGTCCTTCGCGTTCTTCACGAAGAAGGAGGAAGATACATAGACATTATTCAAAGGTTTAACACAACATTTAAAAAGTTATGTGTGTTGGCCTTATTTTATTAACATGCCAACAAAATGAAAAAGTGTTAAGAAACGAACGAAATTAATTCATAGAATTAATTTCAATGAATAAACCGCCCATTTAATTCAATGATGAAAACCGCCCAATTAATTGGTGCGTTATGAAATTAAGAAAACACGTCAGTTGACTTTCATAATGACGGGTTTTTGCGGGTGCGTTACTTAGCGGAAAAGAAACGGTGGGTCTCATGCGGGTCCCACCTCACAAATATCCTACAAAGAGGGTAGGATATTTTTGGATAGCACCCTAGCCGCATCAACACAGCTTAAGCTGCTTTAAGTGGCTTCAAGTGGCTTCCAAGTGGCTTAAGTGAAATAAAATAAAGTTTGTCGTACAATTATTTTATTTCTTAACATTAAACCCGAAAATTAAAAGCCACACCCGAGCAAACACAACTCCGTAAGAGGCATTTCTAAGCAAGTACCGGCGCTGCGATTCCATCGGTGCCCTCAGGATTTGATTCCGAGCACCGGTTCAAAAGTTAGAAAAACCCGCTCGTCCGTTCACTGAACGTACCCGAGCCAAACTTCGGAAAATGATTCTGGGCACACCGGGCCTCAGAATCAGGTGCCGTCAGAAACTGCGCTCTTTTAAAATTCCAATGAAAATTACGAAAAAAAATTCCTTGAATTTTACGGGTCTTTACATCACTCCCACCTCAGGGATTTACATCCATGTAAATCTTTAACACAAACTAGGGTTACAAAGAGGTACTGAGCACGCATCTGAGCCTTATGCTCCCATGTGCTAACCTAGAGGTTCCATACTACCAAAGAAATCGCACTCAAGGAATCGATCGTCCACGTAGGATTTTCTCCTGTCGATCCTCGATCCCCACTGGAACCTCCATGAAAAACACCGCATCACCATCGTCCAGCTCCTCATGGTCGATGATATGCGAAGGGTCGAGCACATATCTCCTTAGTTGAGATACGTGGAAGTCGTCGTGCACCTGGTGCAACTGAGGTGGATGGGTCAAGAGGTAAACCACCCCGCCTACCTAGCTGGGGACCTAGAAAGGTCCATTGAACCTTGGAGATATATTTCCTCCTTGGCGACATCTTCGTAAACCTCGTCGAGGTGAGACTCGTATAAGGACATGATCGTCAACCTAGAACTCCAGAGGTCTCTATTTCCTATTAGAACTGGAGCTCGAAACGAATGTTGCTACGAGGGTAAGGTTGACTGACTCAAGAGTGATCGGTCGCACCCTCCTGTGCAAGAGTTACCCTACGCTTCCTATGGTTTCCTTTTTCGCCGACCAAGGAAAACCAATCCCGACGTCGTAGTTAAACTACAACCTTTTTTCCTAATACCTTAAATTTGTGCATGAACTGTGATTGCCCAGTCCATACTCAAACCATCTTCCTAAGGCCTCGACGCTTCCACCAAGAGATTCCAACCGAAACTCTCGTCTCGAGGGTCTAACCACACCGTCGGCGTAAGTGTGATTATCGAGTCTCCTCCCAAGGTATCTCTAGACGTGTGGGTCAAGTCCACGGATTACCAGAAACACTAGGTCTGGGACAAGATTTGTGGAAGCGAGGAATGATTCATATCGATGTCTGTTACTACAGAAGATAGTAGTGGACATGGACTGTCCCTTGAATCATATTTTTAGAGCCATTGGGTCACACTCCTTGATCGTATGCAGCATCACTCTTCCTCTTCCCTCTAGCTCCCTGAGCCTGGCATGGATAACCAAGGCGGGTGGTTGTAGCATGTTAAGATGTACACCACATCATGCTTCTCTCCTAGCTCTGCCTCCACGTCTTCTTCTTTGAAAACTCATCTCTCCTTTAAGCTTACCCTTATGGAAACATTTTACATGCTCGTGTCTCCAAGACTGGTGCCGGTTTCTTGTTTCTTACTGCACTGTGCAGTCTTCATCCGCTCATGGGTGATCTGCACCTTCTTTGCCTATGATCTGGAAGAGCTGCTAAAATTTCTCCATTGCCGAAAAGAGAAACCCGGTCTCATCCCCTAGATGAACCACACCCATTTCCTAATACAGTCAATCCTGACATGAATGACGCATTCATGCCATGGATGAGGTCGTAAGGCCTCGACGTAACTACCAAGAGATCCAACTGTCACTCTCTCCTCCAAGGTTCGAGTCACACTGTCGGCATCAGTGTGAGGTCACTGGGTCTCCTCCAGTAGAAATCTCGAAAGTGAGGGTCAAGTCAACAGTCTCAACCGGGACCACTCAGTATCAACCAAACAAAAGGACAATAATGCAAACAAAGATAGGTGTATTTTTGTTATTGCATCTCATAGTACAAGAAACGAATACAACAGCAACATGGAATTAGAAGTACAAGGGACGTATCCACTAGTTCTGCTCCTGTCCACAAGCTCTTGGAGCTCTACTTCCTTGTCCACTGCTCGGCTATTGCTCAAGCACCCGCCGCTGCTTCTGCCTCGGTGGCTCCTCCAAAGCCTGCAGATCAACTGTACAAGGAGTCGGACAGTCACGTGCTAGGTGACCCTTTCCGTCGCAAGAGTAACACAACCTATTTCTGGCACGCCTGGCTCTGACCCCACCCCGGGTGCCCCGCACCACCGGTCCTAAAACCCGAGATCGTCCAACTACTGGTCTGGTCCTCCTGGACCTCTGCATCATCTGTCAACTGCCCACAGATGACTCGGCTACTGATCGAAAATCATGCGGCAAAGGCAGAAGCTCCTGTACACGTTCGGGGTGTAGAGCTACTGGCACAAACTCTACCCTAAAAAAGGTCTTGATGTCTTCCCATTTGAAGGCTATCCCGTCGCAAAACTGGAAGAAGTGGCTCCACCACCTGTCTGCTGCTGCCTGAAAAGGGCTGGTAGCAAAGATCACCATGAGGTCTACCGGTGTCCCCACTAGCCTGAAGACTCTCACCGCAGCCTCCAGCCAATCCTCAGCTGCCTACGGGTTCGTCTCTCCATGGAACCTGGGTGGGCTCTGGCGCTGGAACTCGTGCAGCGCACTCAAGTGGCGTGCATTGCCTACTGCCGGGGCTGGTGGCATCGGTGGCCCAACGTATGGTAGTACCGCTGGTGCCTCCGCTGGTGCCTCAACTGCAAGAGGGCCCTGTACCGAAGCCTCGTCGCTCGGCAAGCTGTCAGTACGCACGTCCCTCTGGGCTCTAGCTGGTCGTCCGTGAAAAGGAATCCTGAAAGAAACAACGTGACACAGTCAAACGATTATACCTGGTGAGCTGACCTGGTTTGAGCTGTTTTAAGGGAAAACCTTTGAAAACACACACGCAATCAGTGTTTTCGTGCACAAAGTCAGAAATCAGCTGTCAGGGTCCTAGTGTATGGATACGTCGGCCGCCCGCACCCACACTAGACTCCCTGAACTGAAAACCACACTCGGTACTCTTAACATTATTGCTTCACAGAATGAAAATATCAGAGTTATAAGTTCTATGGTAGAGCCAACTCCTCTGATACCAATTTGTAATGACCCATCCTCGGGGCCCGTGCCTTGACTACCCCAAGCCCGCCTTCCATAGGCCAGGGGCTGGCGACTAGCACCAAAGGCGTAAATCCCGATAACTAGGAAGGCATTGCCTTTATAAAAGAAAACAAGCACCACAGAGTAACCAAGCACAAAAAATGTAAACACTAAGTACAAGAGAAGTGTTGAAAAGTAAATGGGCCAGAATACAAACCCAAAAGAAAGTACAAATACAACTGAACAAGTACAACAGAAAAGACAACTGCAGGAAGGATGGAAGCAGCTCCTGGGTCGTCCTCCTCGGATCCTACCTGAAGGGTAGGTACAGATAGCCTCCACAACGCGCTCGTCCGTCAACCTCCTCTGTGTGTCGTCTCATCGTGTAGTCCACCTCCGGGTACTGACTCGTCATGTAGTCCACCTCCGGGTACTGACTCGTCGTGTAGTCCACCTCCGGGTACTGACTCGTCGTGTAGTCCACCTCCGGGTACCGTCTAGTCCTCAAACACACGGCCTCCTTCAGCAATGCCCGTCATCTGCAACCAACACAATGAGGTGCGGGCATAGCCCGTGCAGGGGTGAG